>CM068368.1:6063323-6678323 GCA_034769895.1 Magicicada septendecula
AGTTAATTACTGGATATCTTATTATGTACAAAATTTATATTTTTACTTGTCATCAGTACTAATCAGATTTCAAATTACAGTAACCCTTTCTGGATTTTAAAACAGAATAATTAAGTCCATGAGTCTTTAGAAATATGAATCACTGAACTCAGAAAATGTTGAGCTGTATATATAAACCTGATATATCATGTGTGAATAACTTGAACTTATTAGTCTATCAGCATGTCCCTTGTTTGGTAACTGTTGAAGTGTAGTTGTGATTGCTGGATTGAATATATGGAATTTTTCACCGGTTTTTCCGAAGAATGTGGATTTGGGTGGTGACCTGCGGTACTGGCATTGAAGAAGTGTTGATGATGCTGTTTCTAGGTGTCAGTCCATCTAGTTTTCGGGGTAGGAGCACGTGGCTGACGGCATTGGGTGTGGGAGCTCTCTAGTTGTCCTCTCCGCCGATGGTGTTCCATCTTCTTGACACCATCTAATACCCGCGTTTCTCCCGACGAGTCAGGAACCCTAAAACAGTTTCTTATTTGTAATAGGCCGTCACATAAAATAACCACTCCGACGATATCACACTTCTATTCGCACCACCCGTTAGCACTGGCAACTCCAAACATTTACTTTATTTACTTTACATTTATTCATAGATCATCTCTTCACGGTTTTCTTTGTACATAGACTATAAACTTAACATTCTTTCAAATATCAGACTTACTTTTCTGCAAATTAGTTCAGTGCAAGATGGGCACGTGGTCTCCCAGATACGGGACAAAACATGTGAGACAAAGGCGTTCACGCGCTCATTAACATATATTCTAATTTTCTTTCTTTTTTCTTTTATTATTAAGACACATAACCTCTTATTAATATAATATGAACCCTATTATAGAGCTTACCTGAGACCTTTACGAGATTAGTAACCCATAGTGAATCAATAAACAATTGCTTATGATTTTGAGTCCGGTTGCAACATGCTAACGAATTCGATTTAGTCCTCATTGGCGTAACGATTTCAGTGATGCATATGCAATATACAAACACGTGATATGCCAACGACACCATGGTTTCGTGTCCCACCAAACGGATTTCCACAGCGCACACGAGAGTAATTTCTTGGAAAACTGAAAGGCACACACAGATACAGACAGCAGGAAAAGCATGCAATTCGGAAGGCACGAAATACAATAATCAGAAGAAGTTTGTTTAAACCTGTTGTTGAAGTTTTCCAAGAATTGTAGCTACGTAGATAATGCATAAATAATTATTATAGAAATTGCATGGCAGTTGGCTGATCGAGGTGGTTGCGCCCGGATGACGTCTGAACTTTTGTGTCCACACACAATTGTGCTTTGTCAGGTCATTCCGAGAAACCGGTCTCCTGTTTAAGTAACACTATATAAAGGTTTGACGTTCAATTTTTTGTCATATTTTTTACGACAAAATCGTTCCATATAAATCATTAATGAACTAACTTACTGCTGTATGAGTCACGTTATATTTGTTTGATAAATTTTAAGTTGAATAGTAAACTTGTAAACTTTTACACCCACTGTCTGTCTGTCTGTCCGTCTGCCTGTCTGTCTGCCTGTCTGTCTGTCTGTCTGTCTCTCTCTCTCTCTCTCTCTCTCTCTCTCTCTCTCTCTCTCTCTCTCTCTCTCTCTCTCTCTCTCTCTCTCTCTCTCTCTATCTATCTATATCTCTCTCTCTCTCTCTCGCTTTACCATTTTTAAACGTAACTGCAGATCTACTCACCATTTCGATGGATGTGCACTGTTCTGAAATCAAACTGCGTTGCTGTATGGTGCTGCCCTCTATACTGGTCGATGGATTGCTCCTTACGTAGGATGACCCCATCGAGTCCAGCACTCTTAACGGATGCTTCCGATCGTGGACGAATGGACACGAGGTAACGTGGTCTTGCAGTGAGTTTTCCGGGTGACACAGGAATATTTCTTGTATAGTTGGGTGTCATTTAAAAACTCCAGGTAGACACACATTTAAATGAAAACACGAAATATTCTTCTTCGTCTTCTTCTTGCCTTCTTGTTGTTGTTGTTGTTGTTGTTGTTGTTGTTGTTGTTGTTCTTCTTCTTCTTCTTCTTCTTCTTCTTCTTCTTCTTCTTCTTCTTCTTCTTCTTCTTCTCTTCTCCTTTTCTCCTTCTCCTTCTTCTTCTTCCTCAAGCCCTAGACAGTTTTGTCCGTTTTGACTCATTGACCAACTCATCGTCTCTTCTCTGTATTCGTCCATCTGTTTGGTTAAACAGCCAATTTTCAGTCTATTTCTAATCCCTAGTTTTTAAATCTACGTCAGTCCCAGAACCGACAATAACCATAGCAAACTTATTTCAGCCCATACTTGGAAAGTACTGGACATGTTTCTCTACAACGTTTAGACTACACCCGTACAACTTAAGAGTTGTACAACTTAAGAGTAATTGTTTTTAGTTTGCTCGCAAGCTACCTTTCGTTGCGTCGCCGATTGTGAAATTAAATTCTCTGCTTCTTTTGCGAAATCAATCGAAATTTCTTCACAGCATTGAGGCCACTACGACTGTACATTGGCAAGAAGTGTTATGCGCTTAATAGTTCGGTGTCACTCTAATAACTCACTAGTTCTCTAATAACTTTAAGTATAGACACATTTAAATGAAAACACGGAACATTCTTCTTCTTCTTCTTCTTCTTCTTCTTCTTCTTCTTCTTCTTCTTCTTCTTCTTCTTTTCCTTCATCTTCTTCTTCTTCTTCTTCTTCTTCTTCTTCTTCTTCTTCTTCTTCTTCTTCTTCTTCTTCTTCTTCTTCTCTTCCTCCTCCTCCTCCTCCTAATCCTTCTTCTTCTTCTTCTTCTTCTTCTTCTTCTTCTTCTTCTTCTTCTTCTTCTTCTTCTTCATCTTCTTCTTCTTCTTCTTCATCTTCTTCTTCTCTTCTTCTTTTCCTTCATCATCTTCTTCTCTTCTCTTCTTCTTCTTCTTCTCTTCTCCTCCTCCTCCTCCTCCTCCTAATCCTTCTTCTTCTTCTTCTTCTTCTTCTTTCTCCTCCTCCTCCTCCTAATCCTTCTTCTTCTTATTCTTCTTCTTCTTCTTCTTCTTTTCTTCTTCTTCCTCCTCCTCAAGCACTAGCCTGATTGGTCCGTTTCTCCAACTCACTGACCAACTCATCTTCTCTTGCGGGTTGTCAGTAGTTCTTGGTACTCTGCGTGTGTAAAAGAGATTTAGTTTAGACTGACGCTCCTCCACCCCGCCGTTCATTCTTATTCCGCAGTCCTTCTACACTTCTCTGTATTCGTCCATCTATTTGGTTAAACAGCACATTTCCAGGCTGTCTCTAATCTCTCGTTTATTAACCCACGTCAGTCGCAGAACTGACACATCACAGCAACCTTAATTCAGCTCATACTTGGAAAGTATTACACATTTTGTTTCCGTGCAACATTTAGGGTACTGACGTACAATTTAAGAGTTGTGACATCCTACTGTAGCTCTTTTGTGTTAGTTTGCTCTTAAGCTACCTTTCGGTGCGCTTGCCGGTTGTGAGATGAAATTTTTCTGCACCCGTATCGAAATCGCAACGGACAAGAAGTGTTATGCGCGGCGCGACGCGACACTTGAAGGCTCTCGACGCACACGTAGTAGAGATGACAAAAGCACCACTCACTCACTCACTCACTGCAGGCTGCTGTTGTATTAAATGATCGCCGTTATGTTGTCAATGCATACGGTACATAGGGGGGAGGAAATGCATCTGGCAGCCATTAACTGTATACTGTACTCTACTGTACTGTACTTAGGCTAAAAGGATTTGTAACGTGTTGGTTGCAACACAAGTGTTAAATGGCGTTAAATACGGGGCGTCTGCTGAGTGCGCTTTCAACCCTCTCTCTCCATCCCCACACAAACTGGTGGTACTTCAAAATGGTGATCATTGCATGTAAAGCATAGCAATATGATTGGCGGGAAACTATTCCGACTCTGACTCCAGTCTCCTCTCCTTCGTCTCTCTCTCTCTCTCTCTCTCTCGTCTCTCTCTCTCTCTCTCTCTCTCTCTCTCTCTCTCTCTTTCTTTCTTCATTTCTCTCCTCGTCTCCTACCAGTTAAATAAATTTATACAACATTTCTTTTGTATTAAATTACCATTTACAGTAATCAACAGTACCTCCACTGGCCTTGGAACATGCCTTAATTCTGTCGGGCATTGAGTGGGTCTACTTTCTGTAAATGCATTCTCCTCCTCCATAAAAAAAAAACTACTACTAATACAATGTCAGCTACTAAAAGTTTAAGACCATCCATTAAAAAACTTTTTTTTTTTTCAATATTTTGTATTTAATCAAAAATTTCCTTTGTAAGTAACTCGTTGAATTTCTCACAGATCTCCCATGTAATATCTTCGAATATCTACACTATAACTAGGTGTATTTTCATCTGATGCACATTTCACTGAAATTATTCTGTATCTTCAGAGGTTTGTTTTGAATTGTAATTGAATGTTCCGCTTACAATATAGGCAACGGACAACGATTTTCCTTCGATTCTATTTTCGATTGGTGTACTGTGTATGTAGTCAGCTATTCATTATATATTTGTTTTCATTTTATTATTATAATAAATGTATGATTTTAAATAAATCGTCTTGTTTTGTTTTCGTTTGACTTCGTTTTTTTAATTAGTAGAACAAATTTTTATTTATTATGTTTGTCATTATTATCATGAAACAAATTAGTAATAATATTATTATTGTCTTTGTACTTACAATATAAAAAGTTATAATTTACAATACAAAAATCTTAATATTTTCAAGCACGATAATAATAATCATGACAATACACACAATAATAATAGACAAGATCGCAAAAGGAATTTAGATATCGGCAGGAACTGAATATTATGAGTATTCTTCACAAGATCGGCCAGTATAGGCTAAAAAGGTTGGAACGTCTTGACCAAATAGATAACTGCCGCACCGCTAACGACGATAAGCCAAAATGACATAGAGATGTGGGACACCTTAAGGAGTGTTAGTTTATCTGCTTGGGACCGGAACAAAATAACTTTGGTTTTAATCCTTGCTGAAGTTATGATGATGATTATTTTCATTTTATCTGCTTTCATAGATGTATATTCCGTAGCGAGTTCTGGAGCTGAAGCAGCTTACCAGTATAACATACATCACCCCAAGGAAGTACGAAGGTAGGGCAAAAACGTCAGACCATGAATAGGAAAACATCACTTTTCTGGAGTAATTTGCATTTATTCCTCAACATAATCTGTATCTAGCTCTATACACTTTTCCAACAATGTTCTAAAGTAGTTATGCCAGACTAATAACCCGATTTGTCGAGGTCCCCAAAACAGCCAATCACAGCATAACTGACTTGATTGTGGTCAGTAAATCTTTTCCCACAGAGTCATTTTTATAGAAATTCAAACAAATCTCTAATTAATGAACATTGATGGTATAATATATATTACACGAATTTTGATTTTTGAAATATAAATGAATTTTTTTAAACAAAAAATTGAGTATGAAAGGTTGTATTAAATATAGTTAAAGTGAAAATAAAATTTAACTTGCTCATATAAAAAGGCTGAAAAATAAATTTTTATATATAATTAATTAACGTGAGGAAAGAAGTAGAAGTCACTCGGAGTTAAATAAGGCAACTATGATGGCTGAGGAAACAATTTGACTTCAATTCTTTGGTTTTAGCTATCGCAAGAATTGGCCGAAACGTCCTTTCGACAATTCTTTGGTCGAGTGTCAGCAAACGCGGCATCCATCTAGCGCACATCTTTGACATACACTGATGTTCGTGTAAGATATTGGGCACACGTTCCGTTGATATACCAGCAGTCTCAGCTATATCGTTCTCTTTCATTATACGGTCTACCAAACAAATTTTTGTTGTTGTTGGTACAGTCACTACAATTGGAGGTCCAACACGTGCTTGTCCAACCCATTTAAATACAGCAACCCAGGGCACAACGGTTTTATTCGATGGGTAAGATATTCACCCCAACTTTGAATACAACTCCTTCTTTATATCGCTTGCAGTTAAATCTGTGAAAACAAAATTTAATCACAGTACTAATTTCCAGTCTATCTAATGATGCTCGAGGCACTTACAGCGGTGGACCATACTACTAATAAAAGACAACTCATTGACTTTAAATCATCGAAACTAGACCTACAAATGATGAATCGTACAACACGGTCAAAATAATGAACATAGTAACGGTATGGCATGGCCGGCTCTAGTAGAAGGCCGGAATATTAAACGTGGCAACGTTGCGTCTGAGACCTATAAGCACAGTGTAATAAAGTAGCTAAAGTAAACATGTTATATTTTAATTTAATTCCATAGCATTACTAAAATCATGAGTAGGCACATTTATAGCTAAATCTAAATTATAGGTCTGTGCGCACTTGGTACTATAAGTCTAAGTTGAAGAAATTAGTAATTAGTGTTAGGGCTCATGAATTAATTTCGTTCGAATTATTGAATCTGTATAATATGAATGAGTTAATTATTGTATTTCTTAAACAATATAACCGTATTTGACATAATAAACTTTTAATTTGCAAAAAATGAAGAATTATAAACCTGCTGTTAACCGGCAATTAAAAATGACGCGATTTGATTATTGAAATACATAAATCAAGAGATCGTCTAGTCGGCCTCAAATATCAGCTGGTTCCAGTGCTGCCACGTTTAATATTCCGGCCTTCTACTAGAGCCGGCCATGGCTATGTCTGTGTCAGGCCCGGGCCTTCACCGTACCCTCGTACCACTGCCTTCTGTATAGACAATAGTTTCTAATTTTATATCATCGAGTGAACGCAGAAATCTTGACAAACCCTTCCAGTCTTCACAAAAACAAACACATTGTATAATTTTTATTATAAGAGTCTCCCAACTTTGAAGACAGCTCCTTTTGTATATTAATTGCAGCTAAATATGTAAAAACAAAATTTAATCACAGCACGAATTTCCAGTTTATCCAGTGATGCTCGAGGCGTGGATTCTGCCACTAATAATAAACAACTCATTGACTTGAAATCATCGAAACTAGACCTACAAATAATGATATCATACAACACGGTTAAAATAATGACCATAGCAGTGCTATGTCTGAGTGAGGTTTTACCCTTGTACCACTGCCTTCTGTATAGACGGTAGTTTTCTACGTTTATAGCAACGATTGAACACAAAAATCTTGACAAACCTTTACAAACAAACACATTGTGTAATTTTTAATAGTTTCAACTCACTGTTCATCCTTTCATTCTTTTTCTGTCTCTCTGTTGTCTTCGCTTTAATTTTTTCACTTCGCTCTGAATTGCTAATTTTAACCTCAAAGTCTTTGAAAAAACGATGGAAATGTAAATTTCCTTTGTGTGGGACTGGCCTGGGAGTGCTTGCTCCCTTTTGTTTGTAGTCTGGTATATACAGAATTATGCACACAAAGGTTAAACAGGGTTAATACGGTACGGCGGCCCGAGCGCGTTGTAACAGTGTTTTAATTGCGCGCCGTCCAGACTAAACTGCAAAACTACCGCAAAAACAATGCCGTAATCTGAATTAATTAAAATTTTAATAATCGCATTCAAGACGACCGTCCCGTCGGTGGAATGTCTCTGTTCTGAAAAATTGCACAAAAATTAAAATATCAGCACACACACACACACACACACACACACACACACACCGACCTCACAAAGAATACGTTTACCTGGTCACGTCTTTACGATTAACTTGTGTTATGCTATCCAGAGTCCAGAATACAGTAGAACCTCACTAATTTTTGAATGTATGTGGCCATGCAAATTTCTTGATATTTCTTTATCAAGTGCCTAATCCTCGCAAGCAAGGAATTAAGCATGATGAAGAAAAAGAAGAAGAAGAAGAAGAAGAAGAAGAAGAAGAAGAAGAAGAAGAAGAAGAAAAAGAAGAAGAAGAAGAAGAAGACGACGACGACGACGACGAAGAAGAAGAAGAAGAAGAAGAAGAAGCAATCTGAATTACGTGCAGAAATTCTGTCCAAGATTGAACTGACATAACATCCAAAAAGTAATGTAAAAACCTAAACAAAAACATGTTCATAAATGCTATTCATTATCTACATAAAACGTTTTGAAAACTACAATCAGTATGTTAATGATCTGCTGTGTTATCACCTCATTTATGAACTACAATAGAATCTCAATAAATCGTCATCTACGGGACCGAAGGGGTGACGAATTAGTGAAATAGACGAATTAGTGAGGGAGTAGGAAAGAAACCCATTAAAGACAATACAAAATGTTTTATTACAACACTAGCAATGTACAGTATTAATGTTATGCTCGAACATATTTATTGCTGGAAGTTTCAAACTCAAACAAGTTAAGCACATTGCAATTGCAAAACAAAATTGTTTATGAATGATTGTAAAAAAAATCTGTAGTTTTCCTCTGTTTTTTCCTGTCTACCGTACTTTACAAGAACCAAATTATGTATCTGGCGCGGTGAAATTATTTTAGGCAGTTCTGCTTTATCTTGGCCGTCGAACCACTTGATTGCTGTAGTCAGCGATTGAATGACCTCCTTATGAGAGATTGCAGGTTTTATTGGCTGATCATCTTCTTTACCATTAGATCATTCATGTTTGTAGTTTGAAGGCAATTGTTTCCTCTTAGAAACTCTACCTTTGTACGCTCTGTTGATAGTTTTGAAATATTAAAGTACTTTTGTGGTATCTTTATTATTACCGCTCTGTTCTGTTGAATACGGAAATAACAAAAACAATTTTGTTAGAACAGAAATGAAGAAATCTTTTGTAGAGATGGAGGAAAACTTTTAATTTTTACAATTAATAACAGATTTCAGAGTAATAACGGAAAATAAAATGTTTTCTTTGCTTCAGTTGAAATGACTGAAGTAGCTTTCCAGCGTACTAACTAACTAAGCGCAACAAGACTAGAATTGTTATTATTTGCTACAAACTGAATAGGCTTCTTCCACCCCTCCAGACAGCCTCTTAAAGAATAATAAGCTTTATTTAATAAAAACTATATTTCAGTTGTTGATTTTGAACTGGGACGTGAATTCAAGTACAGTAGAACGTCACTAATTTGTCATCTATGGGACCGAAGGGGTACAGTAGAACGTCACTAATTCGTCATCTATGGGACCGAAGGGGTACAGTAGAACGTCACTAATTCGTCATCTACGGGACCGAAGGGGTACAGTAGAACGTCACTAATTCGTCATCTACGGGACCGAAGGGGTACAGTAGAACGTCACTAATTCGTCATCTATGGGACCGAAGGGGTACAGTAGAACGTCACTAATTCGTCAACTACGGGGCCGAAGGGGTACAGTAGAACGTCACTAATTCGTCATCTACGGAACCGAAGGGGTACAGTAGAACCTCACTAATTCGTCATCTATGGGACCGAAGGGGTACAGTAGAACGTCACTATTTCGTCATCTACGGGACCGAAGGGGTACAGTAGAATGTCACTAATTCGTCATCTACGGGACCGAAGGGGTACAGTAGAACCTCACTAATTCGTCATCTATGGGACCGAAGGGGTACAGTAGAACGTCACTAATTCGTCATCTACGGGACCGAAGGGGTACAGTAGAACGTCACTAATTCGTCATCTACGGGACCGAAGGGGTACAGTAGAACGTCACTAATTCGTCATCTATGGGACCGAAGGGGTACAGTAGAACGTCACTAATTCGTCAACTACGGGGCCGAAGGGGTACAGTAGAACGTCACTAATTCGTCATCTACGGAACCGAAGGGGTACAGTAGAACCTCACTAATTCGTCATCTATGGGACCGAAGGGGTACAGTAGAACGTCACTATTTCGTCATCTACGGGACCGAAGGGGTACAGTAGAATGTCACTAATTCGTCATCTACGGGACCGAAGGGGTACAGTAGAACCTCACTAATTCGTCATCTATGGGACCGAAGGGGTACAGTAGAACGTCACTATTTCGTCATCTACGGGACCGAAGGGGTACAGTAGAATGTCACTAATTCGTCATCTACGGGACCGAAGAGGTGACGAATTAGTGAGGGAGTAAGAAGCAAACCCATTAAAGACAATATAAAATGTTTTTTTACAACACCAGCAATGTACAGTACTAATGTTATGCTCGAACATATTTGTTCCTGGAAATTTTCAAACTCAAATAAGTTAAGACCTGTAATTACAACAACAAAAACTGTTTAATGATTGTGTATAGTTTCAGTGGATACGTATGTAGCAATTTCATCATCACTAAACTTTTCGTAGCGTACATCCGATAAGTCTATTTCATACCAATTTTTGACGTCCTCTTCATTCAAACTGTTAAATGCCGATTGGGAATCAACACAAAGCCTTGGCGAGACTGAATTGTCGGAACACGTATCACGCTGTAATAACGTAGCTGAACACTTAGGCCTATAGTGCCGTGTACACACGTACGAAATACCCATTTTCGAAACCAATACCTTCCGCAATCCGTTCTCCTGGCTATTTTTAGAACCCCGGCCACAATCACCACGTTTCTGGTTTACCTCGGCTATAATTAAAGCGTGGGATATATTTATGTTACTCGCTTGTTAATAAAGAAAAAGAAAATATCGGTATGGAGAACCATACATGACTTCCATGTTCTAAGATTTATATTTAAAATAATTTTTTTCGAAATGAAATATTTCAATAAAAACTACATCTTTCTTCAACCTTAACCACAGTATAACCTCACTAACGTATATCACCTCACGTTAGCGCACCCGATTTTCACTGATGATGGCAGTCGATAGCATTTCCGAAACGTCTGGTTTTGCAGAAAACATTGGACCACGGCCAAACAGCCCGGGAAGGAATTTTAAAAACAAACTACTTCTAATGTTGCCGATAACGTAGTACACATATAAAAAAATATCACCTCCCCTTTCAACTATCATTTTCATTTATAGAAAATCCCCCTTTAAACTACCCTCATCATTTATAAATATTTCGTCTACCTTTCTACAGTGGATTATTATGACCTTCTTTTCAGGACACTTTATTTATCAGAATTAAGTACTTTATTCTTGTTAAAACAAAACGTTGCAGGTAAACTACCCCTTCCCCTTAACCTATTTCCCCAAAATCAATAGGCCTTGAGTCCTCTACAACTTGGGAACATATATGCAAACAATTATTTGATTCTATTTGAATTTGCGGCAGTTATCGTTTGGGCATAGAAAATATTCTACACACAGACACTTTTCAGAAAATGACTTTTCTTCATGTTTTGAGGGTAGTGCAATCAGAATCAGCCCTTATCTCGAACACGATTTTTTTCGCCATCACCATGCTTTCATTTCCTTATGGAACATGGAAGTAAAAAAAAAAAACTTGACTGCGTGACGAATTACAGAGGGAGACGAATTAGTCAGTGACGAATTAGTGAGGTTCCACCGTATATCGTATTTGAACAAATGTAGGGAATAATTAGTTTTAACTCGGCCGTTTGACAATAAATGTCTGTCTATTTTATAACGTAGACTTACACTGCCGCTGTCAACATTATTAAATTGAACAGAAGCCGGGCTCTGTTAGGCTGGTAACTACCGACATCGTCGGCTGTGTTTCAGGCCCGCCCCCGCCGATCTTCTTCATGCCGCAAAGTGACAGAGTGTGAAACAAACAAGTACGGCAGACGGCTTAGCCAAACCAGGCCCCCCCCCCAAACAAGTAACTTCTATATATTCAGTTCTCCTTGACTGCTGAAAAAAGTTTTTAATTATGTGGTGTTTTTGTGTTTGTGTATTTTAAATAGTTGACGACCCCTTTTGGGTGAATTTGATGTTTTTATAGTTTTTTAAACCTGATGATGAGAATTTATTCTCGAAACGCGTTGTTTTAAGGAAAAAACTAAAGAAGTCACAAGACGGAAGTTAACACAGGTAATTGCCTAATATTAATTCTAAATATTAGTAACGTGACTTGGAGAAAATTAAAACAAAATGAATGAAAAAAGTTGCTGAAAATAGTCATTTCAACTATCTCTATTGCAAATATTTCATGTGATCTTAAATCTAAAAGGGAAATGTGATGAAATTGTGAAAAACTACATTTTGTAACTTTTATTAATATTTATTTACGTGTACACTTTAGTAACACATAGATTAGTTTTATAACAAGTAATATACGTAGGCCTACTTTCTTTTTATAGGTTTATTTATAGACCTACATGGTTTGGTTTTACCATCAAACATAGTAAATTGTAATGTGAATTGGATAATTCTTCGTATTGTTTAAATTAGCAGCCATCCTTACTATTTCTTTTATGAATTTGCTAATTGCTATAATTTTTATTGTTCGACTAAGCTTTTCGTCATCACTGACATCATCAGGTCTTAAACAACGTCTATCAACTGTACGTTGTAGGCTGAAAATAGTCATTTCAACTATCTCTATTGCAAATATCTCATTTGATCTTAAATCTAAAAGGGAAATGTGATGAAATTGTGAAAAACTACATTTTTAGGCCTAAAGTATAAAAGCCTACAACGTACAGTTGATAGACGTTGTTTAAGACCTGATGATGTCAGTGATGACGAAAAGCTTAGTCGAACAATAAAAATTATAGCAGTTAGCAAATTCATAAAATAAATAGTAAATTGGATAAATATAACAAATAATTTAAGAGTGATTGAATAAGATCTCAAATGACACAAATGGAAGAACTTGATACATTTAATTTAGTTAGGCCTAATAGAAAACTAAATTGAATGTATCAAGTTCTTCCCTTCATTTAAACAACATTCTCTATTATGGTTTGAATATATGATCATGCGCAGTAGGGACTGACTTCTAGATCGAGGCGCCTCAAGCGATATCGAAACAAACTATTTTAGTTGGCAAAAAAGCGGACAAGAATTTCAACTGAGTGACCACCGCTATTGATAGACCCTTGTCAATACCGTGTTATTCAATGATATAATTAAAGGTTATTTCAAAACCATTTTCTTCAATTTGGCCATAATGCAAGTGACCAATACAAATACTGTAATTAAAAAGCCGAAAACATGAAATTTTAACAAATAATTTTTCACCTCGTGCCGCCCCTCCTGAGCCTGCCGCCCCTAAGCACGTGCCTAGTGGGAAATCCGGGCCTGATCCAAACAATACTCGAGTACTTTTACCGGTTACGAGTAGCCAGATCTGCCGTACTTGTGCAACAAGATTTGAGTGTCCCTAGTAAACTACGGGCGTTTTGTGTCCAACTGTATTCGTTAATAACGTTGGGATACTCGTTCAGCGACCACCGATTTCTTAATTTCTAATCGCCCTGTAAATATTACACACTAGTATCTGAAGCACTTATTAAAAACTTTGCAGTCAAATATTGATATAAACGCCAACAATTTCTAATACATTTCGCGATATCGGTGAGCTATTCTACAATAAAATAAAATGCATCTTCTAAAGACTAACCGATTAAACGGTACAAATTGACGTTGGGTTCCAGTCAATGATGAAGACTACCCAAAGTGCGGTGACCTTGAGTCGAAACAGAAATACTTGCTCTTCATTTTAAAAATCATTTGCATCCTTATCACCAGTTTTGGGTTAACATTCCTAAATAAGCGGAACACGTGTTTGGTCTTGGTATTCAACACAACAAAGACTATTCTAGCCTGTAGGGTTTCTAGGTCGTGCATTTTACTATGCTGTAAGTTGCTTTTTGAACGGTCAACAACAACTATCTGACGTTTAGTTCGGTATATAAGTGAAATATTTAAAACTGGACATTGTGAGACCTCTCAACCGTAAAATAAAGTTATCACACATTATTGACCTTCATTTATTTACATACGCTTGCTAAAACAAACGAAAAACCAATTACGTTACAATACTACATCGACCATACTACACAATAATGAAATGTACACAAACGAAAAACAAATTACGTTACAATACTACGTCGACCATACTGCACAACAATGAAATGTACACAAACGAAAAACCAATTACGTTACAATACTACATCGACCATACTACACAATAATGAAATATACACAAAACGTAGTACGGTTTTTTATGTACATTTTTATGTAATTTATCAACCAAAGAATTTAACACACAAATAGATACTTGGAATTTAAAAGTAACATCCACGCAATGTTATTTAAGATAGACTGCATCTAACATAGTACTTGAGCAGCCTACCACCAGCGGTGGCCCTAGCCCTTTATTAGGGTGGTGCGAGAATCTCGTTCGGCGCCCCTTGGTCGACACATTTCGAATCAATTCAGCATCTGTTAAGTAAAACACCAACTTTTCAAAAATCGATTCGTTTATTGAATAAAAATTAAGTTGCTATTCATATTGCACTCTTGCTGCAACAGAAACAAAATTACTATGAATTAGTATTCGGTATTTAACATTTGGATCAGTTTGAATAATTCTAAAACTAAAAACTAATCAGATAACATAATAAAAAAAAAAAGGAACATCGATATTCTATGTAGTATTTTATGTACTACTGTGATAATGATAATAAAAATAATAAATAAATACTAAAAACTACCTAATTATAAAGGGTCCGTGCAAGGCCATCAGTTGTAAAGAAGACCGAGATTTTATATAAACTTGCTCGCTTAGTCATATTATAAATTTTGATAAAAATAAATTTAAATAAAATTTACCCTCCTTGCTTTGGCACTTGCAAAAGTTGGTAATTAAATCCACATTCAAAATGGATTGAGCAATATCATTTTCAATTGATAAAATTGCCAGATTTGACAATTTTTCCTCGGCCATTGTTGATCTTAGGTATGTTTTTATTAGTTTTATTTTACTAATAAACAAATAAACTAATAAAAAATGCGCCAACAAAAAATTTTTTTTCAATTGGATTTTGGCGCCGCTCCTCACCCGGCGCCTAGAGCGGTCGCTACTCTAGCTCTACCCCAGGGCCGGCCCTGCCTACCACATGCCTGAGAAATTTCATGTCGGCCGCTTGAATACGGCTGGTCGGGATTTCGTTTAAGACCAAATCACACACCTACAGAGAAGCGTGGGGGAGGGCAATCGAACGAGCCAAACACGTCTTCATTTTACATGTATAGAAGAATCGTTCTCGACCAATGGAGAGTGTCGTTCTACACGTTTCTCGGCTAGCCCAGTAGGCGCGTGTTTCTACCAAGGACGCGCTCAAGAATACTCTAGAATTTTCGAGTGTTTGTTGACGACGCATAATATGGAACATTGGCGTGGAACCCTGCAGACTGCAAATAGCCAACAGCTGCTGCTTTAGTCAGTTTACGTTGGGCGAGTTAACAAGTGCGTCTCAAGTGGTTATTAGTGAAAAGTGACATTGTGTGGAAGTCTATTGTTTGATATTATTACTGCGCGTGGAAAATTTAACTTGGATTATTGTACGAGTTGATTACAAACTGTTATTTGTGATTAATTAAAGCCATAATCGTAATACATAACCATAATCGTATTAAAGCCATAATGCATAATCATGATTGTGATCAATTGATGTCTAATTCGTTTCCACTATATACAAACACGACGACCAGTGACATCGTCGTAACAATATATTGTTATGGCATCACAGAACAATCTACGTGTTTATGAATGGTCCAGAAGGGTCCGGAATGTAACGTGTGTGGCGTACGTGCTTGTAGACGCATTTGCTAGACGGTGCGAGAATTCACGCGGCCGCTCTCACTGTGTCACGGCCGCAAGCAACTACGTCGTAGTATGTGGAATCGTCTAGATTTTCGGCGGCTATAAATACAATTACTCAGGGACGCTCAGTTCAGTATAGTGGCGATATATTTACAGAGCGGTTCGAGTTATTACTGTGTACGTTCAAGTAGTTATTAGTGAAGTGTTGCGTTTTATAATCTGGCGGTATAATTGTAATACAATTGTGTTTAATATTAGTGACATTTTATTGCGTGTGAACAATTTTTAATTTAATTTGTTGTAGTAGACTGTGTTGTTAATTACGAACTGTTTAACTGTAAAAATTAAAGCTGGTGATTAGTGACTTAATTGGTGTCTTGTACTTATTTTGTTTCCACTGCACCAAGTATGTAACAATTTTGTTTCTTCGTAACAATATAAATAAATATCAGTATGGAGAACCATACATAACTTCCATGTTCTAAGATTTATATTTAAAATCATTTTCGGAATAAAATATTTCCATAGAAACTACTTCTTTCTTCTGCCTTAACCACAGTACTGTGGACACCTCACGTTAACGCACTCTATTTTCACTGATGATGCCAGTCGATAGCACTGCCAAACGTCTAGTTTTGCAGTAAACTTGGGACCACGGTCAAACAGCCCGGGTAGGAATTTTAACAACAAACTACTACTACAACATCTCGTACTTCTTTATTGCCGATAACATACTACACATATAAAAAATTATCCCCTCTCCTTTCAACTATTATATATTCATTTATAAAAAATTACCCCCTCCCCTTCAACTACCCTTTCCATTTATAGATAATTTCATCTATCTTTCTACAGTGGATTAATATAACCTTCTTTTCAGGATACTTTATTTACCAAAAGTATTTTACTCTTCTTAAAATATAAAACGTTGCAAGTAAACTACTCCTTCCCATTAACCGATTTTCACCAAAATCAATAGACCTTGAGTGCTTTACAACTCAGACACATATGAAAGAATTATTTGATTCTGTGTGAATTTGCGGCAGTTATCGTTCGCCATAGAAAAATTCTAGACACACACAAACACACAAACACACACACACACACACACACACACTTTTCGGGAAATTACTTTTCTTCATGTTTTGAGGACAGTACAATCAGAATCAGCCCTTATTTCGAACACGATTTTTTCGCCATCACCATACTTCCATTTTCTTACGGAATATGGAAGACAAAAAAATAACTGATAAAAATGTTTAAAGTGAGCGACAGCGCGCGCGCGCGTGTGTGTACGGAGAGAAAATTGATGTTAACATAAAACTGATAAAACAGATTGGTTTACGAAGACGAATATAATTGTCAGATTGTCACATGGCAGAGGCTACGACCACTTCCCACATACAGTGACATTCATTTTTACAACGAATGGCGGAGACAAACGGAAGCAAAGACGGAGAGAGAAATAGCGGTCAATGAAAGGAATACGGGGTAATAGAGAGAGAGAAAGAGACAGAGAGAGAGAGACAGAGAGAGAACGGCGGCAGCAAAAATCGTTGTGGCGCTGAATCGTTTTGTACATCTTAATTCTTGTGTCTGTTCGTGTTTTGTGTTTAAAGTGGCCGGCCCTGCCTTCGTAACCGTAATTAGTAAAACAGGTAAAGTAACCAGGTTTTCTCGAACAGAAGTGCCGTTGTCAACTCGCAACATACGTTGTTCCAATAACGAAGCTATAGTAAAGGGACGCGTAGAAGGAAAGTTGAAGGAAAGTAAGATAAATAAAAGGGATACAAGATAGAGACGTGGTATAAAAATATAAGGGGAGAGACACTCAGAAAGAGGGAGAGAGAGAGAACGAAGTCAGCAGAGGGAGAGTCGGAATAGTTTCCCGCCAAGCATATGCTACGCTACACACGGAGTGATCACCATTTGAAGTACCACCAGTTTGTGCCGGGTCAGAGGGTTGGAAGCGCACTCAGCAGACGCCGCGCAGTATTTAACGCCATTTAACACTCGTGGTGCAACCAACACGTTACAAAACCTTTTAGTCTAAGTACAGTACAGTAGAGTATAGTATACAGTTAATGGCTGCCAGATGCATTTCCTCCCCCCTATGTACCGTATGCATTGACAACACAACAGCGATCATTTAATACACAACAGCAGCTCTAGTCAGTCAGTGAGTGGTGCTTTTTTTGTCATCGCTACGTGTGCGTCGAGAGCCTTCAAGTGTCGTGCATATAACACTTCTTGTCAACGTACAGTCGTTGTGATTTTAATAGGGTGTAGAAATGGCGTCCGTGAATTGGGAATGGTTGCAAAGGCGTCCGCAGTTTGCAATATTTTCATAATTATTATATTGTCACGAGACGGTCTCACGGATCGTCCTATTTCACAGTGGAAACAAAATAACAGATACCAATGAAGTCACTGATTACCAGCTTTAGTTAGTTACAAATAACAATTTGAAGTCAATAAGGTAATCTCATAAAATAATTCCAGTTAAAGTAGTCTATATGCTATAATAATGTCAACTAATACAGTTCGCACTAATTATAACACAATAATCCTGTGCCGGGATTCGAATTTTCCTGCGCGAGATTTGAAAGTCCGTGCCGCCAGCGCAACGCTGGGCGAGGCAACGCTGACTTGATCACCATGCCGCGACCGTGAATGGCGACGCGATTTAGTAAGCCAGCCTTTTGTACAGCTGATTCCTTGCTGGCCGAAGTTAGGTTAAGCAATTCTAAACAAGTCGAATTTCTGTACCTTGGTGGGTTAGCAGAACATGCTATTCCTTCTCATTTCATCTTTAGCCTTCCGACTAGGCGTTTCGAGGTCTGATTGGCGTGGCAAAATAGTGTTTCAACTTACTATGAGTTTGTGAATCTATAAAGTGTCTCAGGTGAGAATCCTCACATTACTCGCTGTTAATTTAATAAGGGGTTATGTGTGTTAATTTGTGTTAAATAATTCTAATTTAGATTAATGAAGAAAGTTGTGTTAGTGGTTAAAATCACAAGCAGAATTATCACTGTTGCACACCACTATATAAAAATATTCCGATTCCACTATCCGATATTTTTATATAGTGGTGTGCAACAGTGATAATTCTGCTTGTATTCTAATTTAATAATGATAATGCGTGCTAATTTGTGTATGTGTGTGACTCACACGTTACTTCCGGTATATGGGAGCACGTGGCGATTTTGCACTTAACTGCTTGAGCGATGTAAAGGTAAATGTGAATTGTAAAAGAAGTAAAAGTAAAAGCAATTTAATGTAAATGTTTGAATTTGTAAATGTTAATGAAAAGGTAAATGCGAATTTTCAAGCTTGCTTATTACACGGAACAGTATCGCTAATAACAGAGTAGTAGTGTGGATTAAAAAAAAATTGTAACAGTGTGTGTGTGGTTTCTGTGTTCCGAGGCGAGAGAGATTTGGGGCAGTTGTATTTCCTGACGGCCCACTAGAAATAAAAAATGTTACAGGGTACCCGCACAGTCGGGAGAAGGGGAAATGTGGAGATGATGACACCAACATCCGTCATCATCGGCAGAGCTGAGCAATAGCACGCTCCCCATCGCCGTCAGACTGAGAAATACTCCAGGACACCAAAAAGACAGCTGCCCAGAAGGAGACAAGCAGGAAGTTCGGAACTCACCAGCACCATTACCACACTTATCATCACAGGCTCTAACTGGTATCACCAATTCTTCAAAACTACAGGTGGGAGGATTCCATTTGTTAAAACTCGACAACAACACTCCACCGGTTTTCAAATCATAAAAGAAAGCATACATATAAACAGTATTTTCATATTTATAATGATTAAAAATTTGTTAGAACAAATCCTGTGGATATATATATTTGTGATGTATATTCTTAACTGTGTTAAAAGGCATCCACTTGTTGTACTGCTTGATTAATTTTCATTGTTAGTAATATTAGTAATTGTGATTAATACAGATTGAATATATATATATATATATATATATATATATATATATTACATTTAATATTTATAAATAAATTTACCTCAAGATATACCTTTTTTTTCCTTATTAGGAACACGTTTCGGGTACTATCTTGTACCCATCCTCAGCCTTCCGGTTTTTGTGTCTGGTGAAGTACATATGTGTTGGTTGACTATTATTATTGTGGCTTCCTGTTGGCTTCTGGTACTTCAAATTGGTTTTATTGTGTGTGATTGTGGTGTATGTGTTAGTTTTTTGTGTATTTTCGATGTTGAGTGCTTTGAATATTGTTTCATGTCTTGTATTGATTTGTATTTGTTCAGGTATTAGTTTGTTTTGTGTTTTATGTTTGATAATTATATATATTGATGATAAAATGAGGAAACACTAATAAAAAGTTGTTACGGTTTAAATGAGTGTTTTATTGCAAGTCCTGTCACTCAGGGCTGCAGCACATTTTCGCTCCATCCAGGCCGAGCGTCTAGTTTTTAAATTTTACGTAACGGCCGTAACTGGGCCGTTACAATCCCTTTCCACTAATCCGAAACAATTACTTGATCCGCACTGTACAATATTGTCAGGTGCAACTAACTAACTAAGCCGGCCGCTGTTGCTTATATATTGACCGCAGAAGTTCTATAATAATTTTCCATACTTCTGGCCGTGTGCCAAAATAATTTTCCGTATTTACAAGTGTACAAACAGTCTAGAGCAGTCATAAGCAACTTTTGAATTTATGGGGTCGCATAAGTAACTGAGGAACAGTTCGATGGGCGCACCCCACCACATCAATGGAAAGGTGCGGAGTTCAATAGACGATCGTTACAAACATCAACTGTTGCTTTATAATACCCTTGCGCTTATACTTAGCCACGTGGAACACGGAATCAAAAAAAAATCTTCGCAGTATTTTTCATATAAATTTGTGAAAATTTTTCACTTTAGGAGTAGGTCATCAACAATTTGTCATCATGCACGCGCACGTTAAAACTAAAGAAACTGTAAACAAAAAAAATGGTAAACAAGAACACGTTTTAATAAAAAATTACAGAACTTATCACAATAATACTGTTTCTTTTCGCAAAGTACACAGAGATGTAAAACTTGAAAAAAATAGCACTTAAAACATGAAGGAAAGTTTCAGTTCCTTTGAAGATACTAACTCACTGTAATTATTGTATTAGAAAAAATTAAAATTTGAAACGGCCTGTACTATATTATAATACAATACTTCGTAGCAGGTACAATGCTGGTGCGTTCCTTCGTTCAAAAGAAAAGAAAATTACAAATTCGTTCGCGGGCGCGTCAAACCTTAACGACGGGCGCAGGGTAGCCGACTGCTGGTCTAGAGGGTACTTAACAGAGACACGCATCTACTCGGCTAGCCGAGAAACGTGTACAACGACGCTCTCGTCTTTTCTAAAGTGTTACGTAATTTCCGGAGCAATATTGTTCTTTGTTTTATAACAGAAGAAAGTCCAGACAAAGGATATCAGGGATCCGCCCGCGCACCCGATGCGTCCTAGATGGATTCCCACGTTGCTTTAACCTGTCTTGGGTCATATCACTTTCTTTAATCTTTTCAGTCCAGTCACTCTTGTTGATCCACTCTTGATCATTATTTCAACCCTACGGTTATTACGTTCTTCAGGGCTCAGTCTTTTATTTTTTCATTCTTCAGCCGTACTGTGTAATTCTGGTTTTCTTGTTTTCCGTTCCATAATATCCGGTAAGCCCCGGCCACAGAGTTAAAGGTGCCAAATGGTAGACGGTCTTATAAGCGGTAGAGGAAGGTTTCCCAACAACACTAGTGGCGGGAGAACCTACGAGGTGGGTCTCCGAATAAAACCTAGAGCAGGACCAGAAGCGCAAAGTTAGCTCTCCTATCACTTTTCTTATTCTACAGGACGCTGGCAACGTCCTTAGTCGACACTTGTCCTACTTAAAAGTCACTAAAGAACAAGTTGGATAGAAATAATGGTTATAATGGTTACGGACAGGGGGGAACGATTCTAACTGAAGGAATTGGTAATGCAGACATAGAAAGTTTGGAGACTTGGAATGTGAGGATCTTCGCTTATAAAACCATAGAATTTTGTAAGTCTCTAAACGAGAAGAGGGAGGATTGTTCATCTGAATAGATGCCAGATGGCAAGTTACCAAGTTGCGTAAGTAAGCTCGACAATACTACCCTATTGGATAAATAAGTGTAGGAAGACCTATGAAGCGTTGGTGACGTTGGTGTATTCCTTTGGGACCGAAACTGGTACTTTACTTATTCACTGATAAGAGAAGAAGAAGAAGAAGAAGAAGAAGAAGAAGAAGAAGAAGAAGAAGAAGAAGAAGAAGAAGAAGAAGAAGAAGAAGAAGAAGAAGAAGAAGAAGAAGAAGAAGAAGAAGAAGAAGAAGAAGAAGAAGAAGAAGAAGAAGAAGAAGAAGAGTCTTCAGTTCTTTAAAACCTCTAAGTGATGGGTGATTTCTTACGGGAAAATCGTCATCCGGACTGCTTCCATCGTAATGTTTTTTTCTTCGTATTGTTTAAATTAGCAGCCATCCTTACTATTTCTTTTATAAATTTGCTAACTGCTATAATTTTTATTGTTCGACTAAGCTTTTCGTCATCACTGACATCATCAGGTCTTAAACACCGTCTATCAACTGTACCTTGTAGGCTTTTATACTTTAGGCCCCTCCCCTTATGTCATCGCCCCTCCTATTGGTTCTAGCTGCTGCCGCTTTTCACGGGAACTTTGTCTACATTTTTCCGTTAGGCATTTTTCTAACGTCCGTCAAATTGTTTTTATCCAAATGAAAATATGGAAATAATCAAAATAGAAAACAATCCGCAAAAAAGAAAACTAATAGAAGAATTAGAAATACTTAAAGTTAAAAAAGAAGATAAAAATAAATTAATGAATACAAAAGTGGATTTTACAAATGAAGAAATATTTTATTATATATTAAACAATAAACAAAAATAAATAAAAATAATAAAAATAACACACTAAAAATGACAAAATGTAAAAGGTTACAAAAAAAAATTATAAGTCAAGAATGAAGAAATTAACCGGAGATTCTTAAAACAATTTGACGGACGTTAGAAAAATGCCTAACGGAAAAATGTAGACAAAGTTCCCGTGAAGAGCGGCAGCAGCTAGAACCAATAGGAGGGGCGATGACATAAGGGGAGGGGCCTAAAGTATAAAAGCCTACAACGTACAGTTGATAGACGTTGTTTAAGACCTGATGATGTCAGTGATGACGAAAAGCTTAGTCGAACAATAAAAATTATAGCAGTTAGCAAATTTATAAAAGAAATAGTAATATTGTTGTCGCTTGTCTTTACGTTACGAGCCCTGGAATCTGGGATTAGCGTCTCACAAGCTAAAAAACATAAAACAAGTTACAATAAAATATTATTAAAAAAATATTAGCAATATACGGTATACGTAACTACAGTTAAAGAATTTTCCATAACAATATAAGTCACACAAACATTAGACAGAACATATAAGAATAGAAATATAAGAGTAAACTATAAAATAATATAAACTAAAAATGAATCTTTTACTTGTGTGTAAAATGAATCTTTTAAACCGCCATCACGGGTAAGATTCCAGGGATCGAAACGTAAAGTGACAATAATCTCACGATGGAAACAGTCCGAATAGAAGATTACCCGAAAGAATGTTCAGTGTTTTCATCGAAATACGCCCGAAGACAACCCGAAAAGAAGATGAGTCGGTCAATGAGTCAAAACGGACCAAACAGTCTAGTGGTTGAGGAAAAAGAAGAAGAAGGAGGATGAGGAGGAGGAGGAGGAGGAGGAGGAGGAGGAGGAGGAGAAGAAGAAGAAGGAGGAGGAGGAGGAGGAGGAGGAGGAGGAGGAGAAGGAGGAGGAGGAGGAGAGGAGGAGGAGGAGGAGGAGGAGGAGGAGGAGGAGGAGGAGGAGGAGGAGGAGGAGGAGGAGGAGGAGGAGGAGGAGGAGGAGGAGGAGGAGGAGGAGGAGGAGGAGAAGAAGAAGAAGAAGAAGAAGAAGAAGAAGAAGAAGAAGAAGAAGAAGAAGAAGAAGAAGAAGAAGAAGAAGAAGAAGAAGAAGAAGAAGAAAAATGTTCCGTGTTTTTATGTAAATGTGATTCTACCTGGAGTTTTTCAGTGATACCGAACTATATAAGAAATATTCCTGTGTAACCCGGAAGACTTATTGCAAGTTCACGTTACCTCGTGATCACTCGCCCACGGTCGGAAGCACCAGTAAAGCGTCCTCGACTCCGTGAGGTCATCCTGTTGAATTCGAGTTACATAAGCAGCAATCCATCGATCAGTATGGAGGGCAGCACCATACAGTAACGCAGTTTGATTTCAAAACAGTGCAGTCATCGAAGTGATTCATCCAAATGATGAGTAGATCGTCATTTACGTTTGAAAATGGTAAAGAGAGACAGACAGACAGACAGAGAGAGTGAACAGAGACAGAGAGGGACAGACAGACAGACTGATAGGGTGACAGAGGGTGAAAATATTTACAATTCTATTTAAAATTCGTCAAACAAATATTACGTGATTCATACAGCCGTAAGTTTGTTCATTAATGATTTATCGGCAACGATTTTGTCGTATAAAATCTGACGAAAGATTGAACGTCAAACCTTTATACAGTGTTACTTAAACAGGAGAACGGTTTCTCGGAATGACCTGACAAAGCACAATTGTGTGTGGACACTAAAGTTCAGACGTCATCCAGGTGCAACCACCTCGATCAGCCAACTGCCATGCAATTGCTATAATTATTTATGCATTATCTACGTAGCAACAGTTTCTTGGAACACTTCAACAATCGGTTTAAACAAAGTTCACCTGATTATTGTATTTCGTGTTGTCTAAGTAGCATCCTTTTCCTGCTATCTGTGTGTGCTCTAGTTTTCCCAGAAATTACTCTCGTGTGCGCTGTGGAAATCTGTTTGGTGGGACATGAAACCATGGCGGCGTCGTTGGCATATCACATGTTTGCATAATTGAAATCGTTAAGCCAATGAGAACTAAATTGAATTCGTCTGCACGTTGTTGCAACTGGATTCAAAATTCGGGACTGCACCTTTGTCAGTTCCTGCAGTACATTTTCGATTGTTTTTAATATGCGATTGTGTCGATATATTACTATGTGGAAAAGAAGAAGTGTACTAATTGTAAATGGTCCTATTTCTTAATGCAAAGCGAAAATACATGTTGTTTTCTTTTGAGATGTTATGTGACAATGGTTTTTGGTTTTTAAGTTACTGCTGAAATAAATAAAAGCCATGGTTGTGGAAAACATACAGTTTAATGTGTATATACAATTCTTATAACACAGTAACACTTAAAATAAAGAACCTAACGTTTTTGAGTTGACAAATTAACAAAACTACAATAGTAAATGTAAACTGAAAAATGCAAATATTTATGGTTAATGGAAAACACAAAAAACAATGTATTAACGAATGACAACGTATGCTCTACACATTGTAATAATGGACGTTTGTTTTTTGTTAGCCACAAAACGAATACTTGTTGGGAAACGAATATTACCCAAAAAACGAGTTCTGCCGCAAAAAAGTGACATGTATAGTATTGGGCAAGGTCCACCTCGCCTTACTTTTGAGTTGGGTTTTTTCGTAGTTTCCGCAAAAAGACGAGTTTTACGTTACACACGTTTCGTTTTCGATGTGTAATTTTAGTTTTTGTGTTATCCTAACAACATCAACTTTTGGCGTCACAGGTACGCAACTGTGATACATTACGGCTACAATCATTTTTCATTAAAAAAATTACTAAGAACACCAACTGTAATCGCCAGCCAACTATTTTGGAACATACGAAATTAAAAATTTGTATAATACTTTCACCTACATAAAATTATGTGCAATATTCACTAAAGATCAACGCCAAACAATCGAAATATCGAAAATGACTGCAGGAACGGATAAAGCTACAGTACTGAAATCGTTAATCGTTGCACGTCGTTGCAACTGAACTCAAAATCTAAGCAATTCTTATTGCCTTTTTTGCCTTATTTCGTCGGGCGTTTCAACGAGTGTTAGTACAAGACCACTGCCCCCTAACAACCCGAAAAACATGTCTAATAACATTGAATTGTTCTGGCTGTTCCATCTCGTACTGCAAAAGTGCGAAGTAAGGTAAATCTGAAGATTTACCGGTATATCCTAAGATTTGCCGTTTCTTGATGATAAATGTCCGAAGATTCTTTTAAAATGTTTGCATTTCGGACTTTTACCAGCAGTTAGTGGTAAATGTCAAGAATTACCGCCGCACTGTGGTAAAAGCGTAATATTTTGAATTTTAAAGAAATTTGTAGTTAATAATTTACAAAAAAATCATTTCCTAAAAACGCATGAAGCAACTAGACAATAAATAACGCATTACACTACTGCTTGTTTCTGAATTAAATTTTATTTAGCGATGTACAATGAATTGTAAAACTACTAAAAAAACCTACAGCCAGAAATATAAAAACTGATAAAATTAACGAAGTTTACTTAACAAAAAAGAATATTTAAAACCATTTTAACCATTTTGTGAAAAAAGAACATTTAAAAATTTTTCACCATTTTGTGAGAATGTAATCTTACTGACGAAAACAAATACGACTCCTTCTTTCTGGGTTTTTAGTCCAATAATTAACTAATACAAATAAATCAAAAATTAATAAAGTAATAAAAGTAAACTGAAGTAATAAAAAATGAAAAATTACTTGTTGCAGCAGGGTTGACTGTTATAACATTTAGAATTGCACAACAAAGAGGAGGCTTTGCACAAACACTTCTTCGTAGTACACTTTTTTAAACAATTACATTTTTTGAAGCCTTGTCCTCCAACTAATAATAGTTTATTAATCACTTCTCGAACAGTAACCCCTTCGCTTCCTACTTCTGCAACGCTAATAAAATTTTCTGTTCACAGTGTGAACTTGTATCTTGTCTGTAAAGATGTAAGTTTGCCAATTGTGGTACCAAGTTGATAAAATTCATAACTTTTAATACTCAGTACGACAGCTACAGCACACTCAGTACGCCTTTGGCCGCTCTACGTCTGGCACTTTGACTCTCACATTCTGTCCAACTAAAGGTTTAGCTACTTTTTTATAAGAGACAACTGTCATTTTTTCTGCTTGTTTTTGAAGACCTTCGGCCTCTCTCTTTTGAAGGCGTTTCACTTAATCGATTCCGCTTGTTGTAGCGGTTACATCAACGAGTGCAGCTTTTACTACAACGGTGCGGTAAATGTTGACATTTTCCACTAACTGCTGGTAAAAGTCAGAAACGCAGCAATTTTAAAAGGATCTTCGGACATTTACCATCATAAAACGGCAAATCTTAGGATATACCGGTAAATCTTAAGATTTACTTTTACAGCAACATATACATTTTAAAACCATAATCGTGCTTTCTATCCTGCTGTAATGACGGCTTTACACAAAGCACACAGTCGCTGTTATATTGTGCATAAATATTATTTGCGGTTTCCTCGAATGCACTGCCAACCAACAACAATATTATCAGTGCAGCAGTGTGTGGTTTCCTGTGTCGCGGCGCGGCCAGCAGTGCCACGGAAATGCAGCGAGCAGTCTGCTACTGATAAGCCCCGACGGCCGTCCACCGCGTGTTTGTACTCAAAACATTTCTGTGCGGATGACCTAATCGTGTGTGTGTGTGTGTGTGTGTGTGTGTGTGTGTGCGTGCGCGGTTTTCAGAACACACCACAAGAACGATTACGCCATAGGATATAATATATTGCACGTGTCGTTATAAATACACACAAAGAACCGCATACGCGCGCGCGCAGTCTTCCCGGATGCGTGTAACACAGCCCGTGTCAGGCGATATTTATTACACTTAATCACCGCTTATAATTGTGTTTTACAACTACAATTATAAGGGAATATGTTAAGACTCTGCACCATGTCCCAAAGTGATCCATCACTGGCTTCCAAAACAGAACACGCACACACAAGGTAAGATTTGAGAAAAGTGAGAAAATTCCAGAACAAAGGAGCTGTCAAAGGTCAATAATTGAAAACCAACCACACGCGCTGCTATACTCGATCAGCTAAACTAAAGAAAGCAACATTAGTTTCATCATCATCATTATCATTTTCACAAAACGACATAGGCAAGGTGCTGCCAGTTCCGTCTGAAGATCGTCCACCCATATCTTCCTAAATGTGCCCACACACCTGTGTCTTATAGGTTTCTATTTCCACCCTTGTTTGGTAAGTCTGAAATCTGGCGTTCTTTCCAAGTGTTCTCCCCACCTTTGTTTGTAACCTTTTAATTTTTGATTCAAATTAAAAACGTGTCATTCTTCTCGATTGGCCTCATTCTTTATACGGTCAACCTTATAACGCCTTTTAACTCAGCTTAAGAACGCCATTCCCGAGGCCTGTATTTTACTTTCTGGTTTCTTGGTTGTCGTTCATAATTCACACACACATAGACAGAGACAGCCATAACTTTGTGAAACTTTAATTGTGTATCTCCACGTACCTTGTTTCTGAAAATACGGTCGATTATTCCACGGATCGTCTGGACGTACCTAAGTTTAACATCGATACGATAATTCTTATCACAGATAATTAATACCATTTTGCAAATAGTTAAAATGGCTCACCTGTCCACCAAATTTCATCATTAATCATTACTTTTGTATTTATTGTTCTTTAATAGTTTAATTGGTTTTTGTCTTATATATCTATGTAAATAAAGGTTGTACATTTTGTATTATTATTAACAGTTGTATTTTTAGATAGAGCGTTATTAATCATTTGTTCAGTGTTTTATTTTTTCAAGTCATTTATAGGTTTGTTTTGTATCCATTTTACATAGCTATTTGCTTCATATTATTTATTTATTTATTTATTAATATAGAATATAGAACTTTCACTTTTGAAACTTACTTGTTTTTCTTTCCGTACGCGTTTCGGCGTGGTGTTCGCCTTCGTCAGCAGTTTGAGACAGACTGGCCAGTAACACGTAACGGTTTTTGTTTGGGAGGTTTAGTGGGGGTGGTGTGTGGAGGAAGGGGATTGGCGCGGGGATCCAAATTATTGTTAGTTTTATGTATAATTGTGTCAAACAGTGTGTGTGATTTATAGTTTAATTGGTCGTTAAGTATGTTGTTTGGTTGTGTTGTGTGGTGTTTGTATATTTCATATTGTTCTGCTGTGTTAAGTTTTCGACCTTTGGGTAAGTAGTGTAATATCTCAAGATTAGTATCTATGTTGGTGTAGCTGTGGTTTTTTGTATGTATGTGTGTGGCAAATGCAGAATGTATATTGTTGTTGGATAAAGCTGTACAACAATATACATTCTGCATTTGCCACACACATACACACATAAAACCACAGCTACACCAACATAGATACTAATCTTGAGATATTACACTACTTACCCAAAGGTCGAAAACTTAACACAGCAGAACAATATGAAATATACAAACACCACACAACACAACCAAACAACATACTTAACGACCAATTAAACTATAAATCACACACACTGTTTGACACAATTATACATAAAACTAACAATAATTTGGATCCCCGCGCCAATCCCCTTCCTCCACACACCACCCCCACTAAACCTTCCAAACAAAAACCGTTACGTGTTACTGGCCAGTCTGTCTCAAACTGCTGACGAAGGCGAACACCACGCCGAAACGCGTACGGAAAGAAAAACAAGTAAGTTTCACAAGTGAAAGTTCTGTATTCTATATTATTTAGTACTGTGAAAAAAGAGAAAAAAGAAGATGAACAATCAAAACAACTTTTTATTTATTATTTATTTTAATTTAGACTTTTTATGTAAGTTTAGATTTGTTACAATTATTTGGAAAATTATGAGAGTAGTTTAGACGGTTTCCTTTATATTGAGTATTGAAAACCTGTTTAATATCTGATTATAGGTGCGTATCAGGAATGTAATTTATCACTAGATTCTTCTATATAGTGAATTTTATTTCTTCATCTTCATCTTCACAACACGATATAGGCAAGGTGTTGCCTGTTGCGCCTTCAAAAATCCACTAATCATCTTATCTATCCACACACCTGTGTTCTATATGTTTGAATTTCCAAATTTGTTTGTAATTTTATAAAGAATACTACAAACTTGTTTTCGTGATTTTCACTCGTCATATATTTAAAAAATATAACAGCCACGACAGCTGTTTCGGCACACAGTGCCTTCTTCAGATGGTAAGAGCTGACTAGTTACGTACAATAAAATATCACATAAAGCCAGTGCGTGCTATGAAAACGATAATCGACTTAAGTTAGAACAATAAACAATACACATAACATATACACAACTATATACAAATTAGAAAGGAACGTACATTTACTTATATAATTTAAAATTTAAAAGCGGAGAGCTATTTAAATCAGTTTGGTTGTTCAAAAGCAAACCTAAATCTTTACGCTTATTAATTTCGAGGGCTAAAATCAAGTTTTTTACCTTTTTCCCATACATGTAAAATTTTAAAGTTATCATTAAAATTATGATCATTTTCCGACAAATGATTCGCATGATTAGATTTACCATCCTGATATCTCAAACTATAATTGTGATCGTACATTCACATTTACATTTTATTGTGTACGTAATTGTGAGTGAAAATCACGAAAATAAGTTTGTAGTTTTCTTTATAAAATTATAAAAATGGATTTTTCATCAAGTAAAGGCCTCCAGTATAAATTATTTCAAATTTGTTTGGCCAGTCTTGAGTCTAATATTCTAAGCATTGTTTCACCATTGTTCTTTCAGTCTTTCATTCAAGTTAAAAATTTGTAATTCTTGTCTTGTGGTTTAATTCTTTACACGGTCAGGTTTAGAACACCATTTAACTCATCTTAAGAACGTCATTTCTGAGGCCTGTATTTTACTGTCTTGTTTCTTGGTTGTTGCCCATAATTCACTCCCATAGGACAGTATACAGGCACTGCTATAACTCTGTCTAAAACTTTAATTTTATATTATTATATATATAAACTTTCACAATATGAACTTACTTTCTTTATCACTTCCCCATACGTTTCGAGGTGATGTTCCTCTTCCTCAGTGGGAGTAAATACTGAATGTCATTTTACAGAATAACGGTTATGGACTAGGTGTGTGTGGTGGGGGTTGATGGTGGGAGGGAATTGGCGCTGAGGTTCAAATTGTGTGTTTGGAACAGTGTATCGAATAGTGTATGTGATCTATAATGTAATTGTTCATTTAATATGTTGTATGGTTGTAGTGCGTGATATCTGTATATTTCAAATTGTTCAGCTGTGTTTAGTTGGTCCAAACACACAATTTGAACCTCAGCGCCAATTCCCTCCCACCATCAACCCCCACCACACACACCTAGTCCATAACCGTTATTCTGTAAAATGACATTCAGTGTTTACTCCCACTGAGGAAGAGGAACATCACCTCGAAACGTATGGGGAAGTGATAAAGAAAGTAAGTTCATATTGTGAAAGTTTATATATAAGTTATAATAATATTTTATAAAGTGAACGAAGAGGATGAATCAACAAGATAATTTTAATTTTATATCTCGATGTACCTTGTTTTTGTATTGATTGCCTCACACGTCGTCTGGAACTTACCTAACTTAACCTCACTATCTTAATTCCTATCATAGCCAATATAATTTCCCAAATAATTAAAATGTCTCATCTGTTCTGAAATTAGATCATTAAGCATTTTTTTTTTGTACTTATCGATTCCTTGCCTCGAAATGTCATTACCTTTGTTTTTTGTAGTAGATATTTCTAGTAAAGTAACATTAGTAAAATAATAATAATAATAAGCTTGAATCAAACGCCTGGCACTGAAAAAGAAATTAAAAAATGCCCAAGGTTTTAGGAAAAAACCCCAAACGAGGGCAGGTGCCATCTGGACTAACGAAATGAGGGAGAGACATCGGTCAAGAATGAAGGAGATGTGGGAGGGGAGGAAGAAAGAGGAGAAGAAGGGAAGAACCAGTTGAACCAAACATAGTTTACAGTAGCTCGTGCGCAAAAATAAAGCTGGAATCTTCCATCAGCTAGACCGTCAGAGAACTTATCATTAGACCCTACGTGTTAACAACTTTTGTTTTAGATCCAAAATACCTTCCCCTTCTTATTTTCGTAACTACCAATCAACAACAAAATGACAAATGGAGGAAAAAGCCAAAATGCGAGGGAAAAGACTTAATAAATAACATTTACAGAAAAATGGGATGGAAGTTGCGGCTTCGATGCCTCAACAAAGTATAAGAAAGACCATGTTAATATTTAAGATTTTCAAAAGATACTTACTCACTTTGTAAAAAATACAAATAAATGTTATATAATACAAATATCAAACAAATCATAGATCATATAGGCCTATCATTAAAATACAAAATATATCTTGTAGAAAATAATGTAATAATAATGAATGTAATATAAGTAAGAAAAGTATATAATTAGTAAAATAGTTTTACCTTTTTCTTGTCCGTCTGGTGGCCTTTTCTCTATATTTAATTCTACGCGTTTCGGGACATATGCCCCACCATCAGGAATATCCCTTGGTGAAGTTCGTCGAGCATTAAAATATTAAAAACACTTTATATACAATTTTACACACACAACAATAAATATAATATAAACATAAAAAATATACATAAAAACCCCAAACTTGAGACACACGCGATATCGTTGGTGCGCACCACGACATGCTGTAAAAGTAAGTACATGTAAGAAAAGTACATTGTAAAAAACAACATTACTTAAAGTCATTTTGTGTAGTATAATTGTAAAATTATTTTCATAACCTTGCTTATTCCAATATTGACTTTCATAATTCTGTTTCTCAGTGTAAAAGAAACGTTTATTAGAATACAAACCACTTTAGGTTATGCATGTTTACAACGGTATCCAAGGCACTTGTATGAATATAGACAAACTAATCTTTTTAAACGCGCCTTGTGACTTCTTTTATACATTGATAACGCGTTTCGAAGCATATGCCTCATCATCAGATCTTAAAATACATTTTATTGTTTTGTCTCCAAGTCGCGCTCTAATACAAAGGTACAAACTTACCTATTTTTATTTTCCGTCGTGCGACTTCGTATATTTTATTTATTCACTACGCGTTTCGGCAACAAGTTGCCATCGTCAGTGGAAACATTCACTCAAAACGAGGTCGTTAAAAAGTAAAATAATTTATTAAAACACTAAAACGTAAAGTCAAAAGTGCACTTTCAACATACGCGAACATGAGCAGGCCAGTGCTATACCTTAAAATAGCAGGCCAGATCTTAAAATATCCCTCGTAGGTGGACGTCACCGGTTAAAAATTAATAATAGTTTATTTATTAATTATGACGCATTGTATACGCGTCAGTATTGAATGACCAGCTGGACTTTAAATCCAGTCCGCTTTACGATACCGCCTTGAACCTACTTTATAAGATAGAGGCGGACAAGGCGCTCAGTGGTCGACCAAACGTAAATAGATGCCCACCTACTGACGTGTGTACAGTGGTTAATGATATTGGACTTTTAACAGCTGACGACCTCCTACGAGCGATATTTTAAGATCTGATGGCGAGGCATGTGCTTTGAAACGCGTCATCAATATAACAAAGGAGTCACACAAGACGGACTAGTAAAGGTTAGTTTGTCTACAATTTAGATCTGTTTGATAATAAACAGGTACAAATTCCTTTCAAATTCCAAATGAATTTATTTTGAACCGCCCAAACCACCATCCTATTACATACACTCACATGCGCGTACGCAAACAAACACACACACACACACACACACACACACACACACACAGGGTCGAAAGTACCTGTACACTTCTTGGTAAGGTGACCAACACTTCCCCTTTCTTGTAGTTTATACAGATGTAATACTGTAGGGATTTGTCTGGGCCATCTGTTTCCACTCATGCCTACCCCGGCTATGACAGAGAAATTGAAGTAGCCCAGGATGGGAAAGCATGGAGACAGGATAGCATATGAGACCTGCCCTTGAACATAAAATCTCGTGGTGGTGTTAGTTAATGTGCTACCGATGCGAGTTCTCATATTTAACTCAATCGTCTGACACTTGTCTGCCTGTCTATCTGTCTATCTATCCGCATAACTGTCTGTCTATTTATCTTCTGTCTGTCTATCTATATGTCAGTCTACCCGTCTCTCTTTTGGTGTATGTCTCACGATAAATTTTGAATACATCAACCGATTGTAGGTGGTCCATACTTTTACCCTACAGAACCCTATTGTTTTTAAGATTGGTCCCCCACCCCAAATAAAAGGGTAAAAGGTAAAAATGTGGGCATCAAAATATGAAACAAAAACGCTAAGTACCGTGTTGAGTATAAAATTACAGAGTATTTTAACCACAATCTAAATTTAATGTTTATTTTTTGGAAATTTTAGACTTTTGGAAGCCAGGGTACTAAAACGTGGTAGAATATTTGGTTAAAATCGCAAATATTTATGTGGAGAAAAAAAATTAAGAGGAATTTTAACTAAAATCTGAATTTAGTATTGAAATTTAGATTTATCAAAATTTTAGTTTCTCAGCGCCCAATTGTTTGAGACAGCAATGACTACATTGTCGCGCTTACTTGGACAATATATGGCTCATGGTCGTCATCGTGGTGCAAAAAGTGACTAATTAAAACACACACACACACACCTGCCAGAGACAATAGTCAGTCGGACAGACAGCGACGCGACGTGTAGCGTTCGTTTACCCCGTACCGTACATACGCCGTACGTTCTCGTTTCACTTAACAGCAACAACAGTCCAGTCGCTGTCATTTAGGTCATCGGTGCGGTTTCCGGCGTGCTTCCGGTCAATTTGCAGCTACCGGAAGACGTCCAGACAGACATGTTTTTACAATAAACGCAATCATCATACCACACACACGGGCGCGCGCGCGCTTACTCGGTAGGCGTGGCCGGTCACCTGTGTACAAACGCGCGCGCGTGTGTGTGTGTGTAAAATATTGTTTCGCTTTGTTTGAACTGTCGGAGGTGAGCAATAGCGAGAAGTACACAGTAATGTATTCAATGCGATTCACTTGTTTAGTATAATGTGCCCCGAGTACTGCTCGCTGTAAACGCTGCCGGCCGTCTTCTTATCTGCCGCTCTGATTGTCTGGCCGTCTACAAAGCAACGGACTCGTCTTGAGTACGTACAGTTTGTCTGCGACTGTAAAGCCAAAACGTTCGTTAATACAATATTTCTAACTAAACACTTGTGCCTCGCTACGGATTAAAAAAAAATTATTATTCTTCATCAGGGGAGGATTAGAAGCTAATGGTGCGCTATGCTGCCATCAGACTGGTGCCCCCCTACCAATTCAAAATTCAACCTTTTATCCATTTAGTTAAATTCTAAGACTTGCTCTACAGTTTTACCATCCAAAATTTATAATTTAACTATCGCTTTCAGTTCGTATAGTTTGTCCGCGTCTTGAAACTCAAAACGTTCATTAATACAATAATTATTAGCTAAACACCAATGCTTCGTTACGGATTAGAAAAAAAATTAAAATTAAATTTTCAATCCAGCTTGTAGACAATGTGCTAACTTTTAATATTTAGCTCTAACTTAACTAAGCATATGGGACAAATAAAACACAGCAAGAATCCTAGATCCACGGCCGGTAACAGGCTACATCTAGAATCCAGAGTATTTCGGTCCCCGCGGTGGGAGATGCACAAGAAGCTCGGGACGCGCCACAATAGCGGGCGACGAGCGTGTGGGGCCCATCGTTCCGTACTACCCCAGTTCATCATCAGTCCGACATCGCATCGTCGGCACCTCCAATATACGTAGACACTCAACTCTTGCAGCACCATGGCAAGGACAAAGCCAGTCTTTGCTAAATATCTTTCACCACAATAGTCTACACCGCACATTGCTCACTACCTCAAAGTGAAACAAAGTCTTTAGGTCCAAAGAGAAAGAATATGGTGAACAAACCAAACAAAGAAGAAGAAGAAGAAGAAGAAGAAGAAGAAGAAGAAGAAGAAGAAGAAGAAGAAGAAGAAGAAGAAGAAGAAGAAGAAGAAGAAGTTTATGATGATGATGATGATGATGATGAAAAAGAAGAAGAAAAAGATCATTCAACGTTGAGTACTGGAATGCATTCTTCATACGACGTTTCAAAACAGGGAGTTATTATACATTCAACAAAATGGCGGCCACATTAATCAACTGTTTTATACAAACGTTTTCAGCTTTATCAATTTAACAATTTTGATGTTTAATCAATTGAAGAGAAAGGTCACTAATGTAAGTTTTCAATTTGTCTTCAGTTTACGAAATTTGTTGTGAAAACGTTTAGGAAAATCTTTTTTCTGTTTAAATTGTAACACTTTTCCGACTCATTTTGGGGTGTTTTATTTTTATTTGAAGTCAGATTTCTCTATTTGTATTTATTTTTAATAAACTCTAACACATCAGTTTTCTCAGAATTAAATTCTCTATAAATTTAGTTAAAAATTTTTATTTTTTTTATTGGCAAATTAACGAAGTTTATTTTATTCCAAATCTAAAAAGTGTGTTTTTCGACTCCATTTTTGTGTTTTACATAGTTTTTTTCTTGCACACTAATTGAGATTGAGTTCTAGGACCTCTTTTATTCAATTTTTCACATATAAAACCATACGAAACCACTAAGTCTACTCTTCACATGGGCGTGTACTTTGAGGACTTTAAGCTTTTGAGATGTTGTGCTGGGCGAGGGATTTCAGTCTACCATGCTATATGCCCTCTCCGTAAAGGTGAATGTAATGTGTGATGACTTGGATTCGTTGGCCTTGATTTTCCATTTTCGTAGCCATACTCCACTGAGGTTGAGGTGCTTCTTAAGACTGAATTCGTGGACTGTAGGATTTTTTATTAATTGAAAAAATGCCTTACGTACCGAGTATTGTTTTTCTGGTGTTTGGGTATCGGATGTGTATAGGACGTACAGTAGAGGGCCAAGAATACTCCCTTCAGGTAGGCCTACCCCTTATTGTATGTAGAAACGACTAAAGATTTTTCCGATAACTTTTGTTTCGAATTAACGCTTTGTGCGGGTAAGATTTCAGCAGATTAAAGTAAACTGAGAGATTTTGTATAGTAGTCCTGAGTGCTACACCTTATCAAACGCCTGGCTGATATCCAGAACGCGGGTGTGCAGTACTGTTTATACTCCAAAAATTTCAGCATGGCTTCATTTTACTGGAGGAACAGAAATCAGGGCGAAATGTTTCGCAAGCCGAAATGTGACTCGCTAACGAACCGTTTTCGGGCCTACGTTCGTGTGGACTTTTTTTCTTATTTTTAGCTATAGTATCAGCCCCCGAGATATTGCCGTGCAATTTTGAATCACGCTGTATAGCTTGAGAGGGATACAATATTTTGTCTTTGAAGTCGGGTCGCTGGTAACGCTGACACATTACGCTTGTCCAGTTTTAAAGACAGCTGCCACCAGCTGAGTCGTATACCCTACAAGTTCTCGGTCTGTTGACCCCGTCAATGCGTGGGGCTCGGGTTTGTTGTGTCTGCTGTGAAAGCTAATTATCAAGGAAACAAAACTCCACACCGTACCGCCAGCGACATAACATATACAGTATATTGTATTCAAAGCAGGTGCGTTTTGTAGTTGAGTAATTACGGTGGTCGCCAACGATAGCGAACAACACGCGCCCTCTAATGCACATACACTTGTCTGTCTTTAGCACAACAGACACCCGTCTTCTGCTTTACAACAGTCGCCCGTCTATCACGATGTTCACCGTCGGCATCGTTTTTAAATACCTTACATCAGCCAGCGTAAGTACCTTAGATCAGCCAGCTTAAATACCTTAGATCAGCCAGCTTAAATACATTAGATCGGCCAGCTTAAATACCTTAGATCAGCCAGCTTAAATACCATAGATCGGCCAGCTTAAATACCTTAGATCGGCCAGCTTAAATACCTTAGATCGGCCAGCTTAAATACCTTAGATCAGCCAGCTTAAATACCTTAGAACGGCCAGCTTAAATACCTTAGATCAGCCAGCTTAAATACCTTAGATCAGCGCTTAAATACCTTAGATCAGCCAGCTTAAATACCTTAGATCAGCGCTTAAATACCTTAGATCAGCCAGCTTAAATACCTTAGATCAGCCACCTTAAATACCTTAGATCAGCGCTTAAATACCTTAGATCAGGGCTTACGTACCTTAGATCATCCAGCTTAAATACCTTAGATCAGCGCTTAAATACCTTAGATCAGCCAGCTTAAATACCTACCTTAGGTCAGCCAGCTTAAATACATGGGCTACAGTGTGTCTTATAATGCCAGCAACGACGTTGTGAATAAGTTGCGTAAGTTCAACCTTATGCGGGACCATCAGGCGAACTCTTAAGTCAGCAAGTAAAGAAACACGCCTAAAATTCTACAAGATCAAGGCCCTTAACACACTTCTTTATGGGACTGAGAATTGGACTTTAACGAAAGACCAGACTAGTCGCATCCAAGCGGCTGAAATGAGATTTCTCAGGCACGTGGCACGGTATACTCTCTCCATGATCATAGAAGAAACACAGTCATACGCCAGGAACTGAATACCGTGAGTATACTCGACAGGATCGCCCAGTATCGGCTGAATTGGTGGGAACGTCTTTGCCGAATGGATGACTGCCGCATCCCCAAGCCACAATGGAACTATAAGCGGAGGGGACGGAGAGGTGTGGGATGTCCGAGGAAGCGCTGGAGTGACCAGCTCTAATCTTTGCCTATTTGAGACCGGAACAAACCATCCTTGGTTTAATCCTTGAAGATGATTATGATCAACCAGCACACTATCTTTCACTAGTAATAATAATTGTCACCATCATCAACATCATATACACTACCGTTGTATCGTAATATATCATTTTTGGTATTAATTCGGAATTGTTCAGGTATTTTTTAATTTTTTTTTTTACACAAACAGGCAAGCCGTGGACAAGCGAATATCATTTCCTTTTCTTCTCCTGCCAGAACGCGCTCATTCGTCCCACACTATGCGCTGCCTTCCTTTCCACTGTCCACCCCTTTCTCGTCTTCTTCTCACCGCAGAGAACCTTAAGATTTTGAATTTTGGTCTATCCACACATTCGTTCAAACAGATACCTCCAAACCATATGTTGAAGGAATTTCAGTCTTTTCCTTTGGAAAGCCGTTTCCAGATCTTCTAGATCCCTGTACAGCTCTTCTTTGGGTCTGTGCGTGTATCCATCTTCAGTTTTCTTGGGGCCATAAATTTACCGAAGAATTCTTTTTTCAATTTTAACAATAAAATAATTTATTGTTTATTTTCTGTATAATGTTTCTACATTTTCCCATAAGGTCAATTTTGGGCCTTTTGAAATGTGTTTTAATAAAAGTGATATTATTTAAATTTGCGAATGGGTAATTATTTTTAAATAAGTGAGTAGGTAAATTTTATTTGTAAATATCTGGTTCTCAATATGAATGACGGCGTTGAATACGTCTTTCTTCTAAACGTTTTTCGATTTGGCCCACATACATTTTTTATGTAAAAATAAACGTAATAAATAATAAAATGTATTCAATAAACATTGGATAGACGAATTATTACGAAAATATTAGACCTACGAAAAACTTCATAAGGTTGCAAATTAAGAAGTAACGATGAAGTAAATCAAAGTATAGAAAATATAACACAAACCGTGAGAAAAACAAGACTAGTATTTTTTTGACATTTATATAGAATAGACGACAATAGGTTAACAAAACAGATCTTCAATTATCTGTGGGGAAAGAAGTCAACATCAAGTTGCGTTAAAGAAGTCAAAAAGGATTTAGAAAAAAATAATATAAACGCAGAAGAAGCAATTGAAAGCGAAGATTTTCGGGCAAAAGAGTTTAAAATGGAAGGAATCCAGGGTAGAAGAGAGAAAAACGCAGGTTCAAAGTGGACTGAAGACAGGAAGAAGAGAAAGGATGAAAGAATATTGGAGAAAAAGAAAAGAACAAAGAATAAAGTATTGAAATTGGCATGTGGTCCTCAGATGGCCGATACAAATAGAAAAAATGTATTTTGTTCAAAATGGTGAGAGAGCTCACTAACTCAGGGAGCTAACTAGTACTTACATGAGTTGTACATGTTTATGCAAGTTATTAGAGAAGGCCAGACAGACTGTAGACACACTGATATGTCGCAGGTCTGCAATCGCTCAGCTGTACTTTATGGCCACGGTCTCGATGTACTGCTTCCTCTTCCTGTTTACAGCTGTTCGATGTACTCAGTAACTCACTGGTAATGACGGCGACCAATCAGCTGTTACCACTTTACGGTGTCTCCTTGTCTCCTAATTACACATTGCTTATAATCAGAATACGACTTCTATTGTTCTGAAGGAATAGTTTTGATTCCTGGACATAATTACTACAGCATTTAACTTCTTTTTTTTTTCAAAGAATATTAAAGAAATTCATTTTACTGTTTATGTATTTTTAAAATATTTTATCTTGTTATTTGAATTATCAGTCACTGTACTCCAAATTTGTTGTGCTTATTTGTTGAACTGCTACCTGTCATGCTTCGGACGAGGCCTTTCAGTGTCTCCACCACTATCGAGTAGTAATCACGTTGAGTCCTAAGACTAGGTTTAGATTGTGGTTTAGGACTTGATTATGGTGCAGAAACTGAAAGGCCTCGTCCTGAACATGACAGGTAACAGTTCAGCAAGTATGCACGACAAAGTTGGAAATAAATATTTTAGTGTCCTCAGTAATCTAATCTTTACATCTATAACGTCTCTCCTGTTAAGACATTATAACATAGGGAACCAGTTTAATTGTTTGCTGTTAATTAAACTAGCTGCCGTAGTTAGTAAAAATTACTAACCAACAAATTATGACAATGTATATATCAGGAATTTGTCCAAGGTTTCATAAATTTATTCACTCTCTGGATATTAGCGAAAACATCTCTTTATTATTGTATTTTAACTACGGATATAAACATAATAGCTTTAATGGTCATCTTTTTGTTTTTTACTTTACTTTTAAAAGAAAATTCTTATAGATTCTGCATCAAATACTCTTAAAATTTTTACTCGTAGTATCTCAAAATCATACAGCTGTGTATTACTTTGATTACCACGGATCCGGGTTCTAACTTTGTAATATTCTAACATACTTTAACATCATCCAAACTATTTGAAGAATAGTCTGATGTAATTTCAGATTAACTTTACCTTTAAACATCATCAGGTTATTACTATAGCATTACAGAAATTACAAACATTAATATGGTAATATTTATGTGATCTACAAAGTCTTTACAAGAAACTTTACTGTTCTTTTTGTTGCGGTTGTTAAAAAACAATGTATGCACAGAAGTTATGTTTTAGTGTCACCTGAATATAACGTGAGTTTGCGGCTGGCGGTCGAGATGATCCTCTTCAGTAGGTCTTCTTGGGTGTAGTCCATTGTCCATCTGGGTCCTCCATTTAGTTGATTGTTTCTGAATTGTGGTCTAGGTCATGGCGTTGGAATTCTGCTATTTGGAGTTCGTACAGTTGTTGTAGTAAATTCTCTCCTGGCGTTGGTATTCACTTTTCACATTTAATTCCTTTTTATTTTAACAGCACTGATGTTACCTTTTACATGGTAAGGAATATATCTTACCACTTACTTTTCATAAAGAGATGTGTCGGCTAAGTTTTTTTTTTATTAAGAATATTTTCTCAACGTCTGAACTACATTACTAGTTTTTTTGTTTCGTTTACGCTACATTGGATTAATTAAATGAGAAGCAATAACTTCTTGTTACATCGGTTTTAGCGACATAAACGTAAGTTTAACTTCACGACACATTTTCGAGTTGCTTACATGTCAGAGATTCTCCGGCGACTGGCGTTAGTTTAGCGGCAGGGAGTATGGAAGCTGGCGCAGTTTACGCGCTGGGAGAAAAGTAGTTCCTTCCTTTATTATTATTAATTGTCCATTAATTAACTACGATAAATTATCCTATCTTTTCTTAGTTAGGAGTTAGGTATTTCATTTATTATTATTACGTCTTTTATTTAAATAAAATGATTATTAGTTTTCGCTTAATAACATTGTACTTTGCATGTTCGTACTAGCCTATTTACACGTTGATACAGGTATCTAGGTACAGAGGGGGGTGGATTATATTCTCACTTGTTATAAGAACAAAAAAAAATTAATTTGTGCTATTTAAATTATCTTTAAATCGTCACACATCTTCGTCTCATCATCTTCACATGACTGGACAGGCAAGGCGCTGCCTGTTCCGCCTTCCAGGGTCTACCCAAACACCTGTGTCTTATAGGCTTATATTCCCAGACATGTTTGGCCAGTCATGGAACTGACACTCTTTCCAAGTGTTCGTTCCACCGTTGTTTATAATCTTTTAGCCTCTTATTACAAGTTAAAAACTTCTAATTCTTCTCTATGGACTCGTTCTTTATACGATCAAGTTTAGCACACCTTTTAACTCCTCTTAAGAACTCCATTTCCGAGGCCTGTATTTTGCTGTCTTGTCTCTTGGTTGTTGTCCATAAGTCACGCCCATAGGACAGTACAGGGACCGCCATAACTTTGCAAAACTTGAATTTTGTATCTCAACGATCCATGTTTCTAAAAAACATGGTAGATTGTCCTACAGACCGTGTGGGACTTGCCTAACTTAACATCAATATCATAATTCCTATGATAGCCAATATAATTTCCTAAATAGTTGAGTTCTATAATTTGATCAGTAATACTTATTTTTGACCTTATTGGTTCCTTGGCTCGAAATGCCATTACATTTTTTTTGTAGTGGAGATTCAGTAATAAAATCAATGTAGGTTTCGTAATTAAATCTTAATCACCTGTATTTAGTAGTAGCTAAAATGAGAGAAATTACGGAAAATCTTTCAAGAAAAAAAATAACAGTGTAAAAAGATAATTTTTATTACAACAAAATTTCTTGGTTCATGGTTTGGGTCTAAGTACTGTACGTGTTTCTTGGTCGTCGTCCACAATTCACGCCGATAAGTCAGTACGGGGACCGCCACAACTTTGTAGAACTTTAATTTCGTCTCTCAAAGTACCTTTTTTCTAAAAATACGATTGATTGTCCCACATATCTTTTGGACCTTACCTAGCTTAACATCAATACTCTTACCTTCACTATCAGGGCCGGATTAAGGTATCTTGGAGCCCAAGGCTAATTATATTTTAGCGCCCCTCTCACCTCCCATAGGCTACTCTTACGTTTATTTCCAAGGGGATGATTGAAGCTGTAAACACCCTACAGTATATTTCCTAGTTAGGAATATTTCAAATATCTTACTGTTTTTGGAAATAGTCTCAAGAATTGAAAACTGAGGCTATTTTTCAGAGATTGTTTTAGAGTTACACCTTCAACCATTTGTAGTTTGGATGGCTTTTATAAGGAAAAAATTAACTAAGTAGTTACAGAATTATAACAGTTTTATTAAGGGTATATTTAACATCATTTGCACAAAGAAGATAAACAGTTAAATATCTTGTGGATTTGTTAAGTCTCGTGTAAATTTCAAGCTAGATTCTTTTTTCTCGCTTTAGATTGAGCAAACGTTTTAATCACCTCACTGAAATCAAGTCCTTGCAGAAAGTCGATTTCAATTAACAAGAGGGCTACACTGGTCAGTTTATCCTGGCGCAAATTTCAGCGTAAATAATTCTTCACCCTCTTCAAAGCTGAAAAAGATCTTTCGCCACTGCAGTTAGTGACGTGTATAGTAAGGAAAATGCGCAAAGGTATCTCAACATTAGGGAGCATTGAGTCTAAGTTAAGCAATTTAAAAAAATTCAACAGTGGTTTTGCTTCATATCGTTTTTTATTCTTTTCTTCTCCTTCTTGTTCTGGATTGACAGGTCTATAATCTTTTAAAAACTGAGCTAAATGCACACACTCATCAGGAAATGTCTGCTCCAAGTCAACAGCGTAATTTTCTAGAAGGTGATTAGCTTTTTGTCTTATTATGTCATTATTTAGTTCAAAAAGTTCAGGTAATTTCCATAAAAACACAAACTTGTCATGTATATCACTGTAAATTGATTTTCTTCTGTTCAATTTAAGCAGAAGCGCATCTAAGGCAACGTAGTAGTTTTAAACAATGAAAGATTGCCTCCCATTGTTCCTATCTAAGGAGGCAGCAGTAGTGTCTTCAGATATTTCATCAAAGTGCGCTTTTCATATTTTTTTTCTTGTTACATCTTTTTTGTAGACATTTGATTTGCACATCTCCTTTTCCTCGTTTTTCAATCTCTCAAATTCTCGCTCGTCCCGAAGCGTGGAAACAAATGATTGCAAGTAGCTGTATAAGCTAATCACACTCCATCACATCACATGCTAATCACATCCATGTCAACGCTCTGTCCTTGAAGCTTCTCACTGACATCGAGAAATCTTTCCAGAAGGCGATGCCACAAATGAATCATGATTGTTATCTCCAGGCTTTGTAGTTTTTCCGTCAAATTCCGTGCCTCATACTGTACATCCTTTGTCTGGGTGTTATCCGTACTAATATCTTCCAATGCGGAAATAATTTCATTGTATGATTTACGCCCCCAAAAGTGTCGCGCCCTAGGCTACAGCCTTGTCAGCCTAATGGATAATCCGCCCCTGTTTACTGTTAATAGCTCTGTTTATCGGTTCAAAAAAGAACTGTTTATTTCATCTAAAACCAAACGATTCGCGCATACAACGATTAGGCATTCTCAGTGGCTCGACAGAGCACAAAGCCTTAACCGCACCCATATTTCCACAATAAGCCCCTCCCACAGTGTTAAAAAGCCCATAATTTACAACAAAGTAAATTTGTAAAAAATTGGGTAGCTGGTGACCCACAATGTTGCTCTTCTTTCCACAGTGGATCCGATCACGTTTTTCACCCACTCTCTTCAAAACTCCATCATTAGGTAATCTTTAAGACCACGGCATTCTTAAGGACCTCCTCCAGCACTATATCTTAAAAGCTTTAAGGTAGCTCCTCTCCACTCTCCTCAAATTTTGGGATTCCGTTTCATATGTGAAACTATAAAAAGAGTAGCACATTTAATGTTTTTTTTTAAATTAACAGCTCTATCTAATGTTAAATATAAACATCAAAACTTGATGACTTTGGTGAAACATCTATTCCGAAATACTGTGCTGTCTAAATATCTGAAATCACTTCTCAGATAAAAATCAACAACTGAAATATATTTTATATTAAAAAAAGGTTATTATTCTTGAAGAAGGTGTCTGGAGGATTGGGTGACAAAAGTTCCAATCCAAAAGTTCCAATTCGAAAGTTCCAATTTTTATTTTTCAAATTGCACAAAGTTCCATTAGTATAAAGTTTCAAAAGTACAAAATTTCCAAATAAATTTAAAAATGTAAATAATAGCCTACAGCTTTCAGGTAACCTATGATTGTATCATTTTATCACGCTTTGACATAGATTAAATAAACACGCGCGAACATTTCCAATGTGAGTTTAAGCCGCATTAACGATGGCCAATTAGAAGGTTCCATCCACAAACCATATACGTGAAGTCGTCATCAGCACTCTTAAATTTTATCGAGTAGAAAACACTAGTATTCTGCCACATGTTAAATCATAATCCTCATCTTCGAAAGAATCGTACAGTAAAACGTTTTCACCAAGAATTGTTTTTCGATATTTATCCGGTAAAGCTTATACTTAAAGCTATACTCCTGTATACTCTGAATTTTGTAGTTTAAGTAGGTTATGAAAAAATTTATAATAACACTAACCTTCTGTTGCTCCGAAACAAAATAGTAATGAAAAACAGTTATTTGAAATTGGAAATTAAACTTTTTGGAACTTTTGTCTTGGCACTTTTGGATCGGAACTTATGTCCTATTTACGTCTGGAGCGGTAGACGTTTATTCAGTTTCTAGCAAATAATAACAATTCTAAAATATTCCTCAGGCTTTCATGGCCGGTGTCAGATGTATGGTTCATGTTATCCGGGCTGTTTGGCCGTGGCCCATGGTTTATTACCAAACCAAACGTTTCGGCAGCTCCAATGGCTGCCCTATACCACAGTACTGTGGGCCTGTACGTGAACACCCGACGTTCAGGATTTTTATTCCACTGATGATGGCAACCATTGGAGCGGCCGAAACGTTTGGTTCGGTAATAAACCATGGACCACGGCCAAACAGCCCGGATAACATGAACCATACAATAACAATTCTAGTTTCGCTTAGTCAGTTAGTACGAATCACATTCGACTATGGTGAACGTTATGAAGACCACACCTATGTTGTTGACGTTATGAGTTATGACTCATATACAGTTCCTGTGCTATTATTTTCGTGTCTCCATACCATTGTAATTTTTTGTTCGGATAAAATCAACAATTGAATTTTTCACATTCATTCTGTCCTTAATGACTTTATTTGTTAAAAACCAAATAGTTTTTGTGAAACATCTATTCTGTTATATTGTGCTGTTTGAATATTTGAATTCACTTTCCAATTAAAAATCAACAACTAAAATAGCCTATATTTTATACGTAAAAAAAAGCTTATTATTCTTGAAGAGGCTGTCTAGAAGTATAGAATTTATCTATTCAGTCTCTAAAAAATAATGACATTTTTAATTTTGCTTAGTTAGTTATTACGCCGGATAGCTACTTCAGTCATTTCAACTGAAGAGCAAAGAAAAAATTTTATTTTCCATTATTACTTTGTAATGCTGTTATTAATTTTAAAAATTAAAAGTTTTCCTCCATCTCTACAAAACATTTCTTGATTTCTGTTGTAACAAAATTATTTCTTTCAATTACTTCTGAATTCAACAGAACAGAGTAGTAAAAATAAATATAACACAAAAGTACTTTAATATTTAAAAACTATAAACAGAGCACACAAAGGTAGAGTTTCTAAGAGGAAACAATTATAGTCGAAATACAAACCATTAGTACTATGGTAGTTGTCTCAATCAAATAAGAAAACCAAACGGAAATAACAATACTACAAGCATTCCCCTTATTGTTGTTATTGTTTTCACTTTGTATTTAAGCTGACTCGACGAACTAAGTAGCATTAGACGTAATTACAGTCCATGATAATGGAAAGCAAAATCAAGTGGGTTTGGTGCTTAGGAATGTACGCCGGCATCGACACTGCGAACGAGATACTGTGTTTGGGCGGAAATATTCTTTTTAATTTGTCATTTGTGTTATAAGATTTCCCTATTATAAATATTTTTCACTTATATATAATGTTTCTAGTTGATATCAAGTTCCCAGCTCAGATTGATTTAATCACATAATCATGCCTACAACACAAAATACAAAATAGTAAGTTCCATGGTCAATAATCTATTTGCATTTGTCCTTTTGCGTTAGCTTAGGTCGTTGTGCCGTATTTCCCATCCTGTTTCCGAGGCTCGTATGAGTTCTATAAGTACATATTGTAACGTAACGTAAGTCGTACGGTTTTAATTGTCGCCAAAATTAATTAATAATCTTTTTAAAGTGAATCCGATTCGAATCGGTCTTCTAGGTTAGCCGGCAACAAATTGATTTATTTGGTATTGTTTTAAAACTTGGATCAGTTGGTCGGTTCACGAGTCGATCGGATATGGTCCGAGTCGACTCGCTCGCTAAACTCGATTTGAACAATGTTAAAAATTCGGTACAATATTATTTTTTGTTCAGGTCGTGGATTCTTTTAGCTGTTAGTAAAGATCGGAAAGCGCTTTAGTACAAAATACAATGCATTACAAAATGGTTAATTACAACTCTTGATAAATAACAAGACATAAAATAATACTGTGTTTAAAATGTTACAATTGTTAGGTTGATTAAACTTTCAACAAAATGGTTCGCCCCCCACTCCAAGATGGCGGACTTCCTCCAGCTGGCCGGCTATGCTATAAGCGTCAACCTAGTATCTTAAAATTAAATATTGTTTTAAGAATTTAATGTCAATAATGTCTCTGAATAATGCTTTGTTAAGGTCCACAAGTGTCTGGATTAACTGTGTTTTGGTGAATATTGTGTTGTGTAGTGATATGGTTGGTTTGCTATTAAATAACCAAGATTCTCACCGCCCCGATGTCGTATGACGAACTTGGGAAGCGTTAGTTTAAATAGATCGTCCTTTTTTCATTCAAATTTCGTTTCTTCTGTTATTATGTTTTCCAGAGTTATTCGGAATGGTTCTCCTGGAATTCCTATTGCATTTTCTACGTCTCCTGGTTTTTATTTTTACTTTTTTTTATCAAAATGTGACTCTGCTACATGCAGTTGACCTATATAGCTTGAGTTTCAACAATAGACTAAAACTAATTATTCCGTTAAAAAACGGCTTGCCCCGGCTTTTATGGGCTATGATTGGTTCATTTTACCCCTGACCCCGGTCACGTGGTTTTAATATTGACATCTGCAAATTTTAAACTTTTCACCTCAAATTACACTTTATTTATTTTTTGATTATGTTAAATTTGAGTTATATGATGTTGTTCCTTATAAAAGGATAGGCATTTAATAATGCCTTTATAACACCTTCATCTTTACAACAGTTCTAATTATGGACCCTTACATTGTTTTTAAATTTATGATACTACATTGTAATTCCTTAAATTAATCTAATATGTGCTATTACCATTATAATAATTAAGTTTTATCACATGAATTTTGTCCCTTCTCATTGTTTTTCTTACATTGACTTGCTAACTTACTCATTTCTGACATTCCTTCCTTTATATTGAATTGTTGGCTTATAGATTAACGAACAATATCACAAACTACTTAGTGTACCATACTCCCATTCCATCAATTCTATCAAGCGTTACTAGCTGACTATTAGATTATCGTTTATGTGGGCCCTCTATAAATGTTGTATTGTGGTAACACCATTTTCCTATTTTGCCTATAGGCTTAGTACAATTAATAACATGGTTTAATAACAATAACAAACATAGTCTTTGACATTAAAAAATTAATACAATTAACTACTGTCAAGACCTTCACTAATATCTCATTCTGAGATGAGACCTTTTACCCTAACTTACTGTCAACTCTATTTACGGTTTTCTCTTTAAAAAGAAATAACATGATAAATCCTATGAGTATACAAAACTCTTTAAACACATACTACTTTTATTTACTGGCTCTTAATATGTATACATAAGACCATTGCTTCACTTTCTCCCCTCGCCACTGGTTTATAACATGATCTTTGATCATCACATTTCCTTCTTTGTACACTTATCACTTCACTCACTTATAATATAAGTTTTTACAATTTTTTCTTAGACTAATGCATATATTTCTTACTCTTATTTATACCACTGCATTGCATTTTCTATAACTCTACCTACTGTCTGATCTTTTCTCTTTAATTATTATTATTAATTTATGAAGTATTGTTTATTTATTTTTTACCTGGTTATCAACATGTTTTTACTTTAGTTTCTTTTGTTAATTTGGTAATTACTGTGGTCTTCACGGTCTTGTTGCTTAGCGTGTCTTTATTTTAATTAGTGGTTTCGTTGTTAGACTTGTTTATACCTCTCACTTACCATATCTATTGGGTTTATCACGTTATTATAGTTTTCTTTGTGTTTCTCTTCTAAATTTTCATTATAACTACTGTGTTGCACTTTCTTCAATATTTAATTCTTCATCGACTGCTCTTGTTTTAATTTGGGATTGATATACTATGTTTATTATACACTTATTTTTTTTAAGTTTTCTTATCATCCATGGCTTATACTAGTACTCGTGACTGATGTTTTACTATTATACAGATTATAGGTATATGGTGATGAAACGTACCGTCACAATATATATATTTACTTACGCAGGTACTGGCATGCTGTAAAACCCTCAACCTGGAGGACCAGGAACTTTGATTTCGGGGTGCTCTTCCCTTAGAGAGTGCGTTCACCACAGCTGACTAGTTCTCTCTCCCCGATCGCAGTAGACTGCACCATCCTGCCAGGCCAGGACCCAGTATACCCCCAGGCTGCCCTGATAGGACTCTCGTTTGCTTACCGATCAACTCCGCCGTAGGGATTGGTTACCACAACCTTGGAGTGGATTGCTCGGCGTAACAGGGCCCACCGACGTGTAGGTGAGAGTGGAGTTGGGGTGGAGAGGCTGGTGCATTTCTCTTCTATAAAAACATATGTTCGCGTCACACCGAAATAAGATAGTCGCGAATAATCAAAATCTGTATAATATTTACCTTATTTCTTCCGTCGTGTGACTTCGTGTTGCGTTCGATTGATTAACGCGTTTCGAAACATATGTTTCGTCTTCAGAAATAAGAATTCACTCTTAGCGAGGTCGTTACATATTAAAATTGCAAATATTGGAAAACTATTCCACACATATCCACGTTACATGAGTGCGCACTCGAGTCGGACCGATCGGACACTGACTATCAATAGCTATTGTGTAAACAGGTTTATTGCGGTATCGTAGAGCGGGTTTGATTTGAAATTTAAATGACTTTGAAAATTAAATAACCTCAATAACTTTCAATGCCGATGAACTGAATGTTTTAAATAAGGGCATAAATTATTGTATTCCTCCTAACTTTAATAAAAATCAGATCGCACATGAAATCATTAGTGCCGAAATGGCGACAAAAGCAATCCCAGACCCAAAACTACAAAACGAGGCACGTTACCTAATAAGTAATAAGTTTAAGAAAATTATAAAAGCGCGTACTTCACATGATCGTCTGCATCATATGTCAAATAAATACACAAACAGTTCCAAGGAATTCAAGATATTGAAACAGATAAAAACAAAATTAATCGAGTACGGTAATTCACGCATCACAAAAGCGGACAAAGATAAAACCCTTGTTATCATGGACAGTGAATCGTATACAATGAAGGTTAACGACTTTATCTCAAATAACAATATAATAACTCTGAAGCCTGATCCTACACACATTTACGTTAAAAATTTAAATAAGGAAATTAATAAATCCGTAAATTTATTTAATGAACGTACACGTCGCTACCTAAAACCCTGCAATGCTAAGGCTCCGATGTTTACAGGTCTACCCAAAATTCACAAATGCAACGTACCAATTAGACCCCTTATTAATTTTACTACAGCACCAGGATTTCGTGCAGCCAAAAAAACTTGTAAAAGTCATTAGGGACAGTATAGATATAAAAAACAACCACACTATTGTAAATCTCACTGACTTTATAAATAAGGTTAAGAATGTTAAGTTACCCCCTAATTATAAATTGGCCTCCTTTGACATTATCAACTTGTATACTAACATACCAGTTAGGGAAACGCTGCAGATTCTAAGGAATAACTTGTTTGAAAGTAACAAATTAAACGCCCAAATTATAGAAGAGCTAATGAGCCTACTTGAAGTCATTTAGGACAAAATTATTTTACTTTCAATGACCAATTTTACAGTCAAAGTGATGGTTTAGCAATGGGCTCGGCGCTGTCTGGTTTGCTTGCTGACATTTATTTGAATTTCTATGAAAACACTTTTATGTTTCTAACAACATTTACAAAAATAACATTATATTTTATGCACGTTATGTTGATGACACAGTTATAATATATAAAGGTACTTTGCGACAGATTGAAAATTTTAAAAACTTTATGAGTAATATAAATAAAAACATTCAGTTCACTCTTGAGACTGAAACAAATAATAAATTAAACTTTTTGGACTTAACATTTACTAAACACATTGATAAACTGAAATTCAATATCTATAGAAAAGCAACCACCACCGATGTAACCATACCTGTCGACTCACATCACCCCTTTTCGCAAAAAATGGCAGCCTTTAATTACTTTATACACAGACTTTTAACAGTACTTCTTGACGACGAGGATTTTAATGACGAACTAAACACAATAAAATACATAGCCCAAGCCAATGGCTACAATAGTTCGTTGATCGACAACCTCCTCAGAAAACAAAAGCACAAGATATCTAAACCTCGTATAGAAAAAGACACAAAAACCACTTTTATTTCAACGACGTACACCAACATAATGCCAAAAATTTTAACTAGTGTGTTAAATAATAACAATAGAACCGTAATATTTAAAACCAACAATAATCTTATGAACATACTCCGTAATAAAATAACTATCCCTTTAGAAAAGAAAACGGGGGTGTATAAATTATCGTGCGACGATTGTGAATGCTTTTATATCGGCCAGACGGGAAGGGGTTTCCAAAAACGTTTTATTGAACACACACCAAAGCACAATCTGAAGGGTCAGACAACACTATACAACATAAAATCCAACTACGCACGTCACTTGATAAACGAAAATCATAAATATACAAGCTTTAATTCCAACTTGAAACCCATATATTTTTGTAATAAAGGCACTTACATGAACGTCTTGGAAGAATTCGAGATATATAGAGCGTACAATGACGTACACAGTCGTGACTTCGTGCTAAACGATCATTTCAATTTCAAATCAAACCCGCTCTACGATACCGCAATAAACCTGTTTACACAATAGTTATTGATAGTCAGTGTCCGATCGATCCGACTCGAGTGCGCACTCATGTAACGCGGATATGTGTGGAATTGTTTTCCAATATTTGCAATTTTAATATGTAACGACCTCACTAAGAGTGAATTTTTATTTCCGAAGACGAAACATATGTTTCTAAACGCGTTAATCAATCGAACGCAACACGAAGTCACACGACGGAAGAAATAAGGTAAATATTATACAGATTTTGTCAATAAGTGACTTGGATACCAATTCAAACATGTCTTTCAAGCGAATAATCAGATTAGTCATTTTACCTGCGATGTAATATCACATATGGAATTGATATTGATTGGGATAGTAAGCTAACAACATTTAGACGCATCTGTGGATCGATTCATAGGTACCTGAAAAATAAAACACGGAAGGATACCCGAATTAAATTTTATAAAACTGTGGCTGTCCCCACATAAAACGTTGCAGGTAAACTTACATGAATGCCTTCCACATAAGTGATCTTCAGCAAAATCAATAGGCCTTGAGCCCTCTACAACTCGGCCACAATGCAAAACGTTATTTTATTTTGTTTGAATTTGCGGCAGTTATCATTCGCCATAGAAAAAATTCTACACACAGACACACAGACACACATAATTCGGAAAATGACTTTTCTTCATGTTTTGAGGGTAGTACAGTCAGAATCAGCCCTTATTTCGAACACGATTTTTTCGCGATCGCCATACTTCCATTTCCTTACGGAACATGGAAGTAAAAAATGGTGAGCCATTTTAATCATTTGGGAAATGATAGTAGCTAAAATAGCTACTCACTCGATTAAAAGTAATCACACATTCCCAAATTTAAATAATATCACTTTTATTAAAACACATTTCCAAAGGCCCAAAAATGACCTTATGGAAAAAATTTAAAAATATTTATACATAAAATAAATAATAAATTAATACTTGGACAAATTCAAATTAATACCAAAAATGATAGTATTTTCAAAATTACTAATTTAATAAAATAATATATTTTTATACTATATTTAAACTCTCAGTTATATAACATATTTTTATATACATTTAAAACATACAATATATAATTATAATACAAACATGTAATAATTTAGTCTACATATAGAACAGCTGTTAATAATTGATTTTAAAATTTTATTAATTTGTAATATTCTGATGTTGATAATAGTTCAAACTATCGAGGCATAGTAAAATATTCAAAAAGTCATCATCTTTTTCAGAACACGGCATACGCAAGGTGCTGCCTGTTCCGCCTTCAAAGATCCTTTAGCCATCTCTTCCTGGGTGTACCCACGCACCTGTGTCCTGTAGGTTTATATTTCCAGACTTGAATCTGCCATTCTTTCTAAGTGTTTTTTCCACTATTGTTTGTAAACTTCTAATTTTTCATTCAAGTTAAAAACTTCGGTAATGTACCTTTATCCGTTCCTGCAGTCATTTTCGATATTTCGATTATGCGATTGCACATAATTTCATGTAGGTGAAATAATTATACAAATATATTAATACGTGAAGAGAAAATTTGTACCCCTTTTTAAGCATATTGCGCACACGGAGGAGTGTGAGATTTGGCATAGTTAAAGTTTATATGGAGAAGGAGTGCAGAAAGCTAAAATTTATATATAATATGTGTTACAAATACATTAAATAAAATAAAGTAAAACAGTCATTTACACTTGAAAATTCATTTAAACTTTTTCAAACAATGGTAATTGTTAAAAATAAAATAATTTTGTTGCCAGGCAACAATAGTCTGTGGAGTGTACGTCAAGGCAATAAAGCGTTTATTTTATATTTTGTATATTAGATATCTGTGTTTTATATATTAATGTGCAGTTGATAGTAAAATACAGCTTGCTTAATATACACCTGTTGCAAAAGGAAAATTTTGTAGCTGCAATTTGAATTGACTTACTCTCGCCTAATTATTATTGGTGGTTTCAAAAAAGTGAGTACATTTTATTATTTTTAAATTAAACCCTGTCTACTCTTAGTTTCAGTAATTTCATTACATGTTTTTTTTTACATTCAGATATTCGCACCTACTTCCATTATGCCTCGACATAGAACATTGACGGGTCGGAGTGAGAGACAAAGAAGAAGGACTATATATTCGCGTGAAAGTCAAAATGATAATAGACCAAATGCAAATTTAAATAGTGTAAATAGTATAACACTGACGGGTCGGAGTGAGAAACAAAGAAGAAGGAATATATATTCGCGTGAAAGTCAAAATGATAATAGACCAAATGCAAATTTAAATAGTGTAAATAGTATACAAAATGATGAAATTATTTTGAGGGATACATTTAAATGCTCACTGAATGTAATTCCAAGAAATTTTAATACTTTTGATTGTGGATTAATGCATTTACAATGCAGGTTTTCCAATGCAAAACATTTCGAATCTGAGGTCACTTTAGATGAAAGGACTGCATTCACTTCATGTTGTCATAAGGGTAAAGCAATATTACCGGCCTTAAGTCAAAATGAATACTTTAAATCATTGTATGATGGACTTACTTCAAATGAACCTTCAATAAAAAGAAAGTCAAAAAATTATTTTGAAAACATTCGTAAATACAATTAATCATTTGCTATGGTTAGCTCAGAAGCTAAAATTTCGGATACAGTTACGCGTGGAGTGTATCATTTTAAAATACATGATGTTTTTTATCACAGATCAGGTCCAATGACTGCTGGATATGGTCGCTCACCATGTTATGCGCAATTATATTTTTATGATGTTGACACTGCTGTCAATTATAGATTACGTAAACACTATAATCAAACATGCAATAACAATATAATGCGCGAAATCTCTCTTGAATTGGAACGCATTAATCCTTTCGTTCGGTCATTCATTGCAATGAAAGATCATTGTCAGAGAGTTGAAAATCAAAATAAAGAAATTTGTATGCTCATTAAAGTAAATCGTGATTTAGATCTACGCCGTTATAATGATGCAGTTCAAATTGATGTAGCAGTAATATTTAGTACAGTTGATGGTGAGCCACCCTTTGAACGAAATATGGTTTCGTTTTCAAAAGTTAATGGTACCATTGAAAATATCTCTGTTTTGGATTCATCATTGGACCCTTTAGCGTATCCATTACTTTTTCCAAATGGTGATACTGGGTGGCATATCAATATTTCTCATAATGTACCAACTACATCTAATTCAAGAGCGCCCAGAAATAAATTAACCATGCTTCAGTATGCAGCCTATCGACTTGCAATTAGAGAAGATTTTAGCATGTTGCACCATTCACAAAAATTATTTCTGCAGTGGATAGTTGATATGTATGTGAGAATAGAGGGCACAAGGTTACATTTCATTCGACAAAATCAAACAAGTCTTAGGTCTGAAGTTTACAACAATTTAACAGATTATTTAGAATTGAACCCCAATGCCAATAATGTTGGCCGTAGAGCAATTTTACCATCTTCATTCAATGGATCTCCAAGAAATATGTATCAGAATTATTTAGATGCAATGTCAATTGTACATTTCGGAAAGCCTTCTTTGTTTATTACAATGACTTGCAATCCAAGTTGGCCTGAAATAGTTAGCAATATTGGTGTAGGTGAGTCAGCTAATTTTCGACCTGATATTGTTGTGCGTGTATTCAAGTCCAAACTGAAAGCATTAATTGAGGGCCTTACACTAAAAAAAATCTTCGGTAAAGTTGTAGCACTCATTTATACAATTGAGTTTCAAAAGAGAGGATTGCCTCATGCTCACATTTTACTCTCTTTAAATGAGTAAGATAAAATTGTTAACGCTACCGATATTGATAAAGTTGTATCTGCGGAGATTCCTAACATTCAAACACATCCTACATTACATGAATATGTTGTAAAACACATGATGCATGGTCCATGCGGTGTACTTAATCCAAATTCTGTATGTATGAGAGATGGAAAATGCACAAAAGATTATCCAAAACGATTTAATGAATTTACATGTGAATCATTAAATGGATATCCATTATACAGAAGGCGTGATAATGGTATTAATGCTGAAGTTCGCGGTAGTTGCCTCGACAATCGTTATGTTGTACCATACAATCCGTATTTACTTGCCAAATTTAATTGCCATATAAATGTTGAAGTATGCACTATAGTTAAAAGTGTTAAATACATTTATAAATGCGTGTATAAAGGCTATGACAGTGCATCTGTTGAATTAGGTTCAGAGAGAAATGAACCAGGTCAAGAAATACAAATTGATGAAGTTAAAAATTTTTAAATGGCCGTTATGTCGGATCAACTGAAGCTGTATGGCGCATCTATGAATTACCAATGCATTTTCAATCACATGTCATCGTTAGACTTGACATTCATTTACCGCGTAGACAGAATGTTTACTTTCGAGAAGGGCAAGAACGTCAAGCAATTGAAAATGCAAGATAAACAAAATTATTAGCATTTTTTGAATTGAATCGATCAGATCCATCAGCGCATGAATATAAGTATATTGAAATTCCTTTGCATTATGTGTGGGAAGATTCCCGAAAAAAATGGAAGAAGAGAAGGCGTGGAGGTGATAAAATCATTACACGCATATGTGTAGTATCACCAAAAGACATCGAACTTTTCCATTTACGATTGCTTTTATTACATGTCTGTGGTCCAAAATCATTTGAGGATGTTAGAACATACAATGGAATTATACACACTTCTTTTGTTGAAGCGTGCCATGCTCGCGGCATTGCTTCAAATGATAATTAATGGCGCGAATGTTTAAATGAAGCAAAAAATTACATTCACCAAAACAAATGCGAAATTTATTTGGTTACATTTGTCCATTAAATGTCCCAGCCAATGCATTGGCGTTATGGAATGAATTTAAAGTATAGCTTAGTGAAGATTTTTTGAGGATTACAACGAAGAAGTATCCTTTAACACAGCTTTATTAGAAATTAAAGATATTTTGAATGTTCATAAGTTGTCATGTCAAGAACTTAGTTTACCAGTTCCCACGTATTCGCAGGGAACAGACGAAGCAAATGCTATTGATCCAATAGAACAAGAGTTTCTGTTTTGTGAGCATTATGAAACTGCAAATATTGAACAGCGTAATCTAATTGATCGTATGATTCGTGAAGTTTTGCACCATGATACTGGATCTAATGTTTTTTGTTTAACCGCTCATGCAGGTTGTGAAAAAACATTCACACAAACAGCAATCATTCACAAATTAAATTCGCTTAATCTTAGTTGCATTGCAACAGCGTTCAGTGGCATAGCTTCAACTCTATTACTTGGAGGTAGAACTTTACACAATGTGTTTAAATTGCCTATACCCATTTTGGAAAATTCTGTAGTGAATATTACCGCAAATAGTAGCTATGGACGTTACATAAATTCATCATCATTGATAATTATTGATGAAATTTCTATGTGCCCACTGCAAGTGTTGAAAATCATAGATAGATTATTGCAGGATCTATGCGATGCAAATGATAAACGTAAACCATTTGGAGTGAAAACGATACTTCTGTGCGGTGATTTTCGGCAAATCTTACCAGTTGTCCCACGTTCAACTTTAATTGAAAATTGTGTCACGAGTTGGCATAAATTTGTTTATTTTCATAAACTAACGTTTACTTAAAATATGAGAGCCTTACCAAGTGAAATAGAATTTGTCGAATTCTTGAAAAAAATTGGTAATGATGAAGCCCCACAATTCCCTCAGTTTGGTGAAAATATTATTGAAATACCTCAGCAATTAATAGGAGATGAAAATAATATTATTAATGAGGTGTATGGAAATATTTCCGAAAACATACTCTCAGATAACATATTGAAGTCAGTTATTTTAGCACCTAAAAATGATGATTGTACTTTTATTAATACTGATATACTTAATCGAATACCAGGTGAACAGAAAACATATCATAGCTACGATAAAATAATTTGTGATGATGACAATGAAATCAATAACTATCCAGTAGAGTTTTGAATTCTTTGACTATTAGTGGTTTGCCACCACATAAGTTAGTATTGAAAGTTAATTGCATCGTTTTACTGATCAGAAACTTAAATACAAAGGAAGCATTAGTCAATGGAACAAGAATGCGCATCAAGTGTATGCATCGTAATGCTATTGATTGCGAAGTTTTAACTGGAACCGCACGCAATAAGAGAATTTTGATTCCACGTATAAATTTAACATATTCCGGTACTGTTTTACCATTTAACTTTCAAAGAACTCAATTTCCAATTATACCTGCATTTGCGATGACAATAAATAAGTCTCAAGGACAAACATTCGAAAAAATTGGAATTTTATTGAGGCAGCCAGTTTTTACACATGGTCAATTGTACGTCGCAGCAAGTAGAGTTCGATCATTCGATGGTTTGACATTTTATATTTCCGAATATAATGGCCAAGGGCATTTAGCAAATGATGAAAGAGTTTTTACAAAAAACATCGTTTACACAGAAGTTCTGAATCATTAAATTCACTTTCAAACTATTTTAAGTTCACTGGACAACATTTATTTTTTAAACCGCCCGGTTTTTTTGATTTTATGAAAAATATATGAAAAAATACGAGGCAGGTATTTTTTATTTCATTTTTTATTTTGTATTAATTTTTTATTTAAATTTTATATAATTCGAAAAAGATAGGTAAAATAATTGTGTAGCCTTGGCGAAACCTGGTCAGTATGGCAATAAAAAAAAACCAAGGAAATGTCAAGAAACGCGTTATTGCTTTTTAAATACGGCTTAGCCAAGCTAAACCTCATTTTTCCTATCTTTCATATTTTTCAAATAACTCGAAAATTAATGCATAGAAAAAAAAATTAAAAAATTATATAAGCTTTGTAGCAGATAATCTTCAAACTGTTTTCGAATTTTGTACCTCACCAAAAATGAAATGTAATCCACTGGAATTGAAAACAATGTATCTTATACTTCTATGAACGTCAAGTCTCATTTTTATTAGCGTTTATTTGATTCAATAATAACATGAAAAACTTAAAACTGACAATGAATTATATCAAAAAATAAATACGAATACAAGATGTAATTGTGTTTTTTTTCAACTGTTACTAACATTAAATTTTAAATTTCATAGGTATTGCAGGGAATTAAGGCAAACAACACACGCTAATGACGTATTTGTACACGCTCGCAGCTGACGTAATAGAACAAAATTCAAAAAAATTATATGCAATGATTATAGAGGTATACTCTTTGACGAAAGAACCTCAATAACGTTAAAACTTAAAAACTTAATGAATTACGGTTGAATTTCGACCACTGGGCGACCACTAGTACAAATTTTAATTTCGTATATCGCAAAGTAGTTGGCAAGTACTCGTTTTGTGGTCCATTATGTACGATATGTAGAGCGTATGTTGTCATTCCTTAATACATTGTTTTCTTTTTTTTTTGTGTTTTCCATTACACCTAAATATTTAAATTTTTCAGTTTACATTTGCGGTTGAAGTTTTGTTAATTTGTCAACTCAAAATCGATAGGTTCTTTATTTTAAGTGTTACTCTGTTATAAGCATCGTATATACACATTAAACGTTATGTTTTCATCAACCATGGTTTTTATTTATTTCAGCAGTAAACTAGAAACCAAAAACCGTTGTCACCTAACCTCACAAATGAAAACTACACGTATTTTTGCTTTGCATTAAGAAATAGGACAATTTACAATTAGTACACTTTGTTTGGAGGTCAAGATTATTTTATATTGTGCAGTAGGATTTCAAAAATATTACTCGACAAGAATTTCTTACGGAACATAAATTATGTTTTCTTAGCCACAAAATGAATACTTGTTACAAAACGAGTATTACCGAAAAAACGAGTTCTGCCAAAAAAACGTGGCATGTATATTAACAGGAAAGCCTTAATTCGAGTTTTTTGTGTGTGTGGTATTAGCAAAAAAGATACAGTACCGTTTACCAAATGGTAGAAGCTTACGAGCATGATAATGTCTTTCAGCCGCCAGTTAAACGCAACATTTGCGCAAAAGGAACAATCAGTCAGTCAGTAACCACAAAAAAGAACAAAGAATATAAACCCAAAAAATGAAATTCTTCAGAAATAAAGAACAGTAGATTTGCATTTACGATGACAAATATTTTAATGAATAGATCGTTAGCTGAATCACATACGAAGACAACCATTAACTAGAGACAATAACCCCAATAACCTATCTACAGCTATGCAGTGTTGTTCGCTTGTTAGGTCTTTAATCTGCGACGACGTTAGCATGTTAGCGGTCGCGGTTTTAGTTAACGATTCCCGGCTGGTAAATTGTGCTAACACTTGATTTTAAACTTTCAGGACGCTTTATAAATCTGGTTTAATTGTTTGCAGTGATATTATTTTTAACACATTATATATATTGCGACGTATCAAAACAAACGTTTATTTACAACAATCCCAATGACGTCACCCAAGAATGACGTCATGCAGCGTGATGCGTTACAGTTTACAGCGTTACAGAAATTTTCAAATGATGGCCAGCCAAAAGACATTATCATGTCAAAAAATGTAAAGTACCGTTTACCAAATGGTAAAAGCTTAAGAGCATGATAATGTCTTTCAGCCGCCAGCTAAACGCAACATTATTATGGTTACTGACTGACTGATTGGTTACATACCTATCTACAGCTATGCAGTGTTGTTTGCTTGTTAGGTCTTTAATCTGCGACGGACGTTAGCACGTTAGCGGTCGCGGTTTTAGTTAACGATTCCCGGCTGGTAAATGATGACGTCATGCAGCGTGATGCGTTACAGAAATTTCCAAATGATGGCCAGCCAAAAGACATTATCATGTCAAAAAGTTTTACATTACACAGCCTCCATGGGTAATTTCAGTTTACATGTTAACCTAACAACATCAGCTTTTGGCGTCACAGGCACGCTCCGGTGATATATTACTGCTACAAAAATTTCCCATTTAAAAAATGGCAAACAAAACCAATTCAAATCGCCAGCAAACTATTTTGCAACATACGAAATTAAAATTTGTATAATTGTTTCACCTACATAAAATGATATGCGATATTCACTACATATCAAAGCCAAAAAATTGCATAATCGAAATATAAAAATGACTGCGGGTACGAATAAAGGTACAGTCTTGAATATTTTCACCCAAACACAGTACCTATCTTGTTCGCAGAGTCGATGTCGTGAGTTAGATTTCTGAAGCACCAAACCTACTTGATTTTGCTTTCCATTATCACATTACTGAGTTTGTTGAGCCAGCTTAAATACAAAGTAATAACAATAAGGGCAATGCCTGTAGAATTATTATTTTTGTTTGGTTTCCTTGTTTGTACAAACAACTATAGTAATACTAATGCTTGTGTGTTGACGATAATTGTTTCTTCTTGGCAAAATATGCCTTTGCACTATCTGGTTGTAGTTTTAAAATATTAAAGTACTTTTGTGTTATCATTTATTTTACTACTCTGTTCTGTTGACTACAGAACTAAGAGAAATAACAGAAAATAAAACAAAGGAATTAAGAAACATTTTGTTGTGGTGGAGAAAAATATTGTACTTTTTTCAATTAATAACAGCATTACAAAGTAATAATGGAATATATAAAAATTGTTCTCTTCTTTAGTTATAATAACTGAAGTAGCTTTATGTCGTGCTAACTAAAAAAGAGAAATTAAAATTGTTATTATTTGCTAGAAACTGAATAGACTGCTACCCCTCCAGACACCCTATTAAAGAATAATAAGCTTTCCTTGACATAAAATATATTTTAGTTGTTGACTTTTTACTGGGAAGTGATTTCAAATATTTAGACAGCACAGTATTACAAAATATATGTTTCACAAACGTCATCGAGTTTAGATGTTTAAGGTTAACATTAGATAGTGTTGTCACTCTTTTAATAAAGAGTTTCATCTATGGGTCGGAAACTTGGAGTCTGAGGAAAGTGGGGAAGAATTAGCTAACTTGAAGCTTTCGAAACGTGACGATGTAGGAGGCTGTTAAAAAAATACCGTGGAAGGAAAGAGTAGCTAATGATAAGGTCCTGACAATAGTTCGTAAAAATGGACGCTGATTGGATCCAATGTGGAAAGAAGAATCAATATTGTTGTTGACGTGACAAACGTTGTTCGGTCACCTGCTACGGGGTCTACTCTGATCGCGGGATGTAGTGGGTAGGTAAGGCCCATGGGTGGTGTAAAATGAGGAAGAAGGTGTCTGGTGATGGTGAGGTTACCTACGGAAAGGAAGAAATTGCAAGCCCACCAACCTCTGGGTTGTGAAGAAGAAGAAGAAGAAGAAGAAGAAGAAGAAGAAGAAGAAGAAGAAGAAGAAGAAGAAGAAGAAGAAGAAGAAGAAGAAGAAGAAGAGAGGTTGCTATCTGTGAGGATATTCAATGACACGTCCTCTTTATTATGTGAGAGACGAGACGTTCCGGTGATAGAAAGGCACTTCATCAAAGTCCGGGATTTTATCTGAGCCTGGAGGACCATGAACTTTGTGTTCAGGCTGCTCTTCCCCTAGAGAACTTTGTTTTCCCATTAATATCTTCTTCGTTTTTATATGAGAGGTTACAGCCTAAATAGTTACATTCTGAGACCTGCTCCACAATTTTACCATCTAAAACAATTTTAGATTTAACTGAATATGGTCCTTTAAAAGCGAGTTCTCTATTGAAATTGTGCGAGTTGGTGGGGAAGCATTGATCAGTAGGCGAAGACGTTTGAAATGGGTTTTAATTGAGCTCTGTTGGTGTGTGTCTGTGTAGGGGGGGGGGGGAAGCGTCTGCCGGTCAGAGTCGGCTGTGTATCGGTTGTGAAGTAATGTACTTTATGAGTTCAGCAGCAGACGCGGACTGGAAACAAGCAGTTTGTTTACGAATGCGCGCGCCCGTCTTATATATAGGCCACGCCGTCTGGTGTAGGTAAATTATTACCGACCGTATGTCACAGCCAACCTAGTTACGTGGTACACAAGTGCATTTATTATGTGTGTGTTCACTTTGAAGCCGGCCTCTCATCTCGGCCTCGAGATTCTGAATATGCACAGCGAGAGCGTTATACTGAACATACAGATCTGAACTTCTTTGTAATTAGTCGATTGACCGTCATCTGACATTCCGTTTCCTTGTACAATTAATAATATCGGTATGGAGAACCATACATGACTTTCATGTCCTACGATTTATATTTAAAATCATTTACTTGAATTCAGTTTGATAATTTCTAACAAGTTAGGTGTGTTTCCTTGTAAATCGAGTTTTATGTTTGACAAATTGAAATGAAATATATCCATAGAAACTACTTCTTTGTTACCGATAACGTAGTACACATATCAAAAATGATCCCCTCTCCATTCAACTATCATTTTTATTTATAGAAAATTACACCCTCCCCTTCAACTACCCTTTTCATTTATAGATATTTCATCTAACTTTCTACAGTGGGTTAATATGACCTTCGTTTCACGATAATTTATTTATCAAAATTAAGTACCGTACTTTACTCTTGTTAAAACGTAAAACGTTGCAGGTAAACTACTCCTTATTCTCAACTGATCTTCACCAGAATCAAAAGGACGTGAGTTCTCTACAACTCGGGCACATATGCAAAAAATTATTTGATTCTACTGTCTTTGAATTTACGGCAGTTATCATTCGCCATAGAAAAAATTCTACACACAGACACACAAAGACACACACAGACACTTTTAGGAAAATGACTTTTCTTCATGTTTTGAGGGTAGTACAATCAGAATCAACCCTTATCTCGAACAAGATTTTTTCGCGATCACCATACTTCCATTTCCTTGAGGAACATGGAAGTAAAATAACACATGCAAAGGGGATAACTTTAATTTTGTTCGTTAGTTTTAATTTTCCTGTAGTTGAATGCACAGCTGATGTCCTATTCTTAGTTTTAGTCGCGCCCTCCTCTACCCTGGGGTGTTGAAGAGTTTTAAAGAGACCGCCACTGTTGCCTCTGGAGAGCAAGCGCCCTTGTCTGATTCCAAGGGATGCTCCTGTCCTCCAAGAAGCCTTGCACGTTGTCTTGCCATGTCGTTCTGGGCCTTCCTCTAGATTATTGTCCCGTACTTCTTGCTTCATATAGACTTCCTGGGAAGTCTCTCATCACCTATTCGCTGAAGGTGTTATTTTACGTCCGCCTTTCTGTCTTTGCTTTCATTTAATAAGTGTGGTCTCCAGTGTGTAGGTTATTAGGCTTACAGCACCCATAGGTTGATAGAGTGATTGCCTCATGTGGATCCAAATCTACATGGAATTGCTTTAGCTGCCTGATATCGTGGCTCAGGCTACTCTCTGGGACGTGCTCTTGCACCAACCAGATTGGAACTCCGGAAAGAGAATGTCATTTCCTGCAATTCTCTACTGTAAGCTATAGTTATACCGCCAATACTCGGTCGTCAGAGCCTCGTTAGTGGTAACAGGGTGCGCCGAGTGTAAAGACATCGCTCGGGAAGGTGAGGTTGACGGTTGTATGGGAGAGGCTATTTGAGACGCATTCCGTACCTTAGACCCCGCCCAGTTAATGAATCTAGGATTACCAGGGAATTCTCGGGGACAAGCGTTTTTGTTTCTTCTTCTTCTTCTTCTTCTTCTTCTTCTTCTACCACTACTACTACTACTACTACCACCACTACTTTTTGTTCTTCTCCTTTTCTTTTTATTTACTCCACTACCAGTTCCGGAATCCATCTTCTCCTCGGTCTAGATGGGACAACAGAGCAAGGCAAAAGGCGAGGTGAGAAGATCAGGTTACAAAGGACACGAGGGAGATGAGAGGTGAATAGGTGGAGGACAAAGTTGCGGTTGCGGAGCGATACGAACGATCGGAGGAGGCTGGGTGAAGAGACCAAGAGAAATGGAACACTGTTATGTGTGGCAATGAAGTGACTCTTCGCTTCTTCGCTACCACCGAGGTTAACGAATCGGAAGAACTCAAAACGGACACTTTAATTTTTCAAAGTACATACAACCTTGATGAAGAAGATAAAGAAGAAGAAGATGATGATTATGATGATGATACTGATGATTATGATGACGACGACGACGACGACGACGACGACGACGACGACGACGACGATGATGATGATGATGATGATGATGATGATGATGATGATGATGATGATGATCTCTGTCATAATCACATAAGATACTACGCGTCTTCTTCTTCTTCTTCTTCTTCTTCTTCTTCTTCTTCTTCTTCTTCTTCTTCTTCTTCTTCTTCTTCTTCTTCTTCTTCTTCTTCTTCTACTTCTACTTCTACTTCTACTTCTACTTCTACTTCTACTTCTACTTCTTCTTTTTCTTCTTCTTTTTCTTTTTCTTCTTCACTCAGCAGGACCTAGTTGACCTGTTCAGGAACCCATCTTCTCCTCGGTCTACCAACATCCCTTTCCCAATTAGGTTCATATTTCAAGGTTATATGCGGGACCATAAGCGAACCCTTAAATCAGCAAGTAAAGAAACACGCCTAAATTTCTACAAGGTGATGGCGCTTCCCACACCTTTTTATGGGTCTGAGAATTGGACTTTAACTAAACACCAAGCCAGTCGTATCCAAGCGGCTGAAATGAGATTTCTCAGGCACGTGGCAGAGTATACTCTCCACGATCATAGAAGAAACATGGATATACGGCAAGAACTGAATATTATGAGTATACTCGACAGGATCGCCCAGTATCGGCTGAATTGGTGGGAACACCTTTGACGAATGGATGACTGCCGCATCCCCAAACAACTATGAAACTATAAGCCGAGGGGACGGAGAGGTGTGGGACGTCCGAGGAAGCCCTTGAGTGACCAGCTCTAATCTTTGCCTATTTGAGACCGGAACCTTGGTTTAATCCTTGATGATGATGATGAAATAGAAATAGGAAATCGTGGTAAGAAGACGTGTCCCACGAGATGGAGAAAATAGGTTTACAGTGGTCAGAATGCGACGACAGAGCCCTCTAGTGGAGACGGCAGGGAGATGGCAGCAGCTGTATTGTAGGCCTACTATTGTATGGATAGACGGTTATTGTGAGTGAGCGCTGGTTACGGGAAGAATTATTGGATCACCGGCGTCGTTCGTTGGTAGACGTTTTAAGGAACGCGCCTCTTCATTATCATAAAACAGAATCTTCTAATGATGCTCGTGTAGACGACGTACGAGGCTCGTAAAATGTTGCGAGAGAAAGTTATTAACAAGAGAGCGAGCACGGCGGATACAAAAATAGAATAAGCGACGAGGATGAAATGAGGACAGACAGACGGTCTGACGTTATTGATGCCGGATGGGATGCAAAGCAGGCAGCGTGGACATCTGGCGTTTAGCGAAGCAGAAGCATCGTTTATTGACAAATCGCTCAATCGTCTAGACTGCAGCCACATTAATGGGCGCCCAACATCGGAATGCAATCTGCATATGCATACATACATACAACGATGCAAATATCTTCTCTTGCTGGCTGACCAGATAATATTACTACACATGTTCAATGTCTGGCCTCTGTTTATTGATTGATAATCTAAAAAATCGGTATGGAGAACCATACAAGACTTTCATGTTCTAAGATGTATATTTAAGATCATTTTCTGGAATTCGGTTCGATAATTTCTAAAAAAAATATTCCCTACCCTCAAACTATTTTTACTATTTATGGATAGTTTTGTTATTATGGGGTAGTCGTTTAATAAAATTTTATTTTTGAGTCAGTTTATCTATAAAAATTAGGTACTTTATTCTTATAACAAAACTGAACTACGCAGATAATTATTCACAAACACTTACGAAAATTCGAATTTGGGTGACAATTCCTTTTAATCTGACACCCAGTTAGGTTTTTACTTAAAAAAAATATGATCTCTTTACTGGTTCTTAGAGTCCAAATATTTTGAAATTTTGAAACTTAACATTACATTCAGATCTTAGTCAAAATTGCTTTAATAAATACGCCACATGAATTTTTGTGATTTTATCAAAACTTTCCCCAGCGTTTTAAGCTCTGACGTTCAAAAGCGTTGAACAATCCAAAAACGAATACTAATTTCAGATTTTGGTGTAAATTCGCTTTAATTTGATACCTCACACGGGATTTTACGATTTTGTTCACAATTTTGACTCAATGTATTATTTTTTGGGTGATCAATCTCAAAAACAAGGTTCTGTAGGGTAAAGTGTGGAAATGTGTGCCAAGTTTTCCAAAAATCGGTTGATGCGTTCAAAAGTTTTAAAATTTTGAAAACATACGCCAATTAGTTAGATAAACAGACAGACAGATAAATGAAAACGGTCAAGTTAAGCCCTCTCTGCCCCCTATTTGCCTGGCAAAAAATTAATTTATTTTTAACAATTACCATTGTTTGAAAAAGTTGAATAATTTTTACTTCCATGTTCCATAAGGAAATAGACGTATGGTCATGGCGAAAAAATCGTGTTCGAGATAACGGTAGATTCTGATTGTACTACCATCAAAACATGAAAAAAAATCATTTTTCGAAACGTGTGGCCAGTCACATCCAAGCGGCTGAAATGAGATTTCTCAGGCACGTGGCAGGGTACAATCTCCATGATCATAGAAGAAGCACAGATATACGGCAGGAACTGAATATCATGAGTTTACTCGACAGGATCACACAGTATCGGCTGAATTGGTGGGAACATCTTTGCCGAATGGATGACTGCGCATCCCCAAACAACTATGGAACTGTCAGGCGAGGGGACGGAGAGGTGTGGGACGTCCGAGGAAGCTCTGGAGTGACCAGCTCTAATCTATGGGCCTATTTGAGTCCGGAACAAACCATGCTTTGTTTAATTAGTTTAATCCTTGAAGATGATTATGATGATGATGATGGCGATGGTGATGATGATGATGATGATGATGATGATGACGACGACGACGACGACGACGACGATAATTTAAAAATACATTTTACTTATGAGTTTATAAGGTGACTCAAATTATAGATTACAAAAATACGATAAGCCAGGTGAAGGAGACATCCAGAGGTACGCTTTCTTATTTAATATTGTTGCGCGGACTAGTTCAGGTTTCCGTCTGGATTCTGGTGAACGGACGTCAACCACTGACGATAAACTGTCTGGCTCGAGGCTCGGCTTGCCAACGGAGACATTAGATCTTCTTCAGCACTACAGCCCAACTTGAGCCCTGGCTTCCAACACCAATCTTCTCCAAAGTCCTCCTGTCCATTGCCATCACAGTGTAACACCTCACATCCATTCTTCGGAGGTCTTCTAGCACATTGTCCATCCAACCAGTCGGCCCCTCTTTCTGCTTTTATAGACTTGCGCCCTCAGCATTTTTTTGCCATACGCTGATCATCCATCCGCTCTACATGATCCAGCCATTGTATTCGTTGAGCCATTATGCATTTTACAATGTCCTCATGATTACAATAGCTCATCTATCCACTGGTTATTTCTTATTCTCTATTCGTCATCTTCTTTAACCGGACCATAAACACGTCATAAGACGATTCTTCCAAACCTTGTTAATGTTCTTCATCGGAGACATTAGATACGCTATTGTTATATGTCTGTATCCGGCCGTACATACTACACATACGCTACCTATTGTCTGGAATTTGGATGGGAAGACTATTGATCTTCCAATGGGTACTTTTTTTACGGCTCTTTCCACTGTCATTCTTTGTACGTGACCTCTCCACCTCATTCTGCCTTGTTCTATTCCTGTGACGATGTATATAGATCGTACAATTCGCCGTTTCTCCTCATACGCCACATTCCAGTATCCAGTACACCTCTGTGTTATATCCTCCTCTGAATCTTTCTTTCCCATCTTCTGATCATATCTTCTTGATTGAGGTCATGGTCCAGGCTTCTGAAGCGTACAATACTACTGGCCGCAATACGGTTTTGTAAATCTGGACCTTTGAGGTTCCAGAAAAAGTTTCTGGATAGGCAGCAAAGAAAAGTAACACCTATTTTCCATGGCCAGTTTGTTTTGAATTTCCATTTTCATCTGATTTTTTGACGTCAAGAGGGACCCAAGATATCTAAAACTATCCACCCTCTCAAATTCACAGCCATTGACTTCAATTTTTTGGACTATTTAATATTGGACATTCTTCTTGGTCAGAATTTTTTTTTTTCGGCCATCTAATTTAAGGACCACATGCTAATTTCAATTCTTTATTATTTGTTCTTTTATTTTTCTCCAGTATCCTTTCATCTTTTCACTGTGTCGTCCATCTTTGTTAACCTATTGTCATCCATTCTATATAAATGTCTCTTCTTCCTGTCTTCAGTCCACTTTGACCTGCGTTTTTCTCTCTCCTAGCCTACTAGACTTCTTTCATTTTTAACAATTATGCCCGAAAAACTTCCCTTTCAATTGCTTCTTCTGCGTGTATATTATTATTTTTTATCCTTTTGGACTTCTTTAATCCAACTTGATATTGACTTCTTCCCCCACAGATATTTAAACATCTTCTTTGTTAACCTATTGTCGTCCGTCCTATATAAATGTCCAAAAATTAATAGTCTTCTTTTTCTCATTTTTTCTGTTATATTTTCTATACTTTGATATATTGCATCATTACTTCTTAACTTCCAACCTTCTGAAGTTTGTTGTGGGCTTAATATTTTCCTAATAATTCGCGTTTCCAATATTTATAGTTTATGTAAATTATAATTCAATGCTAGACATTCACTTGCATATAGGTATTCTGGCTTCACTACTGTACTGTAATGCCTTATTTTCGTATTTTTAGATATGCACTTGTTATTGTAAATATATTAAGTTATACCATACGCCCTTTCCATCTTATGAATCCTTTCTTCTATAGCAGATTTTTTAAACCATTATCTTGAATTATTTCTGCTAGATACTTACATTTTCGAACCCTCTCTATTCGACCAATATCTGATACCAGGAATGTTGGCGCATTTTTAATGTTCGTGAGAAATTTGTTTTTTTTTGGCAGACATTCTTAAGCCTGTTCTACTGGTTAGGTCCTCTAAAAAATTAACTTGTGTTACTGCAGATATCCGATGTTCAGAAAGTATAGCAAAGTCCACGTGGACGCGGACTTGACTTACCCCCCCCCCCCCGTCAGACAATATTATTTTATAGAAATTTGAAATAAAATATTTTTATTATTCAAGAGGCTGTCTAGACGGACGCGGGCAGGCAAGAGATTATTCAGGCTCGAGCAAACAATAACAATTCTAATTTAGTTTACTTAGTGCTATACCGTGAAACGGTACTTCAGTCGTTCTACTTACTGAAGCACAGCAGATTTTTTTTTTAATTTTCCTTTATTACTTTTTAATACTGTTATTAATTACAAACATTACGAACCGAGGGAAAACAATTTTTCTACATTTATAACAAAACTTTTCTCAACTTCTCAGTTTAGTTTTATTTCATTTGTATTTGCATTGAAAGTAGCAAAAAATTAATTCAATACAAAGTAGTTTACTGTTTAAAACTATAACCATAGAGTGCAGGGGAGTAGTTACCGTTTACAATTTGAAACAATTATCGCCGAAGACAAACCTCAGTGTTGTGACTGCTGTCTGCTAAAACAGTACCAAACTGTAAAATATCTAAATTACTCTCACAAATAATAAAATATAAACTAAAACTTCAATACAAATATAATATAAAAAACAGTATAGAACTCGTGGAACAACTAAAAAACATAAAGTAAATAAAAATACTAAATTATATTCTTTCGACATTTCAAACATGCACACAAATATTTCCATTGACGATACCATAAATATTATAACAAATACACTGTAAACGAGTAATGGGAAACGACACATACAGTACATTAGACAATTAACTAACAGTTTAAAAATTATATTAAAAGAAAATTATTTTCAATATAATAACAAACTATATCACCAAACAGATGGACTTGCTATGGGAGCCCCAACCTCCCCCCCATTATCTCCGAAATTTTTTTACAAAAACTTGATGAAAATTAAACGAGCCTTTAGGATGCTACTTTAGATACGTTGATGACACTCTATATATATATTCCAAAATAAAGGCGTTAATATTTCTAATATATTAAACTCACATAACAAATTACATAGCAAAATAAAATTCACAACAGAAGATAAATCGAATAAAAAATTGAATTACTTAGACCTAACCATAAACAGACCTGAAAATAATGTTGAATACTCAATATACAGAAAACCATCTCAAACTAATTCAATAATTCCAAATAAGTCTAATCATCCTCCCCAATATAAAATGTCAACATTCAGTTTATTAATATACCGTATGTATAGAATGTCATTAAATGAACAAGAAAGAAACAATAAAAGAAATATTATCAAACAAATAGTAATAGACAATGGATACAAAATAAAAACTATCAATAATTTAGAAAATGAAATAAAACCTAAACTCACTGGAAAACAACCACACAAACCTTCAAGTAAAAACCCTCCCACTAATGATAATACAAAATATCTCAACTTTACTTATCACGGAAACATAACTCGTAAACTAAGCAAACTATTTAAAGATTCAAACTTAAAAATATCTTATAACACAAATAGCATTCTATTTTTAATAAAATAAAATCTAAAAATAATTTCAACATTCATAATAAAAATGGAGTTTACAAAATAGAATGTCCAGATTGCAATAAATTTTACGTAGGCTAGACGAAGAAAAAAATGTCCGAAAGATATATTCAACATCGCAATGCGCATCTAAAACCTAATATTTACAAACACAATAATAATAATCTACTAATTAAAGAACAAATACAAATATAAACAAAACAAGATGATTTATTTAAAATTATACATTTATTAGAATAATAGAATAAACATTAAATATATAATAAATAGCGTACATACGTTGAAATGCGTAATACTGTGACAAGTGATAAAAATTAATTGTTATGTATTGATTTTCTAGGACCACTACCACGTGCAGTTAGGGGAATGAGGAATCTTGTAGTTTGTACAGACGCTTTCTCCAAGCATGTTAGTTTATATGCTATTGGCCGACCAAAAACTGAGGCAGTTCTTAAAGTAATTCTTGAGAAATATGTTCCAAAATATGGGCATGTTAAAAAGATATTATCGGATCAAGGTAAGCAATTTCAAAATAAGAAATGGCAATCTGAGCTTGAGAAGCATCACATGCAGGCAGTATTGACGGCGATCCGGAGACCTCAAGGTAATCTTGCGGAGAGGGTAAATAGGGAATTACGAAGACTATTCAGGACGTACTGTAATACCAATCAGAGTAAATGGTCTGAATATCTCGAGTTTTTCGAGCAAGCCATCAATGGGAATTACAACGATACGACTGGATTCACACCTAATGAGCTATATTCTGTAGAAATGCCTAGCCGTGTATGGGATGAATATGTAAAGCGAGTTGCCACACAAAACTTACTGTTCCAAACGAAGTTAAGCGTTTAGAAGCAAGACGACGTATTAAAAAGACTGCAGAGGAACGCACAGAAAAGTTTAATGCGGAACATAAACTTCTTACATTTAAAGTAGGTGAGATGGTTCTTCTAAAATCGTTAAACGTTGGTCGTAGTAAAGATAACACAGCTGCTAAATTCTTTAGGTTATATAATGGACCTTTCTTATTATCTGAGCAAGTTGGTAAAAATACTTGCATTGTTACAAATCCTACAACTAACCGTACTATTGGTAAAATCCATGCATCATCTTTACGCAAATATTATGTTAACGAATAAACTGTTCATGTATATCAGGGTATATGATGTATGACTGTATTGAAACAAATTGTATAAAAAAATAAATGTTTTAAGAATGTGAGGTGATATGTCTCGGAGTATGTGGAAAAATGTTTGGAACCTGTTTAAGATAAGGAGACATGACGTCATCAAATGTTATTATCTTGTGAGGGCATAGTATTCAGAATCTGACCACGTGGAATTGTTTATGTTTGTTCTGTCAAAATTGTGAACTGCCAAACAGAGTTGAAATAATTTAGTTTTTGGAAGAGTATTTATGTATTTGATTGTATTTCTTGTTTATATTTTTTGCAAGTGATATATTATTTGTTTTATGTTTAAAAAAAAAAGTGTAAACATCTAAACAAATTTTTTTCTATACGTGGAGGGGATAATCCTGCAACAGTACACAGGATATGAAGTTCATTTAAGTGGAATACGAATGCTATATAACATTTTCTGATGGCCATAGACATGTTTTAAATTGATTTTGTTCTTTCTTTTAAAGTAGTCATAAGTTTTGAACCAAGCTATGTTTAAAAAAGTATCTTATGTCAAAATATTCACAATTTTATTTTATTTTATGTCATGTGAAATATTTGTGTGTAAGTGCGCGGGTGCGCGTGTGATTTACATTTTATTTAATAACTTCGAGGAAAATTAACATTTCGTTCTGAAACTTGGACAGAATACTCTCATGGTTATAAGCTACCTTTTCCATATAATCAATAATATGGTTTACATAATATGGTTAAACAACTATAATTTTTATAAGTTTTTTTTATGAAATCAGTTGTCTTTTATTCTCGTAATCTCCTAGAAAGTAATAAAATTTGTAGATTAAATCTAGACAGGCCTTTGCAGAATCGGAGAGAGTTTAAGCATGATTTCAGTCTATCTGTGTTCTCATCTGTGGCGTTGCTAAAGTTTCAACCAATCAGAGGGTCTAAAATTTATTTGAGATGGTCCTCTGTCGAGAGCACTTCGCTCAGTTTTTTCTTAGGACTTGCCATAGAAACACATACTCGCTGTCACGAGTTTTTCGGGACAAGACAGGTCGTTTTCATTTACACTTAGAAGTTGGTTCACGGTTCGAGGTCTTCGAAACCAATACCACTTCGAGAACTCAAATAAAAAAATAGATCATTCTAGTGCTTTCCCGCGTACAGTGGAAGATATCCGCTAGGTGCAAAATGTCTGCCGAGATATTTTGATAGTTACGCGAGAACACTTCAAGAAACCGGAGTTTGTGTAAGATCAATACACGATCTATTTTATCCAGTTTTAAAACCCCTGAGATAAAGTGAAGTTAAAGTATGAACAATAATAGATCATATCGCAGTGTGCGTGGGAGCAAAGACGTGAATTGTCAGCTTAGCAGTCATAGGTCGACGTGCAGTCACAGCGGTCCAGTCGAGGTGCGGGGAGAGCATGGCGTCGACGCAAACTGTCGGAATTCAACACAACAAGTAACATACTTGTAAAACCAGCAAATGGACTCAATTATTGAAAGACAAATTTTAAATAAACAATTTCATATTATAAAGTAATAAGACAACAGTAAATTTTAATGTTTTAATTTAATAAATTTTCCTACCTCCAGATATAGACTGTGTTGTAATAATTTCTATATTACCTATCTATGCAGTTTTAAATTGTACCGTTGCAATATATATATATATATATATATATATATATATAAATTTTTTTTTCAAACACTTTTTGCTACAGTCTAATACTTGATATATATAATATATTTAAAATTTATATTTACTTTACCTCAAGATGTTATTTTTTCCTAAATTTGGAACATGTTTCGGGATCCTTAGAAAATTAGAAAGGCTGATGATGGGATCACTAAGTATCCCGAAACATGTTCCAAATAAGGGAAAAATAACATCTTGAGGTAAAGTAACTACAAATTTTAAATATCTTATATATATATATATATATTCAAACACTTTTTGCTACAGTCTATTTCTTGATGTATACAGGGTGATTCAAAATTGCACGGCAATCTCTCGGGACCTGATTCTATAGCTAAACATAAGAAAAAAAGTTCATATAAACATAGGTCCGAAAATGGTTTGTTAGCAAGTTACGGCTCGCGAAACACATCGCCCTGATTTCTTCTCCCACGGTAAAATGACTCCATACTGAAATTCGTGGGGTATAAAGTGAAGGGTAAATTGAATGGTTTCTTATAGTTTTTGATCTGAAAAATTGAATAGAAGATTTCTCAGATCTCTATCTTAATTAGTTTTTAAGAAAAACTTGGTAAAACAAAAAAAAATTGGAGTCGAAAAACACACATTTTTAGATTTGAGATAAAATAACATCGTTAATTTGCTAATAAACAAATTAAAATTTCTAAATAACTTTGTAGAGAATTTAATTATGAAACCATTGATGTGTATAATGTCTACTAAAAGTAAGTACAAATCTGAAAATTTGAATTTAACTAAAAACAAAACAGGCCAAAATGCGCCAGAAAAGTGTTACAATTTACAAGAATGGCATTGTAAACTTTCGAAACACCTACACTTTGGCAGACGAAAACCCACTTGACTGCCCCCAAGACATGAGCAACATACTTTTTCATTTAATGTGTGGTGCGGACTTCTTGGTGATAATCTCTTAGGCCCTTTCTTCTTACCACCAAGGCTTAATGGAAGGCAATACTTACATTAATTGCAAACGCATCTGATGGAACTCTTGGAAGATATTCCACTTGCAGATAGAGTGGAGATGTGGTTTTTGAATGACGGTGCATCTGCTCACTACTGTTTTGATTTGATGAACCATTTAAATAATACATTCGGTAAGCGATGAATTTGTCGAAACGGACCAGTAAAATGGCCACCTCGAATTCCCCGGAAAAGTCTTACAATTTTAAACAGAACAAAGGTTTTCGTAAACGTTTTCACAACAAATGTAACTGGAAACAAATTGAAAACTTATATTATAGAAGTTTTCCTTTGAATGATTAAATATCAAAATTGTTAAATTGATAAAGCTGCAAACGTTCGTTCAAAGCAGTTGTTCAATGTGGCCGCCATTTTGTTGAATGCAGAATTCAGCTCGGCGAATCCATGCTAGCCGGGCACGTTTTATAGCATCAGGATTATTCTTAACAGGAGCTCCAAATTCTATTATGCGTGTCTCAATTCTTCTTGTGTGCCAATACGAGCGGAATAAACTAACGACTTCATCCAACCCCAACGGAAAAAGTCTGCTGGCGTGAGATCAAGAGATCGATGTGGTGGTATTACTTAAATGGTTAATCAAATCACGACAGTAGTGAGCAGATGCACCGTCATTCAAAAACCACATCTGCACTCTATCTGCAAGTGGAATATCTTCCAAGACTTCCATCAGATTCGTTTGCAAAAATTGTAAGTATTGTCTTCCATTAAGCCTTGGTGGTAAGAAAAAAGGGCCAAAGAGATTATCTCCAAGAAGACCGCACCACACATTAAATGGAAAAGTGTGTTGGTCCTGTCTTGGGGGCAGTCTCGTGGGTTTTCGTCTGCCAAAGTGTAGGTGTTTCGAAAATTTACAATGCCATTATTGTAAATTGTAACACTTTTCTGGCGCATTTTGGCCTGTTTTGTTTTTAATTAAAGTCAGATTTCTCAAATTTGTACTTACTTGTAATAGACATTATACACATCAGTTTTCTCATAATTAAATTCTCTACAAAGATAGTTAGAAATTTTTATTTATTTATTATTAAATTAACGAAGTTATTTTATCTCAAATCTAAAAATGTGTGTTTTTCGACTCCATTTTTTTTACCCACTTTTTCTTTAAAACTAATTACCATAGAGGTCTAGGACCTCTTCTATTCAATTTTTCAGATCAAAAACTATAAGAAACCACCAAATTTACTCTTCACTTTATACCCCACGAATTTCAGTATGGCGTCATTTTACCGTGGGAGCAGAAATCAGGGCGAACTGGTTCGCGAGCCGTAACTCGCTAACGAACCGTTTTGGACCTATGTTTGTATGAACTTTTTTTCTTATTTTTAGCTATAGAATCAGGTTTCGAGAGATTGCCGTGCAATTTTGAATCACCCGTATAATATATTTAAATCTTTTATTTACTTCACCTCAAGATGTTATTTTTCCCTTATTTGGAACATGTTTCGGGACCCTTAGTGTTCCCATCATCAGCCTTCCTAATTTTGAATCTTTTAGAGTACCTGTGTGCTGGTTGGCTGTTGTTATGGCTTCCCATTGGTTTTGGGTTTTTTAAGTAGTTATTATTGTGTGTGATTGTGGTGTATATATTAGTATTTTGTGTATTTTGCACTGTGTATTTTGTGTATTGTGTATTTGCACTCAACATCGAAAATACACAAAATACTAATATACACACCACAATCACACACAATAATAACAATTCAAAAAACTAAAAACCAATGGGAAGCCATAACAACAGCCAACCAGCACACAGGTAGTCCACAAGATTCAAAATTAGGAAGGCTGACGATGGGAATACTAAGGGCCCCGAAACATGTTCCAAATAAGGGAAAAATAACATCTTAAGATGTATATTATCATCTTAAAATGTAAATATACATTTTATATGTAATATATATACATACTTTTTAATAATAACTGATATTATTAAACGACAAATATAATACTGTTACATTGAGAACTATTGCTGTTAAAAACGACACAAGTGCAAATAAACTTGGCGTTAGGCAACACTGCAGACAATGCTGTCGTGAGATTTGCCTACGTCGTAGTGGCAGTACATTCACGTTGTTACTGGCCAGCCTGTCCTGTTTATATCTCCTCGTCATTAACGTACATCACGCATCTAAGCTAGAGGGTGCTCACCCTCCAAACTTCATGAAATATGATGATTGTCCTCCTCCCCAAGAAAAACTATTTAAAATTAAAAGAAAATGTCATTGTAACAAACGTTTTATTACAAATAAGCTAAAGCTAAAGAATCGGTATGGAGAACCATATATGACTTCCATGTTCTAATAATTATATTTATAATACTTATAACTATTTTACCTCAAGATGTATTTTTTCTTTAGGGACATGTTTCGGGAGATCCTGTTCTCCCATCTTCAACCTTCGCCATCTTGTTTCTGGTGCAGTATTTGTGTGTTGGCTTCTGGATGTTATTATTAGACATAACCAATGTAACACTAATAAAACATATACCACACAAAGGCACCATAATGAACATTTGGGAAAATTTACAGATTTACAAACATAAAACACAAAACAAATTAATACCAGAACAAATACAAATCAATACAAAACATGACACAATATTCAAAGCACTCAACATCGAAAATACACAAAATACAAAAACAGATACCACAACCACACACAATAATGCAACATTGAAGGACCAAAGACCAACAAACCACCATAATAACATCCAGAAGCCAACACACAAATACTGCACCAGAAGCAAGATGGCGAAGGTTGAAGATGGGAGAACAGGATCTCCCGAAACATGTCCCTAAAGAAAAAATACATCTTGAGGTAAAATAGTTATAAGTATTATAGTATTACACACATCAAGAAACGGACTGTAGCAGAAAGTGATTGAAATAATTATATTTAAAATCATCTACTTGTATTTGATTTGATAATTTAAAAAAAAAACTATCCCTCACCTTGTAAATCGAGTTTTGTGTTTGACAAATTGAAATAAAATATTTCCACATAAACTAATTCTTTGTTGCCGATAAGGTAGTACACATATAAAAAATTATCCCCTCCTCCTTCAACTATCGTTTTCATTTATCGAAAATTACCCCCTCCCCCTTGAACTATCATTTTCTTTTATAGATATTTCATCTACCTTTATACAATGGATTATTATGATCTTCTTTTCAGGATACTCTATTTGTCAAAATTAAGTACTTTACTCTTGTTAAAACGTAAAACGTTGCAGGTAAACTATCCCTTTCCCTTAACCGATCTTCACCGAAATCAATAGGCCTTGAGTCCTCTACAACTTGGACACATATGCAAAACATTATTTGATTCTGTTTGAATTTGCGGCAGTTATCGTTCGCGATAGAAAAAATTCTACATACAGACACACAGACAGACACACGCACGCACGCACACGCACACATTTAGGAATATGATTTTTCTTCATGTTTTGAAGGTAGTACAATCAGAATCAGCTCTTATCTCGAACACGATTTTTTCGCGATCACCATACCTCCATTTTCTTAAGGACCATGGAAGTAAAATAGTACAGTTTGTAAATAAATTCTCATTTGAAATTAAACAAATAAATATTTTTAAAAATCTAATGAAATTAATACGTGTAAGACAATATTTAAAAGCAAAGTTTTACTCTTAGTCTCATCCTCTTCTACCCTAGGGTGTCGAGGAGTTGCAAAGAGATCGCCCTTGTTGCCTGAATCCAAGGGATCGCCCCTGTCCTCCAAGAAGCTCTGCACATTGTCATCCCATAGCGTGCTGGGGCTTCGTCTAGATGTTTTTTGCTCGCCAAGTCAGTTCAAAAAATTCCCGTCCGCTTTCTCTTTTTGCTTTCTTTGAATAAGTGTGCAGGTTATTGCCTTACAATATCTATAGCTTGGTGGAGGGGATACATCCTGTATTTCAAAGCAAAGGAACAAAATTTCAACAAAGCGTATTGTAAAGAAGAAAACATGAAAGAAATAATGGTTTGAGAAAGTCGTAGTTGCTTTGGCACAGTAACTTCTTCCTCTGCGACGACAATAAATTAAAGGAATCAATTATTTTTCCATTAAGAATTGACTCTAATAAGTCTTTCTCTGAAGCTAGAACCATAAGTCTCGAAAGCTATGCATCTCCCATTGCAGACCTGATCCTGTTTTTTATTATTTTAACTCGGCTCATAGCTCTTTCAGCCAAACTACTGTTTACGGTTGAATCATCCCTATCGGCGACCGTGATTCGTCCTCTGAATATTTAAATTCCTAAAACTAATTGTTTCATTAAAATTCTATGATTGCTTCCATTCTGCACTTTTTATAAACATTCAATGTCTTATTGCAGCGTAGTTATAATTTTTCATACTTTCCCAAAGTTGTTTGTCAACCCCCCCCCCCCACAACACCCGAAATCCGCAGTCTGTGTATGGACCTGTCTCGTCAATTGTTCAGAAATAAAAAAGGCCAGAAATAACGCGAATTGTGTGTGTGTGTGTGTGTGTGTGTGTGTGTGTGTGTGTGTGTCTTGCCTGCCTTTTTATTGCGGTAATCATAATAATAAAATGGAAACGTAAACATTACATAATTGAGATATGCTTGCCTGCCACGGACGATATACGTATTTTCTCTCATTCGTGATTTAAATTAAAATGAAAAAATATAGAATTTTGTTAAAGTTAAATGAAATGTTTCCATAGAAACTACTTCTTTGTTGTCAATAACGTAGTACACTTATAACACGTTTTCATACTTTCCCAAAGTTTTTTGTCAACCCCCACCCCCCACCGCAAATCCGCAGTCTGTGTATGTAACTGTCTCGTCACTCGTTTCCTTAGTCTTATAAGACTTTTTATTTCTGCTACACTTGTGCTCCCTTTTGTAACCATGACATCGAGTTATTTGTATGAATCTACTCCCTCCACAACTCCCCATTCCAACAATATATCTCTGCATGTATTTCCAACGACAATAAGGCATCATCATCATAACACGGCATAGGCAAGGTGCTGCCTGTTCCGCTTTCAATGATTCTCCAGCCATCTCTTCCAGGGTCTAGCCACCCACCTATGTCCTATAGGTTTGTATTTCCATATCTGTTTGTCAGTCTGGAATCTGACATTCTTTCTAAGTCTTCTTTCGACCGTTGTTTGCAATCTATTAGTTTTTCAACCAAGTTAAAAACTTGTAATTCTTCTCTAATGTCCTCATTCTATAAACGGTCAAGTTTAGAAAACCTTTTAACTCCGCTTAAGAATGCCATTCCCGATGTCTGTATTATACTGTCTTGTTTCTTGGTCGTTGTCCACAATTCACACCCACAGGAAAGCACACGAACTGCCATAACTTTGTAGAACTTTAATTTTGTACCTCGGCGTATGTTCTTACCGTTGATTGTCCCACCAATCGTCTGGAACTTACCCAACTTAACACTAACATCATCATTCCTATCATAGCCAATACAGTTTCCCAAATAATTAAATTGCTCACCTGTTCTAAAATTCGACCATTAATCATTATTTTTGTTCTTATTGGTCCCTTGCCTCGAAATGCCATTACCTTTCTTTTTACATTGGACATTTTCATATTGTATTGCTTGCAAATCTGGTAAAAACAGATTTTTGCAATTCAGAGTATGTATTTTGAAGCACGAGCAAGTCGCCAGAAAACAACAGCGCACTCAAATGTCTGTCGCGTGATAACTTAAAATACCAGGATTCACTAGATGTTTCCATTTTCTTACTAGATCCTAGATGTGAATGTTAAAAGAGTAGCTGATATACTTCATCCTTGTCTAACACCTGGATTCAGTACAGACATTTGTTGACGACATTATATATTCAATATTATTTGTATTTATCGTTAAGCTCCTTTTCTGATATCCCTCGACCTAACTAAATTTATTTTTAAAAAAAGTACACGCATATTACCTTTTGCCAACAAATAACAACGACGTTTTAGTAAGAAGGAACCGGTCACCATGGCAACCCACTCACCAAACGAATTAACGACGCGTTTGCCATATACGTATACATACGCGCGCGCGCGCGCAGCAGTAATCACCGCGTCACTATAATATTGTGCTGGTGATTTATTACCGTGCCGAAAGTACGAATTGTTGCGCAAGCAGTCGATGAAACAACAAAACAACAAAAAATAATAAGAAACAAACAAAACAACCCGACGAAACTCGGCCGACACAAACAAAACAAGGACAGACAGTAATACGCTGTGTGTGTACGGTCGGCTCAGCTAGCGTTTCCTTTTCTCTTTTTATCAATCCTTCTCTCGTTATTCTTATTCCTAATTTTAAAAGTGAAGTAAGACAGGACCAGAAGGGGCGGGAGAGTGAGAGAGAAAAACAAAAACCGACAGACATCAACAAAACGAAACGGAAAACGAAATATGAACAGAGTGATTAAAAAGCGACTACCAAAAACGTCGTCTCAACACCAGACATTGCCTTACGTAATTTTGTGTGTGTGTGTGAGCTACAGACGGGCGAGACTGTCTGTGGCTAAATATTGGGTAAGGATTGAGAGAGAGAGAGAGAGAGAGAGAGAGAGATAGAGAGCACACAGCGTACAGAGAGAAGGGGCCACACAGCTCACTGCATATTGATGCATTTGGCAACAGTATATGACCTTGGGTTTGGCCGACTGACGTTCCCACTACTCCGCCGCGGCATCGACTCCCTCTGTACCCAACAAACTCACTTGCAGCAGCACAGCGCGCCCGCGGCCGGTCGCAATGAGTAATGACGAAATGACTCGGGTCAAAAGTATCGTTGTGTGTTGTCCTAGTACAGTATATAAACGTGTGTGTGCGTGAGCATGCGGTCGTGGCGGCGGCTGCGCGTACGTAACGTCCACGTGCCGCTCTGTACGCGCGAGCGTGCTCTCGCTTACGTAACACAGACACCGGATCTCGCACGGCCTGTCCCTTATATGTGTGTGTAGGAGTGTGTTTGGTAATGTTACGTCACTAATGTAGATATGCAATAGGCTATAAAGTATATGCATAATAAAGGAGATACATGTTTATTCGCGTTGATGACTAAGTAACGTGGACAGAACCGTAACGCATAAAATCCAAAGTCGATTTTAATTCACTAAATAGTCAAGGGGAGCCTGTAACATAACACCTGTACCTAACACCTGCAACATGTGTGTGTGTGTGTGTGTGTAAGCTAAAAATTCAATTACAATGCTTAGCTTACAAAAACCTCTGAAGATACAGAAAATTTCTGTGAAACGTGTGTTAACGTGAAAATAAACCTACTTGCAGTGTATTTATTTAAAGACAATTTATAGATATATCTTCTTCTTCTTCTTCTTCTTCTTCTTCTTCTTCTTCTTCTCTTCAAGGATTAGATTATCTAAACCTGCTCCACCACCCATCTCATCCTCGGACGACCCATGTCTCTTCTACCAGTGGCTTTATAGTTTAGTGCCGCCTTACACCGAGGCTGTTTTGGGTAGTACTACAAGTATTATAAAGTTTTTCATGAACAGGTTACTGGCCTGTTGCACAACCCCCTACCAGAAAAACCAGAGACTCTTCTGTCAGCGTTACCATATCTTAGCCGAAAGGCACCTGTTTTTGGGCTCAAGAGATTCGCCCTCCACTTTCTCTTTCTGAGATAGGATTTGGTGTGGCTTTGTTTCATTTATTCTCATACTTAATGTTCCTTACTTTAAAAAAAATTAATTAGTAGCAAAACCTTATTTGATTCTGTTTGAATTTGCGGCAGTTATCGTTCGCTATAGAAAAAATTCTACACACAGACACTTTTCGGAAAACGACTTTTCTTCATGTTTTAAGGGTAGTACAATCAGAATCTGCTCTTATCTCGAACACGTTTTTTCGCGATCACCATACTTCTATTACCTTACGGAACATGGAAGTAAGAACGCTAATAACGCGATCTGAGAACTTACAACACACACTCATACACACACAGAGCGACAGACAGATAGACGAATAGACAGGCAGAGCCTATATTATATTCTTCTATATACAGTAAAACGTATTTTATATGTTTCGCACTTATAGTATACGTTTCGCACTTATAGTATACGTTTCACACTTACTCGTTTATTCTCCCTCCAAGGTCCCGGCAAAATTCCTGTACTACCCGTGTTATTTTATTTCGGTTATACGTTCTTTTCCTTTGTTCGTTTTTTACACTTATGGGATCACATTCTCAAGTCCGCGGAGATACGGAACTTCATTTACACTTTTACATTTTCTCTGATTTATGTCGCATATATCACAAGTTGAGTGTCTGAACGCAAGTATTTTGGACAGACTGTACATTTCTAGGGAATCGTTAATTAACGCTGCTTGGCTGAGTTTGCAGTTGTTTAGTAACCTTTGAGCTAGTTTAGAATCACAGAAACGAACAGTATTTTGTCACTGCTTGTAAAGTATCATCGCTTCGTTGACATCCGTTCGTTACTGTTTCTATTAGAGATACGTTGTGGGTGGAAATGTGAAAGGGCGTTACTATCGCTGAGAAATTAAACATTTTGAAAGTAGTGAAGGAAACCGGAAATAAGAAGCGAGTACAATCGGCAAAGAGCTAGGGATTGCTCCTGTAACGCAAATTTTTGAAGAAATTTTTCGATGAAATGAAACACAGTAGCAAGGGTCAGCTGTCAACCTAACAATGATATACGACGGAGCTGTACCAGCGATAGTTTGAAAAGTAGCGTGTGAAACCCATTAACGACAGGAAGTTTCACTTGTGTCAGAAAAGACAATATGTCAGTAATAGCAGCTGTCCGCTTAAGGGACACTGCGTTTGGCGAGCTGCACTAAAAACAGAAGAAAAGGAGAATATGTATCACAGGGATATTACTAAGGAAGGATAACCTAAGAGACAAAAGAGACAATGCGACGAACCACGTGTGTGACTTGGCTCCAGAACACAGCTGTACATGGTTCACAATGGGCGAAAGGAATCGTACATGTGTGGCAAGCACAAAGGCCATACTCGGTACGCAATTGAACGAAACAGCGGGAATCATGTTTACCAGGGAGTGTTCCAGTGAAGCAGAAAAACTGCAGCGCAGATGTATCCGTTAAAAGGGTTACTAAGAAAACGATTTCACCAGCGTGTGAACGGAAAGAGGGTGTAACAAGACAATACTCAAATCGGACACACTTAACGAAGGTGCACACGTTGAACCAGAAGACCTGCTGTGCGACAAGATGACAATTAAGGGGATAATTATGAAAGGAATTATGTAGAATGTTAAGGTATGGGTAAAAATAATGAACAATTTAAGTACAGGAGCAAACACACGCTTTATTGAAGGAACAGTTTAGTAGCAAGTATACGTAAAACGGACAAACGAAATACACATTACAAGAGCACATTTAAAACTGAACTGAACTTGTCGAGTGCATCTCTATTTATATAGAAAAACAGCTTCCAGATCTTTCCTTTTATTTAAAACTTCGAGAACATCACTTTTCTAGACTCTCACAGTAAACGCGCATGTGTGCGGGTTGAGGCCCCGCCCAGGCAGCTCGACCTCCCACCGCACAATACAAACTTTCACTTCTACAATGACAGGTACACTTACTTAAGAATGAATGTAGAGTTTTCCAGTATATTCTCAACATAGAACAATCAAGTTGATGGGCAGGCGTGAAATTTGGCCCTTCTGTCACAGGGTATGGGTGGAGCTAAATGGAAGAAGTAAGAGTAGGAAATTAGAGAGGCCAATGAGAAACTAGGATTTGGTCTCAAGGCGTTTCTCCAGAAAAGGTTGCCAAGGAGACGAGGAAGAAGAACGAATAAGAATGGTCACAGAAGACAAGCCAGAAGTTTAAGCTCCGTCGACGTTAAGTACAGTCTTGGCTAAGCAACTGAAATCGAAGGAAGCGCTCGTGAGTTTGGTGTTTCTAGTGATAAGCGAACACCTTATCACCTTGAATAGGCCTTGAATAGGTATTCAAGGCGAAAAATATGAACGCTTGTAAGAATGTCTGTTCCAAAAGCACACGGGAAAAAAGAATTCCTATCGTTTGAGAAGAGCTGAGGACATACTTTATATTTGAGACTATAGTTTACTCTGTACCCGCGGAAAGAAAACAAGGGATTGGGGGGGGGGGAGATTAATTATAACTATGTAGTTTTACTCTCTATATATGTTGTATTTTATAAGTCTGTATTGTATTATACCAAATTGTAAATTTTTATTTAGTGCATACCATTTAATTGTAGGCCTACTATTATTGTTCTACTTCTCTTATACGTTTTTTTTTTCTTTGAAGTCCCCTAGAAACCGTAGAAATGAAGCTTCACTATAATTTTTTGTAATACGTAACTAGTAACGAGAAGGTGCAAAAGCTTTACTTCAGCGAGCGGAAAACCGTCGATTTATACGTCACAGGTTTCTGTTTGGTTACGACGAACAGCGGAGATAATTTTTGTGTCTGTCACAGAGAGAGAGATAGAGTGAGAGAGAAAGGGGGGGAGACAAAAAGTGTATCTGCGAGTGAGGCAGGTCAGTAACCTAGACGTCTCTCGCACGGCTGCGCAGTTTAACCAACAATGCCGAATCTCTCTCTCTCTCTCTCTCTCTCTCTCTCTCTCTCTCTCTCTCTCCCCCCCTCTCTCTCTCTCTCGCTCCGTCTCACTCACTCTCTCTCTCTCTCTCTCTCTCTCTCTCTCTCTCTCTCTCTCTCTCTCTCTCTCTCTCTCTCTCTCTGGATATCTATCCGTATATCTGCATCTCCAACTTTTCACCATTTCAGACCATCGTTTCCCAAAATGAGAGTGGCAAAAAAAGTGCGTCAGATACAGTACGTTAAAAGGAAACCTATATATATATATATATTTACTATTTGTAGCACCAAAAAGTACTGAAACCAATCTATTATACGCTTAGAAAGTTAGATGCAGAGTATGAGAGAAACGGGGGCTTAACAATAAATAAAAATAAGACTGAATATTTATTACTTCAAAGGTTTTTCACGGCCGGAGTCAGTGTTGTCAAATTGTGATACCGGGCTGTTTGGCCGTGGTCCAGTGCTAACATCTCTAGCAGACATTTCTGGCATGGTGTTGACGGCCATCATCAGTGCGTATTATGAGCTTGCGCTAACGTAAGTTTGGTTACGTTACCAGAGTTACCAAAGTTTCCCATTACCACAGTACTGTGGTCTCCAACGTGCGTCATCTTACGATAGCGCAAGCTCATAATTTGCACTGATTATGGCCGTCAACGGCATGGCCGAAATGTCTGCTAGAGATGTTAGCACTGGACAACGGTCAAACAGCCCGGTATCACAATTTAACAGCACTAAATATATAGTTGTCAGAAATACATGCATAGATATATTGTTGGAACAGGGAGTCGTGGACGGAGTAGATTCGTACAAATACCTTGGTGTCGTGGTTACAAAAAACGACACACGTTTAACTGAATTTAAAACATCGTATAGGACATGGGAAACAAGTAATGAGCCAGTTGTTTTCCATTTTATGAAACAATCAACTAAGGACCGAATCATTTTCATCATCTTCATCTTCACGGATTAAACCAAGGATGGTTTGTTCCGGTCTCAATCAGGCAAAGATTACAGCTGGTCACTCGAGCGCTTCCTCGGACGTCCCACACCTCTCCGTCCCCTCGTCTTATAGTTCCAGAGTCGTTTGGGGATGCGGCAGTCATGCATTCGGCAAAGATGTTCCCACCAATTCAGCCGATACTGGGCGATCCTGTCGAGTATACTCATAATATTCAGTTCCTGCCGTATGCCTGTGTTTCTTCTATGATCATGGACAGTATACTCTGCCACGTGCCTGAGAAATCTCATTTCAGCCTGGCCTGACCTTTCGTTAAGGTCCAATTCTTAGACCCATAAAGAAGTGTGGGAAGAGCCACCACCTTGTAGAATTTTAGGCGTGTTCCTTTACTTGCTGATTTAAGATTTCGCCCAATGGTCCCGCACATAAGGTTGAACTCATGCAACTTATTCACAACGTCGTTGCATATATTATAAGACATACTGTAGCCCAGGTATTCAAAATTGCTAACTTTAAGGACCGAATCAAAAGTCAAAATATATAAGACATAGTAGTGGAAAGTATTGCAACATATGAGGCTGAGGTGTTGGAGACTATAGAAGGAAAATGTTACAATCCATGGCGATGGATACTGGGGAAGGTGCCGTACCCTTACATTGATGGACAGGGTAAAAAATGAAGAAATAAGAGGAAGAATAATTATATGTACCAATGTAAATGATACAATTGATGCTGAAATATTAAGATGGTACGGGCAGTGATAGATGGTCAAAGAAATTACAGTAAAACTCCATTTATCCGAACTCCAGTTATCCGAATCGCCAATTATCCGAATCGATATCAGGAAATGGCATGGAATAAAATTAATGGAATTTCGACAAAATAATCAAATCCAGGAAGGAAAATAAGAGGCAATGAACAAGAAGGAAGAGTAAAAAAGAGCAAAAGTGTCGGAGAAAATGTAACTGTATCAACTGAAGACATCCAGAAAACAATTCCTGGCTGTTCCGAGTGTGACGTGGACGACATAAACGAGTGGTTGGAGTGCGACCCTGGATATCAAATTTTAGACGATGATGAAATTATCCAAAGTGTAACGATAAATCTCAGCAGGTGGACGAAGACGATGACAACGTTGCTTCAGTTGAACTGGAAAAGGCACCTATGGTGAGTGAGGCATTCGTTTGTTTTGACACTGCCTTAAAGTGGATGGAACGGCAGCCTAAATGCGACCATGTTAGCGGCAGCCTTCTTGGCTTCAAGCGTTTGCGGGACTTGGCTGCATGCAAATGAGTTTCCACGTCAAAAAAATTAACTTTGATTGATATGTTCAACTGAAAAATCATAATTATGTGTGAGTATTATTTTAGATTTTTTGTAGTAAAAGTGAACTTTTTCCAAAACACGTGTGCCCTGGTTTTTATTAAGATACTGTACTCACGTAATAAAAATAAATAAAAGTCATTTTTGAGCAATTTTCGCGTTTTCTTTCATAACATAACCTTTTTCTTATGTTTGTTCCAATCATCCGAATTTCTGCATATCCGAATTACGTCTGGGAATCATTAGTTCGGATAAATGGAGTTCTACTGTACTACAATGGTCCCTCTATTGAAGCAGAAAAAGGGGGGAGGCCGTGAAAGACTTGGATGGAAGGCATAAGGAATGCAATAGCACAGAGAAATGGAAAATCTGAAGAATGATGATCGGAAAGTTTCTAAGTTAGGATGCGAAAAACTATTGTAGCCTAAATGTTCGAAAATCGCATATACATATAATATATTTAAAATTTATATTTACTTTTCCTAAAGATGTTATTTTTCCCTTATTTAGAACATGTTTCGGGACCCTTAGTGTTCCCGTCACCAGCCTTCCTAATTTTGAATCTTAGTCTGGTTCACTCCACACACCACAAGATTCAAAATTAGGAAGGCCGATGATGGAAACACAGGGTCCCGAAACATGTTCCAAATAAGGGAAAAATAACATCTTTAGGTAAAATAAATATAAATTTTAAATATATTATACACATCAAGAAATAGACTGTAGCAAAAAGTGTGTGTGTGTGTGTGTGTGTGTGTGTGTGTGTGTGTGTGTGTGTGTGTGTGTCTTTGTGTGTCTTTGTGTGTAGACGGTAGAGGCCCAGGCGAGCGAGCAGACACAACACACAGACCAGGCAGGCTACTCATTGTCGTCGACCCCGCGGCCGCCGTCGCTGTACACCTATCACAGCACACCAGCCAGCCCAGCATAGCAGTATAAAGGTTAATTTAATAGGTTACGTCGTAAACACAACACAACAACGCTCCGCGACCATCTTCCGGGTTCCTCTGCAGTCCGCGCGCAGCTGTTCGGCTCCAAGTCCGTCTGCGCCCGCCCGCCAACTCACTCGCCACAGCAAACATTCCTTCCTTCCTCACCAAACCAAACGTAATCGCAAATATTGTATAGCGCTGGCAGATTGTGTGAGCCAAAATCCTGGACATGTTTTTAGACAACGAAATTTTTTTTATATAAGTTTTTATCGAAACTATTTTCTTACGCACATTATTTAATCATGATTATTATTAAAAATGTAACAAGTTAACAAACTGCACCCTTAATATAAACCAAAGGCCAGTTGAACGTGTAAGCAAATTTACATATGTTGGTACTATGGTACTATCTTGGTACTATAGTTCAGGGGTCTCCAAACTTTTTCACTAGAGGGCCGAATTGAAAATCTTGAAATTCAGGCGGGCCAACAACACACACACACACACACACACACACACACACACACACACACACACACACACACACACATTACAACAGTACACAGTATATGAAGCTCATTTGAGTGGAATACTAATGCTATATAACATTTTCCGATGGCCATAGACATGTTTTAAATTGGTTTTGTTCTTTCTTTGTAAAGTAGTCATAAGTTTTGAACCACGCTATGTATAAAAAAGTATGTTATGTCAAAATGTTCACAACTTTGTTCTCTTTTATGTCATGTGAAATATTTTTGTATAAGTGCGCGGGTGCGCGTATGATTTACATTTTATATAATAACTTCGAGGAAAATTAACATTTCGTTCTGAAACTTGGACAGAGTATTCTCATGGTTATAAGCTACATTTTCCATATACTCAATTCTCCACAACTGTACTTTTTATGTTTTTTTTTAAATGAAATAAGTCGTCTTTTATTCTCGTTATTTCCTAGAAAGTAATAAAATTTGTAGATTAAATCTAGACAGGCCTTTGCAGAATTGGACAGAGTTTAAGCCTGATTTGAGTCTATCTGTCTTCTCATCTGTGACGTTGCTAGATTTTCCTCCAATCAGAAACTCTAAAATTTTTTTGAGACGGACGCTTTCAGCGGACGGACAGTTCAGTTCCTTCCAAAGACTCGTTATAGAAAGACGTACTCGCTGTCACGAGTTTTTCGTGATAAGACAGATCGTTTTCCTGTAGACTTAGAAGTTGGTTCACGGTTCGAGGTCTTCGAAACCAATACCACTTAGAGAACTCAAATAATAAATTGATCATTCTAGTGCTTTTCGCGTACAGTGGAAGATTTTCCGGAGTAGGGGCAAAATATCTGCCGAAACATTTTGATAGCAACGCGAGAACACTTCAAGAAACCGGAGTTTGTGTAAGATCAATACACGATCTAGTTTACCCAGTTAAAATCCCTGAGATTGAGTAAATTTAAATTGTAAACAATATCAGTTCATATCGCAATGGGCGTGTGTGCAAAGACGTGAAGTTTCAACATAAATTGTCAGCGTTAGTGATCTTCGAACGGTCGACGTGCAGAATTGTAGAGGTCCAGTCGAACAGCGTGCAGAGCGTCGTGAGGCTACGCATACAGTGGAATTCAACGCAACAAGTAACATAGTTGTAAAACAAGCCCATAGACTCAGTTTTGAAAGACAAATTTTTAATAAAAAATTTTATATGATAAAGTAATAAGACAGTAGTAAATTTTAATGTTTTAATTTAATAAATTTTACTACCTCCAGATATAGACTCTGTTGTAATAATTTCAATATTATCTATCTATGCAGTTTTAATTTGTATCGTTGCAATATATATTTTGTAAACTTATTTTTTAACATGATAATGTTTTTAGGCTGGGGGTCATTCTACAAAAATGTAACGTCATCGAAAAACGTGACGCTTCCACACTTTCGATTCCCTACAGTCTAGAAATTTGATATGTAAACACATTAAGACAGAAATAATCGCTGCTGACATTGAGTTTAGCAAACGTTTTAGTGTGAATAAATTTGGTTTTACATGCTCTGTTTGTGATCGTCTGTGGTTTGGAAATGATTTACGTAATCCACCAAACGTAATCCACATTATACGTTTCAAAAGCCTAAAAACATTATCATGCTTCGATGTTTCGGTTTCGTCGAAATTCTTTGAATGCTTAGGTGCATAAATAGAGAGAGGGAAAGAGGGTGAGAGGGAGAGAGAGGGAGAGAGAGAGAGAGAGAGAGAGAGAGAGAGAGAGAGAGAGAGAGAGAGAGAGAGAGAGAGAGAGAGAGAGAGAGATTGTGAACAGTTTTTTATGTTTACGAAATAATCAAGTCAATAAAATAGGTATTTAAATAAAAATTAAGCAGACTTATCCAAAGAAAACAAATTTATTTATTCAGAATAATGTAAATAAAAGTAAAGAAAAAATAACATTCAAAGATATTTCTTAAGTATTATTTTTGGCTTTACGTACGTATGGGATGTATGGAGTTGCTTCTGTAATGTCTGTCCATTTTCGGTCAAATTTTCATGCTCCTATCACTAGAATGGATTTCAAGTGTTCGTCTGACAAGTTAGGCTTGTACTTTGATTTTATATTTATTTCTTGTTTATTTATTTAGTAAAATGTTATATAATAGGGTATTTTGACGACATATTTAAAGACTGCACGTAGCATCGGCCGAGTTGCCGCGGGCCGGACGAAGATCCTCCGCGGGCCGTAGTTTGGAGACTCTTGCACTATAGTTAATGAACAATGGCACTACTCTCAAGAAACAAAAAGCAGAATTGAATAGGCAAGAGCAGTGTACACTAGAATGAGCAGTTTATTCAAATGTCACGATTTAACAATAAACACAAAGATGAGACTTTTACGTTGCCACGTATTCTCGGTCCTCTTCTACGGTGTACAATCTTGGACATTGACTGAACCCGCAATTAAAAAATTTGAATCTTTCGAAATGTGGCTTTACCGTAGAATACTGAGCATTTCATGGGCAGCACATGTAACTAATGTTGAAGTTCTTAGAAAGATGAAGAAAAAAGGGAAGTTAAGAAACACAGTGAAGATAAGAAACCTTCAGTATCTGGGACATCTCATGAGAAATGAACAGAGATTTTACTTATTGCAGTCCATACTACAGGGAAAAGTACTCGGAAAGAGAGGAGTTGAGCGGCCGAGAATATCATGGCTGAGAAATTTAAGGACCTGGTTTGGCATGAATACAACTGACTTATTCCGTGCAGCAGTACAGAAAGTTAAAATAGTCTGTATGATATCCAACATCCGAAACAGATAGAAACTATCAGAAGAAGATTAACAAAGTCAAACACATAGTAATAATTGTAATTACTACTACTACTACTACTACTACTACTACTACTACTACTACTCGTACGTGTGTGTGCGTGCTTCATCGATACACTATAAAATAAAACTAGTAGCAACCTCATTGAACTGCAAACATTTCTCATTGTTTTCAACGAAATACATTTATTATTACATAATTTTCGATAGTAAATAAATTTTCAATTATGGGGAAAATTACAAAATTCTCGATTACTCCACTATTTCTTCAGTCTCCGTCTTCGTCTTCTACACTTCAGGGATTAGAGAATGTGCCTGAAGTTCCGATTCAAATTATTAGATCCATTTCTTTCTTGGTTTTCCTACATCCCTTCTTCCAGAAGGCTTGTGCTTGTTTACAATTATTGGTATTCTATTTTCATGCGACTTAAATGCTGTCTCTGTTTTCCCATGTATAAATTGCATAAATAAAGTCGTGTCGTGTCCGTCATCTGGTCGTGTCCTCCGTGTCCTTCTGGTCATCTGGTCGTGTTCCACTGCATGTATTGTTTAATACTCGTCTCACCTCACATCATATGCTGCCGTGTGTGTCCATAGACCTCATCGTATGTACTCTGGTGCCCTGGTTGGACATCTAGTTTGTCCTGTGACTCTCACTATAGATGTGAATTAGCGTCGTCGACTGACATAGCCTCCTGTGGCAACGGTTGAATCGAGAAGAATAAACTTTATTAGCGCGACCTGGTATTTATAGATGTAATACGCGTCTATGTTTTTATATATATATATATATATATATATATATATAAATTATAACAACACAAATTACCAATTTAAATGTAATTTAAATTGTGTAGCCCCACTCTTTTGGGAGACAAATTTATATAACAACACAATTTGCATTCATATAATGTATTGAATTCATGGGTGTAATCGTAATAAGAAGATGATACGTTATTTAAGTTTAAAATTGTTCCATTATTTATTTATTAAACAAAATCTTTCATTTCGCATATTAAATATTGACTCATTATTATACCGTTTGTACGGATCTTTCGTACACAACTTATTGCTAACAAATTATACATAAATCTTATTATCTAATTTTAATTAATTAAATATTTATTTTGCTCTCGGCTTACTCATTGTGTGCTCATCTTTTTGCAATTGCTGATTTATTTGCTTCAATAATGAGTTTACTTGTATTCAAATTTCTTTTATATTAATTTGTTTTAAGTTTCTGCTGCATATGCAGACTCCTTTATCAACAAGACTTTACTAATTACGTTAATTCAAAAATTAAATATTTCTCTTATCATTTACGTTACTCTCAATTACTAACTTTAATACAAGAATTATTATTCTAACTTTTATTCTGCTTTTACATTTAGGCCTATGTACAATTTATTTATTTTAATACTGGTTGAATATCTTTCATTCCAACCTTAATTAGTGTCTTTCAATGTCTATAATTACAATGGTTTTTTATCACCTCGTTTGACGTGGTTAATCATCCGTACGTCCTCCTTTGGTCATCTGGTCGTGTCCTCCGTGTCCTTCTGGTCCTCTGGTCGTGTTCCACTGCATGTATTGTTTAATAGTCGTCTCACCTCACATCATATGCTGCCGTGTGTGTCCATAGACCTCATCGTATGTACTCTGGTGCCCTGGTTGGACATCTAGTTTGTCCTGTGACTCTCACTATAGATGTGAATTAGCGTCGTCGACTGACATAGCCTCCTGTGGCAACGGTTGAATCGAGAAGAATAAACTTTATTAGCGCGACCTGGTATTTATAGTCAGGTCGTGCAAAAACTCATGTCTTAACAATATTTAACCTGTCAGATTCTGTCGAAGCGTCACTTCTCCAACTCTGGTTCAATTCACAATTTTCGCCTCACTTCGCGAATTACGAAGTTTGTTTCACATCACTCGATGCTCAATCGATCACTAATTTTTATATGTTTACTATACGTAAATTACACTAACTTTATGTTAATCACAAAAAGAGCTATTCACTTTTTACGTATAGTAATTGCACCTTTCGTCACATCGGTACGGTCTTTTAACACTTTATTCACCTTTAATTTCTATACACTTTGGTGTCTTTTGTTTTACCCCTATCGTACATAGTTTTCTTATAATTAAAATAAAACATTCAACTATTCTACTTGGAAAGGATTGGCTACATTTCAGGAACGGACAGGCCTCACACACACAAACAAAATACGCGTGTACACAACGCTAGCGACAGGTGTGTCGAAAATGCATGTCCATGCATGAATTCTGCGCTCCCTATTTTTAACTACGATCCAGCTTATGCAATCTGAATCATGTTTATTAATTCATATTTATTTATTTTTATTATTTATTTCACTTATTTCGACAATGCACAGTACCGTTAATGGTTGTACTGTTGCAATATATATAATTGTTTCCGTATATCTTCATTTCTTATAGGCCTATATGATTTCTTCTTCTGCATCCTTTAACCCTTCTTAAAAATCTCAACTCTGCTGATTCTGTGTAGCTTTTATCTCTTTGTTTTTTTTTCAATTCAGAATTTACTGCCCTATAATATCTCTAGAACAGCCATTGTTTTGTAGAATTTTAATTTTGTCTGACGTCTAGTTTTATATGTTTTTCAGTGTTCAGTTTATCCTTCCACATATGTGTTGAAATCTATTGAGTGTATTTTGTATATCTTTGTCAACGTCAAAACTGATATCACAACATTTGCTAAACTTGTGTTGCTACCACTCATACTCACTTACACTTCCATGAGCGCTTTCAAGCCTCTCGGCTTATCTTAAGATGGAAACAACTGAAGATGGTGGTTGTTTCCATCTGAAGATGAGCCGAGAGGCTTGAAAGCGCTCATGGAAGTGTAAGTGAGTATTAGTGGTAGCAACACAAGTTTAGCCAAAGTAAGACTTAACCACTAAATTGTATTTATCGTTTAAGTGATACCACAACCTTTTAGGTCTGTCCCAATACTTCATCCTCAATAATAACCTTTGAGCGTACTGGAAACTTTCCATAGTGACCCATTTTTTTTATAGATATCTTGAGGTTGTCCCAGTTTACGTAGTCTGTACACAGAGCGTCGTACGTCTGCTTCATTATTTTGTAGTATAACCACATCGTCTGCATAGAGCAAAACACTTAAACTACTTCTTTAGTGATAAACTAAATTATATACTATTGTACAGTTAGTATTGTTGTATACTAGATTGTATTGTATAACACACAATATTGTTGCAAATAAAATCCATTGTTTTTTTTTTAGTTAACCCCTGAGTTCTATTCTGGTTTTTATATTGTATTTTATGTTTCAGTAAAAAAGCAAGAACAATAATTAAGTCTCTAAATGGAATACTGTGGAGCACCGAAATAGGTAAACAAAGGAAAATGAGAAAATACAATACAATGATTAATTTATTTCTGTCCACAGAAATGGACACCTTAAGAAGAATATGTAGAACATCAAAATTAGACCGGGTCAGAAAGGAAACAATTAAGCAACAAATGAATATTAAAAAAAATGTTTTAGAACATATCGAGAAAAAAACAATTAATTTGGTATGGGCACGTGCAGAGGATGTGGGAGCAGAGGTTGCCAAAGAGAGTGATGAAATGGATATCACAGGAAAACAGAAGAAGCCAAAAGTAACATGGATACAGGGTGTAAGGAGATCAATGAGTGAGTGTACGAGGTCTAACCGAAGAAAACTGCAACGACAGGAGATATTGGCAATTAGGCATCGGACAACGTCGAAGGACGTTTTATCCCGAATGTGTGTGTGTGTGTGTGTATGTGTCAAAATTCGATTTAGTTTTGCTAAATGTCACAGTGCTACTGACACTTTTACAAAATTGCCAAAGGCGTATGGAGATGAAGCTTTGTCAAGAGCACAGGTTTTCAGCTGGTTAAAGCATTTTCAGATGGCCGGGAATCAATTAAGGATGACCACGCGTCAACGTTAAGAACTGATGACAATGAGACCAGCCATCGAAAACACCTGGATGACAATCCACCTTGTCACACAGCACCCTCGGTTAATGAGTCTTTGGCAAAGAAAAATTTTCTGTTGTTCCTCAGCCCGCTTATTTACCTGACTTGAGTCCCTGTGACTACTTTCTCTACCCCAGATTGAAGAAAACATCTCAAAGGACATCATTTTGGGACGATAGACAACATTAAAAGAAATGTAACCGACCAGTTTAAGGAGACTCCCGTTTCCGACTTCCAGAACTGCTATGAAGAGCGGAAAAACTCTCTATAGCGCTGTGTGGCTTCCCCAGGGAACTGCTTTGAAGGCGATAGAGTCTAGATATAATTTGAGTGTAAATAAAAGGTTTTGCTGAATTAGGCTTGACTCAAGTCCTTAAATTCCTAGGTGGAACATAAAGCCTCGACGAAATTTCTCCAGCATGTTCTGTCCATGGCAGGGCCTTCACCTCCCTCCATGTTGTCTTGACACCAGCCAGCTCTCTTTCCATAGTCCTCTTCCAGGTGTTCCACGGTCTTCCACGTCTGCAGTTACCCAGCGGATTCCAATTTAATGCCTGTCTAGCGATATTTTCTGGTGGTCTTCTCAGGGTGTGAGCGATCCACCTCCATTTTCTTTTCTTTATCTGTAGTTGGATGGTACTCTGACTTGTGGCCTCCCATAAATCTCTGTTCGAGATAGTCATGGGCCACCAAATTCTCATTATGTACCTCAGACAACGGTTTATAAAAGTTTGCTGAATTAGTCTCATTACTTATCACGTTGAATCAGTTCACTCCCCGCTCGCCACTTCTGGCGTTTGTACCACGAAACACCCAATATTTTTGCTTTCTATTTGTATCGGCCATTTGAGGACCACATGCCAATTTCAATTCTTTATATTCCTTGTTCTTTTCTTTTCCTCCAATATTCTTCCATCTTTTCACTATGTCTTTTCTTCCTGTCTTCAGCCCACTTTGAACCTGCGTTTCTCTCTCTCCTACCCTGGACTCCTTCCATTTTTAACACTTTTGTCCGAAAAACTTCTCTTTCAATTGCTTCTTCTGCATTTATATTATTTTTTCTGAATCCTTGTGGACTTCTTTAATCCAACTTGATCTTGACTTCTTCCCCCACAGATATTTGAAGATCTGCTTTGTTAACCTATTGTCGTCCATTCTATACAAATGTCCAAAAAATAATAGATTTCTTTTTCTTTTTGTTTCTTTTTTATTTTCTATACTTTATATATTTCATCATTACTTCTTACATTCCGACCTTCTGAAGTTTTCGTGGGTCTAATATTTTCCTAATAATTCGTCTTTCCACTATTTCTAGTTTGTCTAAATTATAAATCAATGCTAGACATTCACTTGCATATAGGTATTCTGGTCTCATTACTGTACTGTAATGCTTTATATTCTCATTTTTAGAAATGCACTTTTTATTGTAAATATCTTTAGTTATACCATATGCTCTTTCCATGTTATGAATCCTTTCTTCTATAGCACATTTTTCTAAACCATTCTCTCGAGTTATTTCCCCTAGATACTTAAATTTTCTAAACCTCTCTATTCGATCAATATCTGTTAGCAGGAATTTTGGCCCATTTTCAATGTTCGTGAGAAATTTGTTTTTTTTTTCTACAGAAATTCTTAAGCCTGTTCTACTGGCTATGTCCTCTAAAAAAATTAACTTGTGCTACTGCAGATGTCAGATGTTCAGAAAGTATAGCAACGTCATCTGCGAATGCCAAACAGTTTATTTCAATACATTTGTTCCTTCTTCCCAACATGATTGGTGATATTTTGCATTCCTTTAATTTTTCATTCCAAATTCTCACTACATTCCCCAGAACACAGTTGAAGACCCAATTTATTTATTTCCCACCCAAATTTTTTTTTTTTTTTTCAAATCTATTCATCCTCCTCCTCTTCCTCCGCCTCCTCCTCCTACTACTACTACTACTACACACACTTGAGTAATGATTAAGAACGTTGTAATTCGTAGATTATTTTTTTAATTCAGTGGCGCACAACAATATGGTACTGTTTACTGACAGTATAATGGCGCTGGCACGTCGTTAGAATCGGTATTCAAAGTGCGCATGCGTACTCGACAAACATAATATAAAATAGGCCTGCCGATTTCACGTGGGGGCTTCGTATTAGACGTCGCCGTACGCGCATGCGCAACATAGCGAAGCGTCCAAACCATAAATCAGTTTTTCTATTTATTTCTTCTCGTTTCCACGACGACTGCACTTCTCGTAGAGAGCGAACAAACGCTTCCTTATTGCCCGCGACGACGCATTCCACGTTTACAATGGCACTAAATCACGCGCGCATCGCCGCGGCCCCAAGACCGCGTTCCGTTTTTGCACGGTGCTGCTGTGTCGTGCTGTGGGTTCCAGGAAACGGGCAACCTCTATGTTGTGTGAAGGTCCTAGCCTTGGGCAGCGTTTGTCCTTCCGCTGCTGCTGCTCTCGGTGTCTATAAATAAACAATGCACCACGCGGCATGGCACAGCCAGCTGAATAACATATCAACAGACCGTGGAATGCGGTTGTTTTCCTTTTCGGCCGCGAGACCACGAAACTATTTATCGTGTGGCGTTTATTTAAATGCCGCGCGTCTCGGGCGTGAGTCAATCGATAGCCGACGATTTCTTTCACAGGTTTCGGACGCGTGACGTGTTTAGTGTCGTACACATGCGCGCGCGCGCGCGCCTACAAACGCTCACGTCAGCTTTACCCTCCCAATACGGTATTTCTCAATCTGTGGGTACTTTAAATTAAAATAATACTTGTTGTAAACAAGTACCCGTTAACTCAAAAACGTTATGTTCTTTATTTTACGTGTTACTTAAAGCCACGATTTAGGCCCTTTTAATTATACCCTTATGTTGACGCGTATAAAAATGTCAACAACACCATGGAGACCAGAATTAATTAGCATAGTAACAAGTAAATAAACAAATGGTATTTAGCGGCATCGGAACTGTACCATTATCCGTTCTCGAAATACATTTTCAATGTTTTTAATATGCGTTTGTATCGATATATTACGATGTGGAAAAGAAGATGTGTACTAATTGTAAATTGTCCTATTTCATAACGGAAAGCGAAAATACGTGTTGTTTTCATTTGTAAGGTTAGGTGACAATGGTTTTTGGTTTTCAGTTTACTGTTGAAATAAATAAAAGCCATGGTTGAGGTAAACATAACGTTTAATGTGTACATACAATCCGTGTAACACAGTAGTACTTAATATAAAGAACCTAATGATTTTGAGTTAACAAATTAAAACTACAACAGGAAATGTAAACTGAAAAATACAAATATTTATAGTTAACGAAAAACACAAAAACCAATGTACAGTAGAGTAGTCTTATCCGACATAAACGGGCCGGCAGAACGTCGGATAAGCGAAAATGTCGGATAATAGGGAGGTGTTAAGAAAAAGCCTATTAAACGTCAAACTATGTTATAATTTCAAACTATGTTATAATTTTACACATTACGAACCTAATAATCATGTTTTACAACAAAACAACAGAAAAAATTAACTTAAAAAAATTAACTTACAGTTACAGAATTGTCTGAAGTTAAATACACTTAAAAAGTTCAGTGCTGTGACGATTTAAAGAAATTTTTGATAGTAGTCTGCTTTCCTGACGAGTGCCGTTTCTTCGCTGCCAAGTCTCGCCATCTTGCAGCATCATTATGTCGATTCCTGTAGCTTCTTCTTGTTGCTCAATGTATTTAATTGCAGTTTCTAGAGCCTTAACTCCGTTGTTATGTGAAATTGTGAGAGGCTCAACAGTTGGTGCTTGATCTTGATCTTCAATTTCGTTGCATCGCAATTGACAAGAGTGACAATTTCTCCATCAGTTACAAACTGATCATCATCCTTCATCCAACTTTCGATTCCTTGCAAAGATGCATCCTCAATCCAGGGATACGTTCCACTAAAGGTAGAATGGTTTCTTCGGTTTCATCTGTGCTTTCTGTTTCCATACTTTCATCATCGCCTAACAGCTTCTTCCATGATTTGGCAATTGTTGGAGCCCTTACGTCAGCCCAGGCCCTTGCAACCCAATAAGCAACATCCTTTACACTGATGCGTTTCAATTTTTCAATCATGTCTTGTCCTTCTTCAATTTCTTCTATCACTGTGAACAGTAGCTTCCTGCGATAGTTACTTTTTATCGTTTCCAAAACGCCCTGATCCATAGGTTGGCATATGGCGGTTACATTTGGGGGGCAGAAACATTGCCTTAATGTCACCATCATGAAGCTCCTCTGCATCACGGTGCGTTGGAGCATTGTCTACCAACAAAACTGCTTTTCTGGGTAAATTATTTTCTTTCAAAAACTTATCAGTTGAAGGAACGAATTCCTTAAAAAACCAGTCTTTGAAAATTTCACTGCTCATCCATGCGCTTTTCTGACTGTAGTATTTTACAGGAAGAGCGTTTTTTGAAACTGTTTTAAAGGCTCTAGGATTTTTTAACTTTCCAATCATTGCAAGGTCGACTTTGAGGTTTGCTGTAGCATTGCTGCATGCTAAAATTGTCAGCCTTTCCTTACTACGCTTGTAGCCAGGTGCTGCCGCTTCAGTTCTGGCTGTAAGACGCTTACTAGGTAACATTTTGTAATTAAGGCCTGACTCATCACAGTTAAATATCTGATCACCCGTTTAGGCTTTCAGTTTCAATAAATTCCGGAAATCTTTTCTTGAATGCTTCCATTTCTTCAAAATTCGATGATAGTTTTTCACCACAAACACTTAACTGACGGATACCGTAGCGTTTCTTCCATCTGTCGAGCCAACCGACACTTGCTGTGAAATCTGGGTCCCCTTCATTTAAGTCATTACGAAAATGCAACGCCTTTTGCTGTAAAATAGGCCCTGAAATAGGCACACCTTTGTCCCTGAACTGTGTAAACCAAACATACAAAGCTTCACTAACTTTTTCATAGTCGCATTTTTTCATAGTTTTTCTTTCTTTTAATGCACCCTCCGTAACTCTTGATGCACACCATTTTTCTATTTCTATTCGTTTTTTTTTCCAGTCTCCTACTGTTACCCGTCCAACACCAAAGTCGTCAGCTACCTTCTGCATTGTCTCTCCCTTGTCCAGTGTCTTGATTGCCTCAAGTTTTTATTCCATTGATACAACAACTTTCTTTCTTTTCGTCGCCATACTTGCGTAAATTTCAACTTTTAAACAACACAACAACGTTTGTCAAATTAACACACACAGACACATACGCACGTAACAGACGATAAACCGATCCGCATACAATGATAAACCGCACTGCACTGAGTAGTGAGTTGTGACTGTGAGTGAGTGAGGGTGGGGTGAATGACAGACACATGAGTCATAGTGTTGACTGTACAGTCGGGGTAACTAATTAGCTGCGGTAGAGTCGGGAGCAACAAAAAATAGACTACGCTCACACTCGCAACTTGCAGTTCTTGTTGCCGATTAATGCGTTTTTTTTTTGCGGTGGGACGTCGGATAATACGGAATGTCGGATAATCGAAGGTCGGATAAACGAGACTCTACTGTATTAAGGAATTACAACATACGTTCTACATATTGTACATAATGGACGTTTGTTTTTGGTTGGCAACAAAACTACTACGGTACTTGCTGGGAAACGAGTATTACCGAAAAAACGAGTTATGCCACAAACAAAAAGTGACATGTAGAGTAATAGGCCCAAGGGGTACTTTCGAGTTGGGGTTTTTCGTAGTTTCTGGAAAAAACGAGTTTTACGCTACACACGTGTCACCTTCCACGTGTAATTTCAGTTCTCGTGACAACATCAACTTTTGGCGTCAGAGGTACGCAACTGTGATATACTACTGCTTACAACTTTCATTCAGACTCTTTGATCTTTTTAAGGATAATATCTCAGGGTAATAAATAATTTAATTAACACAAAATATATCATAAATTGTTACTTTAATAACTCACTTTCAGTTACTTAGTACAATGACATAATATTGATTATAACAAAATTTAATCTTTTCTTTTATTTGATAGTGGGTTCTTTTAGATCTGATTGAGTTGCAAATAGTGAATAAAGTATATTTTAAATGTTCAATATAAATTACTTAATGGTTGATTTCCTATTCTGCGAAGAGGCGCATCCACTTGAACGTCGTCTGTAGTATGGCTCTGCGGACGGCTGTTGTTAATGGAGGTCCTAGTCGGCTGCACTTGATTGATTATCACAGATTGATTTATACACTGGCATCACATTCACAATAACACATCTCAAATATCTTAGTTACAGTACGAACATACCGTTATAATCAATATATCTTCTTAACACAAACTTTATATATAGTTAACAAAATTTTTACTCAGCAATACTATGATTCGTCTAAGTACATAACGTCAGACTGTTTAATCACGATTCTTTATGTGATTTCCGCGAATTATGCGTAACTTTTCGATTGACTTTAGACAAACTGCGACTGAATTGTCACTCCTAATTCAACGGTAACTTTCAACTCAACAAAGCTGTTTAACCTTCTGATGACTGAGATTACTTGATTAAAACTGACTTCTTTAAACTGAACGATAACTGCGACTGTTTTAACTCTCCGATTACTTAATTGACAATCTTTAATTGAACGGTCACTATCGGATGACGGTAAACTGAGTCACTGTTTTTACCTTCCGACGAACTAAATAACTTAATTGACGAGTCTTTACTGTTGTAACTTTTCCGATGACTGGCTTAAACTTCTCGGTCTGGGGTTTTTATACAAAAACTGGGCCTACCCTCGCCTAATTTTGAATCTAAACGTTCCCATTGGACTTGGGTGCCGCGATATTCAATTTTACCCAATGTAGTATCTAGAATTTTACCGCTAAAAAACTGACGCGTTTTCTTACCTGCTGGATAACAGTGCGTTCCCTGGGGTTGTCCGCGTGGTGGGAAGAGACGCTTTAGATGAGTTCTCTGTCTAAATGTCTCACTCTCACATAACGGTATCCATTGTTAAAAGTACTCAACTTACTACCTATTTTTTGTTAATTTTTAGCATAATACAATTTTATTGCTGTGGGTCCGCTACGTGCCTTCTTATTTTTATTTTTTTGTGTATTTTGTGTCGACTTTCTGTCGCCAGACACAAGGGTGTGTTCTTTAAAAAAAAAACACCCCTTTGACATTTCATAACGGTAGTTTCTCTTTACCTTATATTTGTATATCTGTTTTTGACATTTTAATATTAACTATTGATAGTAAATTTGCACAGCATGCAAATTTGGCGTTATATGCTACAACAATTTTTCATTAAAAAAAGGACCAAGAACACCAACTTCAATCGCCACCCAACTATTTTACAACGTACAAAATTAAAATTTTTATAATTCTTTTAACTACAGTATATAAAATTATGTGCGATATTCACTAAAGATGGAAGCCAAACAATCGCATAATCGAAATATCGAAAATGACTGCAGGGACGGATTAAGGTACAGCACATTTTTTTTTTTTTAAGTATAATGTAACAATTAAAGTGTACTAGAATTAATCTCTTCCTTTAAAAATTAATTTTTAAAAATGTTTAAATAAAAATAAGTTTTTAAAAATCTATAAAAATAATTGTTTTTTATATTGGTACTTTTTCTTAAATTGCTTCCAACTAGTACAGCATGTTGCAAACATGTGTTAAGGTATGGTAGAAATTTCAAATACATAGCTTCAATAGGTCATTAATTAATGCTACCTAACAAAACCCCCGTTCGCCCATTTAAAATGCATTGGACAAAGAAATGCGGATCTTCCCTTAACTACTTGAAAGAAACTTATGGAGTCGAAGCCACATATGTCTTAGCTCAGGTTTTGGCCCAATGCATTTTTGAGTGGGGTGCAACTGTTGAGGAAGGACCATTGTAGCCGACTCATCGCGAGCTAATGCAACTGGCTCAAAAGTGAAAGCCATCATCAAGATTGATCGTCGTTTGATGCCAACAATGATTGATTCTACAATTAATTTTTAAATCTCCAAACGTTTGCGTCCAACCAGGGATTGTTCAGTCCCCAAATCGTCGTCATTACTATAACGCTCATTGTCACGACACAGTTTTTTGACCAAAATATTTGAACATCGACTTTAATGTATGGACGACTCTCCTGTAAAAAGATATTTCAAAAATACAGGCCTCGTAAATGAAATTTTTAAGAGCAGTTAAGGGACGCAGTTTGACAGATAGTCTACGAAACGACGACAAAAGGAAAGACCTGAAGTTACAGTCGGTCTTCTTCTTCTTCTTCTTCTTCTTCTTCTTCTTCTTCTGCACTACAAGTATTAGGCATTTGCCTGTTCCGTCCTCACAAACTTACGACCACCGTTTTAGTGGTCTTCCTAAATCTCTTTTCTCTCTTGGGTTGTAGTTAAGTATTTTTTTTGGGTATTCTCCCATTTCCCATTCTATTTACGTGGTGTTTCAATTTTTCTTTATATCCAGTTATTTTTTCATTCATTGCGTATACATTTAGTTCATTTCGCACGTCTTCATTTCTTACTAAATCTCTTCTTGTGCAGCCTTTGACCCGTCTCAAAAATCTTATTTCTGCTGCCTGTATTTTACTGTCTCCTTTCTTGGTATTTATCCAACTTTCACTCCCATACATAAGTACAGGTACAGCCATCGTTTTATAAAATTTTATCCTTGTGTCTTTTCGTGTTTGGTTATTTAATGTTCCATTTATTGTGCCACATATTGCCTGGAACTTATTTATTTTATTTTCCATGTCATTGTCATAATTGTAGCTTGGGCACAGTCGGTTCTGGAGGGAATAAAGGAATACAGGCAGAAGTGAAAGTCCCATGTGGAACGCATGGCAGACACGCGTATTTCTAAACAAGCGTTTGAATATAAGCCAGTGGGGCGAGAGATCGTGGATAAAATGGTCAGAGACTCTGTGAAGTCGGATCGGGCTACAGCCCAAACCACGTAGTGAAGAAGAAGAAGAAGAAGAAGAAGAAGAAGAAGAAGAAGAAGAAGAAGAAGAAGAAGAAGAAGAAGAAGAAGAAGAAGAAGAAGAAGAAGAAGAAGAAGAAGAATATTTGACCATAAATGGCGTTTTGCAGTATCCCACGCCAGATCTCCTACTCATTTAGATACGATTGTTTTCTGAGTAAATAATTTATAGGTGAACTCCAGAGCCAATAATGTTTTTTTTGGGGGGGGGAGGGGGGACGAAAAGAGACGTGGCAGGATGTACTCTTCAAGATCGCAAAAGAAAAGTGGATGTACGGCATTAACTGAATATTATGAGTATAGCCTACTTGATACAATCGCCCGATGTCGACTAAAATCTTTGGAACATCTTAATCAAATGAATGACTGCCGCGTCCTCAAACAATTATTGAATTATATAGGCCGAAAAGACGAATAGGTATAAAAGACGAAAAAGAGTTGGAGTGACCAGCTGAGAGATATATCTGCATGGGACCAGAACAAACTATTTCTGGTTTTAATTCTTGTTAAAGGTAATGATCATCATGATGAATCAACGTCGAGAAAGCGTTTGTCCCGGGAATAAAGGGTTGACAACCTGGGGGATAGTTTGAAGGACTGAGGAACATTAAAAAATATTGTTACAAACGCCGGTAAAAGACTTCGTGAGTTGAAGACTTCCAAAATACTGATTCACTCAGTAAAATCGTATTATCTCTAAGTTGTTTCTCCTACTCTGAAGGGGAAATACTTGTTTTTTTTAGTTAATATTTTTATAATAAACTTAAAAATACGTGTCATTACTTTTGAAACACACCTTATAATAAAACCGTACACAAGCCTTGTCTGGTCGAGCACAAGTCATTACAATTCCCTTCGGGGTTAATGACCTTACACTCGGAGTGAAATTAAAACTTCACCTGCCTTTTGTTCAGCAATTTCTCGACACACGTCCAGCTGCCCACATTTTTCAGTACAATAAGCTTGTTTTCACCCACACTCCACAGTACATACTGTACATGAGTCGTAACGTCAACAACATAGGTGAACTCACGTTCACCGTAATCGAATATGATTCGCCTGTACTAAACTTTTCCACACTATAGTCAAGTGATAATGTATTGTAAATTTGGATCACATCAATAATTATATTTTATTCTTAATCTTGATAAACAATACAAGAATAAGACAAGAATAAAACCTCCAACAGCGCTCTGTATGCACTAAACAAAATTTCCCTAACCTCGATTCCTTCCTGTACAAACTCAACTAGAAAATACTAAAAAACTGTTACACAACGCACTTCTCTACAATCCATAGCCACCTCCATCAATAAAACTACCCGCAGACCTTCCTTCCTCATAAACCGCCTCCTTACCGTAGCCGATGGACCTCCTACCAGAACTCCTCGCCCCAGCGTCAAAGAAATATAAACACCTAATCCCTAATTACAAACATAGCCAACCTGCCACCTTTTCTGATCACACAATAATTTAAGTTTCACTAACTTCTTACCAAGTCTTTAGCCCTCTCTTCTTTGTGCCTACCTATCCCCTATCCTGACGCCACTCTGTCGCCTCCTTCCAGCTTTGGCGACCTGCGCTACTCGTCGCCACTGTCTTGGCCACCCTGAAAAATAAACTAAAATCAATGGCACTTCCATCAGCCACTCCCTTCACCTATACGGCTACAAACTACATCTACACACACACACACACACACACACACACACACGCACTACTCTACCTGCAATGTGTCTCCAACTTCTTCGCTTTAGGCCTAGGGTCGCTTCAGCCCGAGGCTTGTCTCAAGCATCACGAAAAAGAAAAACATAAGACACATTCCTTTCTTAATCTTGGAAATAATGGCAAGATTATATAAACACCAAAATAAAATTCTATAAAATAATGGCAACAGCTGTTTTAACTTATAGATTTGAAACTTGCATGATGACGAGAAATGATGAACGAAGAATACAAACAAGTGAAATGAACTGTTTGTGCGCGTTCAGCCGGCGCGGCGTGAGGTTGGAGCCTTGGAGCCTACACGTGCGCTTAATGTTAATAGTTTCATTAATTTATTCAATGTGTGTTTTGGGTTTTAATATTTTTAATGTTTGACGATTCATCATCCTCAATTGAGGTTGAAGAGTATGTGTTTTACTCCTGAAGATGGGACAAGCTGTCCCGAAACATGTTGAGTTAGTATAACATCACAAGAAGTATAAGAATTAAGCCTCTGACGGTGAGTAACGTAGTTTATTTGATTGTCATACAAGTGGCTTGGTACTGTAAATATAAAACTTAATAAAATAATAAGTGAAATGAAGTTCTTGAGGAAAACCAAAGGTTGCCGTCAAGAGAGGGTCTTTGGTGCAACCAAAGGTTACACCCTTAGAGATCAAATACGAAATGAAGATATAAGAACTGAGTTAAATGTACATTCTATGGCCATCAGAATAAGGGAAGAACACATAAAATGGAGGCAGCATATGGAGAGAATGGGAGATATGAGGCTACGTAACCAAGTAATAAGATACAGACCTCGGGGAAGACGTGATATAGGTAGACCAAGGAAGAGATAGTTTCAGTGAATTCGGAACAGGCTGTGAGCCTATACCTTGACGTGGAGAAGAAGAAGAAGATTTTCATAAACTTCATTTTTTGTTACATAACACCAATTTAATTAACGAATCACAGGTGTCACATTTTAATTATTTGGGATTTGATATCTCATATAGGAAGGACAACGATATCGAGAGAAAGTTAAATAAATTTAGTTTCACCTGTGGAACAATAAGACGACTATTGAAGAATAAAACGCAGAGGGAGACACAGCTAAAGGCCTATAAGGTCGTGGCTGTGTCGACTTTAATGTGTGGATGTGAAACATGGACTCTCCTGAAAACAAATATTTCAAAAATACAGGCCTCGGAAATGAAATTTTTAAGAGAAGTTAAGGGATGCAGTTTGAGAGATCATCTACGAAACGACGACATAAGGAAAGACCTGAAGTTACAGTCGGTTCTCGATAGAATAAAGGAATACAAGCAAAATTGGAAGTCCCATGTGGAACGCATGGTAGACACGCGTATTCCTAAACAAGCGTTTGAATGTAGGCCAGTGGGAACGAGAGATCGTGGAAGACCCTGGAAAAAATGGTCAGAGACCCTGTGAGGTCGCAACGGGCTATAGCCCAAGCCATGTAGTGAAGAAGAAGAAGAAGAAGAAGAAGAAGAAGAAGAAGAAGAAGAAGAAGAAGAAGAAGAAGAAGAAGAAGAAGAAGAAGAAGAAGAGAACTATACAAGACCTGTATAACGGAACAAGAATAGATGTTAAAATAATTGGTATTTTAGGACTCCTCAACTAATGTCTGTCAATCAAGGTTAGGTTAGGTTACTTTATATATGTTTAACATTTATATTGACGATCTGGTAAGGAAGTGCAAACATCTAGTGAAACCTGGTATTAAGTTATCACGAGAGAGATATTTGAATATGCTATTCACTAGAAACAAGGTACGTCGAGGTACAAAATTAAAGTTTTTCAAAAAGTTATGGCAGTCCCTGGTACTGTCATATGGGTGTGAATTATGGACAACAACCAAGAAACAAGACAATAAAATACAGGCCTTGGAAATGGCGTTCTTAAGTGGTGTTGAAAGGTGTTCTAAACTTGACCGTATAAGGAATGAGGCCATAAGAGAAGAGTCACAAGTTTTTAACTTGAAAGAAAAATTGAAAGATTACAAAACGGCGGAAAGAACACTTAGAAAGAATGTTAGGTTCGAGAGTGGGCAAACAAGTTTGGAAATACAAACCTATAGGACACAGATGTGTGGGAAGACCCAGGAAGAGATCGTGGAAGATCTTGGAAAAATGGACAAACTCTGTGAAGTCGGAACGGGCTATATCCCAAGCCATGTAATGATAAAGAAGAAGAATATTAACGAATATAAGAGACACAACACAATATACGTCCATTCAGTGGCGTAGTAACGTAACTAAGAGGGGCTGAGACTAATTTCTGGGGAGGGATGAGACTGGCTTTGAAGGTTGGACTCCCCACTTTCTTCAGGTTAAATGAGATATGTAAACAGTATCGTATAATAACTGTTAAGTCCTATTTTAACACACGCAATTCGCATAGAAAAGGTGCTCTGCGTTAAGTGTTTATGAAATTTAAACTTTTTAATAGCTCTGGGGTGGGGAGGGGTGGATCCCCTGATCCCCCACCCATAATTACACCACTGCTTCCAGATAAACCCCATATAAGAAAAAGAGAAATTAACGTAAAAAACAAAAACGTTCACCTTTATAAAGCGATACTTGCAGCACCTCTAATTTGTGGGACAGAGCTATGGGCGATGATAGAAAAATTTAGATTGAGAATTAACTAAATCCTTAAATTTGTAGTGACCGTCAATCAATTAATTTTTTTTTAGTGGATGGTTAGTGAGGATCTGTTAAAAATAACACAGTAAGTAGTAACCTGTTTACCTGTTAGTAAAATTTACCAGAAACTTTTGTTTGTAACCTTATGTCAACTATCTGATGTAAGTCGTAAAGTTCTACAGTTATTGTGTAATTGTATGTTTCTAAATTATGATTGTTTGTTAATACCAGTAGGGAGTCAAACATGTTAAAAATAACTTTTAATAATTATGTAGTGAACATCCCCTAATCTGTTTTAGTTATAGGTAATATATTACTTTGCTATATGTTGACTGCTGTAGGTATAAACAATTTATGTACCAATCTAATATCCAATTCTTGATTACTGTTTGTTTAATTAATTAAAATATCATTACATTTAGTAATTTAAATTGTAATACTGTATAAATTAAGTTCTGTCATACTATAATTTGCTCGTTTTCTTAAAGATAATTGGAAGATGTAAACAAACTATCATAAGTCTTCACATATACAATGATACATAGATACGCACGCACACACTCACATACACGAACACGTTCACCCAAATATTTAATTGTTCCGTTGTGTTTGACATTTCTTTTGTATTTCATACACAGGTCCTGAAGATGACAATAAACATTGTCGAAACGTCGACGCAAAATAGTTAAAATTTGTGTTATTTTTGACCGATGCTCACTAACCATCCACTAAAAAAAATGCACAGTTCTCGTACCTTGTACGATAATGTGAACGTTGAAAACGTCTTTAGGACAAATGCAAAATGGGGAACATAAATATTTGTAATTATTGTACTTTACGTAACTATCCTTGTAATAGAACTTTGAATTTAAGGGAATAGGAACTTGGAAATTGTCGCATCATGGCAAACAGATCGCTCTTTTTTCTCTGCCAGTATTGGATGGAATTGGGTAGACACGACAAAAAGGATTCGTTCTTTTGGAACGTCTCCTTCAGGAACTCGACATTCTCGACATCCTTACGAGTAATGGTCTGGATATTCTCGTTATTCCTAAACATCACGTTAAAGCTGGAAATTAGTCTCAGACGCATGATCTTAGCTGCCATATACAAGATATGATTGGAACGCACGCCACGCCGATCTCTGCGCCGGATCTCACTCGTCGCCATCTGGTACGGAGTAACAGAGGGTCTTTTGCGTTATACGACCACAAAGCATTGGCATTGGCATTTTGTTCATCTTATTTGCACTGACTTATTTGAACAAATTATACAGGACATCAAGGCCTTTTGGCTTCCTGAATTATAAACAATAACTTTCCAGTTCGTGAAATTAGGTTAGGTTAGGTTAGGTGTTTTTGGTGTATAAAATTTGTGTTTTTGATGAATAAAATATAAAACTACTTCTAAGTCTTCTATGCAGATCACATCATTATTTTGGTAAGTTTTCACTATTATGATATTGTTACAAAACAGAAAAGACCCGCTGACTGCCTTTACCATTACTCGCTTTTGTTTCTATAATCAACTCGTATAAATCACACACACACACACACACACACACACACACACACACACACACACACACACACACACACACACACACAGAGGCGAGACTGGACGCAGCTTTTAACTAATCAGTAAACAGAGATAGCAAATTCTGAGAACTATACTCAGTTTAATGAAAGATGAACAAAATGCCAATGCTTTGTGGTCGTATAACGCAAAAGACCCGTAAAAGACACGGTAAACTCTCTCGGTTGACCGCAGTAAATGTTAGGAAAGGATAATTCCTCTGCATCCTCGTCGAACGCTAAAGCTAGCGGCCGATTATTTTGTCCCGGTGCCATCTCCAGAAAGTAATTGTCGTTCCAGAACAAGGTTTCTTCAATTAGAGAGAGAAGCTGCTCCCCATAACAAGTACGATAATCTCTGTCGTTTGTTATAGTACAATGTTCCTTGATTTGATGTATGACTTGCTCTGGGTTGTCACTAGTAAAGCAATCATCATCTTCCTTGATTGTAATATTATGTTTTCGATACAGAGGAGTTTGGACGAGATACTCTAACCATTTCTTCACGACACTTTTCGATATACACCCGACCAAGTACGAACTCCTATTTATCAGATTTCTCTTTAAATGAACAGTAAATGCGTAATCGTCATCCAAAGAACGCGGCAACACACGCACCATATTGTCGACATCTACGGGAACATTTATCACTTGTCCACACAATTTTTTCGCCCCTTTGAAATATCGAAGATGACGTATACTCATAAACGGTAGACGTGGCGAAATCAGTCTTTCCGATATTGGACACAAAGGTGGTAAATCCTTCAATTCCTCTGGATAAACGAACCCGTTCACAGTTGACATATGAGGCGTCCGTCTTATATGTAAATCGTGGTTACACGTACCACACACCTTAACATCAGACACTGTAGGATCATAACCTATTTTAACCAGATAATTCCACTCGATTGTATTTTCTTTCACTTTACGCAATTGGTTAGACCACCATATTCTATCGCAAACATGGTAATACTCAGTCAATGTATTAGAAAAGAAATTATCATTCATATAATGATGGAACGATTCTACACGAGTAAGTTCACGTTTCTTCTGCCGAACTCTGCGTTTCTTCGCGGCTTCATCGTTTGGTTGTATTATAACACTATCTTCTTCTCGACTCGTTCCAGGCTGATCACTTTATAACATTTTAGGTTTTTTCCAGTTTTCAATCCTTTCTGTAACGAATGCACGTCTTTTGCGTGGTTTCGGCATGATTGCACAACGTATACTGTAACATAACCACATCCACAAAGATAAGTAGTTCACTAAATCTATCACTACTAGCGCTAGTGTCTATCACTCAATCAACAGTACATACTCAACTTATTATTTTTATAACTACTTCCGGTTTGATGATAATGGAAAAATGAAAAAACGGTCTGGGGGTATTGAATGAGAGAACACTTTAGAACAATAAAAATACAGAAAAGTTAAATAACAAAAGATTTGAATCCAAATGAAAACAAGCAAAAAACAAGCGATTTTATCATGTTTTTGCCAAATAGTATTTAGGCCGGAAGTGGTTTCCAAACTTTTGTCATGAAATCTGATAGTCCTTATCAAAACACATCTTTTGACACCTTTCCGGTCCTTCTACCTTTTGAACTTTTGACACAATTGCGGAAAATGGGTCAGGGGACACTTTCATCAAAAATCGACTGTATACTCAGAGGCAGGCTTGCAGGCTTTCAATAAACGTTTTCAACGTTAAAAATTCATTAACAATAACAGCACAGGAGGTGAAATGTCGGAAGGGAGAGAGTGCGAAACTATAAAGTAGGGAAAAAGAGAGTTACAGTTGTATAGACATGAGGTGCGAACGGCTCCACTAAGTTTGATTCAAGACAATTGTTTAATGAAACATAGATTATGGAACTGGATTTGTTAACAATTTTTTCAACGTTCTATACGCTTTTTTAGCCTCGGTATCCTAAATTTTTTTGAATGTCCAAAACTGAACACTGCAAAGATTGTGGTTAAAATTCTCTTTAATTTTTGATACCCTACACGGATTTTTGCGATTTTTCTTCACAAGTTTGCACCCCCTCCAAATTTCTGCCTCCTACCATCACATTTTTGGCGGAATCAAACTCAAAAACATGAGGTTTCTGTAGGGTAAACGTGTGGACATGCGTGTCAAGTTTCACAAAATTTGGTTGATGCACACACGCACACACACACACACACACACACACACACACTATTTGATTCAACATTTTAACATGATAGTGTTTTTAGGCTGGGGGTCATTCCACAAAAATGTAACGTCATCGAAAAACGTGACGCTTCCACACTTTCGATTCCCCACAGTCTAGAAATTTGATATGTAAACGCATCAAGGCAGAAATAATCGCTGCTGACATTGAGTTTAGCAAACGTTTTAGTGAGAATAAAATTTGGTTTTATATGCTCTGTTTGTGATCGTCTGTGGTTTGGAAATGATTTACGTAATCCACCAAACGTAATCCACATTATACGTTTCAAAAGCCTAAAAACAATATCATGCTTCGATGTTTCGGTTTCGTCGAAATTCTTTGAATGCTTAGGTGCATAAATAGAGAGAGGGGGAGAGGGTGAGATGGATAGAGAGGAAGAGAGAGAGAGAGAGATTTAATTACAATTTTTTTAAAATCAAAATTTTATCCTTTAATGCCAGCAAAAACGTTTCTATAAACATATGTCCGGAAACGCTTATGGCTGGCGAAATATTTGGCAATAATTTACGCTTCAAGTGAAAAATGAAGTTATACTAAAATTTTGAAGCATATGCTGAGCTATACTGAAGCGTTACAAATTATTTCCTTATCCAGAACAAGGAACACTACAATGTAAACAATACAGATATTTGTATAATAAGTATATAATAACAGGTATTTGTATGTGTTATAATTTTTTGGAACGGTTTCGTTCGTACCTGTTATTTTCAAATACTAGGTAGTTTAATACACTGTGTACAGACAAGAACAGAGTCGTCTATCTATTCACTTTTATTACATAATACATGAGTAAAGCTGAACAAACAAAATCCCTCCACGCTGTCAGACGATTACGCAATATTTACTCAAAGGCGTTTGTTTGTTTGCTACTGTCTGGACTAACACGTTTGCACGCGGTACCTCTTCACGGGCTGAACTGAACAAACGCAAACATCTTGTCGTCGCGGCCAAAACGAACCTGCAGAAATTTAACCTCGCAAACGGTTGACGCTCACCGCTAAACACATCGTATATTTACACGTTTTAAAATTGCACTCTGTAAGTCGTGTTATAGAAGAAGCGAAAAAAAACAATGAAGCGAAAGAGAATCGTTAGAGAACTTCAACGGACGGAACTCAGTACTAGTAGAGAAAGGTCTTCTTCTTCTTCTTCTTCTTCTTCTTCTTCTTCTTCATATTCTTCTTCTTAACCTCACGGAGTAGGCACTTTGCCTGTTCCGTCTTCACAGAGTATCTCTCCATCTCACTATCGGCCTTCCTACATCTCTTGTACCAAAGTGTCTCCCTAGGTAGTCATCCACCCTCCATTCTGTCCAGATGGTGTAACCATGCCCTGCGATATGTCTGGATCTTATCATTTATGGAGAATACCTGTAGCTATTTTCCAATATCCTCATTGCGCAAGCAATCCTGTTTCTTGCAACCCTTTGTTCTTCTCAGAAACTTTATTTCCACAAATTTGAATCTGGTTTTTAATCTTCTTTGTAGTAACCAATGTCTTACATTCATTTAGTAAAACATTCACTGCCATTTTTGTATAAAATTTCAGCCATGTTTCTTTCCTTGATAAAGATATGAAAATTAATAAACGTTAATGGAAAGAGATGGCAATTAGATATTCAAGAGAAGATCTTCTACGTTTATAATTTGTTATATATATTTAATCTTTTATCGTTTACCCCCCCATGCCTAGAGGGAGGGATGCAGGGATTAGATTGGACGGCTCCTGGAATAAAAATCGAGAATACCTGTTTCGGGACGTTTACGTCCAGAAGGGTGGCGCGTCCTGTCTTCTTTCCATCTAATCGCAGGTAACCCATTCCCTACAATGAATTGAGGCTACCTCTTTTCCTTCTTCAGGTACTTGGAACACGGCTTAACAAATTTCAGGACTAAAAATTCTGAGTGGGCGTCAAGTAAAAGAACTGCTGTTATACTCAAAATTCTAGTTAGGTATCAACCAAAGGAACTGCCGTGAGCCTCATAATTCTAAGTGGGTGATGCCAATGAAATGCCATGACACTCAAACGTCTGGGTAGGTATCAAGCCAAGTAACTGCCGTGAGCCTCATAAATCTAGGTAGGTATCAATCCAAAGAACTGCCGTGAGCGTCATAATTCTGGGCGGAAGTCAAGTCAAGGAAATGCCATGACTTAAACTTCTGGGTAGGTATCATATCAAGGAACTGCCGTGAGCCTCAAAAAGCCTTGAGAATACTCGTGTCTGGAAACAGGCTAGAGAATATGGCGATATCTCAACTACCACGCGCTAACTTGCACATGAAAATCTAAAAAAAAGCGACAATATCAGATAACTCTACGTGGCATGTCATGAAAAATTCTAGTCTATTATGGGCCTACGCGCTGCGACAACAAAGTATAAGAGAAAATATTCAGCGAGCCGGTGCTTATGTGGTAATGTTGCGCGCTTCTCTATGTTGCACATATGGTAATGCTATGCGCATACAAAGTACACAAATATGCAGCAACCACAATGTATGTAACTTATGGTAACCGCATACAACAACAAAGAATATCAACACGTAACCACGCGCGAGACAGATGGTCCGTCGTCATTGTTGGCCAATTTACTCGCTGTGTGTGTGTGTGTGTGTGTGTGTGTGTGTGTGTGTGTGTGTGTGTGTGTGTGTGTGTGTGTGTGTGTGTGTGTGTGTGTGTCGGTATGCGCATGTGCTAAAACACAGATATTATTGTTATTATTAAAACGGCGAAAAAGAATCGAAGCCGCGGCGGCGCGCATGAGTTACACGAGTTTTGTTGTCGCTGCGTACATACATATTGTTGTATTATAAGTACATTGTTGTATAACGTATGCACATTGTTGTGTGATCCTGTTGTGGCATTCTTCCAGAAACTCGACGCGTTGTGTAAACGAAGAGCGAGTGCGTCGTCTATTGCAACACGCGCGAAGCATTAAGCAAGATCGTTACAGACGACGGCGGTCTGAGGTAAACATATAACTGTATACCTAAGGCGACCATATTTTCTCAGTCGCAATCCGGGACATATGACACCAGTTTTTGTTTGGGGGGAGGCAGGTTAGGTTAGGTTAGGTTAGGCAGTGTATAGTTTAACGTGCAGCCAGACACAAAATATGCAGTGATAAATTAAATTGTGAATTGATAAAATCGAAAAATGTGCAGTAATAAAATTTTGAGAAAAAGTCGGGGAAATAAATTAACTGACATTTGAGCAAAAAATAATGTAATGAAACAATTAAAAAACAACAGGGTTACCACCTTAAAGTTAAAGCTTTTTACATTATTCTAGAAGCAGTACCAAACGAAAAATCGGTAAACTCCAAAAATGCATAAAGTTACGTTTTGGCAGATAGATGTTTTAAAACATTTTCCGAACATTTAAATAAAACTACAAATGCATTAAAATTAAATTTTGACAAATATACTTTTGTATTTCAAAAACCTTTCTGACATTTTTAGAAAAATCCAGAAATTTTTGTACCGTACTAAAGTAAAAAAACGTAGTTTATCAAGATGATTTTTTGTTGTTTTATAGAAATTAGGGAAGACTAGAAAAGCACTAAAATAACGTTTTGGCAGGTCTAATTCTTACAAATTTCCCGGGGGGAACCCCCGGGCCCCCCGTTCTTGTAAACTATACATTTGTGCAGTAATAAAAATTTCTTAAAATATACCCTGAGGGGCGGTATGAGCGGTATTTCAAAAAGCCATTTCTCGAAACAATGTTGAAAATAGCCTATATAATCTTTTAGTGGAGATTACATTTGGCGTTATTTTTAACAAAGTGATTTGAAATTTAGTATGGAAAAATAGGTATATTAATGCTGTAAATGTACAAAATTTCATTCATTTATTTGCAACATTTTTAAAATAACAATAATTTGTTTATTGCTAACTGTAAGAGGGATTTGCATAAAAACTATTTATCGCATATAATTTTTATAAGTTCAGTTTTATTTGAAATTTTATCCTGAACAATTTTTAATTAAAACTTTTTTTAATCCGATTATTAAAAGCGGAGATATTTTGAGAAAACCACAAAAGAATAAAAATGTTAATAAAAATATGTTGCCGACCGATTTGGTATTCTAAATCTTAAGGGTGTATATACTTTCATGTCCAGAACAAATGGTCAATAGATGAAACCCGCTTCAAACATTTCCCGAAGAAAGTATAATTTCCTTCCTCTATTATTTCTAGTTAGCGTTTTCAAATTATTAACTTACACAAAATGTGTCATGTTCCATATAATCATATCAAACGCTGCTATGTTTGCATAAACGAAGTATAATTTTTGCTTTAAAACGATAAAATATTTTAAAGTCTAACTCCTGGACTTTTCAACTATTATTCTGGACACTGGGACCTAGGTCCGAAATCCGGGACGTATGGTCACTGTAGTATACCTAACAAGTGATTACAGGAGGCCCTCGAATTTCGAACCTCCTGTTCACTCCTGCTCAAAAAACAACACGTACGAATACCTGTTATTATATACCTATTATACAATACATATACCTGTATTATATAATTTGTTATAAGATATAAATTTAAACTAAGAGTATTAACAGTGTTGCTTTACACAGTGACTCTATTAAGCTGTTACTGTTTAAAAAAAAAAAGAAACAAGAGAATTTATATGGCCTATCTCACTTTGGCAATAATAATTTAAGTTTCCACTAAGAGTAAACAAACTGACATAAATTTAATATTAAATTATTGATTCCATTTTGGTTATACAAATTAGTTGCAAAATTCAGGCAATTAAATGTAGAGTGCATGTAATAGCACAACAAATAATGTAAAAATATTTACGTGAGATGTGCAGTGAAGTTAAAATCATCTCCGAAATCACATTACCAAAAAGTACTATAAGACCTGTCAGCCACTCTGTACGTTATAACACAATATAATTCGTTTTTCCAAATTTATCAAGTTGGTGACTAGTATAATATATAATTCGGTATTATAATCTGTATTATATCTGCATAACACACGAGAATAAATGTAACATCAGTATGAATTTTGTTCATTTATTGAAAACGGCTTAGTCTCTTTGACATAGAGATGTTCTGAACCTCGCTGTTTTGCTTCGTTTCGTACTTGTATGGCAATCGGCACATGCGCAGAATCAAGTATTCAGCACCAAAAAGTGACTTTGTACTCGTAGTACTCATTTATTCGTTAGTTGAGTAGGGGGGGGGGTCCCACGACTCGAAACCACGAGGCCGCGAGTAATCGGAACGGATGTTTCTACTTTTCAGTTTTCAGTTATCGTTGAATCGGAACAGGTATTTCAACTTTTCAGTCACTGTTTTATCCGTTCCACAAAAACAATCGTTCCTTAATACCTGTTATAGGTATACCGGCCCACCTTTAAGTTAGGGCATACAAATTCTTGTAACCGTATTCACAACAGGGGAAACTGAAGCCAGCCACTCGTACCAACTGCGCAACATGTGTACACCGACCGCTATCATGCACGTAGACCCCTATTGTTTGTTAAGCACACACAATACTATCTCTCTTTCTCACTCTCTCTTTTGTTGTCTGTGGGGGAGGGTGGTACCGCGATAAGATAGCGGCAGTTACATTACGCGCGCGCGCACAAACAACCGATGCGATTGCGTTTGTCGTTGTACGTTTACCTGTGCGTGCGTGTACGACATACGCGCGCGTTTCCATGGCAACGGCCGGTGGGTGCAATATACGTAGATTACACGTGCTATATAACATTTTTCTTTGTGCGTGCATATTGTTCACAAAGAGAGAACACAAATTACTCCTGGATGAGTTATTATTTAATATTATTCTTCCACATGTGGAGTATTTTCCAGTGTGGAGTAACTACTGACCCCAACGGGTGCGGAAAATATAGGGTGTTCCAAACCGGACGGCGCCTAAGAGATTAGAAGACCCTTACTCTCGCGCGCGCACTCACAAACGGCCCAGCTCGTCTGGTCTGGTAACTGAAAAATTATCTAATATCGAACTTTTGTAATAACAATAAATGTACTTCGTTCAGATTACCAAGCGAATAGTTCAGCTCAGGGAGCTTCAATTGGTTTTTGTCCTTCGATACCCTTCCGAAGCGATTCATAGTTGCTTCTACCGAACCATTGTGTCCCCTTGGCAGTCAAACACTATTATATGACATGCAATCTCCTAACCAATCTCTATTATATCAAATAGACCTTGAGTTCGTCTGTTTCTATCAAACAGGCATTTCTGAGCGCTGTGAGAGTCTGTTGCCCGTACTAATGTATTTCCAAGCGGTTGTTCTTACAATAATAATTAGTACTTCATGGTTCCACGACAACAAACCATTGCCTTAACCAGTGGCTTCCATTTTGTTAATTAAGTCTTGTAGTATTTAACCGTAGAACTGTCCCTTTATCCGCTCCTGCAGTGTACTTTCGATGTTTTTAATATGAGATTGTATCGACATATTACGATGTGAAGAAGAAGAAGTGTACTAATTGTAAATTGTTCTATGTTTTAATGTAAAGCGAAAATACGTGTTGGTTTCATTAGGCAGGTTAGGTAACAATGTTTTTGGGGTTTTTAATTTAGAAATAAATAGAAGCCATGGTTGAGAAAAACATGACGTTTAATGTGTACGTAGAATAAAAAAAATGGGTCTTTTGCGTTATACGACCACAAAGCATTGGCATTTTGTTCATCTTTCATTGAACTGAGTATAGTTCTCAGAATTTGCTATCTCTGTTTACTGATTAGTTAAAAGCTGCGTCCAGTCACGCCTCTGTGTGTGTGTGTGTGTGTGTGTGTGTGTGTGTGTGTGTGTGTGTGTGTGTGTGTGTGTGTGTGTGTGTGTGTGTGTGTGTGTGTGTGTGTGTGTGTGTGTGTGTGTGTGTGTGTGTGAGATTTATACCAGTTGATTATAGAAACAAAAGCGAGTAATGGTAAAGGCAGTCAGCGGGTCTTTTCTGTTTTGTAACAATATCATAATAGTGAAAACTTACCAAAATAATGATGTAGATCTGCATAGAAGACTTTGAAGTAGTTTTATATTTTATTCATCAAAAACACAAATTTTATACACCAAAAACACCTAACCTAACCTAACCTAATTTCACGAACTGGAAAGTTATTGTTTATAATTCAGGAGGCCAAAAGGCCTTGATGTCCTGTATAATTTGTTCAAATAAGTCAGTGCCTGCATGTCGCTTCCGCCGCATAAACTCACACAGGTAAGAGTCTAACATTTCCCTACGAGTTCCGCACTCTTTCCTATTTTTAATTGAATGATGACAGACGGTGGAGCGATAAGATAACTTATAATTATTCTTGTATAGTGTACGACAGTCTGTAAATGAGAGAATATCATTTTAACTAATCAGTAAACAGAGATAGCAAATTCTGAGAACTATACTCAGTTTAATGAAAGATGAACAAAATGTCAATGCCAATACTTTGTGGTCGTATAACGCAAAAGACCCAAAAAAATAAAGTAAAACTTAAAATGAAGAACCTAACGTTTTAAGTTGACAAATTAAGAAAACTACGATATCAAATGTAAACTGAAAAGTACAAATATTTATGGTCAATGGAAAAAACAAAAAACATAATGTATTAAGAAATGACAACATGCGCTCTACATATTGTTCATAATGGACCTTTCTTTTTCGTTAACCACAAAACGAGTACTTGTTGGAAAACGAATATTACCGAAAAAACGAGTACTGCCACAAAAAAATTTACATCTATAGTAATAGGCAAGGGCCACCCCGCCTTACTTTCGAGTTTGGTGACTTTTCAGCGATCTATTCACAGAACGAGTATTTGTTAAAAAAACGAATACTACTGGAAAAAGAGTTCTACTGAAAACGCAATTCTGCCACAAAAAGAGAGACATGTATAGTGTAGAGAGACAGCTATAGTGTAGGGAGACATGTATAGTGTAGAGAGACAGGTATAGTGTAGGGAGACATGTATAGTGTAGGGAGACATGTATAGTGTAGGGAGACATGTATAGTGTAGGGAGACGTATGTATAGTGTAGGGAGACATATGTATAGTGTAGGGAGACATGTATAGGCAAGTACAGTGCCTTACTTCAAGTTGGGGTTTTTCGTGATTTTCGAAAAAAAAAACGAGTTTTACATTACACACGTATTGGTTTCCACGATGTGTAATTTCAGTTGTTCATGTTAACCTAACAACAGCTTTTAGGTCCCAGACACGCGCCGGTGATATATTACTGCTACAAACATTTTCCATTAAAAAAATGACAAAACCGATTGCAATCGCCAGCCAACTATTTTGCAACATACGAAATTAAAATTTGTATAATTCTTTCACCTACATAAAATTATCTGCTATCTTCACTACATATCGAAGGAAAAAATTGCATAATCGAAAACAATTGCGGGTACATATACTGTGACAGTACCTTAACCTTTTACAGAGCAGTATAAAGAAAACGTTGTATTCAAAAAAAAAAAAATTGTTTGCATAATATTTACAAATTTTAAATCCAATCCAGTTCCAAGGTCACCGGTCGCACAATCGCTTCCGTGAGATCGCTGCAAACGGTTTGTAACTCAGCCAGCTGTTTCCCATGATTAGGTGAAGGGAAAAGTATCGTATCTGTTACATTATAACGGTTTAGTTGATAACTCTCCGCCTCCTCTGTGACTCATAACTTATAACTTGATTCTGATGTTCCGTCGATGTTTTCTCTCTCTCACTCTCTGTTTCTCCGTCTTCTTCTTCAGCGGCGCGACAACCCATTACTGAGTCAATGCCTCCTTATTAGCTTTCTGCACATAAAAGAGTTTGACAGATGGGCTATGTGAATTCTCCGATCCAACCCCCAACCTGGAGGACCAGGAACATTGATTTCGGAGTGCTCTTTCCTTATAGAGTTGCTTTCACCTCAGCTGACGAGCTCTCTCTGCCCGGTCGCAGTCGGCTAACTGACTCAGCCCTTGTGTGCAGCCGTTGGGCTACTAGAGCCTCCTCCGCCTCCATACTAGATGCACACCCTATAGCCTCCTCCGCATACATACTAGATGCAGATCCTGCCAGACCAGGACCCAGGATACCCCCAGACTGCCGTGACAGAACTCCCATCTCTCATTTGTCTACTGATCCACTCCGCCGAAGGGATTTGTTACCACAACCTTGGAGTGGATTGCGCGGTGTAACAGGGCCCACCGACGTGTAGGTGAGAGTGGAGTTGGGGTGCTGAGGTGGTTCATTTCTCTTCTATGAAAGCATATGTTCGCGTCACACCGTCTTTGGCCCCCCTTTCCTTCTTCAGTGGTCCTAATGATCGGAGACAAGACAGCGAGCTGCGACATTTGATAAAGTAATCAGGTAGGTTAAGTGATTTCGTCTTTTTTATTCGTCTTCCTTCCTCCTTTTCTGCTTCCTTCAATACCTTTTCTTCTTCTTCTTCTTCTTCTTCTTCTCTCCGTCTCTTTCTCCTCCTCCTCGTGCTCCTCTCCTATTTACACTTCTCCTCAACTCTCTTCTTCCACTAACAAGAAGAGAGGACCTCATTCTCGTTCCTCCTTCTCATATTTCTCCTCCCCTCCCCTTCGTCCTCTTTCTCCTCCACCTCCTCCTCCTCCTCCTGCTCCTCTCCCACTTACAATTCTCCTCAACTCTCTTACTCCACCAGTACTACTATTGTTACCACTTACTTTATTTATTATTCCGGCTGTACAGTGGAGAACGCTTCAATTTCGCATTAAGTGGCGTGAAGTAAGGAGGGAAAGTTTATTCTAGAAGACGTATATAAAGCCACAGCAGCCGGCTGCACATCAGTTGTTGTGTTGAGCGATTTCCTTAGGCGCGGATCGAGTGGCGATTTACCTCAAATGCGGCGAAGTGTTATTGTGTATTGTGTTACAATTAGTGCGGAACTCTATTATTTGGCATTAGTATTGCGTGTGGACAAATTTAACTTGAATTATTGTACGAGTATAATCTTGTTGGATAACTTGTTGATTACAAACTGTTATTTGTGGTTAATTAAAGCTGGTGACTAGTGACGTCATTGGTGTCTGTTTCCACTGTACCATACGACGATCCGTGAGACCGTCGTGACAATATTATAATCTTCAAAGTCGATGAGAAACGTGAGATAACGTTTAGAAATCAATCCATTAAAGGAAACGGTGATAACACAGTAAAATACGCATCATTGAAAAATTGTTTAGAAGGTAATCATTGTCTGAATTTCCTATTTCATATTTCAAACGTATACGCAAATGCTGTGTGACAAACCTGTTTGAATATAAAAAAAGGAGTTAATACTATATTAGCGTACAGAACTAAAAAAAAAAAAAAAAAAAAAAAAAAAAAAAAAAAAAAAAAAAAAATTATGAGATTAACAAAATTGAGATTAACAAAATTCCTCGTCAAATTCTGTCGAACCTCTGGGGGGAGGCGGTCCGGTCCCGTCCACTCCCCCCCGGTAATTACATCCCCCTGCTCGCTCCACGCCTGAAATATGTTCCAAGCAATGACACGCCTTAACTTGTAATGTCATGAGCAACGTTGCTAGTTGACTAAGCCAAAAAGACATGGACTTGGACATGATTTAATTGCCTTTTAAATTAAAGTTTACAAAATAGATCCAAGCAAGAATAACGCGTTATTGAAATTGTTATTATTATCAGCCGGGCTGTTGGGCCGCGGTCCATAGTTGTCGTTGTTGACAAACGTTTCGGGCAACTGCCTGGGCCGTTGTCCACAGTTGTCGTCGTTGACAAACGTTTCGGACAACTGCCTGGGCCGTGGTCCACAGTTGTCGTCGTTGACAAACGTTTCGGACAACTGCCTGGGCCGTGGTCCACAGTTGTCGTCGTTGACAAACGTTTCGGACAACTGCCTGGGCCGTGGTCCACAGTTGTCGTCGTTGACAAACGTTTCGGACAACTGCCTGGGCCGTGGTCCACAGTTGTCGTCGTTGACAAACGTTTCGGACAACTGCCTGGGCCGTGGTCCACAGTTGTCGTTGTTGACAAACGTTTCGGACAACTGCCTCAAGCGACAAGCCGGAGAAGTCTGCGGCACTCTCCGACGCTGACCATCGCGTTCTCTTTGTGGAGACCAAGATCTTGTCCTCGGAAAGTGGCTGCTACAATTGCGTTACTTCGCGGTGGCCGCTTCATAGCTGCGCGAAAAGTTAGGGCAGTGGGGAGACTTAATGTGCTCAGTTGTAACACTTCAATTCAAAAACATCCGTCTTTTTACTGTTGCTAGAGCTGGCTTTATGAGTTCCGACACAGACATAGAAGGCATTAAATTACTGTCTGACAGCAACTGATAATACACAGTAGGCCTACACTGGTAAGTAATTATCACAGCTTCTATTTTCGCTTTAAATATAGGACTACTTTATTTTATTTTCTTGCGATATTCAAACAGTAAATAAAAAAAGCCATTAACTCTGCGTGTTATAAAATACCGGTATATCACTGTCGGTCTGACACAGTCACACAAATATTACTTCGGTCCGGAATGTAAAAATTATTACAATTTACATGTGTTTATACAGTATTAATGTTATATGTACCCAGTCTGTACTGCTTCTGTCAGTGTGACACGTCTCTAATTCATGCAACAAATAGCGTTTCAGATGTGCCACGCCTGTTTGTTTACAATAGGATTAAAGTAAGAACGGAAACAGTATAGAATACAATCACGTTACTTTACGGTGGCCGCTTCATAGCTGCACGAAACGTTAGGGTAGTGGGGAGACTAACAGTTGCAACACTAGTGGGGTAGTGCTCAGTTGTAATACTACATTTCATAAACTTCCGTCTTATTGTTACTACAGCCGGCTTTATGGGTGCCCTTAACTATTTAATTGTTACAACTCCCGAGTTTTACACATTGTTGAAATTTCCGGATTTCATTCAACTAACTACTATTTGTAATTTTACTCAGTATTACTTGAAATTGTATCAAATATGTATTTGTAATACCAGAACAGTGTTATTTGTTACACAATGTAAATAGTAAATAATTACCAGTATTGGCCGCTTTTCTGTCCTGAATTGTTTTATTTTCCTGAAATATTCAATTCTTTTTCACTTATCTCTTGACGTTCATTTAATACACTTCTATTATTTCTAATATTCTTCCATTTAAACCCTAAGTTTATAACTTTTCTTAAACATGATAAACTTTTCTTCTTGAAAGTTGTTTACACTAGAGGTAAGAAGTTGATGAAGTTTTCGTAGAGTAGAATGTTTTTTATGTTGAAAATAATAATTACATGAAATACAGACCTGTACGGTAAATGTTTTTTTGGAACACGCATCAATACTTACGCACTCAGTGAGATGTGCCGTTACACTGACAAAAAAAAAAACGGGGTTCGGCGCATATTACTTTTGCCAAGGTTGCCGGCCACCGTAATATACACAAGTAGTACCCTCGGCTGCACACGGTGTCCGTGGAAATCTTCAAACATGGTCCCGTCGCGATGAATCGAAGGTCACAAAGCCTTCTATTGAATAGGATGCTGTGCTCCCAAGCCAATCAGATAACACTTGATGCTGCTTTCTAGCTTAGATCGTGCTGCTACAAAAGTTTATAAAAGTGGGCCAGCCTCAGGCGAAACACGTAGTTTCTACTTCATCTCTGAGGTGAATTGGCGGACACCGTGCCAATCTAGACACTGATGATGGCCTCTGATGATGGCGCCGAAACGTTGGTCAATAATGACGGCCTAACAGCCTGGTTGATAATAATAATTTCAAAAATTATTATTATCCGGCCAAAGTCGGCCGTGAAAACTTAAGCACTTGCAATAATGCATTAATTTGTGAATTGACTAGCCTAAAAGAAAGACATTGTTAAAATAAATACAAACATCAAACAAAACAGCGAAATACAAACGTTTTTTACCAAGCTGAAGAAAAATAAAAACGTTGCAACAACAACAACAACAAAAATGGATGAATTTTTAATGTCGACTATATATATCAAAATACAATGCCTATTTGATTTATTACTTGGACCTTCCGATTGAACCTACTAATTAAACAAAAAACGCGTACGAAAAAGAAAAGAAAAAACGTTCAAACAAAATAAAGAATAAAAAACGAAACGTTGTTATTTCTCTTAAACCGATTTAGTCTTTAGTACGAAGAAGAAATTAAAAAAAAAAAAGAAAACAAACAACTATTGAATTCGACGACTGTTAAAACTGAATCACACACAATGCCGTCATGATATTTCGTTTTCGCAGAATTGTCGCGCCCTTCACAAATCAAATTTTTCGTTCCTAGTTAACACCCGCGTGCAGTGGAACAGGAAAAACTTAAAACAAAAAAGTGGAAAGAAAGAAAATATCCAAACAAAACTACGACGTCGAAAGAAGACAGGCGGAGAGAGGAATGATGGATGGATGTGCGAGCTGTGTGTGTGTGTGTGCGTGCGTTGAACAGACAGTACATGTCGGTAATAGAAAGCAAGTCTGTCGGTGTCGGGGCCGCGGCCGCCGCGCCGTGTGGAGGGTGGTGTGTGGAAACGACCGATCGCAGCGGCGGTGGCGTGCGAGAGAGAGCGCAGACGTCTAGACAGGGCCTAGACAGTTAGACGTGGTAGTGGGGGTGAGGGAGAGCATACCCGCTATCAAATCGTGTTCACAAGGTTATACAGCACAGGCACCTTTCGGAATTTAATGTACGAGACGTATTTTTGTTGCGTACGTGACGTCTGCCGCTCAGTGCGCAGCGACCGGCGCACGCGCACGCTATCCTCTCACCGCCCCCCGCCCCCCTTACCAAGACCGGACGACCGTTTTGAAACGCAGTAGCGCTTCTGTTAATACGTACATGTGTATGCGGAAAATTAAGCACTACGTACGAATCACACGGTATAATGTCAAAGTGGGACTGACTATATATACATATATATTGTATTATAATTTGCCAGTCCAGACGCTGACGTCAAATATCCTATTGTGAAACGGTACACTTTGCGAACTTCCGGCTTCGTGAATTTGCTACCAATGCTTTTCATATTCCAGTTCTCAATTCCCCCCACCATTTTGTGTGTGTGTGTGTGTGTGTGTGTGTGTGTGTGTGTGTGTGTGTGTGTGTGTGTGTGTGTGTGTGTGTGTGTGTGTGTGTGTGTGTGTGTGTGTGTGTGTAAAACATCTTTATTCCAAATCGATTACGGGTTTGTCAAATTGACATTTTGTACTGATATACATATAATTTTTAAAACAATCTTCTTCTTCATCTTAACCTCACGGAGTAGGCACTTTGCCTGTTCCGTCTTCACAGAGTCTTTCTTCGTCTCACTATTGGTCTTCCTACATCTCTTGTACCAAAGGGTCTATACTGGAACGCAACCTTAGGTAGTCATCCATCCTCAGTTCTGTCCAGATGGTGTAACCATTCCCTGCGATATGTCTGGATCTTATCATTTATGGAGAATACCTGTAGCTGTTGTCTAATATCCTCATTGCGCAAACGATCCTGTCTCGTGCAACACTTTCATTTCCGAAGTTTGAATCTCGTTTTGAATCTTCTTAGTAGAAACCCATGTTTCAGATACATATAGCCTCTATAGTAAAACAATCACATCAATTGTTTTATAAAATTTAAGTCTTGTCTCTTTCCTTGTCTTTGTTCTCAACATGCTACAATCTTCTTCTTCTACCGGTACTTTATTTAAGCAATCCGCAGATTGGTTTGTACCAGTTTTCCGCAGCAATCTTCTCTGTGCTTTCCGTTTCATCTTCTCGTAGGAATTACAACTGACATCACCAATAATCTGTTTCACATATTGGAGTCTCGGTTTTCCTCTTCCTCTTTTCCCTTTCATTGTAACCTTGAATTATTGTTTTTATCAAATTCTAGTGACGCATAATATGGGCAATAAGTTCGACCATTAGCTTCACAATATTTTGCCCAAAAACTTCTTTTTTCTCAAATTTAGTTGGTCAGAATTTCGTCATTACTAACCTCGTCGATCCATCTAGCTTTAAGTAATTTTCTATAACACTACATTTCCAGTGCTTCAAGTCTTCTCCTTTCCTCTGTTCCAACTGTCCACGTATCCATAACGCTACGCTCCATATGTAACTCTTAAGAAGCTTCTTCTTGTTCCCAGAGCTTTTAAAACAATATTACAGAGTAAAATAATTTTGTATCAAAAATAACTAAAAATCACTCTAGAAGAAACTAGAATAGCGAAGATGGCCAAATATTAAAACTCTAGAGGCAGAAGAAAAGTTGGTAGACCTAAGAAAAGATGGACTGTGGAATAGAAACAGGGCGCTAAACCCTAAAACCGTTAAGAAGTTGATGATAATATAATTGTATGCGTACGAAATTCGAATGTGTGAGAGAGAGAGAGAGAGAGAGAGAGAGAGAGAGAGAAAGAGAGAGAGAGAGAGAGAGAGAGAGAGAGAGAGAGAGAGAGAGAGAGAGAGAGAGAGAGAGAGAGAGAGAGACTAGGGAGCGTCCTCGGAAAACGCATTCTTCCGGCTTTTAGCTCAGGTAATTCGAACAGCCTACCTAACCCATAAAAACTGCTCACAGCATACAATTTCTGATAATTAATTTAATTCTATTAATGTAACTTTATGGGTACGAAAGTAGAATGAGAGAGTTAGCGAGAAATTAGGGAGCACTCTTTGAAAACGCATTCTTTAAAACGCATTCTCCAGGATTTTGGCTCAGATAATTCGACCAGCCTACCCAAACCACCACATCAGTTCATAGCATATAATTTATTTCTGATAATTTAATTATTTTCTGACAATTTCATTTTATTGATATAATTGTATGTGTATGCGTACGAAAGAAGAATGAGTGAGAGAGAGAGAGAGAGAGTGAGAGAGAGAGAGAGAGAGAGAGAGAGAGAGAGAGAGAGAGAGAGAGAGAGAGAGAGAGAGAGAATGAGACGGTGAGAGAGAGTGAGAGGGGGATAGGGTTAGAGAGAGAGGGTGTGAGAGAGAGCGAGTGAGAAAGAACGAGTGAGCGTTTGACGATGAGGGGGACCAGGAAGCAACGTCTGTACGGTACCGCCATCTATGTGTCGCCGTCCGATCTAGCCAATGACCTTCACAAACACCTGTCTGATTTATACGGAAACCGACGTTTTTTTGACGCAACTTTATCATACGTGTGTTTGCCTTATCAGCGCGTATGTCTGTGTCTGTTGGCAAAAACAAACGAACGTTAATTATCAAAATTAATCACACGTTGATACTTTCACTAAACCTTTTTTTCGTCTCGTTTCAGAAACGTTAGGCTGTCCATATCATTGCCTGTGTACCCCTCTAGGTATTTAATGTTCTACTACTACTACTACTACTACTACTGCTGCTGCTGCTGCTGCTACTGCTACTACTACTACTACTACTACTACTACTCCTACTACTGCTACTCCTACTGCTTATGCTGCTATTACTACTACTACTATTACTATTATAATGACTATAATTGATGTATTATTGTTATTATTTTTTTCGTTTGAGCCACTGTGGTCTACGTTTAGTTCAACTGGTTCTTCTCTACTTTTCATCTCTCATCCTCCTCTCCCATATCTATATCATTTTTGATCGATCTCTTTCCCTCCTTTCGTTAGTCCGTTTCTTAGGTTTTTCTGAAAACCTTGGTCATTGTTTAATTTCTTTTTGAGTTTTCATTATCGTCTTGTATATCTAGAGTTCTTCTTCTATGTCTTTTACTGTTTCTTTGACCACGTGTTCGGCATTTTGAGCTTCTTCCACATCTATTTAATTTCTATAGATAAGTCTGGATATTTATTGATTTGTTGTTGTTGTTGTTGTTGTTGTTATTATTATTATTATTATTACCACAAACAATTAACACTGTTGCACACCACCATAGAAAAATTATTCCGATTAGCGCTTTCAAGATTCACAGCTTGTCATGAGATTGGAAATCTGTCCGATCTGATTTCTGATCTGATGATGAGCTGTGAAGGTTGAAAGCGCTAATCGGAATAATTTTTTCTATAGTGGTGTGCAACAGTGTTAATTCTGTTTGTGATTATAACCACTAACACAACATTCTTAATTATATTATTATTATATTTATTTCAAATACAGTTGAAATAAGGCAAATTTAATGTTAGTAAAGGCCTAAATTGTACCAAAAAAATCTACTATACTAATACTACTTATCAGTTAAGAATTGTTTATAATTGTTCAGTTAATACGGTACTACAATTTTCATTAAGAATTGTTTATTTTTGACAAGCGTTCTTGGTTTCTTGATACATAACAGTCAAAATCCGTGCAAGGCAGGGATATCAATGAAATTGAAGTAATTATTAGGTCCAACTGCATTTTAAGTGAGTTCTATTTTTCAGCCCACTGGGTTATCAGCGGTAGTACACAGCTTCAAAAAATATGTAAGAAAACACTGCTTTTTTAGGCTTTGCATCTTAAAAACCAACAAACTATCTTTGGACAGAAAAAATTACAACATGCATGGTACAGAGAAAGGTAGTGTGGCCAACACTACGTCTCGCCCATTTAGTACTTCTCTAGGAGTTTCACTGGTGATCATTTCCACAAGCTTAACAGTCGCTATAGTATAGAAAACGCACCATGAAACGCACCATGATTTCATGGTGCTGCCCGGAGATCGAACCGTAGCCTCTAGACTAATATCCACCACATTAAATGATTAAATTGGGACAGTAAGCTAAGAAAACTTTAGACGCGTCTGTGGAACGATTCATAAGTACCTGAAAATAAAACACGGAAGGATACCCGAATGAAATTTTACAAAACTGTGGCTGTCCCCACATTCCTGTATGCTAGTGAGACATGGACTCTAAGAGGGACGCAAGGTTGTCCTCTCTTGGATCGGAGAAGGAACGAGGATATTAGACGCGATTTAAACATTGTGTCATTGCACCAGAAGATTGAAGACCACAGAAGGAGATGCTGTGAACACTTGAATCGCACGCCTGATATTTGTCTGCCTGTGGCTGCCTTGGGTTATCTGGGAACAGAGATGTCGGTAGACCGAGGAGGAGATTGGGTTTAAGGTCTAGTCCTTGGAGGGGTGGTGATGATGATGATTAACTGATTAAATTGAAAATTATTTTTTGTTAAAATTATTATTTTTATTATTATTATTATTATTATTTTTATTATTATTCGTGTTCTATAAATTCATGATTTATTTGGAGTAAAATTTTACGGTTATTTTTGAAAATTATTTTTTTCACTCGAGTTTTCTGAAAAGGCAAGTAACTGTTATTAGGATTATTAAATAAAAAATACAATTTTTGGCGGAAGGTAAAATGTGAAAATCTTGTAAGGAATGTGGTTCATTGTTTTCTTGTATTGAAGGGCAGAGCAGCGTAAGAATAAAAATATCGGTATGGAGAACCACACACGACTTTTATGTTCAACAAATTTATATTTAAAATCATTTTCAAAATGAAATATTTCCACAGAAAATAGAAACTTCTTCTTTTTTCAGCCTTAACCACAGTACTGTGGTCACTAACGTATACCAACTCACGTTAGCGCACTCGATTTTCACTGATGATGGCAGTCGATAGCACTGCCGAAACGTCTGGTTGTGCAGAAATCATTGGGCCACGGCCAAACAGCCCGGGAGGGAATTTTAACAACAAACTACTATTTTGTTGCCGATAACGTTATAGACATAAAAAATTATCCCCTCCCCCTTCAACTATCATTTTCATTTATAGAAAATTACCCCCACCCCTTCAACTACCCTTTTCATTTACAGATATTTCATCTGCCTTTCTACAGTGGATTATTATTACCTTCTTTTCACGATAATTTATTTATCAAAATTAAGTACTTTACTCTTGTTAAAAGATAAAACGTTGCAGGTAAATTGCCCCTTCCCCTTAACCGATCTTCACCAAAATCAATAGGCCTTGATTCCTCTACAAGTCGGACATATATGCAAAAAATTATTTGATTCTGTTCGAATTTGTGGCAGTTATCTTTCGCCTTAGAACAAAATTCTACACATAGACACAGACAAACTCGCAGACAGTTTTCAAAAATGAATTTTCTTCTTGTTTTGAGGGTAGTACAATCAGAATCAGTCCATATCTTGAACACGATTTTTTTCGCCATCACCATACTTTCATTATTAATGGAACATGGAAGTAAAAATTGTACAAAAATACGCGATGATTTAATGCTTTAGCGATCTCCTAGTGTAAGTCTAAATTTTTTGGCAAGTCTGCCGCAGGTTAGTGTAAACTGACAATTTACTAATAGTTGCGTGCCAAGTCGTCTTGTTATGTACAAAGTTTGCGGAGACAAGGTATTGCGCCATATGACGACACAACCGTTTTCCGAGGGGGTGGCGTTGGCTGGTGGGTGAGGTGTGGTCTCTCTCTCTCTCTCTCTCTCTCTCTCTCTCTCTCTCTCTCTCTCTCTCTCTCACCACAACACACACACACACACACACACACACACACAGCCAGCCGTATATGCGCTCTGCGTTACTTAACTAGGCGTAACCTTGTTTGGGTTTAAACCCTTTGAGTTTTATTTGGCCATACGTCTGATGCCGCTTGTAACATTTTATTTGCATTTTTATTGCTCCTCCTAGGAAGTGCGCACATTCCGTACCCTCCCTCCCCTCCCTCATCCTCACCAAACACCACTCTTCTTCTTCATTTTCTTTTTCTTTTTCTTCTTCTTGTTTCTTTCTTTGTGTGTAGTCTGTTGTTTTTTGCTCTGTTTTTGTTTAGTTGTTGTTGCTGCACTTCTATAAAATTGCAACTCGCGGGCACGAAACCTTGACATAGAAATCTGTTATTAAGAAATTCCTTATAACGCTGTTGACTGTTGGTCTGTCGGTTTATTATTAAGTACAGTTTTTTTTTTCTTTACTCTGAGAAACGTTTTTCTGTTTACTACTGCTCTGGTATTTTCTGTCCTTAGTGTTTACTTTGTTTCTTTTGGAAACGTTTCGAAATGAATGTCATAAAAGTTGCCAACAGTAAATTTAATTTTAAAATGCTGCCATATATATATATATATATATATATATATATATGTGTGTGTGTGTGTGTGTAAATAAAATTAACCTATGAAGTTAAACTTAACACGAAAACAGTAATAATAATAATAATAATAATAATAATAATAATAATATTAATTTCATTTTTCGTATGACCCACCATGGACTACGTTTGGTTCAACCGGTTCTTCCCTTCTTCTCCTCTCTCTTCCTCATCTTCCATATCTCTTTTATTCTTGATCGATGTCTCTCCCACCTTCATCAGTCCAGATGGATGGCACCTGGCCTCTTCTTGGGCTTTTCCCGAACCTTGGGCAAGTTTTAATTCCTTTATGAGTGGCACCCTCCCCAACTATGCCGTTCGGATCCGGCGTTAAACTGTAGGTCCCATATACCCGTGAGAGACTCCGTAACACACGTACCACGGGTATATGCGGGGAGGGTACAAACCAGTCGAAAGATTGTATGACCCAATATAATAATGATGAGTGGTAAGCATTCTTCAATGTCTTCTTGAGTTATATGGAGCTCTTCTATGTCTTTTTAAGTCTCTTTGAATCACGTATTCGACATTTTGAGTTTTCTGAAATAGTTAAATAGCTTCCCTGTTTGTCCGTCAGCATTCATTCTTTTAACATGCCCGTAGAAAGTAATTCTTATTTTTCTAATTGCGTCTGTGATTTTCTCAACATGTGTAGCCTACAGCTCATTATTGTGGGGTCTTCTGTACTGTTCTTCATCTTTTATTGATCCCAAGATTTTTCTTAATATTTTCATTTCTGTGACTTCCAGTTCTTCCATCATCATTTTCTTGTCCAGAGTCAAACACTCAGCTGCATAAGTTAATGTGCTTCCGGGAGAATTACTGTTGAGTAATGCCTAATTTTTGCATTAATGGACATTGATTTCTTATTATATGTATACGTGGTTAAATGTTAAGCAACTTTCATTTTATTAACTAGTGATTTAATGGCTTCTTTCTCTGAGACATTTTGTTCAATAACTTCTCCAAGATACTTGAATTTGTCAGTTCTATAAATTTGCCCGTATCAAGTTTTCATTTTCTTGGATACTGTGTTGATGTTTGTCATGAACTTAGTTTTTAGAAAAACACATTTGTAAACCCGCTCTTTCGACTTGTTCTATCAGCAATGCCACATGTCTAATGGCTGTTTCTACGGAATTTGACAGGATTGCTAGATCGTCTGCAAACGCTAGACAATATTATTATTATTTTTTTCTTTTTGCGTTACTGGAGTCAAGGGAAGTTGAAGTACCTTTGTACCGGGTTGACTGAGCACTGGTCCTCACGAATTGCCAGTGTTGTGTGAAGTGATGTTAGCTGCCAAAGGAGGCATTAGCGTCTCTCCAGCCAAGACCGTACTGCGTGGTGAAGTGAACATCCTAGAAGAGGTGACCCTGTTGATGCAGAACAGTACGGATCTAGACCGAAAGGTCGATAAATATTCTTGGTGGAAGGTAACAGAAGGGAAATGATCCTGTACCGGCTTATCTATGGAATATTACAGGCGGGAATGTAGTTGATTTAGTCGGTTGCTAGCCTATACTGCGTCCTATTGTTATAGGAAAATTATTTTGCTGCTGCCTTGCAGTTGGGTGTTGCTGTACTCATTTAAGCAAGCGTTTGTTTGTTCTTTCTTTATTCTTTCAAAAGTTAAAAGAAAAATGAAAGTAATAGAGATATTAAGGAAGGGCGACAGGAGGGAAAACAATAAGGAAACGAGACACAGAGAGAAAGCCGGGAAATCTTAGACAAATAAGAAGCGGAAAGACTGTGCAGTCGGAGAAAAAGAAAAAACCCTTGATTAAAATATACGTCGTCACGCGCGCGCTCGTTCGCCCCAGCGCGCAAATGGCACAGCGGTCATAATTAAAATCAAAAACGAAACAAAACAAAACGGGGAAGAAAAAATGAAAGGAAGAGAAAAAAACAACGGTGTTCAGAGCGCGACAAGTAATTTTCGAATGTACATCGAGGACGGACCGACTGGCCGGGCCGGGCCGGGCCGAGAGTGACAAACAAAAATGTGTGAGTGCGCAAGCGCGCGCTCGGCCACCGCCAGTAAAAGCGAAACGGACGGCGATGATAACCTTGACTCTAATTCCCACAGCCGGAGACAATTGAATTTCACTCGACAACAGAGATATGTACGCTCGTACCGTCTGAGTGTATATACCCAGTCGGACTCTCTCCCCCTCACTCTCTCTCTCTCACTCGCAGACAGGTTAGCCGCCGCTTTAACTCCTCGTATATTTTTTTGTAATTGAATTCGAAATCCAGTACTCAACGCGACCGTTTATTTAATGTTCATTTTTGTACGAATTTATATTTCTCATATGAAGAAGATGTCACTTATATGATGAGAAAACTAGTAAAAGAATACGATCGATGGGGATTAAACATAAACTTAAAAAAAAAACAATGTACTTAGCCACAGGAAGTCGGACATCAGATCTTCAGTTATCAGATAATACTTCCATCAAGAAATGTGAAACGTATAAATATTTAGGAAGTATAATTAGCAATGATGGAATATGTGGTGAAGATATAAGACATCGATAGTTTTAGGAAAAAGCACCAAACGCCAATTAAACTCACTTTTATGGTCCACCAAAATCGGGCTACCGACAAAGATCAATATTTATAAAGCCATTGTTGAACCAATTACCACCTATGGGTAAGAATGTTGGACAATCAACGAAAAGACACGCAGGAAGATTGAAGCTGTAGAAATGGACTATCTTAGACGAGCTTCTACAGCTTCTCGTCTGGAACGTGTGACGTAATAAGGGAAAGAACAAATAGAAAAGAAACTATAATAGAAGACATAAAACGTAAACAGCTTTCCTGGTATCGACACCTAATGTGTATTGTGTACATTCAAATTACTTTGAATTTAACTATTACTATTACTTTGAAAAAAAAACAAAATTACTTTGAATTTAATAACAAAATTTATCAACAGCTAGAAGGTTTAGCAATGGGATCACCATTATCAAGCATAATAGCAGAAATATTCCTACACCACATAGACACCAAAATACAAAACATTATAAAATCCTTTGATCCAAATGGCATTTGGATAAGATATGTAGATGATGGGCTATATGTATCAAGTAACAAAAATACAAATGCAGATAACATATTAAAACAAATCAATAACATACATCCAAAAATACAATTCACAGAAGAAAAAGAAAAACATAACAAAATCAACTATTTAGACATAACCATCACAAGATACAACAACCACATACAATATGCAATATACAGAAAACCAACTTCTACTAACATCATTATACCTAACCATTCTGACCACCCACCACAACATAAAATGGCAGCATTCTATTCGTTATTTAACAGAATGTACAAAATTCCCCTAAACAAACAAGAAACTGACAATGAAAGAAATATAATATACCAAATTGGTTATGAAAATGGATACAATAAAAATACTATAAACAAAATAGAAAATAAAATCAAATATAAAATAAAAACTGAACAATTAAAAATTAATCAAAATGAACAACACATAAATAATAACAACAACAACAACAACAACAACAAAAAATGGGCCACATTCACATACATAAATAATAAAATGACAAAGCTAACACAACTATTTAAAACAGATATCAAAATAGCATACAAAACTAATAAAAATAATTTACAAAACTAAATAGCCGACACAACAAAGATAATACAACAACTAACGGTATATACAAAATTGAATGCCAAGATTGCAATAAATGTTACATAGGACAAACAAAAAAACAGCTGAAAAAACGTTATTTTGAACACCTAAACGCATACAAAAAACCAGAAATATATAAATCCAATTTAGCCACACATGCAATAAACACAGGGGATTGAATTCCCAGACATAACCAATGTGACACTAATAAAACATATACCACACAACGGCACCATAATGAACATTTGGGAAAATTTACAAATATACAAACATAAAACACAAAACAAACTAATACTTGAACAAATACAAATAAATACAAAACATGACACAATATTCAAAGCACTCAACATCGAAAGTACACAAAATACAAATACATATACCACAATCACACACAATAATACAACTTTAAAATACCAGAGACCAACAAGAAACCTTAATAGCATCCAGCCAACACACAAATACTTCACCAGACGCAAGATCGCGAAGGCTGATGATGAGAGCACGGGAGCTCTCGAAACAAGTTCCAAATAAGGAAAAATAACATCTTGAGGTAATATAAATATAAATTTTAAATATATATATATATATATATATATACAAACAATTTTAACAAGAATATATTTTATTTTGTAAACTAAGTATGTTTTGATAGTAATCCAACTATCATAATCAGAAATAAATTAATATATTCAACAATTTTTTAATCAATCCAGCTGTTTTATATGTAGACTAAATTTAATTTTTTTATATGTGTATGTAAAATATGTTATACATATAATTGTAAAATGTAATATAAATTTATTATTTTATTAAATTAGTAATTTTAAAAATATTATAATTTTTTTTATTAATCTGAATTTGTTCTGGTATTAATTTCGTACTTGTTTCATGTTTAAATATTTCTAAATTTTCCCATAAGGTCATTTTTGGACCTTTGGAAATGTGTTTTAATAAACAGATATTATTTAAATTTGGGAATGTGTGTGTTATTTATTGAGTGTGTAGCTAAATTTGATTTATATATGCAAGCGAGCGTACGCATGATCAAACATGCACGATACACGTTTCCTTGACATCCGTCAACACTACACACGATCCATCCGCACGTCGTGCGGTTTGAGCTGATGGTCTTGCTGGACTCATTTTTCGTCGTGCACATACTTCAAAAAGTACACGACGTGCGGATGGATGTCAAAGCTATGCACTGTCGTTTTTGACTTGCTGTCCGTCATGACGTCCAGCGGGGATGGTTAGTGCGTGGCAGGCTTTAAGAGGAGAAAATACAAGGCCTATATAATGGAGCAAGAAGAGCTGTCAAAAATAATTGTCAGACAAGGGTGCAGTATATCTACTCTTTTTAACATTTATATTGACGATGTGGTAAGGAAATGGAAACATCTGGTGAACCCTGGTATTAAATTATCACGAGACAGATATCTGAATGTGCTGTTGTTTGCTGACGACTTGCTTGTACTTCAAAATACAGAATCTGATTTGCAAAAATCTGTTTTTAAGCTTCATCAGATTTGCAAACAATACAATATGAAAATCTCCACTATAAAGACAAAGATAATTGCATTTCGAGGCAAAGAACCAATAAGTACAAAAATAATGATTAGTGAACAAATTCTAGAACAGGTGAGCCACTTTAATTATTTGGGAAATGATATTATTAGCCATGACAGGAAGTATGATATTCATGTTAAGGTAAGTTCCAGATAATCAACCGTATTTTTAGGAACAAGATACGCCGAGACACAAAATTAAAGTTCTTCAAAGTTGTGGCAGTTCCTGTCCCTATGGGTGTGAATTATGGACAACAACCAAGAAACCAAGAGCGTAACTACCGCAGTAACAATAGATTGGTGACATTTTTTTATTAGCGGGGGTCCTACAGTCTATGCCGCATCCCGCATTTCGATCGCCATTTCTCCCTATCTTTCCAGTCATTGTCTTCAATAGCTCGATCTGTCATGCTTTTCCTAATTCCTGTTTTCCAATCTGTTGTCAGTCTTCCTTTTCTTCTCCTCTTTTGTGGTGTGAAAGTCGATGCTTTCTTTGGCCATCGCTTCTCCTCCATCCTCATTACGTGACCATACCATAGCAACTGTCTGGATTCTATTCTTTCTGCTGTTGTAAATATCCGCCCTGTTTTCCTTCTTATATCTTCGTTTCTAACATGTTGGATTCTAGAAATATTACACGCTCTTCTTAAGAAGTCCATTTCCACAGTTTCTATCATCTTTTTCTCTTTATCTGAAAGTTGCCAGCATTCGCAGCCATAAGTTAAAATGGGCTCCACAATAGTTGTGTAGATTGTCAGTTTAGTTTGAAGTTTCATTTTGTTCAACCAAAGTAACGAGTTTAGCAAACGAATAGCCTTTTTTCCCTTTTGTATCCTATTTTTGATGTATTTCTTTGTTGTTCATCTTCTGAAATAATGCTTCCCAAATATTTGAATTCGCTACACTTTCCGATTCTATGGATTTGCAGATCTGGGTCTTCTTCTTGCATGTCTTCTATTTTCAGTTATTCTGTTTTAGTAGTGTTTATGTTTAGACCCCATTTCTCGTACTCCTCTTTCAATTTTCTAAACATATACTTTGTGTCGTCCTCGTCACACGCTATAATTACCTGATCGTCGGCAAATAGGAGAGTTTTTAAGCACTGCTCATCCATTTGAATTCCCATTCCTGATGTTTTTCTTCTCCAGTTACAGATGGCTTCTTGGACATATATTTTAAACAGGGTAGGTGACAAGCTGCACATTTGCTTAAGCCCTTTTGTGGTAGGAAACAATTCTGACAGAACATTTCCCACTCTCACCAAACTCTTTGAGTCATTATATATGTTGCAGACAGCGCGAACATAAATTTTACTCAGGCCAAAAATTTGTTAATATTTCGAAAAGTCTTTTTAAGGGTACTGTGTCGTAAGCTTTCACTAAATCGACAAATACGAGGTGCGTAGACAGATTGCGAGACTTTCGTTTTTCTAGTATTTGTTGTAATACAAATATATTGTCAATACATAATCGCCCTGCACGGAATCCAGACTGCTCTTCTATGCCTTCTACATTCGTTTAAATTCTATGTTTTAGTATTCTGCCGTACAACATCCCCATTGCACTTGTCACACTTATGCCTCTATAATTTTGGCATGCCTTCTTATCGCCCTTTTTGTAAATTGAACTAATATATGCAATGTTCCAGTCTTCTGGGATATCATAACCAGTCTTCTGAGATTGGAGACATAACTGTATTTATTAACTGGATGAATCATGACTGTAACATCAAAGTAAGTTCTTTATGAATGTCATAAACGGACGCAAACTCGTCGATAACTGTTACAATGACAATACGTTAACGCAATCAACGCTCTGACGCAGTTCATTGTAACTGAACACATTGCATAACGACACAGCACCGCCACGTTGAGACTGATTCCGTCTGCGGACCCATGACCCCAATTACCTTCACGGACAGTTCTGAAACCACCACTTCTTTGACACACACACACACACACACACACTGATTTAAATATAATGCGTTCCGCTGCAAAAGTAGTCCTTGGAAACGCCAATCTCTTGAGGACCAAAACGGTAACTGGTCCATTCTTATTCACGTACAGTATTGCATATACAAATACTACCGACTCTCGTTGCATCCGGCTAGCATTTCATTTTATTGGTCTTTCAATATGCAGTGGATGGTTGGAGTACAACAGAGACTGCACCATACGCAAGATTGATACAAAATTGCAAATGGATCTTCCGCTTGAGTTCAGAATGTCAATTGTTTATGCCCGTGGTGTGGGGTCCGCGATAATGTTTCAATGGGTCCGTGGACATTTTTAAGAAAAAATAGAATATACCGTAATTTTCTCCAATTTTTTAGTCTAAAATCTAAATTTTAGAATCTTAAAATAATTAGGAGAAGTTCCAGTATTTTTTCTTTTTTGGTTCAAACTAATTGTAACTGTAAAAGTAATTTAAAACTAATGGCTTTAATAATACCTTTAAATCATGTCCTGTAGTAGATCTGTTTGTCAGCCGAACTGACTAGAGCGACGCGTCAACGCAGAACTTATCGCGCTGTTTTAGTCCATGTATAAGCACTGTATCTGAGCAAAATGTTTTTCCGTGTAGCTGGTTTTACGCCTAAGTAGCTGGATTTCGATACATGTGGCTGGAAAGATAGAGCCGAGGTTGGCAAAGTTAAGAAATAAACTTGATGTCGACAGTGACTTAATATTGAAATTATCAGACATTAATCCTATATTGGAGAGCTAATTGTTCGAAAGCAGCTTCATTGTTCACAATAAACTATGTTTGATATCATTAATATTATGATTTTGCAAGTAAAGAGAATTTTGAATTTAGTATATTTTAATTAAACAATAAGAGTTTGTATCGTATTTTCTGTTTGTTTTATTTCATAACTTAGACGGGTCCGTGATATTTTTTATTTATTTTTTGGGGGGGGGGGGCGGACTGAAAAGTTTTGGAACCAAACCATTGGTTTATGCCTTAGTCCATTCAGGAACAATAGTCAAAGAGCACAAGAGGGGAAGACCAATCTTAGAAGAAATTAGCTAGAATTGCATACATGGCAGCTCATCATGAAAAGCGACCTCCACCTTCAGTAAGATTGGATAACATTAATCACTTGCCTCTGCACTGTGACAAAAACGAAACTAGACGATGTACGAGAGCTATTTTTTTTTCAACCTCCGATAGGCCAATAAACAGACACATGAATGACATCAATAATTTTATTGCATACAAAAGTTTCATATATATGTAAACTACTTTTCTGCATAGTCACCGCCATTCTTGAGGCGCTTATCATAGCGAGGCACCAACTTTTCTATCACCATATTGTAGAATGTTCGCTCTTGAGTACTCAGCCAATCTGGCACACTGGACTTTAACTCATCATTAGAGTCAAAGCGCTGCCCACCTAACCACTTTTTCAAGTCAGTGAACAAATGGTAGTCACTTGGTGCCAAGTGTGGGCTATAAGGTGGGTGATCAAGGACCCCAACCAAATTCATGAAGCAGGTTTTGTGTGAGTGCAGCTCCGAACAACCCGAGCACAGAGTTTCCTATACCCAAGCTGCTGAGTAAGAATATCATAAAGAGTAGACCTAGAAATTTCAGGAAAATTATCAGAAAGCTCAGTAATTGTGAAACGACGGCGCTCTTGAACCATCCTGTCTACCCTTTCAACATCATCAGTAGCCACGGATTTCTTCCTTGCCCTCCTTCATCATCAATTCGCCCTTCTTTAAATTTTCAGCACCATTCCCGAACTGAACCACCACTCATTACATTTTCTCCATACACATTACACAACCTTCGATGAATTTCTACAGCACTATGACCTTCAGCTTGAAGAAATCTAATAACAGACCGAATCTCACACTTGGAGGCAATTTCAATTGTAGTTGCCATAATTAAACTATTGTCACCACAGAATTACATAAAATAACTATAAAACCAGTGGTTATAGGTTAGAACAAAGCCCCAAAAAACATTAATCAACAATCAGATTGTTGCTATGACAACAAAACCAGGTTTGACAACTCACCGGAGGTTGAAAAAAAAATAGCTCTCGTAAATCCATTTGATGTAAAGGCAGATCACATTATAGATGTGAGAAACGCAATGTACATTTGTGTTTGTCAAAGGACCGTAATTGTTTCAGAACATATCCATATCGGTTCTTCTTGTTCTTCTATGGCGTCACAGTTCGGAGTCGAATCTTAGCCTCCATAATAATCTGCCTCCATTTTTCCCTGTCCTTGGCGATCGATGTCCATCGTTTTATCCTATCCTCGATTTGACTAAACAGTACCTTCCTAGGTATTCGGTTGCCTTCCATCCTAATGATGTGTCCTGCCCATTGCAATCTACGCAGTCGGATGGTGGTGACCAGATCATTCTTTCTCTCTCTCCTATGGCACTACAGCCCTTGTTGGGCCCTGGCCTCCTTCAATTATTTCCCCCCATTCTCTTCTGTCGGTAGCCATCCTCCTCCAGGAACGTACTTTCAATATTTCTTTCGCATCCTCATCCACCGCGTCCTCCCATCTTCTCCTTGGTCTTCCCACTGGTCGTTTTCCGTGGATTCTGGTATTCAAAAGTTTTCGTGGTCTTCTCCCATGCTGGCTACATGACCAGCTCACCTTAGACGCTGTAGTTTTATGTATCGTGTTAGCGGTGGTTCTTTATACATTTGATACATTTCAAAGTTATATCTTATTCTCCAACCGTGTACGTCATCAACTGGTCCCAGGATTCTTCGTAATATTTTTCATTCAAAGATATCGAGAGTGTTTGCTGCTTTAGCGTTCAGGGTACACGTTTCACAGCCGTAGATTAGGATGGGTCTTATTATTGATTTGTATATCCTTAGCTTCTGTTTCTGTGGATGTCTTTGGATCTGAAGATACTTGATGTGGCGAAATACGCTTTGTTGGCTTGGACTATCCGGTTTCGGATTTTGGCTTCTTCTATGCCTTTTTTTCTAATATTCTTTATATAGCGTGTATAGTTCCTAATCATATCGATCCATATCCATAGTATAGCAGTCTATATCGATTAGTATGCATTATTTTATAGGTAATAAAGACATTTCTTGTATTATTTTGTGTTAGTAACATGTTTTATATTTGTATAATGAAATATATTGTTTTAATTTACAATTAAAAATAAAGACACATAGAAGAGTCCATTCAGGTGTATTTCTCATATTATTCCTTAAGTACAGTCAATTACAGTCTCCGAGTAGCGTCCATTATGAAGGACAATTCAGTACGCCTTACGTGAGCGTTAAAAAGATTATACAATCATATTAATCACGTTATTAGTGGCAAATTAGTAAAAATAAACCCAAAAAAAATCTTTTTTTCTCATCACTCCAGACTGATTCCGTGTGCGGTATGACCCCAATTACGTCCACGTCCACTTCCTTTAATACACACATTAATTTAATTATAATGCGTTCCGCTGCAAAACTAGTCCTTGAAAACGCCACTCTCTTGAGGACCAAAACGGTAACTGGTCCATTCATCCGTACAGGATTACATGTACAAATTCTATCGACTCTCGTTGCAACCTGCTCGCAGAGATTCCAGACTTCCCACTGTTCTCTTCACAAACATCCACTTTCAATGATATCCTGACTTTTACCTCTTTTCCTTCATCAATGTGGAACCCAGGTTAACAACATTCAGGACCAACGTTTCATCAGACAATCATATTCCGTAGGAAGTGCTTTGTATTTATAGTATCTAACATTAATTTGTCTTCAAGGGGGGTTTGCAGACACTGCTCACTTACTTAACTGAATGGATGAGTGCAAGTGGCGTGGCGTGGGTATATAACAGCTGTTGCGATTGTGATAGGCCTAACTTAAAGACTAAAAATTAATTCGAATTTTTCCTAGTACCAAGTGTTGTCTTTAGAACCAATATACTCTTTTTAGAGCTAAACTATCTTTTTAGTGTAACTTCTATCTTTCGCTGGCAGCAGAAGAGGGTCCCGGTTCAACGGGATCTGACTCTCATTAAACTTACACTGAATAAATCAAAAGACAAATAATCGGATTAAAAATAATAAAGACTAATGGAGAAACACGTAACTAAACGAACAAAACACAAATAGGTAAGTAGTAACACCTGCACGTCAGTTCCGAAACGAACACAGCTGCTAACTGAACGTTTTGCCGGTTTATTCAGCGGCAATACATTGGGTGGACGAATGTGTCCCCCTCTCCGCAGTTTGTACAGTGACAACTACTACGAGGTCAATGACCGTACGCAGTAAAACATTGCCGATGTCTGAGCCGGCAACACAAGACGGTGCAAGCGCCCAACAGTTCGAAAGCAATGCTATGCTTTTCTTCAAGTTTGCCTACTAATATTGTTCGGATTTCAAATTATTCAAAAAACTAAATTAATTATTCTGAGATATAATTAATTTCTTTTGTTTCCAGGACTGTTGCCGCCGACAACAGCGGTTACATGGACGCCACGCTACTGATGAGTGTACATCCCCAAACAATTAAGCGATTACGAGCTGAAAGGATGGAGAGGTGTGGGGTGCCTGAAGAAGCGTTGGAGTGACCAGCTGTAGTCACTGTAGAAAAATCTATCGAAATAGAAAAAACGTATAGAAATGTTCAATTAGTCTGAGAAAGTTGATGCCGTTCATGAAGAAGTGCAAACCGAACGGGTTGAATACGAAACGCACCGTTGGAGCGATACTTGAAGATCACACACATGTAAAATGCATCATCTACGACGATGAATGATAATGATGAAAAGAAGAAACAAGGAAGAGGATACGAAGAGTAGAATAGACTCTTAGCTCGTAGACTTTGTACAGTAGGCTGGTAGCCTCTACTTAAATCGAAGAGTAGAATAGACTCTTAGTTCGTAGACTTTGTACAGTTGACTGGTAGCCTCTACTTAAATCGAAGAGTAGAATAGACTCTTAGCTCGTAGACTTTGTACGGTTGACTGGTAGCCTCTACTTAAATCGAAGAGTAGAATAGACTCTTAGCTCGTAGACTTTGTACGGTTGACTGGTAGCCTCTACTTAAATCGAAGAGTAGAATAGACTCTTAGCTCGTAGACTTTGTACGGTTGACTGGTAGCCTCTACTTAAATCGAAGAGTAGAATAGACTCTTAGCTCGTAGACTTTGTACAGTTGACTGGTAGCCTCTACTTAAATCGAGAGTAGAATAGACTCTTAGCTCGTAGACTTTGTACAGTTGACTGGTAGCCTCTACTTAAATCGAAGAGTAGAATAGACTCTTAGCTCGTAGACTTTGTACAGTTGACTGGTCTACTTAAATCGTACTCTTTGGTAAGAACCTCATCCATTATATGTAACTGTTCGCTTAACTCCTGTTCATTGTCACCCATACAGGGGTGCCGATCCCCCCTCAACCCCTATGACGCTTCCCCCAATTTTATAAAAAAATCTCCCCCTTTTCCTGGCAAGACCTTTTCTCTCTTTTACAGTAAAATTTCTTACCTAATCGAGCAATGGCCGGGGCTTTCTAACTCAAAACTATTACAAAATATTACCTTTTTCCGAAACGATATATTGACGGTAGGTAGTTATAAATTAAAAAAATAAAGATTTCTAATAGTAAATCACAAATTAATATTTTCAGTAAAACGTTATTTGTTTTACAATACCAGTACTCTATGACTTTATTGAACAGATACTTAGTTTTGCAACTCAAACGTCTCACTTAAATCTGTTTTTATCGATAAAATGCTATAAAAGTTTCAGTCTGTTTTTGGACCTTTTCGTAGTCTACTAAAATGTAGCAGAAAGCAAGACAAAATAAAACATATAAACACAAAGTTCTATTGCACACTGCACTTTATTAATACAGTAAATAAAAAATAAAATGTATTTGAAAATTACATTATCATAATATGAACAATGTAATATTTTAAGCTTACAATCACAATATTTGTGGTATCTGAAGTTGAAACATAGCAGCAAAACAAAACAAAATAATAATAATAAGTAGGTGTTTTTAGCTGTTCAATAATATTTTTTGTCTTTGGTGGAAAAAGCAAACTTGTCAATGATTTCTTCGTGCGGAATCGTGCTTAAAACTTCAGACTCACCGCATAAAATTAACAAACTTTTTAACTAATATCACTCATGCTCGTTCGGTCTAAGACGGTTTTTGACAATTTTGAGACGGCTCATGGTCCTCTCAAAAAGGTTCTTCATGCAATAGTAAACCCCCCTCCCATAAATTTTCTAAATGTCGCCAATGGCGGCACGATCCCCTCCTGTAGGCACCCCTGCACCCATAATTGCAATGTCGAGGTTAATTCTCTCTCCTTACACTTTTACTTTACCATCAGTTTCCTCATTTACATTGTTAAGCGTGTCCTTTGTATATAAATTAAACAAAGCAGGAGTGAGGTTGCAACTCTGTTCTACAGCTTTTAAAATTTTTACTTCCTCTGATGTTTTTCCGAAATTTATCACCGCTATTTCATTTTTATATAGCCGCCAAATTGTACTCTGCCCCGTACAATTAGGCAAAACGCTTCTTGTTTAACTTCCGCTGAGACCGAGCCCGCCTAGCACACTGTGGCAGCGATCGCAGTCAAATGCTGCAGAATTGAAGCTGGCGAATTTCGCCAATTGCAGAGCAAGTAAACTCGTGAATTCAAATTGGCCGTATGAAGAAATGGATTTGTGACCAAAAATGTATACATTATAAGAGATACAAGGCATCGGATGTTAGCATTAGGCGTCCACACACACACACAACTACAAGTGAACGACCGATAAATCACTCGTTAACGAGAGATAGCCTGGTTTCTCGTAGCCCCAGTATTTTTCAGTACTTTACGCATCTTCCGTAATACATACTAGATACCTTTATATGGAAGTAAAAATCTACATAAAAGTATAGAAATAGTCAAGTAGTCTGACAAAGTTGATGACGTTCACGAAGCAATGTAAGCTAGATGGGTCGAATAAGAAACGCAGCGGTTGGCGGTACCTGAAGGTGAATGGGGTGAAGAAATTACGTCAACTGTGAAATGCCGTCATTTACGACGATGAATAATAACAAAGAAAAAAAAGAAACAACGAAGGGGATGATGGCGTAAGTCATCGTATCAAGGTATCCTCCCATATTGGCCGAGCTTGTTTACACCTGTTGAATATTGTATGCCAAGTTTACCGCTTGTGACGGCTGGCGGAGAGCGACGTTTCGCGTTTTATGCGCAGAGGATCATCAACCTCGTCTGCGAGGCTGCGAATATTTTATGCGTTTTGTCTAGGACGTAATGAGCGCGGCAGCACCCGCTGATGGGGTCGAAAATAAAATGTCACTGGTTTTTCTGTACATCTCTCATACTCTGTCATACGTCTTTCACTTTTCTCCACAAAAAAGACACGTTAGCCGACACTCCTTTGCCTTGGTCTCGAGAGGTTAAGTACCTCGGGCTGTTATCTGGCGGACACACTATAGCCTGATTAACGAAAGAAAGTGACTGGCGGAGCGGCCGCGCGGCGACCGAATTTGTAGTAAAATTCATTCCACTTAATAACCTCGTGGAAACGTAAAATACAGGGATAGAAATGTCTAATGAGCTGTATTTTAATCATCAAATAAAGACATTTTTAACAAACTTTTCTAATTTTTTAAATCTTTTTTCAATTAATTTACATTGAGAGTTAAATAAAAAAATACACGAATTTGAATTAAAAATTTAGGGTTTATCATTTTTATTACGTAAGAACTCAGAGGTTAAGCATCGGAAAAACATTTCTTGTAGAAAAATGGTAGTCCACCTTCTTTAGTACAATATATCAAAAATTGAGATTCCTATGATTAAAATTAACGACGTTATTAATTTTTTTCTAATGTCCTCTTAACTCAGTTGTTAAAAGTTGTACATGAATGAGATTTGCGTGACGCTCTCTTTAGATAACTAAGTGTAGAAGACATATACAGTACAACTTACACCTTGTATGTGATAGGAATACTACAATGGATTAATATGTAAAGTGAATTTCACAGAGAACAGTGAGCGGCGCTCTGCGGCGGAAGTACAGTCAGAACCTAGTGGACCCATTTTATTCGCGCGCGCTACCGTCAACCCCATGCTAATAACAAGTAATTTACTAATTGTTTTTACATTTCAATACATTATAACAGTAAAATACTGTTATAATTATGCAATATCTGGTAGACCGAGCTTTGCTCGGTAGTTTTAAACTGTAAATTGTATTTCATAGTTAAATAATTAGTTGTTGAGAAATTGAATGGCATTAACAATTTCCTAGTAATTACATTGCACTTCAATTAGTAGTATTAAAGCTGATCAGTATTATAGGAGCAAGTAGCCAGCAAGACCGCCCATCGTCTATATACACTCCGTCTCCTGCAGTAACTCTATGACCCACCGCCTAGGGAACCTTACTGTCACCACCTATGTGGTACCGACGCGATCCCTGTACGGGACTACTAGGCCAACACCCATAAGCAAAAGCTTCAGTCTCTCCTGGACCGATGATTGCGATGGGCATGCAAAGCCCACTACCTGACTTCTAATAAAATTATCAGAGAATATGTTAGTTCCCTATACGGACACTGTCCCGGAAATTCTATCGCCGCACCGCGCCCCCTTTCAGGGCAATCACCTCATCAGCGCGCTCGGTCGCTACCAAACTGTCCCTGGTGAATCTTGGACCCGGCCTCGGCGAACACTCAACCCTCAATTAAGTAATTAATTGGCGACCCACGCTCGGTAGCAGGCCACACCCTCAACATCCAGCACATCTGTGGTCCCTGCGGCAGGAGCTCTATTTGAAGCTCGGGACGCAGCACACGAGCGGGCGACGGGCATACCCTTTATCTCGCACAGCCCCCCGCAGTGAGAGACATGTTTAACACGTTAACAATGCTTTTGTGTGTATGCGCGTAAATAAAAATATAAAATAACAGTCTTATGGCAGCAAAGGTGGGACGCGGACGGCAGGACTTTGGAGCGCAACCCCTGGCAAGAGATAAACTGAAATTTAATTTCAGCCGCTTGAATACGATTGGCTTGGAATTTCGGTAAAGTCCAATTTTTCAGACTAAAAGGCTCCCCCACACGGGCGCGATACTCTAGTCAGTACGGTACTCGGTAAGATTATCGCTGCTTACCGATAGGACTGTCTACTCGCTCGGTAGATCGAAGTACCGAAGCGATATATACTGAGTAAAAAGTACCGCTCTCCTGCTGGGTATCCCGCCGGTGTGTGGTGGGACTTTCATTTATCGCAACGTAATAATAAAATATTCCGATGCTGCTTTGGATGCTAAAAGTATTACTTGGTGGGATCATCTGGAAAGGATGACAGAGGATCGATTGCCGGAAGCGGCACTGAACTACGAGGCTTCCGGAAAGTAAGTACCGTCCGCGCATATATCCCGCGCATGTTGTAGTACGAAGGTCGCGCATGCGTAGTTACTTCCTTCTATTCGACGACGAAGTAGCCAAACGTTCCGATTTACGTTTACTACACATCGGTAATCATTAAAAAAAAAAATCGATCGGCCCGCCAGTTGTGAAATAAGAAGAGTTATTATGTTTTTGAATGCGAGAAATCTTCGTCCTTATGAAATTCATAGTGAGATTTGTGAAGTTTATGGACAGAATGCGATTAGTGAAGGTATGGTGAGAAAGTGGGTTAGGCTGTTTAACGATGGAAGAGAAAATGTTCACGACGAGGAGCGTACCGCATACCGGACGTGTAACGACGGCGCTTGTTGATTCATTTCGTTGGGAACAATTGAGTCACCCTCCTTACAGTCCAGATTTGGCTCCTAGCGATTTCCATTTGTTTTTGCATCTGAAGAAATTTCTTGCCGGGGCAGAAGTTTGAAAGTGATTGATGAGATAAAGGGAAACGTCCAGCAGTGGTTGAAGTCGCAGGCGGCCGAATTCTTTGAAGCGGGCATATTAAAATTAGCGCCAAGATACGACAAATGTCTCAACTTGCATGGTGACTATATGTAGAAACGTAGATTAAGGTATGCAGAATTTTTGAAAAATAAATGAATTTGAAAATAATTTGTATCATTTTCTTAATGCCCAAACGGTACTTACTTTCTGGATTAGGTTAGTATAAAGCCAAGTGGTAGAAGAGACATGGGCCTTCCGAGGATGAGATGGGTGCCGGAACAGGTTTATACAACCGAATCCTTGAATAATACTAATAAGTAAGAAGAAGAAGAAGAAGAAGAAGATCCGACGTCTTATTTTGCGATAAATAAACGTCCCGAATTGCGTTTCGCTCTGTGTGAGGGAGCCTTAATAAAAGAAGTGTAGTGAGAGCCATCAGCCTGTAGAATTTCAGACCGAGGTTTCTTAACTCGTTAATTTTATAGTTCTGATTGTCCCACACAAATGTCTGAACGGAAATGTACCTGTATCGTCGTCTATGATTATCGCGGTGTATCTACATAAACTCTTTATGGCCTGAACTAGGTGTTAATGGTCTACCTTTATTTTGAATAATTTGTGATGTTATTCAATTTGTTTCTTCTGCAAGTAGTATAATTTCGTATATTCTTTTTAACACCTGACGCACATTTCACCGAAAAATATCAGTATCATCAGAGGTTTGTAAGTAAATTAATAACAATCGAAATAACTCTATTAATATAAAATTAACGAATAATCGAATTTGTATCGATTTTAATATAAAATAACTGATAATTGATTTAGGTCGATTAGTTAACGATTTTTTTAATGTTTATTTTCTTCAACAGCTGTTTTCTCGGTTATATTTGAAAATTTGTTGTTTATATTTTATTCATTTTTATTTTTTTTGTAAATTTATAATTTTAAATAGATCGTCTTGTTTTGTTTTTTGGGTTCGTTCTTTAATTAATAAATTATTGTTATTGTGTTTGTAAATGTAAATGTTAAGATTTTCCCAAATATTCATTTTTTGACCTTTTTGTATGTTTTTAATTAAATTTATATTTTCAATGTTTGGAAATTGGTGGTTATTATTTAGACAATGTGTGGCTAAATTAGATTTATAAATATTTGGTTTTAAATATGCATTGCGGTGTTGAAGGAATCTATCTAGTAGTTTTTTCTTTGTCTGGCCCACGTAAAATTTATTGCAATCTGGACATTCTATTTTATATATTCCATTTTTATTGTGAGTATTACAATAAAAATACTTTATTTTGAAGTATGTCCCATAACTTGGGTCTGATCACTCTATCAAAGCTTTGTTGAAATCGATAAAGGCAATACGTGTTTCTAAATTCTTTTCACGCCATTTTTCTATCACTTGTTTTATGGTAAATATGCAGTCTATGCAAGAACGTCCTATCCTAAAACCATGTTGTTCTTACTCTAAAATAGTTTCTGCTATGTTTTGTAGTCTCGTTTTTATAATACGTGCGTATAATTTATAACACGAATTTAGAAGACTAATACCTTTGTAACTGTTGGTGTCACTTCTGTATCCCGTCTTAATAAAAGGAGATCCATCGTCCATTGTCGTGGTATGAGTGTCTGCTGCCAGCACATATTAAGCAAATGTAGGATCCTTAAATGTAACCAAATATCACTATATTTAAAAGTTCTTAGTTTATATTTTCTGGGCCGGTTGCTTTTTCATTGTTAAGCCATTCGATAGCGTCTTTTAACTCTTCCAATGTAATCATTCCCTCTTCTTCTTCCTGTTCGATGTTGGAGTCAAACAAAAGCTTCTTGTAATGTTCAATCCATTCCTTTCTCAGTAATATTCAATCTAGATGCATCCTTTTCAGCTTATACCAATGTATAAAATTATACGATGATCCTTTTATCCGAACATTAAACTATTTTTATTATAAGAGTGAAGTGGTGCGCTTCATTCGGTATGCAAGTACCCGCGCGGTTATGGGCGGCTGACTGACTCCGCGTTCTGCCGTTCCTGCACCTTTATGATCCCTCCTCATTGTGTACACGTATAATTTATTGGCGCGCAGCACAAAATAGAATTTAAAATATAACCGTTACAGTTTATCAACGATGCCGGAACGAAGAACCGCAACCTCCCCAACGCTGAAAGTACAGCTTAAGAAATTCTAATAAAGAATGGATCGTAAATCAATTTTATGCGTCTATTGCTCTATACACATCCTCTGACCTGTCTCGGTATGCGCGCTCTCTCTCTCTCTCTCTCTCTCTCTCTCTCTCTCTCTCTCCCTCTCTCTCCACTTCCTCATTACTTCATCAGCACACGCTCTATTTGACTTGTTCGGCCTCCGCTTATCCAAATAATCCAGTTTCACTTCTTAGGAGTCGTCTTCTTCTTCTATGGCGTCACAGTTTAAAGTCAAACGTTTGCCTCCATAATCATCGGCCTCCATTTTTCCCTGTCCTTGTGCGATCGATGTCCATCGTTTTATTTTAAGTAAATTATCAGCATCCCTGCCAGTGCGTCAATCCAGCGTTTCTTGGGTCTTCCGACATGCCTTCTACCCTCGATTTGACTGAACAGTACCTTCCTAGGTATTCGGTTGCCTTACATCCTAGTGATGTGTCCTGCCCATTGCAATCTATGCAGTCGGATGGTGTTGGTCAGATTACTGTCTTTATACAGCTTGTATAGTTCCTCAGTGTGACGCATTCTCCATATCCCATTGACTTGGGTTGGTCCCATTCTCCTCAAAATTCTCCTTTCAAAAGTATTGACTATTTTAGCGGCTCGTTTGTTCAGAGTCCAAGTCTCGCTGCTATATGTTATCACCGTTGTAATCATAACTTTATATATAATGTGACCTTGGTCTGATGGTGGATATTCCTTGCCTTCAATATAGATGTCAACGAAGCATGTGCTCTATTTGCTGTCTGTATCCTTTTCCTTATTTCATTTATTTCTTCATTGTCTTCTGCCATCCAACATCCTAAATATTTAAACTGATTAACTATTTCCAGGTTTTAGTGGTTCAATTTTTAACTGTTCAGGTTTCCTGGTTTTCCTTCGAGTGGTGATCATAAACTTTGTTTTATCTGTATTCACCTGTAATCCTATCTCTTCTGCTTCACCTCTGAGATCCTGGAAGGTCTCTTTTGCTCTTCCTTGGAATCTTGCCATAATGTTAATATCATTCGCAACGATGTCGGTACGGAGAACCGCGTCTTCCCTAATGCTTAGAGTATAGCTTAAGAAATTCTAAAAAGGAATGGATCGTAAATCAATTTTATGCATCTACTGCTCTATACACATCCTCTGACCTTTCTCGCGGCCTGTGCGCTCTCTCTCTCTCTCTCTCTCCCACCCACTTCCTTATTACCTCATCAGCACGCGCTCAATTTGACGTCCTTTGTCCGCAGTGGCGAATTATCCATAACGCTAGGGTATGCTGCAGCACCGAGCACCAGGGCGTCAGCTGTCAGAAGGGGCACCATACAGCCCTAAATCACAAAAACGTTTTGAAGATAATAAATGTGAAAAAAAAACAAATGTCCTTAATTCAAAATCAAAAGATGTGTGCTCAAAGTATTAAACTGGATTAGTTCTTGTAAAATGATTGATGTATTTCCCAATATATACAATGATTATTGACCGCTTTTGACGATTCCGATAGCTAACTGCGAAACTGAAACATTATTTTCTGTATTAAAATACATTAAACATATGATGAGATCAACTACGGGAGAAGAGAGATTATCTTCGTTAGCAAGGTTGAATATCGAAAGCGAGGCACTTGAATCGCTCGATTTAGAAGAAATTATACAAGACTTCGTTAAGGCAAAAACAAGAAAAACATGGATCGATTGGTACTTTCTAAGCTTAAGTACTACTATGCTCATTGTAATCAGTATTTAGCTAAATATTTGTGATGATCTGAGAGTCTAATACAATAATTGTTAACTTTCGAAATTGTGTATGCCATTTATCAGTGTAAATAGGCCTAATGGATAAAAGTTTGAATTTTGGATCGGGGGGGGGCACCAATCTGATGGCAGAACAGGGGACCACACGGCACCACGCACTTCTAATCCGACCCTGTTTGTTCGCCCCCCCCCCCCGCTTATCTAAATAATTCAGTTTTAGTTCTCCAAGAGTCGTCTGTTTCTGTTTCCCAATCAGTGATGCCAATTCGGGGAAGACGTCGCTAAATCTAGACTGGACTTGAAAATCACGTTAGAAACAAAATTTATATTCCTCGTCCATTACTTGTCCGTTGTTATTAATTAACTACGAAGTTCAGTTGCAAAATTTTGAGGCGCGACATCTATAGCTCAGTGATAGAACTAAAAAATCTTTCGTGTGCTGCAAGACGTATATTTCGCGTGAACACCTGTTTAATTTCCAGATATATCTGTCATTTATTCACTTTTTTGCCACCTGTTTGAAATTTTCCTGTCACGCGTGTTTTTAAAATGCACAAAATCAAACATCGTGTTGTGACGAATTCTCTGTTAAAGACGTGGGAAAACAAAACGAAATTGTAAATGTGTTAGGAGATGCGGCGTCTTCAGAAACAATGGTAAGTGGGGCACACTCGAGTTTAATCGTGGTCGTACAAGCACGGAAGACTATCCAAGCAGTAGACGTCCAAAAAGTGCGACAAAAAATGGCAATATTGAAAAAAAATGCATAGGGTGTTGGAAGACCACAGATTGAGGAGTGGATGACGTTGCTGAAATCATAGGCATCTCATATGAGCGTGTGCATCATACTTTAACTCAAGAACTTGGTGTGAAAAAGCGTTGTGCAAGATGGCTGCTGCATCTGGAGTTGTTGCATTTTTTGGGCGTCCGGTGCGACCACGTTTAAACTCAAGCGCCTACTTACAAACCGTTGGTTTTGAAGTCGCAGCAGCATCTCCTGACACATTTACAATTTCGTTTTGAATTTTCGGTTGGCGGTAAATAATTTTTAACAAAGAATCGCATCACGATTTTTGATTTTGCCCGTTTTTAAAAACACGCATGAGTCGTCAATTTTAAACAGCTTTTAAACAATAAATAAATTGATAGATTAGGAAATAAACAGGAGTTCACGTAAAATACAAATCTTGCAGCGCAAGAAAAAGTTTAGTTTTACCGCTAAGCTACAGATGTCGCTCCGCGAACTATCAACTGACCCTCGTATATAGAATACTACCGACTCGTGTCACAAATTATTATTAAATTATATTAAAAAAATAAAACAATAAAATAGTTTTAGTGATTTTCACTCGTCATTTATTAAAATTATATATCCATGACAGCTGTTTCGGCAGCACAGTGCCTGCCGAAACAGCTGTCATGGATATATAATTTTAATAAATGACGAGTGAAAATCACTAAAACTATTTTATTGTTTTACTTTTTTAATATAATTTACAATGGATTTCACCAAGTAAAGGCATCAAGCATTAATTACAAATTATTATTGAAAAAAAAGATAAATTTATAGCTTATCGCATAACCTTATTTTCATTCCGTTAGAACTTCGTGAGAGGCTGCCGCTGGAGCGTCGTTTTGTGTGTGTGTGTGTGTGTGTGTGTGTGTGTGTGTGTGTGTGTGTGTGTGTGTGTGTGTGTGTGTGTGTGTGTGTGTGTGTGTGTGTGTGTGTGTGTGTGTGTGTGTGTGTGTGTGTGTGGTGTTCAAATGATCCTTTGAACGACGGTGCCGTCACCAAAGTAGTAGGATGGATGGCGCACCTTTCGGCAGACTCTGACGAAGCTCTAACGGAGCGAAAACTAGTTTAGGCCTTTAGGCAGAAATTTATCATTTTCTTCAATAATAATTTGTGATCCGAGTCGGTGGTATTCTATATAGTTTATAAAATTTATGTTTAGGACAAAAGCGATTTCTCTGGGGTCAGTTCAGACATTTCAGGTGAAAACCTGGGAGATTTTTTTATACCAGGCTTAAAAATGAAGTTAGGTAGAAACATTATGCCGTCGTCCATTTAACGTTAATTTCGTCTACAATTATAATCTGACCGCTCCTGTTCTACTAAACTTCACTGTATAGGCCTACTAGTTTAGAAATCTGACACCCGTTTCTGTACGTTGAGTTTTTACAGAGCTAATCCCTAAGATTTATATTTAAAATCATTTTCGAAATGAAATATTTCCATATAATCTACTTCTTTCTTCAGCCTTAACCACAGTACTGTGGTCACTAACGCATACCACCTCACGTTAGCGCACTCGATTTTCACTGATGATGGCAGTCGATGACACTGCCGAAACGTTTGGTTTTGCAGAAAACATTGAACCACGGCCAAACAGCCCGAGAAGGAATTTTAACAACAAACTACTTCTTTGTTGCCGATAACGTAGTGCACATAAAAAATTATCCCCTCCCCTACAACTGCCATTTTTATTTATAGAAAATTACCCCCTCCACCTTCAACTACCCTTTTCATTTATAAATATTTCATCTACCTTTCTACAGTGGATTATTATGACCTTTTTTTTTAGGATACTTTATTTATCAAAATTAAGTACTTTACTCGTGTTAAACATAAAACGTTGCAGATAAACTACCCCTTCCCCTTAACCGATCTTCACCAACATCAATAGATCTTGAGTCCTCTACAACTCTGGCACATATGAAAAAAATATTTGATTCTGTTTGAATTTGCGGCAGTTCGCTATAGACAAAATTCTACAGACACGCGCGCGCGCGCGCACGCACACACACAGTTTTCGAAAAATTAATTTTCTTCATGTTTTGAGGGTAGTTACAATCAGAATCAGCCCTTATCGCGAACACGATTTTTTTCGCCATCACCATACTTCCATTTTCTTATGGAACATGGAAGTAAAATTGCTGGTACTCCCAGTTAGTATTGTATACTATAAGTAGAGAGGCATCACACTGGTTATCGTTTTCTGTTTCAAACACGCACGACACGCGCTCGCACATCGATAAATTTTCACGAAATCCTTGTTCCTATTCGTTTGCGTTTAAATGCTTTGGTGCACGAATGGAAATCATATCCAACCTATGTGAAGACGGCGACTGGCAGTTGTGTGTGTGTGTGTGTGTAGCTTTAGTTGTGTGTCACTGCCAGATCACGTGACTTATTGGAATTCACGACGTGAACAGCTGGTGATAAATCATACCCACTGCCTACTAGATATTATTATTCACACTGTGTGCATGTATTGAGACATACAACACTTATATAGAACGAAACACAGGCAAGAAATAATAAATTATAGATTAAATTATTTTAATAAATTATAGGAAATAAGTCAATTTTGTGCTGAATATTGTATTCAGATCGTGGTTTAAATTCTTTTTAATTAGATACCTTACATAAGGCATAGGCAACCTTTGAATGTATGGTGGTGCATATATAACTGAGGACCAGTTTGATGGGAGCACCCCCCCCCCACACCATCAATAGAATAGAAAGGCCCGGAGTTCAATAGAAGGACGTTACAAACATTAACTGTCACTTTATAATATCCTTGTGCTTATATTTAGCGACGTGGAACATCGAATCTTTACAGTGTAAAAAAACTTTACAGTATTTTTCATATAAATTTGTGATTTTGTAAAAATAAATTAAAGAACTTTCCACAACAAGACTATTTATTTTCAAAAAGTACACAGAAATGTAAGACTTGAAAAAATCGTATTTGAAACAAATACGAAAGTTTCAGTTCCTTTGAAAAAACTAACCCACAGTATTAAAAACGGCTGGTACTATTTTATAATAAAGTACTCTGAGGCAGGTACAGTGCGAGTGCGCCCTTCGTTCAAAGAAAATAAAATTATAAATTGGTTCACGGGCGCAGGATTGCCGACTGCTGCCCTACACGAATTTCTGTAATTTATAAAATGATTTTGCTACACTTTTGATGTTCAGGTGTCGAACAATTTTGAAATTTCCAAAGCTGAACATTACTCTCAGTTTGTGATTAACGTTTTCTTTAATTTGATATACCCCACATGGTCATGTTGTGGAGTTGTTTTTTGAAAATTTCAACCCCCATATTTTTCCAACACGCCATCCTTTTTTTTTTGAGTGGGGGGAGATCAACGTCAAAAACAATAGGCCTCTGTAAGCTAAAGGTATAGGAACTTGCACGGCAAATTTTACGAAGATTCACACGTTAAAGTGCAAAGGACAAAATGGTTTTAGGCCAAAGAACGCCGCGTGGATAAAGAGCGAAAGCTAAGAAAGTCTATCTGCGGACGCTGTTTCTCAAGAAAGGGAGATCGCTCTAAACCAGTGGTTCACAAGCTTCCCGGACCCGCGTACCACTTTGGTTTTCCATGTTCATTTCGAGTACCACCGGAGCTTAAAGAAAGGTTATTGGGGATTTCTCAATAAAAAACATGATACAACATGAATATTAGATATATTAGTTCAATCACTTTCTGCTACAGTCCGTTTCTTGATGTATTTAATACATTTAATATTTATAATGAATTTACCTCAAGATATTTTTTTCCTTATTAGGAACATGTTTCGGGTACCATCTTGTACCCATCCTCAGCCTTCAGGTTTTTGTGTCTGGTGAAGTACATATGTGTTGGTTGACTATTATTATTGTGGCTTCCTGTTGGCTTCTGGTACTTCAAATTGGTTTTATTGTGTGTGTATTATTAGTTGTTGTATTATCATTGTTGTGTGGGCTATTTAGTTTTTGTAAATTAATACACAAAAAACTAACACATACAACAACTAACGGTATATACAAAATTGAATGCCAAGATTGCAATAAATGTTACATAGGACAAACAAAAAAACAGCTGAAAAACGTTATTTTGAACACCTAAACGCATACAAAAAAACCAGAAATATACAAATCCAATTTAGCCACACATGCAATAAACACAGGACATGAATTCCCAGACATAACCAATGTGACACTAATAAAACATATACCACACAAAGGCACCATAATGAACATTTGGGAAAATTTACAAATATACAAATATAAAACACAAAACAAACTAATAATTGAACAAATACAAATCAATACAAAACATGGCACAATATTCAAAGCACTCAACATAAAAAATACACAAAAAACTAACACATACACCACAATCACACACAATAAAACCAATTTGAAGTACCAGAAGCCAACAGGAAGCCACAATAATAATAGTCAACCAACACATATGTACTTCACCAGACACAAAAACCGGAAGGCTGAGGATGGGTACAAGATGGTACACGAAACATGTTACTAATAAGGAAAAAAATATCTTGAAGTAAATTCATTATAAATATTAAATGTATTAGATATATTATATATATGTATATTAGATATATAACCGTATTAATATAATGAGAGCAGACATCTAATGAAATATTACCGCGAAGTGTTTTAGGTTGTGTTTTTATACGGGTAATTGTTTTACATCATGTCCGGTGAAAATTTATTGTTGTTTTGAACATCAATTTTAATTTATAATTTTTTTAAGTAAATACTTTTTTCTAGCTAGGTCTTCTTGCGTACCGCCTCAGATGCCTCCGCGTACCACTAGTGGTACTCGTATACCACGGTAGACAGTGACTGTACAGGCCAAAGACCACCCCATCCAAGGCTAAAGTCCCAAAAGTCCCAGACAAAGAAGGAGAAGAAGAAGAAGAAGAAGAAGAAGAAGAAGAAGAAGAAGAAGAAGAAGAAGATGATGATGATGATGATGATGATGATGATGATGTAGATGTAGATGAGGTCGGTCACGAAATACACTAGATCTGAATCTGGATACAGAGGATCTGGATGTCACGAAATACACTGAATGAATAACTAATGGAAATTACAGTAATTATACGAGGATCATTCTAGAAGTTCGCGGAGCGACATCTATAACTTAGCAGTAGAACTAAAAAATTTTTTATGTATCGTAAGATTCATATGTCATTTGAACACCTGTTAATTTCCAAATCTGCTTGTCAATTTATTCACTGTTTACTGGCTGTTTGAAATTTACGTGCCATGCGTGTGTTGAAAAACGGACAAAATCAGAAATTCTTTGATAAAAAGGGTCTAGCGCCAATGGAACTTCACAACGAAATGAGAAATGTGTTAGGAAATGCTGGACCTTCAAAAACGACAATAGTTCGTATGTGGGTTTCTCGAGTTTAAACGTGGTCATACAAGCTCTAAGATGATCCCCGCGTGGACACCCCAAAAGCACAAAGGTTTTTCGTAGCAAGTCCTTGACTTAGACTATGATTCACACGCTAATGTGAAATGCTTGTGACATCAGCAATGTGATCTACTTCCAATCGCCGATCTTCCAATACCGTATAGGCAGGCGTTCGGCATTTTTTAAACTCATATTGAATGACCGAGACTTCGTATTGAATGACCACTTAAATTTTAAATCCAACCCGCTATACGATACAGCATTGAACCTGCTTAGGCGTAATCACTCAGATAATAATTCAGTCTCCGATCGGCTTCGTCGTGGTGCGCACCATTTAGAAAGCGAGTGAATTACATAGTGGACAATTATGTGTAACATGTGATTTTAACTATTAACGACCTCAATAGAGCGATTTAATCTGATGATGGAGCAGATGTTCCGAAACGCGTAATTTTAATCGACGTAACGAAGTCACACGACGGATATAAGGTGATTTATTTATCTATAATTTACTATTCATACGTGACTTGGATACCAAGATCTAATATGCATTTAAAATTTTTTAAACGATAACTGGAGTTGATGCACTTTTTGTTTGTCCACTGCAGGGATCATCTTTAGTGCTCGTACGACCATGTTTCAACTCAAGAACCCACTTACAAACATTGTTTATGAACATGCAGCATCTTCTAACACATTTGCCTTCTCGGTTAGGCGCCGTCCATATATTACGTCACCACTTTGGGGGGGAGGGGGGGTTCGGCTAAGTGTGACAAATGGTGACAAGGGGGAGGGAGGGGTTTCAGAAGTTGTGACGTAACCACTTTTTTATTCTTTGTTTTATAAGGATGAGTTTTGTAAAGAGAACGCTTTTTTATGCAGACAGGCGTTTAAATATTTACATTTTCTTCGCTAATTTTTACTGGGGCGTAGAACACACGTACACAAAAGTTCGATTTCCCCAAACTCGGCTACCGCGTGTTTACTCACATCATACATTCTTCTCTGCTAGCACTGTGTTGTCGGTGTCTCGATTTCCCCGAATTCGGCTACCCCGTGTTTACTCACATCATACGTTCTTCGCTGTGAACACGCTCTTTGTTTAGTCTTCTCTTGATTTCGAGCGTGTCTGTTTAGTCTTCTATTGATTTCGTGTCTCGAGTCCTCGTATCGTGCGTTTTGCTACGCCTTCACTCCCATCATACATACCACCATTGTGGTCGTTCGTAACATGAATCGTAGCTAGCTTTACGAGTCTCTTTTCGACGCGTATAAGAAGGCCTACCCCGACAGGCCGAAAGTGAATCTCCAAAATGACTGCAATACCTTCTGGGCGGAAGCAAAAAAGGAGTGCGGCAAGGAAGATTCGTCTTTGACGCTAAGATTAGTGCGAAAGTGAAAGAGCTTTTGGTGAGAGGGACTAATAAGAAAGTCAAGGGTTTGTTTTCGTATTTTACTATACATTCCACGAATGTGAAAACCGCAACACATGCACCTGCAACAATCACGGCTCCGGCTGCGTCGACCAGTCAGCTCACAGTTAGTGATACACCTAAAAAATGTGAGAGCAGAGACTCTGAAAATGAAAAAAGGCGTACACCTTCACAGGATGTATCTCAGACGACGATTGCGAATTTGCAAGCCAAAATTTGTACTTTACGTAAGCTATTTAATTTGTTTAATAGTTTTAATTAAATTAAATACGGTACTTAATTTAATTTAATGTGTTTAAAAGTAGTTGTAATAAAGAAATAACTTATAATTGCTGGTACGTAATTTTTCATTGAAGATCGCCGACTTCCAACAAAGAAGGGAAAATAAGGGGGGTCTGACCCACCATGGTGACGTAATATTATGGGGGGGGGACTCGCCGAGTGTGACAAATGGTGACAATGGGGGGGAGGGGGTCCAAAATGCCGAATTTTGTGGTGACGTAATATATGGACGGCGCCTTATACACTTTCGTTGGCGCCAGACAGTTTTTAACCAAGAATTCAATCACACCACGATGATTGATTTTGCCCACTACAACACGGCAGCCATATACAGGAAAATACTGATTCCAGGACAACAAGAGTGCAATAGCAGTGACCACAGATTGACTGAAAACACCATGTCTAACATATTGGCTGTTGTTTCTCAAGGTCAGCCAAAAAATATTTATAACGTCAATTTGCAGACTGTTAAAACAAAAACAAAAAAAGAAGAAAAAGAAGATATAACCGAATATAACGATTATCGACCAGCAGGAGCGGTTTATAAAAAGCTGCACTTAATGTCTTCATCGTTGGCCGCACGTCCGTTACGGACCAAAAACAAAAAAGTAAGAATAAGAAGAAATAAAAAAACCAAAAGCAATAATGTGCGGTAAAGACACGCAATCGTCGTGATTCGCTGCTGTCGCTGATGTTCGTACATTCACAAGGAAAATTTCCTTTTGCATTCGAAGCCTCTTTATTATCGAAAATAAAATAACACACACGTTACTTCCAGTACAAGAAAAGCGTGATATAGTTCTAGTATTTATAAACAACATGGACTAGTATGCTGGAGAACTCGCTCACTTTTTAAATAATGAAAGAATTAATATTATATGTTTTATATATATATATATTTTTTTCTATTTGGGTAACTCGACGTTTCCTGCAGTAATTATATAATTTGTAAGACCAAATATGCAAGAAAGAAATATAATATACCAAATTGCTTATGAAAATGGATACAATAAAATACTGTAAATAAAATCAAATACAAAATAAAAACGGAACAATTAAAAATTAATAAAAATGAACAATACATAAATAATAACAACAATAAAAAATGGGCCACATTCACATACATAAATAATAAAATGATAAAACTAACAAAATTATCTAACACAGATACACAAAATAGCATACAAAACTTATAAAAACCATTTACATTTACAAAAACTAAATAACCCACACAACAATGATAATACAACAACCAATGGTATATACAAAATTGAATGTCAAGATTGCAATAAATATTACATAGAACAAACAAAAAACAGCTGAAAAAAGGTTATTTTGAACACCTAAATGCATACAAAAAACCAGAGATATATAAATCTAATTTGGCCACACATGCAATAAATACTGGACATGAATTCCTAGACATAACCAATGTGACACTAATAAAACATATCCACACAAACGGACTGTAGCAGAAAGTGATTGAATATATATATATGTGTGTGTATATGTATATGTATGTGTGTGTGTGTGTGTGGGGAGAGAGAGAGAGAGAGAGAGAGAGAGAGAGAGAGAGAGAGAGAGAGAGAGAGAGAGAGAGAGAGAGAGAGAGAGAGGAAAAGGGGTATTAAGCGACCGTAAAAACTAAAATGTTTCGTGAGACTCCACTCCACTGTGAACAGACTCTCAAGAAGAGGTCAGGCTAAAAATATGAATCGTTTTACTGTCACGAAGATGTGAAGGCTTTTTGGGAAGCGAAGCATACCGGTGGTCTGAGTCACGTGAAGGTTGTACGGGATCTTGACATTTCGGTCTGGCAAAGTGAAGGTACCGCGCGGGCCACGTGCCTTGTAGCCAGACATAGAGCGTGACATTGTTCGGGGTTACGTAACACCACACACACACGTTTGCGTATACGTTTGCGAAGGTTACTTCTTATCGTTATCTTGTTTACACGCCGTTTCTACTAAGTTAGCGAATAACTTCGTTGGCGTGTCCCTTCTCGCACTCAGAAATACCGGCGCCGCGGGAACGTCGTCGCTGACGCTGCAATCAAGCCACGGGCTCAAAGACGCCCCCGCTAAAGCAAAGCAAAACAAAAAGCTGAACCTGGAACTCGAAACGTTGCGTGCACTCTGTCAACTTTTATTTTTTATTATTCTGGCTGTACAATGTTTACACATTTTCCGGAACCAAAGATTACAGAAGTGAATGAATTCTCATCTTCCACGGCTGCTTATCCATCCAAACATCTTCAATTTCTCGTTCCCTAAATATAGTCTGAATTTCTTCTAACCAGTGATAGGTGGTCTTCTTATTTTCCTTCTTCCTGGTGGGGTCCATTCCATAACTGTCCTTGGCAATCTTTCCTCTGACATTCTTTTCGTGTGTCCATACCAGTGTAATTTTTTTATTTTGATAAAATCAGCCATTGAATTTTCCACATTCATTCTGTTCTTAATGATTTCATTTCTAATTTTCTAACGTCTGGATACTCTTGCCGAACGTCTCCAAAAGTCCATTTCTGCTGTCATTAATTTTGTTTTTGTATGTTTATTAGTAGTCAGAACTTGTGAGCCGTATGTCATGATACTTCTAACAATGGTTTTAAATATTCTGGTTTTTAGTTTCTGCTGTAATTTGCTTATCCCACAGGATTCAACTTAACGTAGATATAGCCATCTTTCTCAAATTAATTCTGGATTGTATTTCTTTGTTTCTCTTTCCCACTTCCCGTAATTTTCAGCCCTAAATTCCTCTGTATATGAAATCTTCCCCATGTATTCCTGTAATATCAAGTCTTGATGAAGGTCACCTATTGCCATGTAGGCCTATTTTGTTTTATTCATATTTGCCTTTAGTCCCTATTTCTGATATTTTCCTTTAACTATTTTCTAGTCATGTGCTCTATGTCTTAAAAATGTTGAGCTAAAAGTAATTGGTCATCAGCAAACTGTAATGAATAAACTGTATCACCATCAAGTGGAAGTCCCATGTTCCTATAAATACATTTTCTTTTCCAAGTCTCTATTGCTTTCTTCACTGTGTCAACTTTTGTCATGAGAAATTCCTACATGAAATATTGCATTTGTCTCTTCTTCTTCTTCTTCTTCTTCTTCTTCTTCTTCTTCTTCTTCTTCTTCTTCTTCTTCTTCTTCTTCTTCTTCCTAAAAAATACGCTCACATTCTTAAAGAAAAAAATACTCTTTACACTTAAAGCACACTTATCTGTGTCAGTGGGGAAATTTTGGGTAGCTATGTGGGAAAAAGGGGTTTCACTGGCCTGGCAACACTGCTTTTTCGTTTCATATACCACGTTGAATCAGTTTACTGCCGTAAGAGCGCGAGGTGTACGGGAGTGAGTCGAGCACCATAGTGCCGTACATGAAGATCTCATTTTTAAAAATAAAGTGACCACTGTGCGCTCTATAAAGGTGTGATCGGAAGTTTATACATCGACGTTTTGTGTTCATAGTAATTTTGAAACATGAAAAAACATACAGCCAAATGCAATATAAAAACCAGAAGCAAACTCACACGGATCAGCTAAAATAAAAGTACAGTGTAAACAAAGATACAAAATTATAGGCCTACTCTTTCCACATTTCAAACATGTATCAATAAATTGTCATTGACAAATCTACTAGGTGTCCGAAAAGTCCCGCACCATAGGGGTTTACAATATGTGTTCAATATGGTTACCGGAAGTGTCGAAACATAACTGTAAACGATCTCCCAAGTTCCGCAGAATGTTGGCCACCAAGCCAGGTGTTACAGAACGGTACTCAGTTGTGATTCGGTCACGCAGATGTTTTATGTCCATGATCTTGACAGCATAAACTTTGGATTTTACATAACTCCACACAGCAAAATCCATTGGGTTTAAATCCGGAGATCGTGGAGCCCATTCCACTCGTCCCCTACGGCCAACACAACACTTGTAGCTTGTACGGGTGAAACTTGTGTTTTTTTAAAATGTCCGCGACTGTTGATCGAGGAACGCCCACTTCCAAGCTTGTTCGGCGAATTGATTTCTTTGGACTTGCTGCTACCTTTGCCAAAACCCCTTCCACATCTTCTGGTGTCCTTGGACGTCCAGATCGTGGAGCATCTGCCACACTACCTGTAGCCTGGAATTTCCTTAACAGTCTGCCAACCGTGGTGTGCGACACTGGCTCTCGTTCCGGCTGCCTCAGATTAAATTCTGCTGCAACGTCTCTATTGGTGAATCCTTCTCTTCCACAGAGGAGGATAAGCTCTACCCGCTCTTCAGCAGTCAACATTTTTCAGTACTGCAACAAACAAAAGAAACAAACCCAATTAATGAAATCCCTATGGTGCGGGACTTTTCGGACACCCTGTATATTATATATTATAATAAAATATAAGTGTCACTGATTTTAAACTGTTTTTATTTATTAAACAATTGGAAAGTTGTGTAAATATATTAGGCTAATGATGAACTAAGTACAAGGAAACGATTTCAAAAGCATTCAGTTCGATCTCTTAGCATGCGAGTACATTTTATTTTAACATAAAAAAATTGCATTTAATAGTTACGTTATTCTTGTAATAGTATTTAAACATTCAGAATATACTCATGTACTTCAAAATATTACGCTTTCCTAAAGCACACGACGTATTTGTGGCAGTGAAGGGAAATTTTGGGCAAATGTGGGATAAAGGGGTCTGACTGACCTGCAACACTGCTTTTTTGTTTCATCTACCAGTTTTGTTACATGCTCAATCAGTTTACTACCCTAACAACAAGTGGGGTCGAAGGGCATGCCCGTCGCCCGCTCGTGTGCTTTGTTCCGAGCCCCTGCCGCAGGGACCACAGATGATCTCCATGTTAAGCTTGTGGTGGCCTGCTACCGGCCGTGGTCTTCTATTAGGTCCTAGTTACCTAGTTGAGGGTCAGTGTACGCCGAGGCCGGGTCCGAGAGTCACCTGGCACAGATTGGTAGCGATCGAGGGCGCTAATAAGGTGTGGTTGCCCTGAAAGCGGGCCGTGCGGCGACAGAATCTACGGGACAGTGTCCATATAGTGGCGTCCAAAGCACAGCTACACACTCGAGTATCAATACTTAAGTATAACACAATTATATTCTCTTTTTTTTTGTCACCTAAGTATAAATTATGCCAAACACAGATGACCACTGAACTGAGTTTAAAACTAATCAGAATATGTGTCTATAAGAATTGCTATATGTTTACCTAGCTGATACTAAATAATAAGATCTGTGAGGCACTTACAATTGTTGCTGACGCCAAACACACAACTGTAAATTTTCCCAGACCAACTGCCCTATTTATAAAACAGAACCAGATGACGCTTGCACATTATTTGACTTTTGAAGGAAATGAAAGTAACACGTGTAGATTGTAATATTAAATTGTAATAATGTATAAATTAAGTTCTGTGATATTATAAATTTCTCGTTTTCTTAAAGAAAACATTTGAAGATGTAAACAAATTATCTCAACTCCTTCACATATACAATGATACATACATACGCACGCACATACTCACATACACGAACACGTTCACCCAAATAACTGTTCTGTTGTGTTTGACATTTCTTTTGAATTCATTCACAGGTCCTGATGATGACAATAAACATTGTCGAAACATCGACACAAACAAGTTAAAATTTGTGTTATTTTTGACCAATCCTCACTAACCCTTCACTGAAAAATTATTCTTATACTTCTTTATTCAATTTTCCAAATTCTATTAAAATTATTTTTTTTATACTTTTTATTCAATTTTGTACTTCTTTCTGTTATATGCATATTCTATACATTCTTCTTTATCAATTTATATATACGTATTATTTATAGTATGCCTCGACGGAGAAGAGGTCCAAATATTGGTCGTTTAACTACAAATCAAAGACGGATGAGAGAGCGACAAAATGTTGCTGCAGCAACTGTTGTAGGCCCTGCAGAACATAACATGAATCATGTGTTATATGAACAAAACAACACAGGATATAGGAATCTTCAGAATGAGTTTGAAGATAATTTACAATCTCTAGAATTCTATGAATGTGTAAATTGTTCTCGAGTGTTGATGCAGCAAACATTTTTTAATATGTGTCCGCAGTGTAGACAAAACCCAAATAAGTTTACTGCAGTTAATCGTATGGATCCTAAAGATGTACCTATAGAACTGATGGATCTCTGATGCGCTTTGGACGCCCAGCGCAATCCTCGGTCCAGGAGAGACTGAAGGCCAAATAGCCCCATACGGGGATCGCGTAGGTAACCATCGGCACCACATGGGTGGTCACGATAAGCTGCCCTGCTGCCCTAGACGGAGGGACATAGAGGTGCTGCAAAGCAAGGTGACGGAGTTGATATAGACGATAGACGGTCTTGAGGACTACTCGCTCGGAGTATGTCCGCCAGGTTTTACTGCCCTAGGGGCGCGAGGTGTACGAGAGTGAGCCGACCATCATAGAGCCCTATATGAAGTTCTCACTTTAAACAAACGTTTTCCGTGCGGTATACAGGTGTGGACGGACGTTTATGCATTGACGTTCTGTACCTTACATTACCTTCATGGTTAGCGAGCGGCCATTCGAGCTGTCTGACAGACAGATTGACATTCGTTTTCCCGTGTCACGCCATCGCCGTAACAAGACAGACCTTGCAGGAAGCGGAAGTGTAATTACTACAGAGAACAAGACGTTTCCATTACAATAGTTTGTGTGTGTGCCCGCGGGCGCGAGTACCTGTGTACAGAGACGCAAAGTAGGGCGAATACAAAACGACAGAAAATTAACTATTACTTCCTCTTCTTCTTCTTCCGTCAGGGAGTAGACGAATCGCCTGTTCGTGTCCCAAAGAAAATACATCCACTTCCTATCAACCAACCCGGGTCCTCCTAGGTCTTTCTGTACTTCATTATCCAGTAGATTTTTATCCTCCAGGCTCACCCCTCTTCCACTGGACTAACACTTTGCCTGAGTATCCTCTTCTCAAATATATTTAGTTGCCTCTCATCTGATCTAGCCAGCGTCCATGTCTGTGATACATAAGTCAGTACTGGGCGCACTAAGACCTTCTACATCCAATACCTTGGTCTTCCTGAAACCCCTACTTCATTTTGAGTAGTTAAAACAAAAAGAATATTTCTTTTTGTAAAGAGGGGCTACAAGTTAATTAAAACTAGGCTAAGGCCTAGAGAAGCTAAAAATTGCGCTGGATCCAGTAAGACGGGACTCGCAATAAAAACTCAAGAATTAAATAATTAACAATCCCATTTTATTATTCTATCTCATATAATAAAAATAACAAAAAAACAACAGTGATTTATAATTCCCCTTTTAAATGGTTAACTAAAGAAGTATACCCTCTCAACAAGGCCACCTGAAAAATATAAACTGAATCCACGAAAATAATTGCTATGTCACCATCAATGAATTGAAAACTTAAAATAATCATTAACCTCAAAATAAAACTCCCATTAAACTATTTATTAAAATATGAAATTTATATCATATGTTTCTTTTAAAATGCAGTATATAAATTGACGAAGGTAAATGATTTCATTCACAGTTACTATTAATAATTAAAATAATTACTCATCCAATTTAAATGAACTTTAAAGGTGACACTTCCTATACGTGTTAAATAGAATAATTAATTTAAAGAAATGATCAGCCACGATTATTGAGATAGAATACTCGTCTACTGGTGTATATAAATTCTAATAATAAATCCCTATATCCCACCAAAAGTACAGCAATGCATAATATTTATATATATATATATATATATATATATATATCCCCCAAAATGTACACAGAAATATACAGACATAACATGTTCCACAAGACAATTACATATACAAAAGTATACAAATACATAAAGGTCTCTTGCCACGCCCTTTTTTTATATTACCCTTCTGGTGTATATAAATTCTAAACTTCTTCTGTATAGGAATCCCAATTAGGATTAAATATTTATTTCTATAAATGTACCCCCATGGTGTGGGTTAATTGCACGTCATGTGTATCATAAAGTATTGCATACAAATGTCCCCAGGACATTAAAAATTTAAAAGAAGTGCCTAAGTGGCTAAGTGCTAAAATACTTAATTAAGGTGAGAAATAAAAATTGTTTAAAATAATTAACGCCCCCCCAGTTACCATGATTAATATAAAGAATTTATATAGACTAAAATAGGGCCAATTAATGAAAAGAGAAAATTGCACAATATTAGCACCTTATATAAAAAAAATACATTTGTGTGTCAGAGACGGACATGTTTCTTCAACTTATAACCAGTCTCAACAAATTTTGTCTCAACAACCTTGTTTCGACAAACAAGTTGAAAAGTGTTTCGACAGGCACAGCTTGGTTGAAACTAATTAAAAAAAAACACCTACCTCCCCAGTAATCCTTTTATACAAATGACCTAACCTGATTTTAAAAATAAGAGAAAATATATGTTTTTATGCATAGTAAATTAAACTTGAGAAAATATTAATAACAAACTGACTTTAAATCTGTAGCGAAAGCTCTATAAAGAAATGAGTGTAAATCTAAGTTGGATGCTGTGTTGTAGACATGTCAGTCTCTGAACTGACAATTTACTATACATGTATTGAAATTTTACAATTAATTCTTAGTGTTCACACTAAACTGTCCCATCAATTGGGGATCCAAATGAATGTATACTTGAACGGTAAAACTGATGATTATGTATAACTGGTGCCATGTTGATTCTACGTGTGAATATAAATGGATATTTTTCACCTGCTTATATGTGCCCAGAAGGATGATCTCTTATTTATAGCGTGACGATCTCATGATTGGCATGTTGTTGTGGTCTTATTCTCTTCGGTGTCGAGTGTGGAGCTTTTAAGATGTCATTTCGTTCAGTGGTAGCAGAACTTGTCTCTGTTCAGTGAACCCTGTTCACACATTACATTTTTAGTGAGAGACCACACACAAATGCCCCCACTGTTTGGACACCCTCCAAAATACATAAATAAAAACAACACCTAGTTGTGTTGTACATAATAAAACTTGGTAACATTATTTTGGCCAACATGCCTTACTTAAAAAAGTTCTCTAACAATGATTCTTTATAACGCTTTATAACTTGAACCTCACTGAATGTGAGTTGCTTTTGCAATACAATAATTTATCTTGGCTCTGTAACATCTTATGAACTTATTACTTTGAGTGAAATTGAGGTTACCACGTGGCGAAGAATTTATTTAAAACACATAGTTTTTTACTCCATAGAATCTGAGAATACTATTACTTTGAATGAGACATGATTTACGTTTAAAACGTGCCTGAGTAAGTTCCCAATTATATTTGTATAAAGTTTTACTGTCATTGTAGCAAAACCTTATACCACTTAATGACGACACATTGTGAAATAGGTTAAGTGAACAACACAATCTCGTTACATCAGTTTTAATGAAAGTTCAATATTAATTATATTGTGGTTATTGTACTTTAGGTATTAAAGCCGAGATTCTGACACTCCAATAATCAAGTTTTATTGGTTTATAAAAACTTTACGAACAATTACGTCTCTCACCATGCATGATTCAACAAGTGGGCACGCTTACTCAAGCTTACTAAAAAAACATTTTCTCCTTTAAAAATTTAGTATATAATTAATATAATGAAATCAAAACTCACCGCAGTCGTTAAGAAACTTATCTCATAGTTTTTTATAAGAAGTAGATGCTAGATATTCACACTTCTCTCCACCGAAGAGATTTTCTACGAGGCCATCAGCTAGGCTTCCATGTTGAGACAAAAAAAACGGAACGCCTCCCTCGTTTGGGTAAGGAAAATCTCACCAGGCTGCAGCACTGTTGTTTAAAACTGCTGGAAAAACTCAGCAGATGGAAACACCGATCAAACTATGAAAAATCGAAAACGGTAGCCTCTCCCATCCGCGGGTAGAGAGCAGCACTCCTTATTACATTAACTTTTGTACTGTCCTTACCGTCAAAAAATGCCAATAAAATAACTGAACTCGCGCTGAATCTTTTGACTCAGCACACCCTCACCCCAAAAGGGCAACATAGTTGCCCCAACGTTAAAGGCCAGGAGGGTACCCTGCAGTGTACCTCTCCCCAAAAGATACCAGTGGACGTCGTGGTTGGGTTGGCTCAGCTGAGCTTGCTCTCAGGAGAACAGAAATCAAAAAGGAAAATGAAAGAGACGAAAGAAGATATGTATTATGTAAGTGTGAGGGTGCTGCATGCTGACCTGATCAGAGTCCGCATACAGCACAAGAGAGAGAGAGAGACAGGAAAAGACAAAAGAAAGATTTCTACGTATGTAGATATTCCGATCTCCTGAGGCTCGCCCCCCGACTGAGGCCCAACTTGATACCTACTCAGGACAACAACAACCCCCCCCCTTTTCTTACTGGATTGGAAAACTCAACGCCAATGCAACCATCCTCATGCGACCCTCTCCGCCAGACCAACCCCACAGGACCGCCCCAATACGTCACACTCTCTGGTGACCACCACCTACTCCTCCTGCTGCCACTCACACACGCGTCCGAAGACCAAAACAAGGTAACTAATACCTTGGTATGTGAGCGCCCATAACTTTATTGTCCACATATGGACTGACCAGCCATATGCTAAAACAAGGCATCACATATCCTTGACATATCTAACTAGTCGTTAAAAAAAACATCCCTATACTAGGCCGGACGGCCCCTATTAGCCGGACAGAGAAAACCGCATCGAGGGCACGCGAACATCAATCCCTTCACTTGGTCTTCATTACTGCAGAACTAACGAGGGGGTTTTACTTCAGCACAGCAACTTCGAACAACCTACACTTAATCAAAAATAACTACCACGGAAAGCAACTAGGGAATGCGGCATGGCCAGGACTCTACAAAAATCAACGACAACCTACAACAAAGAAAAATGAAAACGACACTAAACTTACTATCCACGTAGTCACCACTCTTCCAACTAACTTCTCTCTAACTCCTCTCGGCTATTTTTTTTTCCCTTTTCTAATTTTTTTTGCTTTTTCCTTTCTAATTTTTTTATTTGTTTTTCGGTTTTTACTTTGTTTTCTGAGGGGAGGGGTAGGAAAATTGGGAAGATGATAAGGGCAAGGATCATTGAAAGTTCAACAGCTAGGACTAAGGTAAAGGACATGGTTCCCTCCGGTAATAAGGATAGGTGGAGAAAACCAAGGCTCGCGGAGGCAGGGGCGCAACCCTGAAGTAGATGGACACCACTGGGATTGTGGGGAACATCTACCCGCTACCCATTAACCGCTTTGTCTCACCCTTTTATGACGAACTTTAGGAACCCGTTCCTTGTGGACATCACTCTCTGAGAAACTATCTTGTGTAGAGCAATACTGATTTATTTCATGTAAGTTATAATCAAGGTAACTTACCTTTCTACGTTTACCCCGATTTGGATTATCCTTAACCTCTAACTCCTCTGCTTCTATCTTCTTCTCTTCTACAATTGCTTCTGGTTCTATTTCTTCCACCTCTTCCTTTTCTTCCTCTCCATAATCAAAATCATCATCACGACACTGCACATCTTCATCTTCTAGTTGCTCACCTGGTCCCCCTGGAACTTCTTTCCACTCCTCGGAATCCTCAACAATACTTACAGAAAGCGTCTGCACATCTTCACACACTACATCATTCTCACTCTCAAACTCTACAACGCTGCCACCCAGTTTCTCCCCAACTTCTACCTCATCTACTTCTACCACACTTGCAGACTGGACATCCCCTAGTCCATCCGCGACCTCAGAAACACTTGCAGCCTCCCTAACACTTACACTTATACTCCCCTGCGTAGCATGTGCAGACCACTCTTCTGCCTCCTCCTTCGATTCCTCTTCTTCACCACTCTCAGCAACTATAACTTCTTCAACCTTACTCAACCTGGAATCCAGCTGTCCAGGTCCATGTGCAATGTCTAAATTAACTTCTACTGACGATGGTAAAGCTCCACCATCAAGTGACTTCTCATCTTCCGGCGTAGGCGATGATGATGTTATCGGCTCTGGATCCACCTTGGGCAGAAATGGATTTACCGGAACAATTACTGCGACCTTTGGTCGGACCGTATTTGTAGCAACACAACACCGGGCCATCTCCGCGAAATTATTTGGACGATTCCCAAACCTTCCCAAACGGGAACCGTCTTGGGAATTCAGTCCTCCTATAATTATATCTAGGACTTCGGTGTCGGTCAACCCTAATCTTAATACCCGGGCAGCTTTTCGTATGTCCTGCACGTAGTCCCCCAACGGCTCTCCGTCGGCCTGATAACGATAGAACCAATCCAGCCTAAGCTGGGAACGTCGTGGAGGATACATGAAGTAATCCAACACTTCCGCATGAAAAGTGTCGACCGTGCCGCCCCGACGCCAAGTGTTGGTGACCTTCTGTTGCAACGTACCCTGGCAATACGGGTATATAAGGCACAAGACCTCCCCATCGGATATACCCGGATAGGCTGCCAGGTGCAGGACAAGGTCCAAGAAAACCAGCAGCTGGTCCTCCTTAAATCCATCTACCACCGAAAATTTCTGGAGAACTGGGGTGAGAGGGTGGGGCAATTTCTGTTCCTCCCGGTGGTCGGGGGAAGACAATTTCTGAAAGCATAGCGCCGCCAGAATTACACAATCCGCAAAACACTATCAACAAAACACAACACCCTACAAATACCTAACACCTACAAACATAATGACAATAAAAAGATTGGAATAAGAAAAACTCACGTACTATACTTCCAAAGAGTAGACTGCGGGTCCACCTACCGATGCGAGAACTAGCCCACTAACTGAACAGCTCACACTCGATTACACCAGACAAAAGGAACGCGACACACACACAACACACACAACACGAAAAACAAAATACCGACCAACGAAAATTTATTTTAACCATTTCTTAGGTTACCTCCGGCTACCATTTATCGGCAGAAACCGACTGCCGATCGGGCCATACCGCCTAATTACAAAAAAAACGCAACACCTCCCCAAACATGGGTAAGGTAAACTCAAACTAACCAAACACCGACTGCGATAAGTCTTGCCCAGGGATTTCCCCTTCTAAAATTTCCTACCACGTGGCACTATTCACTATGCAAGGCGGGCAAGTACATATACATATGTTTCAAACCTTAAAACTAACAAAATATTTTCAACCTTGGGATATAGGGCCTTTAAAATTTTTCTAAGTTCTATTTAAGAACTAAACATTGTGAAAATTCCAAAATATTTCCTAAGTTTGCAAGCCCCGTCACACCCACAGGACCCTTGTCGTAACCACGCTCTGCTACCAAATGAAACCCCTACTTCATTTTGAGTAGTTAAAACAAAAAGAATATTTCTTTTTGTAAAGAGGGGCTACAAGTTAATTAAAACTAGGCTAAGGCCTAGAGAAGCTAAAAATTGCTGCGCTGGATCCAGTAAGACGGGACTCGCAATAAAAACTCAAGAGTTAAATAATTAACAATCCCATTTTATTATTCTATCTCATATAATAAAAATAACAAAAAAAACAACAGTGATTTATAATTCCCCTTTTAAATGGTTAACTAAAGAAGTATACCCTCTCAACAAGGCCACCTGAAAAATATAAACTGAATCCACGAAAATAATTGCTATGTCACCATCAATGAATTGAAAACTTAAAATAATCATTAACCTCAAAATAAAACTCCCATTAAACTATTTATTAAAATATGAAATTTATATCATATGTTTCTTTTAAAATGCAGTATATAAATTGACGAAGGTAAATGATTTCATTCACAGTTACTATTAATAATTAAAATAATTACTCATCCAATTTAAATGAACTTTAAAGGTGACACTTCCTATACGTGTTAAATAGAATAATTAATTTAAAGAAATGATCAGCCACGATTATTGAGATAGAATACTCGTCTACTGGTGTATATAAATTCTAATAATAAATCCCTATATCCCACCAAAAGTACAGCAATGCATAATATTTATATATATATATATATCCCCCAAAATGTACACAGAAATATACAGACATAACATGTTCCACAAGACAATTACATATACAAAAGTATACAAATACATAAAGGTCTCTTGCCACGCCCTTTTTTTATATTACCCTTCTGGTGTATATAAATTCTAAACTTCTTCTGTATAGGAATCCCAATTAGGATTAAATATTTATTTCTATAAATGTACCCCCATGGTGTGGGTTAATTGCACGTCATGTGTATCATAAAGTATTGCATACAAATGTCCCCAGGACATTAAAAATTTAAAAGAAGTGCCTAAGTGGCTAAGTGCTAAAATACTTAATTAAGGTGAGAAATAAAAATTGTTTAAAATAATTAACGCCCCCCCAGTTACCATGATTAATATAAAGAATTTATATAGACTAAAATAGGGCCAATTAATGAAAAGAGAAAATTGCACAATATTAGCACCTTATATAAAAAAAATACATTTGTGTGTCAGAGACGGACATGTTTCTTCAACTTATAACCAGTCTCAACAAATTTTGTCTCAACAACCTTGTTTCGACAAACAAGTTGAAAAGTGTTTCGACAGGCACAGCTTGGTTGAAACTAATTAAAAAAAAACACCTACCTCCCCAGTAATCCTTTTATACAAATGACCTAACCTGATTTTAAAAATAAGAGAAAATATATGTTTTTATGCATAGTAAATTAAACTTGAGAAAATATTAATAACAAAACTGACTTTAAATCTGTAGCGAAAGCTCTATAAAGAAATAAGTGTAAATCTAAGTTGGATGCTGTGTTGTAGACATGTCAGTCTCTGAACTGACAATTTACTATACATGTATTGAAATTTTACAATTAATTCTTAGTGTTCACACTAAACTGTCCCATCAATTGGGGATCCAAATGAATGTATACTTGAACGGTAAAACTGATGATTATGTATAACTGGTGCCATGTTGATTCTACGTGTGAATATAAATGGATATTTTTCACCTGCTTATATGTGCCCAGAAGGATGATCTCTTATTTATAGCGTGACGATCTCATGATTGGCATGTTGTTGTGGTCTTATTCTCTTCGGTGTCGAGTGTGGAGCTTTTAAGATGTCATTTCGTTCAGTGGTAGCAGAACTTGTCTCTGTTCAGTGAACCCTGTTCACACATTACATTTTTAGTGAGAGACCACACACAAATGCCCCCACTGTTTGGACACCCTCCAAAATACATAAATAAAAACAACACCTAGTTGTGTTGTACATAATAAAACTTGGTAACATTATTTTGGCCAACATGCCTTACTTAAAAAAGTTCTCTAACAATGATTCTTTATAACGCTTTATAACTTGAACCTCACTGAATGTGAGTTGCTTTTGCAATACAATAATTTATCTTGGCTCTGTAACATCTTATGAACTTATTACTTTGAGTGAAATTGAGGTTACCACGTGGCGAAGAATTTATTTAAAACACATAGTTTTTTACTCCATAGAATCTGAGAATACTATTACTTTGAATGAGACATGATTTACGTTTAAAACGTGCCTGAGTAAGTTCCCAATTATATTTGTATAAAGTTTTACTGTCATTGTAGCAAAACCTTATACCACTTAATGACGACACATTGTGAAATAGGTTAAGTGAACAACACAATCTCGTTACATCAGTTTTAATGAAAGTTCAATATTAATTATATTGTGGTTATTGTACTTTAGGTATTAAAGCCGAGATTCTGACACTCCAATAATCAAGTTTTATTGGTTTATAAAAACTTTACGAACAATTACGTCTCTCACCATGCATGATTCAACAAGTGGGCACGCTTACTCAAGCTTACTAAAAAAACATTTTCTCCTTTAAAAATTTAGTATATAATTAATATAATGAAATCAAAACTCACCGCAGTCGTTAAGAAACTTATCTCATAGTTTTTTATAAGAAGTAGATGCTAGATATTCACACTTCTCTCCACCGAAGAGATTTTCTACGAGGCCATCAGCTAGGCTTCCATGTTGAGACAAAAAAAACGGAACGCCTCCCTCGTTTGGGTAAGGAAAATCTCACCAGGCTGCAGCACTGTTGTTTAAAACTGCTGGAAAAACTCAGCAGATGGAAACACCGATCAAACTATGAAAAATCGAAAACGGTAGCCTCTCCCATCCGCGGGTAGAGAGCAGCACTCCTTATTACATTAACTTTTGTACTGTCCTTACCGTCAAAAAATGCCAATAAAATAACTGAACTCGCGCTGAATCTTTTGACTCAGCACACCCTCACCCCAAAAGGGCAACATAGTTGCCCCAACGTTAAAGGCCAGGAGGGTACCCTGCAGTGTACCTCTCCCCAAAAGATACCAGTGGACGTCGTGGTTGGGTTGGCTCAGCTGAGCTTGCTCTCAGGAGAACAGAAATCAAAAAGGAAAATGAAAGAGACGAAAGAAGATATGTATTATGTAAGTGTGAGGGTGCTGCATGCTGACCTGATCAGAGTCCGCATACAGCACAAGAGAGAGAGAGAGACAGGAAAAGACAAAAGAAAGATTTCTACGTATGTAGATATTCCGATCTCCTGAGGCTCGCCCCCCGACTGAGGCCCAACTTGATACCTACTCAGGACAACAACAACCCCCCCCCTTTTCTTACTGGATTGGAAAACTCAACGCCAATGCAACCATCCTCATGCGACCCTCTCCGCCAGACCAACCCCACAGGACCGCCCCAATACGTCACACTCTCTGGTGACCACCACCTACTCCTCCTGCTGCCACTCACACACGCGTCCGAAGACCAAAACAAGGTAACTAATACCTTGGTATGTGAGCGCCCATAACTTTATTGTCCACATATGGACTGACCAGCCATATGCTAAAACAAGGCATCACATATCCTTGACATATCTAACTAGTCGTTAAAAAAAACATCCCTATACTAGGCCGGACGGCCCCTATTAGCCGGACAGAGAAAACCGCATCGAGGGCACGCGAACATCAATCCCTTCACTTGGTCTTCATTACTGCAGAACTAACGAGGGGGTTTTACTTCAGCACAGCAACTTCGAACAACCTACACTTAATCAAAAATAACTACCACGGAAAGCAACTAGGGAATGCGGCATGGCCAGGACTCTACAAAAATCAACGACAACCTACAACAAAGAAAAATGAAAACGACACTAAACTTACTATCCACGTAGTCACCACTCTTCCAACTAACTTCTCTCTAACTCCTCTCGGCTATTTTTTTTTCCCTTTTCTAATTTTTTTTGCTTTTTCCTTTCTAATTTTTTTATTTGTTTTTCGGTTTTTACTTTGTTTTCTGAGGGGAGGGGTAGGAAAATTGGGAAGATGATAAGGGCAAGGATCATTGAAAGTTCAACAGCTAGGACTAAGGTAAAGGACATGGTTCCCTCCGGTAATAAGGATAGGTGGAGAAAACCAAGGCTCGCGGAGGCAGGGGCGCAACCCTGAAGTAGATGGACACCACTGGGATTGTGGGGAACATCTACCCGCTACCCATTAACCGCTTTGTCTCACCCTTTTATGACGAACTTTAGGAACCCGTTCCTTGTGGACATCACTCTCTGAGAAACTATCTTGTGTAGAGCAATACTGATTTATTTCATGTAAGTTATAATCAAGGTAACTTACCTTTCTACGTTTACCCCGATTTGGATTATCCTTAACCTCTAACTCCTCTGCTTCTATCTTCTTCTCTTCTACAATTGCTTCTGGTTCTATTTCTTCCACCTCTTCCTTTTCTTCCTCTCCATAATCAAAATCATCATCACGACACTGCACATCTTCATCTTCTAGTTGCTCACCTGGTCCCCCTGGAACTTCTTTCCACTCCTCGGAATCCTCAACAATACTTACAGAAAGCGTCTGCACATCTTCACACACTACATCATTCTCACTCTCAAACTCTACAACGCTGCCACCCAGTTTCTCCCCAACTTCTACCTCATCTACTTCTACCACACTTGCAGACTGGACATCCCCTAGTCCATCCGCGACCTCAGAAACACTTGCAGCCTCCCTAACACTTACACTTATACTCCCCTGCGTAGCATGTGCAGACCACTCTTCTGCCTCCTCCTTCGATTCCTCTTCTTCACCACTCTCAGCAACTATAACTTCTTCAACCTTACTCAACCTGGAATCCAGCTGTCCAGGTCCATGTGCAATGTCTAAATTAACTTCTACTGACGATGGTAAAGCTCCACCATCAAGTGACTTCTCATCTTCCGGCGTAGGCGATGATGATGTTATCGGCTCTGGATCCACCTTGGGCAGAAATGGATTTACCGGAACAATTACTGCGACCTTTGGTCGGACCGTATTTGTAGCAACACAACACCGGGCCATCTCCGCGAAATTATTTGGACGATTCCCAAACCTTCCCAAACGGGAACCGTCTTGGGAATTCAGTCCTCCTATAATTATATCTAGGACTTCGGTGTCGGTCAACCCTAATCTTAATACCCGGGCAGCTTTTCGTATGTCCTGCACGTAGTCCCCCAACGGCTCTCCGTCGGCCTGATAACGATAGAACCAATCCAGCCTAAGCTGGGAACGTCGTGGAGGATACATGAAGTAATCCAACACTTCCGCATGAAAAGTGTCGACCGTGCCGCCCCGACGCCAAGTGTTGGTGACCTTCTGTTGCAACGTACCCTGGCAATACGGGTATATAAGGCACAAGACCTCCCCATCGGATATACCCGGATAGGCTGCCAGGTGCAGGACAAGGTCCAAGAAAACCAGCAGCTGGTCCTCCTTAAATCCATCTACCACCGAAAATTTCTGGAGAACTGGGGTGAGAGGGTGGGGCAATTTCTGTTCCTCCCGGTGGTCGGGGGAAGACAATTTCTGAAAGCATAGCGCCGCCAGAATTACACAATCCGCAAAACACTATCAACAAAACACAACACCCTACAAATACCTAACACCTACAAACATAATGACAATAAAAAGATTGGAATAAGAAAAACTCACGTACTATACTTCCAAAGAGTAGACTGCGGGTCCACCTACCGATGCGAGAACTAGCCCACTAACTGAACAGCTCACACTCGATTACACCAGACAAAAGGAACGCGACACACACACAACACACACAACACGAAAAACAAAATACCGACCAACGAAAATTTATTTTAACCATTTCTTAGGTTACCTCCGGCTACCATTTATCGGCAGAAACCGACTGCCGATCGGGCCATACCGCCTAATTACAAAAAAAAACGCAACACCTCCCCAAACATGGGTAAGGTAAACTCAAACTAACCAAACACCGACTGCGATAAGTCTTGCCCAGGGATTTCCCCTTCTAAAATTTCCTACCACGTGGCACTATTCACTATGCAAGGCGGGCAAGTACATATACATATGTTTCAAACCTTAAAACTAACAAAATATTTTCAACCTTGGGATATAGGGCCTTTAAAATTTTTCTAAGTTCTATTTAAGAACTAAACATTGTGAAAATTCCAAAATATTTCCTAAGTTTGCAAGCCCCGTCACACCCACAGGACCCTTGTCGTAACCACGCTCTGCTACCAAATGAAACCCCTACTTCATTTTGAGTAGTTAAAACAAAAAGAATATTTCTTTTTGTAAAGAGGGGCTACAAGTTAATTAAAACTAGGCTAAGGCCTAGAGAAGCTAAAAATTGCGCTGGATCCAGTAAGACGGGACTCGCAATAAAAACTCAAGAATTAAATAATTAACAATCCCATTTTATTATTCTATCTCATATAATAAAAATAACAAAAAAACAACAGTGATTTATAATTCCCCTTTTAAATGGTTAACTAAAGAAGTATACCCTCTCAACAAGGCCACCTGAAAAATATAAACTGAATCCACGAAAATAATTGCTATGTCACCATCAATGAATTGAAAACTTAAAATAATCATTAACCTCAAAATAAAACTCCCATTAAACTATTTATTAAAATATGAAATTTATATCATATGTTTCTTTTAAAATGCAGTATATAAATTGACGAAGGTAAATGATTTCATTCACAGTTACTATTAATAATTAAAATAATTACTCATCCAATTTAAATGAACTTTAAAGGTGACACTTCCTATACGTGTTAAATAGAATAATTAATTTAAAGAAATGATCAGCCACGATTATTGAGATAGAATACTCGTCTACTGGTGTATATAAATTCTAATAATAAATCCCTATATCCCACCAAAAGTACAGCAATGCATAATATTTATATATATATATATATATATATATATATATATATATATATATATATATCCCCCAAAATGTACACAGAAATATACAGACATAACATGTTCCACAAGACAATTACATATACAAAAGTATACAAATACATAAAGGTCTCTTGCCACGCCCTTTTTTTATATTACCCTTCTGGTGTATATAAATTCTAAACTTCTTCTGTATAGGAATCCCAATTAGGATTAAATATTTATTTCTATAAATGTACCCCCATGGTGTGGGTTAATTGCACGTCATGTGTATCATAAAGTATTGCATACAAATGTCCCCAGGACATTAAAAATTTAAAAGAAGTGCCTAAGTGGCTAAGTGCTAAAATACTTAATTAAGGTGAGAAATAAAAATTGTTTAAAATAATTAACGCCCCCCCAGTTACCATGATTAATATAAAGAATTTATATAGACTAAAATAGGGCCAATTAATGAAAAGAGAAAATTGCACAATATTAGCACCTTATATAAAAAAAATACATTTGTGTGTCAGAGACGGACATGTTTCTTCAACTTATAACCAGTCTCAACAAATTTTGTCTCAACAACCTTGTTTCGACAAACAAGTTGAAAAGTGTTTCGACAGGCACAGCTTGGTTGAAACTAATTAAAAAAAAACACCTACCTCCCCAGTAATCCTTTTATACAAATGACCTAACCTGATTTTAAAAATAAGAGAAAATATATGTTTTTATGCATAGTAAATTAAACTTGAGAAAATATTAATAACAAAACTGACTTTAAATCTGTAGCGAAAGCTCTATAAAGAAATGAGTGTAAATCTAAGTTGGATGCTGTGTTGTAGACATGTCAGTCTCTGAACTGACAATTTACTATACATGTATTGAAATTTTACAATTAATTCTTAGTGTTCACACTAAACTGTCCCATCAATTGGGGATCCAAATGAATGTATACTTGAACGGTAAAACTGATGATTATGTATAACTGGTGCCATGTTGATTCTACGTGTGAATATAAATGGATATTTTTCACCTGCTTATATGTGCCCAGAAGGATGATCTCTTATTTATAGCGTGACGATCTCATGATTGGCATGTTGTTGTGGTCTTATTCTCTTCGGTGTCGAGTGTGGAGCTTTTAAGATGTCATTTCGTTCAGTGGTAGCAGAACTTGTCTCTGTTCAGTGAACCCTGTTCACACATTACATTTTTAGTGAGAGACCACACACAAATGCCCCCACTGTTTGGACACCCTCCAAAATACATAAATAAAAACAACACCTAGTTGTGTTGTACATAATAAAACTTGGTAACATTATTTTGGCCAACATGCCTTACTTAAAAAAGTTCTCTAACAATGATTCTTTATAACGCTTTATAACTTGAACCTCACTGAATGTGAGTTGCTTTTGCAATACAATAATTTATCTTGGCTCTGTAACATCTTATGAACTTATTACTTTGAGTGAAATTGAGGTTACCACGTGGCGAAGAATTTATTTAAAACACATAGTTTTTTACTCCATAGAATCTGAGAATACTATTACTTTGAATGAGACATGATTTACGTTTAAAACGTGCCTGAGTAAGTTCCCAATTATATTTGTATAAAGTTTTACTGTCATTGTAGCAAAACCTTATACCACTTAATGACGACACATTGTGAAATAGGTTAAGTGAACAACACAATCTCGTTACATCAGTTTTAATGAAAGTTCAATATTAATTATATTGTGGTTATTGTACTTTAGGTATTAAAGCCGAGATTCTGACACTCCAATAATCAAGTTTTATTGGTTTATAAAAACTTTACGAACAATTACGTCTCTCACCATGCATGATTCAACAAGTGGGCACGCTTACTCAAGCTTACTAAAAAAACATTTTCTCCTTTAAAAATTTAGTATATAATTAATATAATGAAATCAAAACTCACCGCAGTCGTTAAGAAACTTATCTCATAGTTTTTTATAAGAAGTAGATGCTAGATATTCACACTTCTCTCCACCGAAGAGATTTTCTACGAGGCCATCAGCTAGGCTTCCATGTTGAGACAAAAAAAACGGAACGCCTCCCTCGTTTGGGTAAGGAAAATCTCACCAGGCTGCAGCACTGTTGTTTAAAACTGCTGGAAAAACTCAGCAGATGGAAACACCGATCAAACTATGAAAAATCGAAAACGGTAGCCTCTCCCATCCGCGGGGGGAGAGCAGCACTCCTTATTACATTAACTTTTGTACTGTCCTTACCGTCAAAAAATGCCAATAAAATAACTGAACTCGCGCTGAATCTTTTGACTCAGCACATTCCTTTGTATCAACTGAGACTCCTTCGTATCGGGGTTTCCTTCCTTGCAACATTTTTTTGAAGTTATTTTTTATACTCAACGCGTTTAGAGACTTACAGTCCCATCATCGGGTGATAAAATATGTCCACTCACATGGAGTACGTCAATTAATAAAAGTCACACACGTCCCGTTATTTAAACGACTCCCAACCCGCGTTATCTCACGATGCGCATCGCTACGGATCTCGCGAGTGACAACGATTCCACATCATACTGTGCCCGCACTTATCTATCATACTGTTCTAGCACGCGTATAGCTGTATCATATAGCTCGTTGGATTTGAAAAAAAGTTTTTTTCATTCAGAAGCTGATCTCCCTGAGTTTTGGAGGCTCTGTAAATTTCAAACTCTTCCAGTGCGTCCATGAGTTTGTTCTTTTTGCAGAAATGCAGTGGTTTGAAACTGTTTTGAAAACTTTTATAAGAGTTTGAAATTATGGCTAATTAAGTGCCTCAATCATCAATGTTTCCTCCTGACGATAGATTTACATAAAATATTTTAGTACTGGTTTTCTTGTTGTTGTTGTTGTTCTTCTTCTTCTTCTTCTTCTTCTTCTTCTTCTTCTTCTTCTTCTTCTTCTTCTTCTTCCATCCAAGCATTAGGCCGTTGCGACCTGATCATTCCATCTTTCTTTTGGTCTTCCGAAGGATCTCCGTCTCTGCGGTTGATATCTATACATAATCTCTGTCATCCTCTCAGTGCTCATTCTTTGTAAACGTTGTTTCAATTTATTTCTGTACATTCTAATTTGGTTACTTAAGCTGGCAACTTGTAATTATCGTACCCTTATTTGTGTATTCCTCATTCTATCCCTCTTCGTACAACCTTCGATCCTCAGTAGCATTTTCATCTCTGCTGTTGCATTCTTTTTCCATGTGAGTGAGTGCCCATGTTTTACACTGTTATACAGTAAACTCGGGATAGCCAGTTTTACTAATGTATCTTTCCTTACTTTATTCTTCAGGTTTGTATATATTGTACCACGTATGTAGTTGAATCGTTCTATCTTCTTCTTCTTCTTCTTCTTCTTCTTCTTCTTCTTCTTCTTCTTCTTCTTCTTCTTCTTCTTCTTCTACTTCACCTTCTCCTTCTTCACATCACGGCATAGGCAAGGTGCTTCCTGTTTCGCATTCAAAGATCCTCCGGCCATCTCCTCCTGAGTCTACCCACACACTTGTGTCCTATAGATATATATATTTCCAGACTTGTTTGGGGCCAGTCTTGGATCTGACATTATTTCTAAATCCTTAAATTTTTAGTGACCGTCAATCAATGAATGTTTTAGTGGATGGTTAGTGAGGATCGGTCAATAATACAAATTTTAGTTATTTTGCGTCAGTTTTTTCTAAAGAGTTCTTTCCACCGTTAATTATAATTTTTTAATTTTTAATTTAAATTGAAAACTTGTGTAATTCTTCTCTTATACATTCTTTATACAATCAAGTTTAGAACGTCTTCATTTGAATCCTCTTTAGGAAGAAAAAGAAGAAGAAGTAGAAGAAGAAGAAGAAGAAGAAGAAGAAGAAGAAGAAGAAGAAGGAGGAGGAGGAGGAGGAGGAGGAGGAGGAGGAGGAGGAGGAGGAGGAGAAAATATGAAGAAGAAGAAGAAGAAGAAGAAGAAGAAGAAGAACAACAACAAGACGAGAAAAAGAAGAAGAACGAGAGAACGAGAACGAGAACGAAGAAAAACAAACAAGTACAAGAACAAGATCAAGATGAGAACAAAAACAAGAAAAATAAAAATAAAAATAAAATGAAAATTAAAAAGAAGAAGAAGAAGAAGAAGAAGAAGAAGAAGAAGAAGAAGAAGAAGAAGAAAATGTCCATTCACCCACGCGAATATACAAACGTATATATAGCTACTGCAGTGTCTCTTAACCTGCTCCCCTGTGTCGCTTATATCTTCCAATTCTCCTCGTTGCAAGTCTCCCTCTTTCTTGTAACTCATCGCGGAAATCTTTTTACTACTACAATGTCCTCAGTTTGCTGTCATTCAAGTTGAAAACTTGTAATTCTTCTCTGTGATGCGTGTCAGAGCACACCATCGAGGCCCCCGTCCTTTAGCCTGCAGTCCTGCCAGTCAGTCAGTTCGTGATATCTCCCCCCCCCCCCCCAACAGTGTCGCTATAGATACTAGAGACATGAGCCAGCCGGCCGGACTATCGTGGCCAGCAGAGAGGAGGTGACAACAGCGACACACCATAGCGAGTCGGGGACGATGGCGTTGGCATTCACGTTATCAGTAAATTAACACGGAACAATTCCACAGGCTGCACCACGAAAGAAATTACCATAATGTAATTCTAAAAAAAAAATTAAAAGAAAAAAAAAATAATTGTTAGCAGCGTCGAGTGTTGTGTGTGTTGGCTGTGGTGGTGTATTTATTAAATTAATTGCATTGTCATAACTCATGGTTGAAGGCCAGCCTATTAATCATCCTCTCTCTACGCGTTAGCGCAGTAGCTCTCGCCTACTCCCATTGTTTCTTCGTGCCTTGCTGCCTTGCATTATTATTTATCAAGTGTTTGCATGATCGCATGTTCGTCGCGGACGATCGGTGGGTGACGTGGCAGCGTGGCTGGGGTCGGCCACTCCCACAGCGCTAAGCCGTTTGCCGTCCGTACGTGACTGTATTTAATTGTCTCGTGTGCGTGTGTGTGTGTGTGTGTGTGTGTGTGTGTGCTTTCCTTTACGGAAAAGAAGGTTACCTGCCCAGAGCTGTCTATCTGTCTATCCGTCTACGCATACGAGGTAATGTTGTTTGCTCTCTCGGTTCGTGTAAACATATACGCGCGCGGGCAGAGCAGGCCAGACGTTTGTTCAGTGTGAGCGCGCACGCAGCACGCGCACACCGGATATAAAGACGAATCTGACGTAACCACCGTACTTGTCACATTTCGACTTTGCACCAGAATTTCGGTTTACAACAAAAAGTCAACAAGCGAATCGAATTGTGAGTTTTATCCGACCGTCTGCCATTTGTCGGTCTGTCTGTCTACGGTGTGTCTCAGGATAACGTTTGAACGCGTCAACCGATTTTCAAAATACTTAGCAAGCGTGTCCATACTTTTACCCTACACAGCTCTATTGTTCTTGAGACTGATCTTCCCAAAAATTCTGAGGGGCGAAAGCCAAACATACGAAAGAGACAAAATTGTAAAAAAAGTGCAACAACACGTGTGGGCTATCAAATTAAAGGGAATTTTGACCACAATCAGAGTGGTCACATATCCTCTTTAGGAAGAAGAAGAAGAAGAAGAAGGAGGAGGAGGAGGAGGAGGAGGAGGAGGAGGAGGAGAAGAAGGAGGAGGAGGAGGAGGAGGAGGAGGAGGAGGAGGAGGAGGAGGAGGAGAAGAAGAAGAAGAAGAAGAAGAAGAAGAAGAAGAAGAAGAAGGAGGAGGAGGAGGAGGAGGAGGAGGAGGAGGAGGAGAAGAAGAAGAAGAAGAAGAAGAAGAAGAAGAAGAAGAAGAAGAAGAAGAAGAAGAAGAAGAAGAAGATATGGATTCATCCATGCGAATATACAAAAGTAGTCTATATAAAATTCATACATAGGGTGGTGTATACAATATATACATATGGTGGCTAGACTAGCAAATGTCCAGGGGCACACAAGGTAAAAGGAGTCTACCTTCTTTTTTTTACACTGAGATAAAATTTTAGAGGTAAATATCCAGTGAGGACTAAGATAGTTATAAACAACAGCACTTTAGAACAAGTGGGCCGTTTTAAATATCTCGGCTGTGCAGTAAGCTATGCGTCTGAACATGATATAAAAGAGAAGAAATAAATGTAGGAATATTTGTGGTACGATTCATAGGAATATTAGAAATAAAACAAGACACAGCACAAGGATTACATTTTATAAGACAAGTCCAATACCCACGTTGATTTATGTGAGTGAGCCGTGGGTCATGACAAAGGAGGAAAGCGGCAAGATTCAAAGTGCTGAAATGCAGTTTCTTCGAAATACTTTAAATTATACATTGCAAGGTAGAATAAGGAATGAGGATATCAGAGCAGAACTCTTAAGTGACGGACATAAATTAAATTATTTCAATTTACAGAAGACAATGGTGGGATCATCTGCAAAGGATGACAGCCTCGATTGGTAGAAGAGATGTGGGTCGTCCGAGGATAAGATGGGTGCCGGAAAAGGATTATATAACCTAATCCTTGAAATGGAGAAAAAGAAAATAAAGATAAACATTCTAGCAAAATTTACCAAGTTATTTTGCAATAGAAAGAAAAAAGACTTGGGGTTAATTAAAAGGCTGTTGTGTAATTTGTACTTGAATAAATAAGCAAAAATTACGAATAAACCTAGTGAAATTTGGAGAACAAGTGTCATTTCCAAGAAGCTTTGAAATTTTACTATGCTGACCTAGCGAAATTTATACAAAGGGTTTTTATCTCACACAACACACGGAAAAATTTAATTTTTCCGCTAACTTATAAATGTCGCTCCGCGATCTATTTGAGTGACCCTGGTAATATGGGTGTTTGTTTTAAATTGGACAGCCTGACTTTGAAATTTAGAACGTGCAGTGGCGTAACGGCCGGGCCTACAATGCGGGGGGGCTGCAAACTAGGGGCCCGTGCAAACATTATTTCTAAGAAAGCGTATAAGCTATTCTAAACTTACATCAAAGTAACTTTCTCCGTATGTAGTTGACATCAAAAACAAATACATTTACTTTTTTTACTGTTATTTTAGCAGTACCTAATGATGTACTTTGTGAGTATAATTGATTTGGTGAACTGCACAACAAGCCGGTGATAATAGTTAAGAACCGAGGCCACATGCCGAACCTGTCTCGTATCGTTATTCGTTATGAGCAGGGCCGGATTAAGGTATCTTGACGCCCTAGGTTAATTATAATTTAACGCCCCCCTCACCTCCCATACGCTACTCTTACGTTTATTTCCAAGGGGCTGGAATGGTCATCGCACACCATTTTGTATATGCTTTCTCAATGACCATTAAAAATGCGTTTAAAAGGCATAACATCCACATTACGTTTAGAACAAATAATAATATCCAGAAAAATACTAAACAATCCCACACGAAGACCAATTGAAAAAAGAACGGGCGTATACAAAATGGTGTGCGATGACTGCGATAAGCACTACATAGGTCAGACTGGCAGAGGTTTTTTCGAGCGATACAAAGAACACCTACCCAGAAGTAATTCAAATATAACTAAATCAACTTATGCTAAACACCTCATTTCATCAAATCACAATTATACTAACTTTACAACAAATTGCATACCCCTACATATGTGCAAAAAAAGGACGATATATGAATGCAATAGAAGAATTTGAAATCTACCGGGCCTTCAAAAAGGATTCTAACAATATATTAAATGAACAATTAGAGTTTAAATCGCATATACTGTATGATAAAATTATAGATAACACGAACATAGATTACACGCCTCAACATAACAATCGAGAACGATCAAGTAAACTGTGCAGTACGTTGTCAACAAGTGTCGAGTGCGCACTCACATCCGCGTACGTTAGTCATACTTGTGGGACATGTGTATGAATATTTCTGTATACTTTAATATTTTAACGAAGTCATAATCGACTGACTTTATTATACTCTTATGATGGATTGAAATAATCCGAAACGCGTTAGTGTAAGGAGAAAGAAGATAAGCAGTCACAAAGCTGAGCTTAATGCACACACTCATCAGGAAATGTCTGATCCAAGTCAACAGCATAATTTTCTAGAAGGTGATTACATTTTTCTCTTATTATGTCATTATTTAGTTCAGAAAGTTCAGGTAATTTCCATAAGAACCCAAACTTGTCATGTATACCACTGTAAATTGATTTTCTTCTGTTCAAATTAAGCAGAAGCGAATCTAAGGATTCGCCGCCGATGAGTCATAACCGGAAAAAACAGTTTGGAAAGCACTTAGGCCTATATTATTTATGTACAGTTTTACCATAATTTCTAGCATACAGGCGCCTGTGTTCAAAATAAACTCAAATTTGTATCCTTGTAACTTATTACCAATTTTACATTTAGCAGTAAAACTTTATTATTTTTTAGCTAAAATTTTGCGCCCCCCCAAAGTGCCACGCCCTAGGCTACATCCTAGTCAGCCTAATGGTTAATCCACCCCTGGTTACGAGCTACGAAAGGAAACTAATAAATGGGCCAAAGTACTGGATCGCGTTGCAAACGTTACTCTGACATTGGCGGCTTTAAATTCAGCCTTTAGAGGCCACAAAGAAAAGATACATACATACATTGTACATACATACTCGGCGCTACAGCCCAGTCCGGGCCCTGGCCTCCAAAAGAAATCGTCTCTACTCCCGGCCAATGTTCACCAGTTTGCTGCATCCAGCCTCACTGCCTCCTTACCAACCTGGTCCAGCCATCTTGTACGCGGTCTACCCCTCCTCCTCCTACCCATCGGCAAATAATTCATACTTTTTTTGGGATTATATCCTCCGCCATTCTCTGCACATGTCCGGCCCAACGCAATCTGTTAATTTGTATGAATTGCACGATCGGAAGATCTTTAAACCTTTCGTACAACTCTCGATTATGCGGTCGCCTCCAAATCTCGTTTTCCTTCACAGGTCCATAGATTCTTCTCAGTACATTCCTCTCAAACACGGCTAGTTTCTGCTCATCTAGTTTTTTTAGCACCCAGCAGTCCGAGCCATACAACAGAACTGGTCTGATCAAGATCTTGTAGAGCGTGGCTTTTGTCTCTTTACTTATATTAATTTTGATTTAAAACGTTTCACTAGTCCGTAGTAACACCTATTAGCAGATAATATTCGTTTTTCAGTGTCTCTAGAAGAGCCATTTCCAGAGTCCACATATGACCCGAGATATGGAAAACCTTGAACTTTTTCAAATTCGTAATCATTAATGCGCAGGGACAGGGCGCGAGTGTTGGCACCTACAACCATATATTTAGTTTTGCTTTGGTTTATAACCAAGCCCATAGCTTTAGCGGACAACTCCAGTTCTTGAAAGGCCTCCTTTAAGCCAGATTCAGACCTAACAAAGAAAAGATAGACCAGCCAAATAGCGGAAACCTTTTGCCAATTATCGTTCTTTTCAGTAAATATGATCCTCTGCTGCAAGAGACAATCAGTGGTCTGAAGAACAGGGAGATGTATATGAGTCACAATGAACTCATTCAGCTTTCATCCGAAAAAGTTGAAAATATTGTTTTGAAACAGGTTGAATATGCTCAATTCTTGTCTGCAATAATTGATACTGCACACGACGTTAACATAGAAGATCAACTTTGTCAAATAAGCAGGCATGTTTCAAATTCTAAAGATGAAGCAGGAAGGCCTAAGCCAGGCCCGGCTCCAGGCAGGGGCGAACCGTGCCACCGCCCAGGGCGGAAAATTTTAAAGGGCAGCAGATTCCGGGATGTTAAGTTTTGAAATTGAAGGAAAAAATGAAATTATTCACTTAGTTTCATCAGAACATGTAAGATCAGTAAGAATTACTTTATGTATAAAGTCAGCGAAGTTTAACGAAGAGTCGAAAACTCTTGAACGAGAGAACGTAAACGTGACTTTTTCGAAGCTCAAACTTATTAAAACTTATCTCAGATCGAATATGTCCGAGACTCGCCTGAGTGGTCTGGCGACTATACTACAGAACATCAGTTAGCTAAATCACTTGATTACAACGAAGTCATAAAGGAGTTTGCCAGTGCAAAACCTAGACGAGTATTTTTTTAACTAAGGTATATGATACGTTACTTTTCTTATATTTCAATCATCATGAATTTTAGTTAGTACTTAGTTAGGACTTTAATTTTAAGTCATCACATAGGCATACATGTTTATTGTCTCATAATTCCTTGTATTGTCTCTACAATTTTGTATTGTAGCCGTTCGCCGCATCGTAAACGCGAAAAAGTTCTAGTTATTTGATAAACACAACAATGCAAACATTCCTAGTCGTCATTTGAAGGCAATCGCTGTATCTTTAGAGTAGGTCTCCCACAGCCGGTAGCAGGCCACACCCTAATATCTAGCACCTATCTACGGTCCCTGCGGCAGGAGCTCTATTTGAAGCTCGGGACGCAGCATACGAGCGGGCGACGGGTATGCCCTTCGTCCAGCACAGCCCTTGGTCAAGCAAGAGTAGGTCTGGTGTGCATGAACGTGGTTAGAGTTAAAATAGGGAGGGAATCGGCACTCATAAATACTGCACAGGCCCTGGCTTAAGCGAAGCAAAGCTTATGATCACATTACGCAGTTGTTTGGTTTTCTTAAGCAGTTATTAACCATGGAGAATGTCAAGTTGGAAAGTCAAATGAAAGCTCTTATAGAAGTGTACGCGAACGATTTAACTAACGATCTTCTGTAGAATTGAAGCACTCTGTACCACGAGTATAATTGCTAGAAAGTGGTTCTTTTTTTAAAATCGTTCGAATGAGGACGACAGATTCCATGAAACTACAGTTTGCCCGCTCAAAGTATTAAACTGGATTATTGATTGTAAAATGATTGATGTACTTCCGATTATGTACATTACTTATCGTCTGCTTTTCACGATTCCAATAGCTAACCGCGAATCTGAATGATGATTTTCTCTATTAAATATGTTGAGTTTAACTGTGGGAGATGAGAGATTATCTTCGTTAGCAAGGTTGAATATTTAAAGCGAGATACTTGAATCTCTTGCTTTAGAAGAAATTATACAAAACATGATTAAGGCAAAGTCAAGAAAAAAAATGGACCGATTAGTATTTTCTAAGCTTAAGTAGGCCTACTACTATGCTCATTATAATCACTGTTTAGCTAATATTTGTTGTAATTTGAGAGTTAAATAAAGTAATGGGTTAACTTTAGAAATTTTGTATACCATTTATCAGTGTAAATTATGGATAAAGGATTGAATTTTGAACCGGGGGGGGGGGCACCAGTCTGATGGCAGAATAGGGCACCACGTGCTTCTAATCCACCCCTGCTTACAGAGTTCTTCCCTAAAACATGTATTATTATTGCGGCTGAACAATGTTTACACATTTTCCGGAACCAAAGATTACAGAATTGATTGAATTCTCATCTTCCACTGCTGCTTGTCCATCCAAAAATCTACTTCAATTTCTCGTTCCTCAATATAGTCTGAATTTCTTGTATCCAGGTGATAGGTGGTCTTCCTCTTTTCCTTCTTCCTGGCGGGGTCCATTCAATAACTCTCCTTGGCAATCTTTCCTGTGCCATTCTTTTCATGTGTACATACCACTGTAATTTTTTGTTTGGATAAAATCAACAATTGAATTTTTTGTATTCATTCTGTCCTTAATAATTTCTTAATTTCATTAATAATTTCATTTCTTATTTTCTCACGTCTGGATACTCTTGCCGAACGTTTCCAAAAGTGCATCTTTGCTGTCATTAATTTTGATCTTGTGTGTTCATTAGTAGTTCTGAGCCGTAAGTCATGATACTTCTAACAGTGGTTTTACACATTTTGGTTTTTGTTTCAGCTGTAATTTGCGCGTAGTGGGGGGCGCAAACCTGGTAGTGGGGGGGGGCGGAATTGTTTCCTGCTGAGGACACAGAAAAGAAATAGATTTACTCCACTCTTTGGTACGTGGTAATTTTAGCGAAATTAGTTGGCAAAACTGATACAGTAAACACGGCCAGCAGCAGCAGTTACCGTCATCGGATAATTCATATTCTGGTGCAGCGTGCGACGTCATACGCTGCGTCCATTGGATGCGCTCGTGTCGTTCAATCGCGACCGCACGTGATCCGACTACAGAACCGTACAGACGTCGAAACACTGTTCACCACCCGCTGTTCACGTCTCTGTTCGTATTCATTCCTAACAGATCTTCTTCTTCTCCTCTTCAAGGATTAGGTTATATAACCCTGCTTTGGCAACCTATCTCATCTCATCGATTCTACTCTGCAGTCTCTGCAAACCACTTTCCGAGTGCGGCAGCGTAGCATGGTCATCATGCAAACAACAACTTGTCAACTGCAGGCTTCTCCTGCTTCTTCTCCTCGTCTTCAAGGATTAGGTTATATAAACATGTTCCGACACCCATCTCATCCTCGGACGACCCACGTCTCCTCTACCAATGACTTTGTAGTTCAGTGCTGCTTTCGGCAATCGATCCTCTGTCATCCTTTGCAGACGATCCCACCACTGTCTTCTGTAAATTGAAATAATTTCATTTATGTCCTTTACTCTGGAACTGATCCCGTACGGGCAAAAATTGTTATAGATAGTACTGTCCTGGAACAAGTTAGCAGTTTTGAGTTCCTGGGATACAGTGTGTCTTATAGTGCAAGCAACGACGCTGTCAATAAGTTGCATCAGTTCAATCTTATATGTGGGACCATCAGGCGAACCCTTAAGTCAGCAAGTATAGCTCTCTCTCTCTTCTACGCTCTCTCTCTCTCTCTCTCTAGGAACACGCCTTAAATTCTACAAGGTGATGGCTGTTTCCACAGTCCTTTATGGGTCTGAGAATTGGACTTAACGAAAGGCCAGTCCAGTCGCATCCAAGCGGCTGAAGTGAGATTTCTCAGGCACGTGGCAGGGTATAGTCTCCATTATCATAGAAGAAACACAGATATACGGCTGGAACTGAATATTATGAGTATACTCGAGAGGATTCCACAGTATCGGCTGAATTTGTGGCAACATCTTTGCCGAATGGATGACTGCCGCCGCGTCCCCAAACAACTATGGTACTATAAGGCGAGGGGACGGAGAGGTGTGGGACGTCCGAGGAAGCGCTGGAGTGACCAGATCTAGTCTTTGCCTATTTGAGACCGGAACCAACCATCCTTGGTTTAATCATTGAAGATGATGAAAATGATGTTCTTTACTTCGAGTTCAGCTCTGGTATCCGCATTCCTTATTATATCTTGCAATGTATAATTTAAAGTATTTTGAAGAAACTGCGTTTTAGCACTTTGAATCTGCCGCTTTCCTTTTTGTCATGACCCACGCCTCACTAGCATTAAATCAACACGGTATTGCAATTATCTGATAAAATTTAATCCTTGTGTGTGTCTTGTTTTAATTCTAAGGTTTCTATGAACGTACCACAAACATTCACAAATTTATTTATCTCTCTCTTACATCATATTCAGATTCATAGCTTACTGTACAGCCGAAATATCTGAAATGGTTCACTTGTTCTAAAGTGTTGTTGTTTATAACTATCGTAGTCCTCACTGGGTATTTACCTTTAAAGGCCATGGTTTTTGTCATCCTAAACGATTTTGATAGGAAATTTTGAATTCCTAACATAGTTAATTAGTTAACATAATTAAACCCCAAACCGATCCGTATATGCGGGGAATTTTTAAATCGTCGTTTAGAGCTGAAAGTCGAATAGAATTATTGTCTTCTTCTTCTTCTTCTTCTTCTTCTTCTTCTTCTTCTTCTTCTATCTTCTTCTTCTTCTTCTTCTTCTTCTTCTTCTTCCTTCTTCTTCTTCTTCTTCTTCTTCTTCTTCTTCTCTTCTTCTTCTTCTTCTTCTTCTCCTCTCCTTCTCTTCTCCTTCTCCTTCTCCTTCTCCTTCTCCTTCTTCTTTACTTCTCCTTCTTCTTCTTCTGTCAGGGACTAGCGAATCGCTGTCCAATAGGCTTGTATTGCCAAACTTCCTTAGCCCCCTTTTGTGCATCGATTTATATCGTACGATACGTTTTGCGTCCGATTTGTCTCCGATTTTTATCGTGCGTCATTGGAAAAACGAGTTCTACTGGAAAAACCGAGTTCTGCCACACAAAGGGAGACATGTATAGTAATAGCAAGTTGGGTATTTAGAGTTGGGTTTTTCGTAATTTTCGCAAAAAAAAAACGAGTTTACATTACAGACGTGTTGGAATTACTTTAAAATATTTAAAGTAAATTGGATTATAAACACCCGTCTTATGGAGGGGGGCTCTCAGAAATAAATCCGCCCCGGGCCTCCGTGGCCTAGGTACTCCACTGAGAGCCATCACCTCGATATTCAACGTACAGGTCTGTAATCCGAAATCCGTAGACCCGATGCAATCAAACAAAATTAAAGTGTGGAAAAAAATTAAATTAATCCGAGCGAAAATCAAATTAAAAGTATATTAGGAAATTACTTGGCGGCAGCCCATTTCGTATCATCGGATTGAAAGCCCACCGATTGAATAGGCTATTAAGAAACGATACAAATAACACTAAATAACAGTTTTATCAGATATAATGCGAAATAAATTACAATAATCTTACAACAAATAATTATAGTGCAGAATTAATTAACTGTGGAGATTGATTGACTTTGATAGACGGGTTTCCAAGTGTTCGAAAAATGTGTGGACAAAGAGAGAGAGTGTAAGAGGGAGGTGGGGTGAAGAGAGAGAGATAGACAGACAGACAGAATATTAGACATTTTATTATCAGACGTATAATATCAAATCTATATTTTGCTACGACGGTTTATTGTACAATGGAAACAAAATATAGACGCTAATGAAGTCTCTGATTACCAACTTTAATTAGTCACACATAACAATTTGAAATCAACAAGTTACTTTCATACAATAATTCAAGTTAAATTTGTCGTACGACAATAGTAATGTTAACTAATAGCGTTCCTAGCTAATTATAACACAATAATCACTTTCCACTATTCCGCTAACAATCACTTGATCCGCACTCTACAATAACGCCAGATATAACTAACTAATCCGGTCATATATAACTTATACCTCCAGACGTTTCAGAATAATTTCCCATTCTTTTGGCGGCATGCCGGATAATTTGCGTAGTTAAGACTGATTGATGGTAGTTAACAGAAGAAAATGGTGGGATCATCTGCAAAGCATGACAGAGTATCGATTGCCGAAAGCGGCACTAAACTATAAAGCACTGGTAGAAGAGACGTGGATCGTCCGAGGATGAGATGGGGTGTCGGAACAGGATTGTATAACCTGTCACCGGACAAAAGGCTTGTCGTATGACAAATGGCGCCAAAGCGTACAACTCTTCGTTATTTTTGGTGACCCTAAAAAGGGCCGGCGAAGGGTGGCGAAGACGCTGTGATGGATATTCCTCCCGAGCCGCGCTGAGATGGTCGTGGCGTACTGCAGTCCTCCTCTCTTTCGGCATCGGTTGCGTCGAGTCCGCTGCCGCCCAGCGACGTCCATCGCTGGCGCGGTACAGGAGTGCGAAGAATGCAAGAACGTCCGTTCTACTCTTCGGCTGCTCCTTCCGGCTGGCTCCGCGTCGATGTCGTCCGAGAGGAGAGGAGATGAAGTGCGTCGATGGCGTGGCGATGAAGTGCGGTGACGAAGAAAGTTCCAAGTTCCAAGTTGAACGGAGCAGCAGCTAGTCGTGCTCCGGTGGTTGCAGTGTCCGGGCGAGCCCGATGACTGCATGTTGCCTGTTTGTTACCTTGACTAGCGATCTCGCGCTATCAAAGGAATGAACCTCCATCGATTTTATTTGGAGGGACAGGATGATGCTGATTTTCTGGACTCTCGGACTTCGAAGAGACCCGCGACGGCAGAATGGGGAGACCTCAGAGCCCTTTCGTTGAGAAGTAGGAATTACCCCCCACAACGGGCAGGGTGCCTCTAACCGCTCAGGAAAAGTCGCAAGCGGCAATATCGGCGCACGGGAGAGAGCGTAGGAGGAGGCAGCGTCCACCAGAGGTGACACTAAGCACACCTAAGGCAAGCGCAGCCCCCCCCCCCAGTCTGTCGCCGAGCGCCAGCACGGACAAGAGAAGGAAGGAAAGAGTAGGATCGTAAAAATACTCAAGGTCGGGGAATGGCGTAGACGTTCCGTAAACTGCTTATGGGGGGGGGGGTCATCGAGCAATGCTTGGGGGCGTTGTTTGTGTCGTCTAGGTGGTGGGCCGACATCTGTGCTTAGTCAACGGATGTGGGGATGGGTCGAGACAGACGCTCGGGTGAATAGGTTTAGGGCAAGGGACCGAACGAATTCGGTGAGTGATGGAACCTTCAATCCTCGTCTGATGGCATCATTTCTGACAAACCAGGGAGAGCTGGAGATGTAGCGGAGGGTTCGGGATTGGAACGCTTCCACACGGGCGACAACGGATGGACTAAGTAGCACCCAAAAGGCGGGAGCTGCGGAGCTGCGTAAGTGAGGATTGCCCTAAGAAAGAGCAAGTAAATGGTGAGTTTAGTGCGCACAGGCACTGAACTCCGATGAGAAAGAAAGGGAAATAGTTTGGCTCTGACGCCTGTGGCGCGCTGGAGACTCAGCGAGACGTGGTTTGCAAAGCTTAGGAAATTCTAGCGGCGCTGTTTTTATCCCCTGACCGGGATCGCTGTATCGATCGCTCCGAACACGTCAGATGTCACGTCTAGGCTGCTGATCCCTGATTGGTTCGCTGTGTGTTCGTCAGGTGTCACGCGCCGCTGGTACCGGAGAGCAGACGTTCGCATACCGCTGCCGTCACAAACCTAATCCTTGAAGAGGAGGACGAGGAGGAGGAGAAGGAGGAGGAGAAGAAGAAGAAGAAGAAGAAGAAGAAGAAGAAGAAGAAGAAGAAGAAGAAGAAGAAGAAGAAGAAGAAGAAGAAGAAGAAGAAGAAGAAGAAGAAGAAGAAGAAGAAGTGTTGGACCAGTCTGTAAGCTACCTGAGTGTACGACCTTGACAGAGACACTGCATCTGCTCGACGTTTCGAGAGCGCCACGTAATTATCGTACCAATATACCAATCGTCGCTTCATCATCGCTTCTATACGTGTATAGATTTCAAAATACGAATTATTTCCTCACAAATGTCTTTCGTGAGAATCAGGTTAGTCATTTTAATTACCTGGATTGTAATATCTCATATGGAAGCGATATTAATTGGGATAGTATGCTAATGAAATTTAGACGCATCTGTGAAACGATTCATAGGTACCTGGAAAATAAAACACGGAAGGATACCCGAATGAAATTTTATAAAACCGTGGCTGTCCCCACATTCCTGTATGCTAGTGAGATGTGGACTCTTGGTAAAAGGGACGTGCAGAGGATTCAGGCAGTCGAAATGAAATTTCTAAGGCAGGAACGCAAGGTTGTTCTCTCTTGGATCGGAGAAGGAACGATGATATTAGACGCGATTCAAACATTGCGTCATTGCACCAGAAGATTGAAAACTACATAAGGAGATGGTATGACCACTTGAATCGCATACCTTATGTCCGTCTACTTGTGGCTGCCTTGGTTTGTCACCTTACTGGGAAGAGAGATGTCGGTAACTGAGGAGGAGATGGGGGTCTAAGGCCTAGTCCTTGGAGTGGTGGTGATGATGATGATGATTAACTGATTAAATTGAAAATTATTTTGTATTACAATTATTATTATTATTATTATTGTTATTATTATTCGTGTTTAATAATTCATGATTTATTTGTAGTAAACTTTTACGGTTATTTTTGAAAAAATTTTTTTCACGTAAGTTTTCTGAAAAGGCAAGTATCTGTTATTAGGATTATTAAATAAAAAAAAACGATTTTTGGGAAGGTAATTTGTGAAAAAGTTGTAAGCCAAGTGGTTAATTGTTTTCTTGTACTGAAGGGCAGAGCAGCATAAGAGTAAAAATTTAAAGAGAGACTGGGAAGAGAGATGTCGGTAGACCGAGGAGGAGATGGGTTCCAGAACAGGTCTAAGGCCTAGTCATTGGGGGGGTGGTGGTGGTGGTGGTGGTGGTGGTGATGATGATGATGATGATGATGATGATGATGTCTTTCGTTCAATCATTTCTTTCTAAGAGGAAATTAAAATTATGTTAATTACTTTAAAGGCCACTTCTCATATTATTTTAATTACTAAGGGTTCCCGTTCGTGAAAAAGTTAATTACTACATAGTCTGTCGTTCGAAGAATAATAAGTGATGGAGCGAATAATAGAAAGAAAGCTTGGAGAAGATAAAACAAATTGGTTGTGTGAGCCAGAGTCAGGCCCAAGGCCTAATTTCTGAGACACACAAAGAAAAACACGACTCGTTGACCAGAGTAATAAATGATCTACGAAAAAAATGAATGAGGAGAAAAAAAAGCAAAACGTTATGTTGAGGTGATAGATACGAAGGATGTCTGTCTGTGTAGGGCAAAGTAGGACGGCGAATGGTAGTGGGAGGACGGAGACGCCGAGTAATTATAATCCAAAGAGAATGTTAAACAAATGTTTGAGCGATGCAGCCGGCGGAGAGCTAAAGCCATTACTAATTCACGGGTCTCGAACGCGCGGGATGCCCCCCTTTCTCGCGGTTTGTCAATAACAACATGCTGCTATACTACCTGAATTACACTGTCAGATAAACCCCACTGCTACTAGCCGCGGGTTTGTTTCTAGACTTCCTACGATGACTAGTTTTTTTATGTTCAAGTTGTTTAAACTGAAGACTCGAACTTTAACGGTTTTCAATTAAGATTATTTACTTCAAAGATTTTAAAACATTTTTATGAGATAACGTCATTCATGACAGATATCCAGAAAGTAAGTCGTATAGATTAGAAAAAAAAACATAAAGAATGTATTTACAAAACATTTTTATTGGTATTTTAAATCTACGCCTTAAACCACTTTTCTACATAGTTTCCGTCATTGTTGAAGCACTTTTCGTAGCGGATCACCAGGTGTTGTATATATTCATCGTATAAATTTCCCGCCTGAGATTTGAGCCACGTATTAACAGCTAGTTTGATAGCTCGAGTCGATGAACGCTCAAAATGGGCCTTACTATAGAATAAATATGAAAGTTTTGAAACTTTGCACACTTGTTCAGAAGTATGTTTTGAAGATTATATCAAAAGTCATGATGAACCAGAGGTGAGCTCTAGCCGCCATCTTGAAAAATAGGTCAATTTTTTCGGTTTTTCATATATAATATGTATATCTCGAACAGGATTTATCGCAAAACAGAAGTAGTTGTACCAAATTAAGGTTGCCAATATGTCCTACAACAAGGTTCCTATTCACTTTTTCTGTAGCTGTAATAGGATTCTTATTCTGAACCCAGAGGTTGTTGCACTTGCAATTTTTTTATTTTCGTAAAGAGCCTCTTGATCACCACATACCATCTTCCTTCTTTAACCCCATCCATGTACTCCTGTCTGGACCTTCCCCTCCCACTACGCCCCTCGATCATTGGCTGGTGAACCAATTTGAATAGCATAGCAGATGATCAACCATATTGCTTCTCCTTTCTACAATGGAATACAATCAGCGTCCACTTTTCACTCGTTCTTTTCAAACCCTCATCATCACGTGCTTTTTTCGTCTACTGTATGTTTAAGACCCTACTCCTGCACCACATCTTAAAAACTTGCAGGTATCACATCTCCAATGTTTTCAAAGTCGAGTTTTTTATCCATATACGTACATGCTCTAAATGAAATTCTCTAAATTTCTTTCTAGTTTCCAGGAACACTTTCTGGACGCCGGAAGAGATATTTTCTTAAAGAATTTCCCTGTTGCTTGTGCAATTTTACATCACTGGTACACATCTTATCTAATGTAATGCAGCTTCCAAGATATTTAAAGGAATCAACTTGCACTCGCTTCCTACTTTCCAGAAATATCTCAACCTTCCGTGTTCCTGTTCTGGAACATTTCGTGACTTTTGTTTTTTTTTATTTATTTATCGTCATGCGGGTTTTATCTATAAGGACGGTGTTAAAGTTAAGAACTTGTGATCTAGAATCCTCTGTCATTCTTTCAATTGCGTCATAATTTGTGGCTGCCATATCATCATCATCATTATTCAAATGTTTCCTCTTTAAGCGACCTCTTGTCATTCCCAAAATTTTTCCTCCAAACATGTTTAAAAAAAAAACGATAGGACCTAGAAACAGTATGTTCTTCTTTTTATTGTAATTACAGCATTTTATGTTTGCTTTAATTTTGAAAAACTCTGATATTTGTTTTACTTTTTGTCGGTTGGCCTCATTATTGTTTACCGTATCCCCACTGCCTCCTGAAAGACCTAGAAAGCATGTAAATCGACCAACAATTCAAAGGCTTCGATTCTTTTGTTGCAATTGTCTGCTTCAACAAGCTGAAACCTGTCCCAATTTTGAAAAGAGTATTAACAAAAAAGTTAACAAGTATCAGACCAGTTGTTACTTATGGAGGCGAGACATGGACACTTATAAAAATGGAACAAGAAACACTAAGAAGGTTTGAAGGAAAGATCGTAAGACGTGTTTATGGCCTGGTTAAAGAAGATGGCGAATGAAGAATAAGAAATAACCAGGAGATAGATAAGCTATTGAATCATGAGGACATTGTAAGATTCATAAAGGCTCAACTAATACAAAGGCTAGGCCACCTAGAGCGTCATAAGATGATCAACGTATGCCAAAGAAAATTCTGAGGGCGCAAGTCTATAAAAGCAAAAAGAGGGGCCGACTTAGGATAAGATGATTGAACGATGTGTTGGACGATCTGAGAAGAATGGATGTGAGGGGTTACACCGAGATGGCAATGGGTAGAAGAGACTTTGGAGAAGATCGGCGTTGGAAGCCAGAGCTCACGTTGGGCTGTAGTGCTGAAGAAGATTATTCACATATATTGTCTTTGGAAACGTTTGGCACTTCAACATGAAGTGTCGTATCTTCATCATCATCTTCTTCGAGGATTAAACCGAGGATGGTTTCTTCTGGTCTGAAACAGGCAAAGATTAGAGCTGGTCACTCCAGCGCTTCCTCGGACGTCCCACACCTCTCCGTCCCCTCGGCTTATAGCTCCATAGTTGTTTGGGGATGCGGCAGTCATCCATTCGACAAAGATGTTCCCACCAATTCAGCCGATACTTGGCAATCCTGTCGAGTATACACATAATATTCAGTTCCTGCCGTATAACTGTGTTTCTTCTATGTTCATGGAGAGTGTACCCTGTCACATGCCTCAGAAATCAAAGAAAACTGGAGTATATATGCTCAGTTGTGGGGAATGTGAAAAAGTGTATCTTGGCGAAACGGGTCGTCAATTTTGCCAGAGATTTAAAGAACATAGGAGGGGTGAAGGAGAGTTAACGACGAATTCATTATACGCTAGGCATTTTATAGAAGAAGGACATAAATTCATAGACCCAGTCGTAAATTATAAGATAATAAAAGTGATGAGTAAAGAAAGAGAAAGGAAATTAAAGGAAGAAGTGGAAATATTAAAAATAAGAAATAGAGATGAAAAACGACTAACGAATATAAAAACCACGTTTGAAAATGAAGAAATAATTACCAGCTTATTAGACAACAAAAAAGAGTAAGTTAACGTAAATTGTAACGGCTACAAAATTGGTAATGTAAGACAACCCACTATGGGTGGAGCTAAGTAAGACGTTACTTCGTCAGGGGGCGGGGAAGATGGCTTGACTGCCGGAAGCGCTCGTCAATACCAAAGACAACATAGTGGTTTGTATAAAATTACTAGTGGAAATATTTGAGACCACTAACACTGCAAATAACTCCAAATCTCATTTCAGCCGCTTGGATGCGACTGGGCTGGCCTTTCGTTAAAGTCCAATTCTCAGACCCATAAAGAAGTGTGGGAAGGGCCATCACTTTTCAGAATTTTAGACGTGTTCATTTACTTGCTGACTTAAGGGTTCGCCTAACGGTCCCGCACATAAGGTTGAACTTATGCAACTTATTCACAACGTCGTTGCTTGCATTCTGTTGTCTTACGACAGAAATAATAACGTTTGCGCTGACGATGGAAACAAACCTCACTAACAGCAAGAACAACAACAGTAGTAAACTTTGTTGTCCAATTTCATACCAAAACACATTTGCATACAATCATCTTGCAAATGACATGCAGACGAAAGTTTGCACAAGATAAACAAACCGTTTCGCGTTGCACTGGAGAAGTTGCCCAATTCCGTGCACTTCCACTGGTAACAAACTGTTCTTTCTTTTGAATACAGTACAAGTGTACAGAATTTCCCTCTATATGCACACAACTTCCAAGTACATCTAATTCAGCAACCGAAGTGAGTTTTCAGTTTTAACTCTCTCGTTTGGCATTTGTCTGTCTGTTTATCTGTCTGTCTGTCTGTCTGTCTACTTGGAGTGTATCTCAGCATCAGTGGCGTGACGTGAGTACATAACACCTGTTGTGATATACCTAAAACTTAATTCGAATTTTTTCTTGTTCCAAGTGTTCTTCTTAGACCATTTTCTATCATTCGCTGGGAGAAGTAGAGGGTCCCGGTTCAACGGGATCTGACTCTCATTATACTTACACAGAATGAATCAAAACACAAATAATCAAATTAAAAATAATAACAATTTAATTACCTTGTATCCGTCAGTGACTTCGTTCTAGCGTTTTTTATATAGACGCGTTTCGTGACATGTGTCACATCATCAGTAATCCTCGTCTTTGATCATGACCAAATCTAATTATGCGCGCCATAACCATAACACATAATTACACAGATTTCAATACTAATTTCAAAGCAATCCATGTATGCGATAAGGGTAGGTTAATGGACGCTCTCGAGGAGTTTGAGATTTATAAATCATTTAAAGACAAGAATATCAACAATAACAGTATATTAAACGAACAATTAAGGTTTAAATCTCACTCACTATATGATACAGCCCTAAATATAATCGCGCATGACGGTAATGACTGGTGATAAGGATTGACTTAGTTTAATTAGTGGCTCGGCAACTACACGCGCGGTCGGATCGGTCCAACGGAGCCGAAGTTACATCGTGTTATGTGTGTGTCGTTATTGTGATTTACTAAATATGTGCAAATGTGTTTTTATGTGTTTTATGTGAATTTTAACATTTGACGAGGATTACTGATGATGTGACACACGTCACGAAACGCGTCTATATAAAAACCGCTAGAACGAAGTCACTGACGGATACAAGGTAATTAAATTATTGTGAAAAAGTGACTTGGATACTATATAAAAACAAAATAAAAATAATAATGACAAACAGAGAAACACATGACTAAGTGAACAAAACACAGAAATAGGTACGTAGTATCTGCTGCACGTCAGTCCCAAAAACGAACACAGCTGCTAACTGAGCGTTTTGCCGGTTTATACAGCGGCAACACATTGAACGGACGAGTGTGTCCCCCCACCTCCATAGTTTGTACAGTGACAACTAGTACGAGGTCAATGACCGTACGCAGTAAAACATTGCCGACGTCTGAGCCGGCAACACAAGACGGTGCAAGTGCCCAGCAGTTCGAAAGCAATGATACGCTTTTCTTCAAGTCTCCCTACTAATATTGTTCGCATTTCAAATTATTCAATAACTAAAGTATTTATTCTATAATATAATTAATATTATTTTCTCTTATTTCCAGTACTGTTGCCCTCGACAACAGCGGTTACATGGACGCCTCGCTACTGGTCTATGTCTTCTTGGGGTATGCCACACCATAACTTTTCAACACATGATGGAAAGATAATTTGTGTGTAAATAAATATAATATGCGTACAAAGATAACACATACTAAATGTAAAGACAATTTGATACAAAATACAATGCAATAACGTGTGTTTAGTTATCTATATTATATCAAACGTTATAGCGAAGTATCCAGAAAAAGGAAGCACAATTTGCTTAGGTTGATATGAAGTAGCTTTCTTTCAATGTACCCGATGAGCTTCAGTGTTTAGAAAACCAATCAAGTGTCACCTCGGTTTGCATTTAGCCAATCAGGTAACAGTAGGATTCTGCTATTAATGTCATGTATTGGAACTGAGATAAGGACATTATTTGTCAGTGTGTTATGTGATTGCTATCAAGTTGGTTGGGTTTTATTTGTGCTATTATATTTAGTGAACCAGTAAAACGTAATACAATTAAATAAATGGCGAAGAGTTGACTGGTGACCCGGAAAACGATGTAAAATAGTATTACTTAAGTGAACAAGCCGTGAGTCATGACAAAAAAAGGAAAACGGCAAGATTCAGAGTGCTGAAATGCAGTTTCTTCGAAATACTTTAAATTATACGTTGCAAAATAGAATAAGAAATGAGGTATAAGAGCAGAACTCGAAGTTGCACAAATGAAATTATTTCAATTTACGGGAGACAATAGTGGGATTATTTCCAAAGAATGACAGAGGATCGATTGCCGAAAGCGGCACTGAACTATAAAGCCATTGGTAGAAGAGACGTGGGTCGTCCGAGGATGAGATGGGTACCGGAACAGTTTTATATAACCTAATACTTAAAGAGGAGGAGGAGGAGGAGGAGAAGAAGAAGAAGAAGAAGAAGAAGAAGAAGAAGAAGAAGAAGAAGAAGAAGAAGAAGAAGAAGCAGTGGCAGGAAAACAATAGGCTTGTTGAAGTCAGAGGAGAAGAAGAAGAAGGAAAAGAACTCGAGTGTTATACCAAAAACGGGACATTTTCAACACGGGACATTTGATGTTGGCAGAACAAGAAATTAAAAATCCGTATTTGCCGCCGAAATTAGGACAATTCACTACAATGGAAACTGTATGTAGCGCGGGAAACGGAAAGCCGCGCGTCCAATCACGTAAGGTAATTCGCAATAATGCCGGCCAGTAATTACTGATATAGTCATTGTTACCGCGGGCTTGCGTGCCGTCTCCTTCCTTCCTGGTATTCACCAATTGCTCACGAATCCGTCCGTCCTCCCAAGCCGTTGCACAACACGGTTTCCAGAAATCATTATCCTGTACACACACACACACACACACACACACACACACACACACACACACACACACACACACAACGTGGGGGCTTGAAAACACTGACAGCGTCAGAATGGATATACGTGTATTCGAGGTATTAATTTGTAATCATCATAGTGTCGGATTATCCATAACGCTAGGGTATGCTGCAGCACCGCCCACCAGGGCCTCAGCTGTCAGAGGGGGCATCCCTCTGAATTGACTAAGCGAAGCAAAGCTTATGATCATATTACGCAATTGTTTGATTTTCTTCTCAGTTATTAACCGTGTAGAGTGTCGAGTTGGAAAATCAAGTGAAAGCTCTTACAGAAGTGTACTCGAACGATTTAAATAACGATCTTCCAATAAAATTGTAGCACTTTGTGCCACGAGTATAACGCAAGGAAGAGGTTTTTTCTCAGACCGTTCGAACGAGGATGATAAGATTCCATGCAACTACTGTATGTCTGCTAAAAGTATTAATTTGGATTTTTGATTGCAAAATGATTGATGTATTTCCGAATATATATACATTGTTTATCGTCTGCTTTTTATGATTCCATTAGTTAACTGCGAAGCTGAAATATCATTTTCTGTATTAAAGCGCATTAAAAGTAAGTTACGTTATGTTCAACTATGGAAGATGAGAGACTACTTCGTTCGCAAGGTTGAAAATTGAAAACGAGACACTTGAATCGCTCGACTTAGAAGAAATTATAAAAAAACTCCGTTAAGGCAAAATCAGGAAAAAATGGATCCATTAGTATTTTCTAAGCTTAAATACTACTATGCTCATTGTAATTATATTTAGCTAAATATTTGTTGTAATTTGAGAGCTTAATAAAATAATTGTTAACTTTCAAAATTGTGTATACCATTTATCAGTTGTAAATAATGGATAAAAGGATGAATTTTGAATCGCGAGGGGGGGGGGCACCACGCGTTTCCAATCCACCCCTGATCATAGTTATCTTCACAACTTGGCACGGGCAAGGCGCTGCCTGTTCCTCCTTAAATAATCCTCCAGCCATCTCTACCTACGTCTACCCACACACCTGTGACCTATAGGGTTGTACAGGGTCCGCCAGTGAAGCGGGAAATTTCGAAAGTCCAATAGTTCATTTTCTGCTCACGAGAGGGCGTGGAGGTTTTCGATTGTTGTTTTACATTTAATGCCATTTGTTATTATATGTTTTAAAACATGGAGCAGTGGTCCGGTGCACAGCGTGCTTTCTGCGTAAAATCGTTTTATAAAAATGGTGACTGTGTGACTTCTGTACAACGATTGTTTCGTAATCATTTCAATATTCTACGACATGGAAGAGTGCCGTCCGCTCATGCAATTATGTCATGGGTGAAAAAGTTTGAAGAAACTGGTTCCACATTAAACTTAAAGCATAGAGGAGCAACAAGGTCTGTAAGAACAGAGGAAAACATTGAAAGAGTTCGAGTAGCATTGACGCGTAGTCCACAACGTTCTGCAATGAAACATGCATCCGCAATAAACATTAGTGACACATCTTTACGATGAATTTTGCATAAAGACTTATCTTTTCATCCTTAAAAAATTCAAGTGATCCAGGAGTTGAAAGATGGCGATATGCTGGCTCGCAGGATTTTCAGCGAAGAAATATTGCGAGGTGTAAATGATGATGAAAACTTTATTCACCGCATGTTTAGGTCAGATGAAGCACATTTTCATTTGGATGGATATGTAAACAAACAAAATAGTCGATATTGGAATGATGAAAACCCAAGTGAGTTGCATGAAAAGCCATTACATAGTCCGAAAGTTACGGTGTGGTGTGCAGTTTCATCATCTGGAATTATTGGGCCATATTTTTTCCAAGACGATAGAGGAAACACCACAACTGTCAATGCCGACCGCTACACACACATGGTCAGAACAGTTTTGATGCAACAGCTCCCTAGGTTTCCGGAAATTAATTTTTTCCAGCAGGATGGGGCCACAAGTCATACTGGTCGTGTGTCCATGGCTGCTTTAAGAGAACTCTTCCCGGACGGACTCATATCCAGATATGGCGACATCTCGTGGCCTGCAAGATCCCCAGATTTGTCCGCATGCGACTTTTTTCTTTGGGGATTTCTGAAGACCAGGGTGTACACTGATAGACCGCACACCATACCGGAATTAAAAACGAATATCAGACAAGAAATTGCACGGATTCAACCTGACCTGCTTCGTCGAGTGATGGACAATTTTCGGTCAAGATTAGAAGAATGTATACACAGAAATGGCTCTCACTTGAGCGGCGTTATTTTTAAAAAGTAAAATAATGGCATACTTTACTCAACTCAAATCTGTAAAAAAAATTCTGATAATAAATGTTTCATGAAAAAATTGGGTACTTTTAATTTTCCCGCTTCACTGGCGGACCCTGTATTTCCAGGCTTGTTTGCTAGTCTGGAACCTAACATTCTTTGTAAGTGCTCTTTCCGCCGGTGCTTGTAACAACTTAAGTTTTCATTCAAGTTAACAACTTGTAACTCTTCTCTTACGGCCTCATTCCTTACACGGTCAAGTTTATAACACCTTATAACTCCTCTTAAGAACGCCATTTCCGAAGCCCATAGGCGTAGCTAGTGGGGGCCAAGGAGGCAGCCGCCCCAGGCGGCGTAGCCAGGAGGGCGGCAAAGTGAGCATAGACTTGAAAAAAAATGTTTTCAATTTATACAACTACAAACAACTTGTTTCTTTGATATGACTATTCTTGCTTTCATAAAAGAAGCATAACCAGCTAGCTTATCTGTTGTCAAAAACCTTGCTTGATAACAGTATTAGTCTATTTATGCTCAAGCATCATAATTATAGTTCACTGTGATAACAGATTTGTAGTGACTTTGTAGTGAGTTGTTGTGCTGGAAAGAACTGATAATCGTACAGTATTAGCTTTGTATAGACAATCTTAACCGCTATTCGTATACAGACGAATACATTATTTACAAACATATAAAAAAACGTTACATGGGCTACATACGAGTATGTGCAATTCTTCCTGGTTCGATGCAGCGAACGTGTTGATAAGTATTTTGAGTGTGCGGTTTGTTTTTGGTTTGTGCGTCTTGTGGGTATATCTATAATACTTCACGTGTATGTCATCATACTAATACTATTGCTGAAAATATACTTTTTTTAAATTTTATTTGACGCTGATATGAAACGAAATAAACTCAGTGGCGCCCAGTTTCGGAAGAGGATGAAAGAAAGATTACAACTACTACATAAGTTTCAAAGAGTTTATGAAGTCTTTTATTCACGGAAAATCGAACCCTGAGTGCCAAAATATTATATTTAACAAGGAATTTACTTGCGATCATAAAATGGATGTTGATAATTTTTTATCAAATTTTACTTAGTAAAAATTAAGGCCCATCCAGTGAACAAAGTACTTAATAAATTTAGATTTTTGTATGAAAGCACGTCCAGTAAACGTCTTAAGAACATCTGTTAAGTCTAAATTATAAATTACGAACGTTAAGTGAAGTATAAATTAAGAAATTATATATTATTATATTAACGATATTTAGTTTGTATACATTTATTAGTAACAAATGTAGACTATAAAAATGTAGTAATATAAAAAATGTATAATTTAAAAATGTTCTAATAAACATGCAAATTCCTTGTAGGTCTAAACAATGCATCGTCAAAAACATATCGTAAAGCAACATAAAGTTAAACAAAGACAACATTAAAAGTAATAAAATAAATCACTTACCATTATAGATTAATGGTTCCGTTTTCTATTATTAAACAGTTAATATTTAGTTTCAATATTTGATAAATATTTAAAACGAGACATTTTAACATTTTAAAAAGTAACTTTCCTGGTCTTAACTGCTGCAAAGTCGGTTATTAAATCATTATAATCTAAAGACTTAAAGCAATGTCGTTTTCAATTGAAAGTATCTCTAGATTATATACCCTGTCTTGAGATATTTTTGATCGTACGTACGATTTAATCAATTTAAGTTTACTAAACGATCTTCCATAAGAAGACACAGACACTGATAAAGTGAGAAAAATTTTTAAAGCTGTTGCTAGTGTTTTGTAGGCTTCTAATCCCATTGAAGAAAGGTATTGTAACAGTTTCTCAGGTGTAAAGTCCAGTTGTTCTCCATTAACTTTTACTTTTCTTAACTTTTGCTTTTTTTAATAAAAGTATGACGTCTTTCAAGTCACTGAACAATTCTTCACTGTTAAGTTCATGTGGATACAGTTTGCAAGCACTGTGCACTTAATATTGATTTGGGAAAGCAGTTCCTTAAAATGTATATCCCCATCATTCACGAAAGCCTAAAATTTACAGAGGAACCCAAAACGTTTTTCTAACTTTTTTTATGTTAGAGAAACGGCTTCAAATTTCAACTGACAGTTTGTCCAAAATTTCTATTAGAGAACGTCTCATTTCTTACCGAACGGTCAATGCATGCTCCCCTGGCATCGTGCGCTTCCTTCTTATCCTTTTTGTTATACTGACACTCCATTCATTACATACCTGCGCTGCCTTAGAAATGGCATTGTCACACAGGTCATTCATCCAAACGTCTAATTTGTCCGTTAGCTTCTCTAGAAATGTCAATGCTTGAATAAAGCTTATTCCTTTTGTCTCCAAGATTTTCTCGATTTTGTCCATAGAAGAAAGAATGCGTTCAGAAAAAGAGCAAGGTCAGAAAGTTAAAGTATTCTATCGCATTAATTATCAATACCGCATCTTCCTTCGTATCAATTGTTTCAGTCGGTGTATCCCTCAGTTTCTCCAGTGGAGCGAACACTTCATCCAGCTGAGTGGATATTGCATTCATTGCATCTGCTTTTGAACTCCACCTGGTGTCAGAATTTCCTTTTAGAGTAATATTTACGAAGTCTTTAAGAACACTGGATCTATAAGTGGAACATGAAAAGAAGTTGAAGACGTTCTACTGTCCCAAAAAAAAGTCACTGCCTGAACATTTACATTAGCTCCTATATCTTGTAGAGTAGCACCGAGATCACGGTCTACATTGTTGCTAGTAATTTTCTGTCCTTCATCGCCTGTAATTTCAAGACTGCACGGTGCAACATCATCCATGGTACTAGAACCAACCGAATATTGTAACTGTACTTTTGACCCTTTCACAGTTTGCAGTATTCACGTCGTTAACTTGTATTTACCTAAGAGAGAGTATGTATGTATTTAAGAGAGCGTCATGTACGCCTTGTTTACAAGGAGGAGGAGCCGTCTCTGCACGCTGAGAAGTTTCTGCCTAAGTAGCTTGCGGGTTCGAATCTCGACGCCCCAGAATTTGCAACCATATGTCAGCAGAGGCTGAGCTACTCGTTCATAGAGCGTTCGCAAAGCTGCACAGCTGTACCCGTGGCTTTCCCTAGCCAGCGATGAAAATGCAAAGAATATCTTAGTAACTTTTCCCACTAGGTCTTCTACGTGGGCTAGAAAGTGCATATTTTCTTTGACAACCACGCCGAGATATGTGAGTTTCGTGACTTTCTGCAAACGTGAACCCCTATAGAACACTCTAGGCGGTCTGTTCCTGTCGAAGCGTCCCTTCAGCATCATTATCGTTAACTTGTATTTATCTATAACTATTTCTTTTATGAATTTGCTAACTGCTATAATTTTTTTTATTGTTCGACTAAGCTTTTCGTCATTACTGACATCTTCAGGTCTTAAACAACCTAAGACCCTTCAGGTCTTAAACAGTTATCTATAACTGTATTTGTCTACTGTACTTTTGTCCCCCTGTAATTGTGAAGCCGAGGCGGCCGCCGATCTCCTTGCCTCGGGCGCCAAAAAGCCTAGCTACGCCACTGCCGAGGCCTGTATTTTACTGTCTTGATTTTTGGCTGTTGTTCATAACTCACAGCCATAGGACAGTACAGGGACTGCCATAACTTTGTAAAACTATAATTTTGTATCTCGACGTACCTTGGTTCTAAAAATACGGTTGATTGTCTCACAGATGGTCTGGAACTTACCTAACCGTCTGGAACGTACCTAACTTAACATCAGTATCATAATTCCTATCATAACCAATATCATTTCCCAAATAATTAAAGTGGGCCACCTGTTCTAGAATTTGACCATTAAATCATTATTTTTTTTTGCTTATAGGCTCTTTGCCTCGAAATGCCATTATCTTTGTTTTTGTAGTGGATATTTTTGTATTTTATTGTTTACCATTTCCAAAACTTACACTACATTTAGATGTTAATTGCAATTATCTTAAATTTAATATCTCATACGAATTTTTGCGATGACATCAAAATTTGTACCCATATTCGTAGGCATTGATGAACAAAAGTTTTGAAAATTTTAAAAGCTTAACATTACATTCAGATTTTGTTTAATATTCTCAATGCCTCTCACTTTCGTAACTGGCTTAGAAGTACATCTAGGTTTAATGATTACGGAATGTTTGCTAAAATTTTAACAGTTCTGGAGAGGGGATTCATGCAGTGTCGGATTGTCCATAACGCTATTAGGGTATGTTGCAGCACCGGGCACCAGGGCCTCAGCTGGCAGAGGGGGCACCATCCAGCTGAATTGACTAAGTGAAGCAAAGCTTATGATCACATTACGCAATTGTTTGGTTTTCTTACGCAGTTATTAACTACGGAGAGTGTCGAGTTGGAAAATCAAGTGAAAGCTCTTATAGAATTGTACTCCAATGATTTAAATAACGTTCTTTTAATAGAAGTGAAGCACATTGTACCACGAGTAAAATTGCAAGAAAGAGGTTTTTTAAAATCGTTTGAATGAGGATGACAGATTCCGTGATACTACAGTTTGTCCACTCAAAGAATTAAACTGGGTTATTGATTGTAAAATGGTTGGTGTATTTCTGGATCTATAGGCTACATTGATAATCGTCCGATGTACTTCGGATTACATACATTGCTTGTCGTCGGCTTTTGTCGATTCCAACAGCTAACTGGAAATCTGAAAGAGCATTTTCTGCATTAAAACGACTGAAGATATGTTGAGTTCAAGTACGGGAGATGAGAGTTTATCTTCGTTAGCAAGCTTGAATACTGAAAGCGGGATACTTGAATCGCTTTAGAAGAAATTATACAAGACTTTATTAAGACAAAATCGAGAGAGAAATGAATCGATTAGTATTTCCTAAGCTTAAGTAGCCCTACTACTGTGGCCATTGTAATCACTATTTAGCTAAATATTTAAAGCAGAATTATCACTGTTGCACACCACTATATAAAAATATATACCACTATATTTCTTCATTAATAGCTAAATATTTGTTGTAGTTTGAGACAGTGGCGAAGTTACATGGAGGCAATTGAGGCAATGCCTACCCTAAAAAATTATGTAGAATAAAAATTATAAATACGTATGAACTACATAACGTAAAGATTATACTGTACATTGTTACCGCGACTGTCGAATTTATTAAGCCGAAACGTGCTTTACTGAGCGACCGGTGCTTGATGGTGACAGGTGAGACTCGGCATAGCTCGTTTAAAGCGAATGAGGCAACCTGAACTTGCCTCAGCGTTTTTTGTATACATCGTATATAAGCAGTGTGCCGGAGTGATAGGGAAGTGAAGGGAGGGGTGATTGTCCCGCGCTGTACACATAGAGCGTTGAGGTATGCCTCACTTCTGTGGTCCAAACATTCAAGTTAAAGCGCGCTTAACATTCAAGTTTATAAGTGTGTTTATTTTATGCGGTTATTAAAAGTGTCCCTGTTATTCCGCTGAACTAACAGATGATCAAGATTGTTATTTGAATTATTTGTAACATTAAACATATATATAGGAACTAATCAAGTTTAAAAATTTGAAGTTTAATCAGTTGTATTATTGTGTATGGCTAATAGGCCTACAAGGATTGTTCAATAGAAACATGTATAGAGCTGTAAAGCATTTTTTATTCAACGATTTTAAAAGAAGTCTCCATTAACATTAAGACATGAGTTCCACTGTTGCACTAACCTGTAGATTCTCTGCTAGTAAAATTCTTACGGCTGTTTGTGGAACCATTCGCTTACAGCAAACTCTACCTCAGCGTCCGATTTGAACCACCATCTTTTTAGTGATTCCTTAAAAAAATTTAAGATAAGATTTTTGTCTACCCATTCATTAACTACTAGCTTCGCCACTGGAGAGTTTAATAAAATAATTGTCAACTTCCAAAGTTGTGTATACCATTTGTGTAAATAATGGATAAGAGGTTGAATTTTGAAACGGGGGGGGGGCACCAGTCTGATGGCAACATAGAGCACCACGCACTTCTAATCCGCCCCTGCATTCATGTACTTAATCCTCTACCCGTCGTTACGCCTCTGTTCCAAACAGAGAGACAAAGATACAAATGCCAAAAGGGTAGAGTTAAAACTGAGATATCGCTTTGTTCATTCAAGAAAGCAATACATTTACAGACGTACAGAAATACATATACAATTTGTAACAAATCGACAACGGCAGGTGACAAGGAAGATCCAGCAACAGTTGACCAGGGAAGGGGTTGAGACATGAAGCGAAAAATGATTAGACTATAAAGTTGCGTGTTGCGAGCAACCGATCGCTCATTTCATGTGTTTGCCTTTCGTGTGATGACTACTGACTGCATCGCTCGCAAATGTAATGCACACGTGGGGTGTGTGTAATTTCTCGGAACCCCGTTTGTCGGCATGCAATGACGTATGCAGTCGGTGGATTCGTACGGCGGGGGGGGGGGGACAAGCGGGGGGACGACGTCCGTAATCGGATGCAACACGCAAGGGGCGTCTCGTCTCGCGTCGCGCCGGCCGGCTGATGATGTTCACACATGTTTATAATTTTGATAGTGCTCTCTCTGTCTGAGTATTCAGCGAATAGAAGACTTAAATTCTTTGATTTACATTTAGTAGCAGATCCCGTCGGTAGGTGCTCATTGTACGTCTGTCTTTAGTTTTTGATTTTAACGTCCATCTGAATTTATCTCACAAAACGACTATTAAAGTTATCATCATCATCATCTTCTCAACACGGTAAGGCAAGGCGCTGCCTGTTCCGCCTTTAAAGATTCTTTAGCCATCTCTTACCGGACCTACTTTCAAGTTGGCGGTCCTAGACAAGTTGGGACGGATTAGAAGCGCGTGGTGCACTATGCTGCGCCATCAATCAGAGTGGTGCCCCCCCCGCTCCAAAATTCAATATTTTATTCATTATTTGCACTGTTAAATGGCATGCCACAATTTTGAAAATTAACGTTTATTTTATTAAACTGTCAAGTTACAACAAATATTTAGCTAAATAGTGATTACAATGAGCACAGTAGTACTTAAACTTAAGGAAATATTAATCAATCCATTTTTTTTATTTTTTTTTTTGCCTTAACAAATTCTTGCATAATTTCCTTTAAATCAAGGGATTCAAGTAACTCGCTCTCAATATTCAACCTTGCTAACGAAGATAATCTCTCACCTCCCATAGTTGAACTCAACATATCTTTAATACGTTTTAATACAGAAAATGATCTTTCAGATTCGCAGTTAGCTATTGCAATCGTCAGAAGCAGACGATAAGTTATGTGTATATTCGGAAATACATCAAGCATTCTACAATAAATAATCCAGTTTAATACTTTGAGCGGACAAACTGTAGTTTCATGGAATTTATCATCTTCATTCGAACGATTTGAAAAAAACCTCTTTCTTGGATTTTTACTCGTGGCACAAAGTGCTTCAATTCCATTAGAAGATCGTTATCCGAATCATCTGAGTAAACTTCTGTAAGAACTTTCGATTGATTTTCCAACTGAACACTCTCCATGGTTAATAACTGCGTAAGAAAACAAAACAATTGCGTAATGTGATCATCAGCTTTGCTTCGCTTAGTCGAGTCAGCTGGATGGTGCCCCCTCTGACAGCTGAGGCACTGGTGCCCGGTGCTACAGCATGCCCTAGCGTTGCGGATAATCCACCACTGAACCTAGAGGTTGTGTCTAATTGTCTGATCCACCAGGACATTTGGTATAATCTTTACTAGACAGTTCTGAACAAGTGTAGAAAGTGTACGAAACTTTCGTATTCACATCCGTGGCACGGCACATTTTCAGCGATCATTGACTGGACTATCAAACAAGCTCATGTTAATACATGGCTCAAGTCTCAGGCGGGAAAATTCAACGGCGAATATACAGCGCCTGGTGCCTCGCTACAAAAAGTGCTTCAACAATAACAGAAAGTATGTAGAAAAATAACTTAAGATGTGTACTTCAAATACCAATAAAAATGTTTTGTAAAAATATTTTTTTTTTTAATAATCTTTCGGACTTACTTTCTGGATATACATCGTGCATTACGTTATCTTAAAAAAAATTTTAAATGTTTGAAGTAAATAACCTTGTTTTAAAACTGTTAAAGTTAAGTCTTCACTTTAAACAACTTCATCACGGCATAAAGTAAAGTCTTGACAACACGGCATAAGCAAGGTGCTGCCTGGTCTGCCTTCGAAGATCCTCCAGCCATCTATTCCTGGGTCTACCCCTACACCTGTGCCCTACAGGTTTGTATTTTCAGTGTCCTTTCCCGCCAGTCTGGAATCTGACATTCTTTGTAAGCGTTCTTTTCACTTTTTAGGTTAGTTGTCTCCAAGTCGCTTATATTAATATATATAGTCGTATTTACCAGATATCCGTCGTGCGACTTCGTTTTTCTTGTCCTTTATGACGCGTTTCGGCAACGAATTGCCATCTTTAAGTAAAGATTATAGATAAGTAAGTGAAAGTAATGCAGATGTAATGATTATGTCTTGAACGATAAACTTACATTTTCACGTAACATATTGTACGACACGGCAATACTTGCACACGGGCGCCGGTAAATAGAAAGTTACAGTACACACGGGCTATAGTAAACAAAACAGTTTTATCAGTGGATATATAAACAGTGAATCAGTCGATTGATAATGTCCACGCGAGAAACATAAAATTTCATGTTCGCGTATGTGAATTTCCGCTGTCGTAAAAGTGCACTTTTACTGTAATGATTTTAGTATTTTAATTTTTTAACGATCTCTAATGAGTGATCAAGTTTTCTGAAGATGGCGATTCGTTGCCGAAACGCGTCATAAAGGACAAGAAAAACGAAGTCGCACGACGGATATCTGGTAAATACGTCTGTATATATTAGTTCTTTTCACCGTTGTTTGTAATCTTTATAATTTTTTTATTCAAGTCAAATACTTGTAACTCTTCTCTTATGGCCTCACTCTTTGTACGGTCAAGTTTAGAACAGCTTTTAACGTGTCGTAATAAAAGCCATTTCCGAGGCCTGTATTCACTGTCTTGTTTCTTGGTTGTCGTCCATAATTCACACTCACAGGACAGTACAGTACAGAGACTGCTATAACTTTGTAAAACTTTAAATTTACTTTAATTTTGAATCTCAACGTACTTTGTTTCTGCCTGATTTAAGAGCACTACTAACTAAATCCGCAAATTAAAATTAAATAAAACAAAAATTAAACCTTTTTCAGTTAATTTTCAACACACATTCCTTCTTGCTATTAACTATAAAAAGCACAGAATCGAGGGTGTCTACGGGGGGTGGGGTCGTGACGCAGACTGCATCATTGAAATTTGGAGGGGGGTGACAAAAAAACCTTTGAGGAAGTTTAAAAATTATAACTATGTTGCAATAAAAAATTGAATGTTTATAAAAGTTTAAGGTTTGTTAGTGAAGAATGAAAGCAATCAGTCCAGTTGCAACAAATTGCAATTATTATGGAAGCCGCAACAACGGCTGGGAGAGCACGACTTAAAATAATAAAAAACGCGCTCAGATCTACAATGGGAGACGCATGGCTTTCGAACCTTATGGTTCTAGCTTCAGAGAAAGACTTATTAGAGTCGATTCCTAATGAAGAAATAATTGATGCCTTTTCTTTATTGTCGTAGCAGAGGAAGAAGTTACTGTGCCGAATACGAGTATAAGCCAAAGCAACTAGGACTTCATCAAACCATTATTTTTTCGTTTGTGTTTTCTTTACAATACACTTTGTTGATATTTTGTTTTTTTTTCTTTGAGATATTGTCATACACGTATTAATTTCATTAGATATTTATTTATTTATTTAAATACCGGTATCCGGGGTCGGCCTTCAAAGGGTGCGCACCCATACTGACGTGTGTTTTTAACATTTGAGTAATGTGATTTTAACATTTAACGACCTCAACTGAGTGAATTAATCTGAAGATGCAACATATGTTCCGAAACGCGTCATTTTAAGTAAAAAAACAAATTAATAAATAACGAAGTGTGACTTGGATACCAATAACAATATGAATGTCAAATTTATTTATTTGTTTAATTTAAAATTACAATTTATTTGTAAACTGTGCTATTTTAAGCTTTAGCTTATTTCTAATAAAACGCTTATTTAAATGACATTTCTTTTAATTTTAAATACCTTACCTTAGGGGGATATTCAATTCATCAAGTTTGGGGGGTGATCAAGTTTAGGGGGGACCCCTGCACAAAACTGAGAACTTTTATGAGTGTTGGTTCATAAAACGTAAAATTTTAAGCTTTTAATTATTTGTCACAAAACTCTTATTTAAATGACATTTTTTAAATTTTAATACCTTTTATTAAGCGGGGTATTCATCAAGTTTGGGGGTTAGTCATACAGCTTAAGGGGTGGACACCCCTGCACAAAACAGAGAACTTTTATGAGTGTTGGCTCATAAAACATAAAGCAAACTGGACTATTTTAAGCTTTAACTTATTTGTCATAAAACGCTTACAAAAACGACATTTTCTTTCAATTTTAAATACATTGTATTGGGGGGGTATGCATCAAGTTGGGTGAGGTGGGGGTGGGGTTCAGTCATAAAGCTTGAGGGGGTGGACACGCCTGCTTAAAAACTGAGAACTTTTATGAGTGTTGGTTCATAAAATATAAATAACCATTGTTTCGCCACCTGAAGAAAATTACTTCCGTGACGGAAACGTTGTTGGAAATAAAACATAAGCTACAAAATGCGTAGAAACGCAGTCTGCACTTGGGCCAGCCGGTTTTCTGCTGACGAACCGCAGCAGCCAGACGGCGATGAGTCATCGAAGCCGTGTCAAGTGTTTTACAGGCGACGAGACAGCAAAGAGGTTTTCGCAACTATGCAAATAAGGCAAGCACATTTGTGTGTTTTGTGTGCTGTCCGACTGTGGGATATGCAATGCAATACAACAATAATTATCACCGTCTGGATCACGTCACGTCATTGCCATGTCTAGACGAGTCATACACACGTGCCGGCTGCAAATATGTGATTCATTGGCTGGCAAAATGTTGCAACGTTGGCTTTATACATTGGCGTCCGTCATTGTTACACGTTTTTGGAATTTGATCACAGGTCATCTTTCATATTTGTGCATTATGCGTTTTTGATTTTTAAATGACTTTTTTCGAATTTATAACCTTATGTTATCTAGGATGCGAATTATGGGGCACCATTCACTCTTTAAACCATCAAGTTTTTCAGGCCAATTATTAAATTTTTCTTTAATTCTTATTCTTATTCAATAATTCTTTACTGAACTACTGAGGACAAAAACTATATGAGACAATTAAATTCTTGAATTTTGTTGTCAATGACGTGTCCATTGATTAAGTAATTATAAGTACAACACTACCGACTCGGAACACAAAATCTTATATTGGTAAATATTTTACATGTAAAATTTTTACCTTATAGCCTGAATCAGTTCTCGCTTATTATAAGCTTCGTCAGAGGCTGCCACTGGGAACGCTGTCCGTCTTGTTCTTAGCTACGGCGCCGTCTTTTGAAAGATCAATGTCGTGTGTGTGGAGGTGTGATATGTTCGAATAATATGTGTGATTTGAATTGTGTCTGTTCGTTTAGGATGTCGTTTTTATGTGTTTGTATATTTCTAGTTGTTCAAGAGTGTTTAGTTTTCGGTCTTTTGTGTGTACGTGTAGAATATCCATGTTCATTTTGATGTTTTTCTGTATGTGTGGTTTGCAAAGGTGGATTCGGTAGTGGAGTGTAATGCCTTTGAGTGTTCAATGTGTCTCTGTTTCAAGCAACGTCCTGTCTGGCCTATGTAGAATTTGTTGCAATCTGGCAGTTTAGTTAGTAAACACCAGGTAGATCTATTTTGTTTAGTTGTTTGTGTGTGTGTTTTCATAGTGTGTGTTCTGTTTTGTTAGTAGTTTTGTATGAGATTCCGCATCCTGCTTTTTTGAATTTGTGGGCTATTTTTTCAGTTTGGTTGTTGATCTGAGTTAGTGTTATGAATTTGTTGTTATCTGTCGTTGTCTGTTGTTTGTTTTGTGTTTTGTGTAGGAGTTTATTGACTATTGTTCTGTTGTATCTGTTGGATTCTGCTAGATATTTTATCGTGTTTAGTTCGTCTTTGTAGTCTTTTTCATCTAGTGGGGTGTTGTTTAGTCTGTGTATCATAGTTCTGAAGGCAGCTAGTTTTTATTCTAGCAATAATATAGCTGTGATATGTGCCTGTGACGCCAAAGTTGACGCTTTTAAGTTAACATACAAACTAAAAGTCCACACAGAAACCAATATGCCTTTAAAATAATACTCACGTTTTGTAAAAACCACGTAAAAAAATCAACTCGAAGAAATGTGCCTGTTACTAAACATGTCTTTTTAGTGTGACGGAACTCGTTTTCCACTAATAATCGGTTTATGTGCAGATCACTGGAAAAGCAACCAACTCGAAGTGCTATGCATGTCTCCCTTTTTTTGCGTTTCGCAAAATTCGCTTGCAATGAACTTCTCAAGATTTTTACTAAATAACGTAAAGAAATATTGGGCGTATAATGAATAACTAGTCTTGTTTTTAATTGTTAATGCGTTTTTTTTTTAATTTAATCTAATTATTCCAAAATAATTGTATTTTGCACTTTACATTTTCTGTTATTGTTTTATTAAAAAAGTTATCTTCTTTATCTTAAATGTTACTGTATTTTATAAGCATTGTGTTATACACATTAAACCTTATATTTTTTCTAACCATGGTTTTTATTTCCTTAAACAGTAAACTAAAAACAAAAAGAAATCATGATTCCCTAACCTTACAAATAAAAACATTACATACCGTATTTTAACTTTGCATTAAGAAATAGAATAACTTACAATCAGTACACTTCTTCTTTTTCACGTCTTGGTATATCGATACGAACGCATATTCAAAACATCGAAAATGCTGCGTGGGTATTGGGAAAGTACCGCTAATATTAACGGCCCGAATCAGTTCCCTGAATCGGTGCCGTGGCAAATTTGAATCACTCTCTTTATACAGTATGTACTAAGCTAAGTAAGTAAATAAAAACTATGTAGTCTATGTGTAGAGTGCAACTTTGTATGTACACCGTGAGTTATGTAAAACAGTGCGCGAATAGAGTACATAACGTTATTGAGATAATCGTTCTGGCAACGCGTGTTTTTCCATATCTCTGCCAGTGCTGTATGCACGCATAGAATTGCAAATCGTGTCCACATTTGCATATGGAAACTTGTAGGTTTTAATAGTGTAGTGTATGCAGACAATTAAAAATAATTATTATAAACTGTGTGGTTTTTCTTCTTCCGCTTGTTTTTTTCTTTCCTACAAACGACGAGTACGGTAAGGGGAAAAGTTAAGTACAGCGCATACATTATATATATATATAAATAGATAAACTGAATATATAAGCAGACATGTCTGCATTTTATAGTTTTGAATAAATTACCGTGTAGTGTCATCGTTAATAGTAGTTTGTGTGTGTGCGCGTGTGTGTGGTGACGTGACGTGACGGTGGTGTGGCGTGAGGTGAAGGCAACATGCCATGGACCCAACGCTTGAGGGAAGAAGATAATCAGTGATGTAAAAAGGAGAATCGCACAAGCGAGAGGGGAATTTTCTAAAGAAAAAATGTCGGTATGGAGAATTATACATGACTTCCATGTTCTAAGACGATTATATTTAAAATCGTTTACTTGAATTCGGTTTGATAATTTCTATCGCCCATCCTCAAACTATTTTCACTGTTTATAGATATTTTTGTTATTATGGGGTAGTAGTTTAATATAATATTATTTTCGAGTCACTTTATCAATAAAAATTGGGTACTCTATTCTTATACAGAAACTGAACTACGCAGATAATCATCCCTCTTCCTCAACCGATCCCCACTATTAATGTTATTTACAGTTTCATAGAGTAATAGTTTTATCATATGTAATTTCTAAGGTATCTTATCCTTCAAAATTAAATATTCGTACTTTACTTGATTTCAGCAAAGCAACACTAAAAAAATTACCCCCCTTCAACTATCCACTCTATTTATAATTATCTCATTTACGGTGGATTAATATGACTTTATTTTCGGGGCACTCATTTATTAAGAGTAAGTACTTTACTCTTGTTAAAACAGAAAACAATACAGGTAAACTACCCCTCCTTCCTAACCAAACAACTTGGTTTCCTGGCAACAAAATTATTTTATTTGTAATAATTACCATTGTTTGAAAAAGTTTAAATGAATTTTTAAGTACTTTACTCTTGTCAAAAACGTAAAACGTTGCTGGTAAACTACCCCTCCCCCTTAACCGATCTCCACCAAAATAATAGGCCTTGAGTCCTCTATAACTCGGGTAAATATGCAGAAAATTATTTGATTCTGTTTGAATTGGCGGCAGTTATCGTTCGCCATAGAACAATTTTGTACACACAGACACATTTCGGAAAATGACTTTTCTTCATGTTATGAAGACGAAACATTTTTTTCGCGATCATCACACTTCCATTTCCTTACGGAACATGGATGTAAAAAATCTTCTATAGGATCCAGAAACGTGTCTCTGGAAGCCGAGGAGAAATTTGAAAAGAGTTTCATTTGGACCATGTGCTGCGCGTATGGTGGCCCGGAAAAGGGAACTTCTGATAAAAGTGTAGAGGAGCTACCTTGAATCTTTTTGTGATGTGGTGCTGGACACGGGCGTTAACAACAGCGCGGACGGAAGTGAACGTTCTCAGCTATGTGGGCGAATAAAAGACATTGACCGGATGCACTGTGGAAAGGAGAAGTAATGTGGTTGGTCCACGGCCGGCTCTAGTAGAAGGCCGGAATATTAAACGTGGCAACGTTGCGTCTGAGGCCTAAAGCATAGTGTAATAAAATAAATATGTTAAATTTTGATTTAATTTCATAGTATATTATTACTAAAGTCATGAGTAGGCCTATTTACAACTAACTCTAAATACAGGTCTGTGGGCACTTAGTAGGCCTAATATACGTTTAAGTTGAAGAAATTGGTAAATTAGTGTTAGGCCTAATGAATTAATTTTGTACGAATTATTGAATTCGTATCATATGACTGAGTTAAATTTATTATAGGCCTATTTCTTAAATAATATAACAGTATTTTGCATAATAAACTTTTATGTCTAGTCGTCTAGTCGGCCTCAAATATCAGCTGGTTCCAGTGATGCCACGTTTAATATTCCGGCCTTCTACTAGAGCCGGCCGTGGGTTGGTCACCTGATACGCCATTCAAACTGGTTCACCATCCCCGATCGAGCGGTGTAGTGGGAGGGGAAGGCCCAGGCAGAAGTAAATTGATTGGATAAAAGGAAAAAAGAAGGTATGTCGTGATCAAGAGGCTGCCTACAGAAAGGAATGTTGCAAGCCCACCAACCTCTGGGAGGAGGAGGAGGAGGAGGAGGAGGAGGAGGAGGAGGAGGAGGATGAGGAGGAGAGGAAGAAAGAGAAGAAGAAGAAGAAGAAGAAGAAGAAGAAGGAGGAGGAGGAGGAGGAGGAGGAGGAGGAGAAGAAGAAGAAGAAGAAGAAGAAGAAGAAGAAGAAGAAGAAGAAGAAGAAGAAGAAGAAGAAGAAGAAGAAGAAGAAGAAGAAGAAGAAGAAAGCTGGATGACGCAGGACACGCAAAACGATTGACACGTCTGAGATTGACGGCGAAATGATGATGAAGAATAAAAATGAGAAGAAGAAAAGAAGACAAAGAGAGAGAGTGAGAGGAAGGGGGAGAGAGCGTGAGACAGAGATGATGATTATGAAACAGTTTGGTCTTCTCACGTGTGTCTTAATGTTGGTTTTTCGTCTGACAACATTTTAATGTATTCAGTACGTGTATCATTGTTAGATGTAACTGAAACTGAATGTGTGTGTGTGCGTGTGGTAACATTAAGTCGCGATAAATATAACACACTACAACTGTCAAAATTACAAAAATTTAAAAATAAATTTCGTTAGAATAAACTCTGATATTAGAATTGGAGAGTAACTGGTAGAACCAAACGTATTTATTTACAAAGGCAAAACAAAAAATAAAATAAAGTAAACAATTTATTTTCAAACATATTTTAAATTTAAAAAAAAATTAGGGTACCTGAAAAATAAAACACTGAAGGATATCCGAATGAAAATTTTATAAAACAGTGGCCGTCCTCACATTCTTGTATGCTAGTGACACATGGACTCTTAGTAAAAGGGACGTGCAGAGGATTCAGGCAGACGAAACGAAATTTCTAAGAGGAACGCAAGGTTGTTCCCTTGGATCGGAGAAGGAACGAGGACACTAGATGCGATTTAAACATTGTATCATTGCAGCAGAATATTTTAGACCACAGAAGGATATCGTGTGGACACTTGAATCGCATGCCTGATAACCGTCTACGTGCGGCTGCTTTGGGTTATCACCCTACTGGGAAGGCAGATGTCGGTAGACCGAGGAGGAGCTGGATTCCGGAAGAGATCCTTGCAGTGATGATAATGATGATGCTGATAAAAATTAGTGAGATAGAGAGATAGAGAGCAAGCGAGAGAGCGAGAGAGAGTGAGTGAGAGAATGAGTGAGAGTGAGTAAGAGAGAGAGAAAGTGAGAAAGAGAGAACCAGGCAGAGAGAGACAGGCAAAGAAATACAGAGACAGACAGACAGGCAGTCAGACTGATGACTGACTGACTGACTGTACGGCTGTACGGCAGTGAGGGAGAAAGATATATATATATATATAGACAGTCAGGTAAATAGAAAGATGGACAGACAGAATTAGTGCGAGGTAGTGAGAGAGAGTGAGAGAAACGGACGACGAGAGACGGAGGGAGGAAAGAGAGTGAGAGAGAGAGAGAGAGAGAGAGAGAGAGAGAGAGAGAGAGAGAGAGAGAGAGTGAGTGAGTGAGTGAGAGAGAGAGAGAGAGAGAGAGAGAGAGAGAGAGAGAGAGAGAGAGAGAGAGAATGAGAGAGAGAGAATGAGTGAGAGAGAGTGAGTGAGAGAGAGAAAGTGAGAAAGAGTGTGAGAGAGAACCAGACAGAGAGAGACAGACAAAGAAATACAGAGATAGACAGACAGGCAGTCAGACTGATGACTGACTGATGACTGACTGACTGACTATACGGCTGTACGGCAGTGAGGGAGAAAGATATATATATATATATATATATATAGACAGTCAGGTAAATAGAAAGATGGACAGACAGAATTAGTGCGAAGTAGTGAGAGAGAGTGAGAGAAACGGACGACGAGAGACGGAGGGAGGAGAGAGAGTGAGAGAGAGAGAGAGAGAGAGAGAGAGAGAGAGAGAGAGAGAGAGAGAGAGAGAGAGACATAGGATGACAGATAGACAAACAGACAGTCAGATAAATAGAAAGACGGACAGAACGAGTGACTCTGAGGTAGTGAGAGAGAGTGAGAGAGAGAGAGAGAGAGAGAGAGAGAGAGAGAGAGAGAGAGAGAGAGAGAGACAGACAGAGACAGAGAGAGAGAGGGGGGGCACAGAGAGAACCATAAAAAGACGGATAGACAGAGAGTCAGATAAATAGAAAGACGGACAGACCGAGCGACTCTGAGAGAGAGTGAGAAAGAGTGACGACAGACGGACGGAGGAGACAGAGAGAGCGAGTGAGTAGGTGTGTGTGCGCACGCAGAAACAATAGCCATCTGTTAGAAGCAATCTCAATCACGTACACGTGGAGACAGACATAGAGTAGAGATGTGACAGGTTCAGAAGCTGACAGGACAGCTGGCAAGCAATGTAAATAAGGAAATAAGAGGAAACAAACAAAAGGAGGAGGAGGTGTGATGGCAGCAACAGAGGTGTGTAACCACAATTTAAATTCGGTGCGTGTGGTGTGTTGTGGTGTAGAGGCAGACGCGGGATGAATGACAACAACGACCGACCGGATGCAGCGAAGATTTGCATGGGGAAAGTTCGGCACACGGTGTAGGCGTTGAATCCTAATTACAACAGCAGCCGTCGAACGTGAACATAACACGAGTTGTGTGTGTAACTATGGGCCGACCTAACTATGTCTCGACACCTTGTTTTGGTTTATAAATCTTCCCATTCTTCTTCGGTCTCATTTCAAACAGCCGAGGAACGCGCGATGAAAGCGCGTAGACCTAGAACCACGAAAAAGGTACTGTTCTCTTCGTCTAGTCATCTTCTACAAGATTCAATGGTCAAAAGTTAGGATTGATCCATAGGCTATGAACCAGAGGCCCTAGAATAAAATAGTGGTCAATTATCCGGTTATGAACACGGTTTCTGCAATGGCGGAGCACGGGCTCGCCAATGCCGACCCTCGGATCCTCTTCAGTGCCATCTCGACTGTAGGACCACGAAGCGTAGTGTCCGCACTCGTGTGGGTAAACACAACGGGTACTGTCGATTGAGGCAGCCGGAGAAGTCTGCCGCGGCGGAGCACGCGCTCGCCAATGCTGACCCTCGGATCCTCTTCGATGAGACGAAGCTCTTGCCGGCGGTGGGTGTGTATTTCCCACGCCTTCATATGGAGTCCAGAGTCCAGATCCAGAAACAATAAACCCTGTCATCAAGTAGTACTCTTCGGCATGGTGTGTTTGCGAGCATCTAATATACGTTCTTCTTTCTGATTGGCTGGTGATTGATTTGTTATTGTATCGTAGCACTTATAAGAGAATTTATAAGTGGGAGTCGTGTTCACGGGACTTAACCACAGTACTGTGGTCCCTAACGTCTACCACCCTACGTTAGTAAAGTAGTAAACTGATGATGGCAGTCGATTGTACTGTCGAAACGTCTGTTTTCGTTGAAAACAACGGACCCCCCCCCCCCCCCCCACCAAACAGCCCAGGAATGAATTTTAACAACATATATAATATCCAGTGGCGAAGTTACATGGAGGCAATTGAGGCAATGCCTACCCTAAAAAATTCTGTAGAATAAAAATTATAAATACGTATGAACTACGTAACGTAAAGATTATACATTGTTACTGTGACTATCGAATTTATTAAGCCGAAACGTGCTTTACTGAGTGACCTCTACATGATGACAGGTGAGTTTCGGCATAGCTCGTTTAAAGCGAATGAGGCAACGTGAACTTACCTCAGCGTTTTTTGTATACACCGTATGTAAGCAATGTAGGGGTTTGATAGGGAAGTGAAGGGAGGGGGATTGTCCCGCGCTGTACACATAGAGCGTTCAGGCATGCCTCACTTCTGTGGTCCAAACATTCAAGTTAAAGCGCGCTGTGTTGTTCATAAGTGTGTTTATTTTATGCGGATGTTAAAAGTGTGCCTGTTATTCCGCTGAACTAACAGATGATCAAGATTGTTTTTTGAAGTATTTGTAACATTAAACATATATACAGAAACTAAACAAGTTTAAAAATTTTAAGTTCAATCAGTTGTATTATTGTGTATGACTTATACAAGGAATGTTCAATAAAAACACGTTTAGAGCTGTAAAGCATTTTTTATTCAACGATTTTAAAAGAAGTCTCCATTAACATTAAGACATGAATCCCACTGTTGCACTAATCTGTAGATTCCCTGCGAGTAAAATTCTTACGGCTGTTTTCGGAACCATTCGCTAACAGAAAAACTTCTTTTAGTGACTCCTTAAAAAAATTTAAGGTAAGATTTTTGCCTACCCATTCGTTAACTACTAGCTTCGCCACTGATAATATCCCTTTATCTGCCTCATAACCATTAGAGCTGGCATGCAGCATTCGGACCCCTTTTAACAGAGTGGATATCGGCTTCACTTTTTAAAATTGTATCTGCACTTTTCTCTTAGAGCCATTGTGGTAACACATATTCTTACATACAGGATGATAATCATTACAAACGCTGGTCGTGCTGTTTCCCGAACAGTTCATGAAGATCTGTTTCTCCACACCTATCGGACAGTGCCGCATTATCCATAACGCTAGGGTATGCTGCAGCACCGTACACCAGGGTCCCAGATGCCAGCGGGGCCACCGTCCAGTCCTAAACCACAAAAACTTTTTGAAGATAATAAATGTAAAGAAAACAACATGAAACAAATGTCCTTAATCCAAAATCATAAAAAGATGTGTGTGCACACTTTTTAACGAGATTAAAACGCATTAAAGATATGCTGAATTCAACAATGGGAGATGAGAGATTACCTTCGGTAGCAAGGCTGAATTTTTGAAAACGACATACTTGAATCTCTCGATTTATAAGAAATTATACAAGACTTCGTTTAGGCAAAATTAAGGAAAAAATGGATCGATCAGTATTTTCTAAGCTTAAGGACTACTATGCTAATTGTAATCACTATTTAGCTAAATATTTGTTGTGGATTTGAGAGTTTAATAATATAACTGTTAACTTTCTAAATTGTGTATGCCATTTATTAGTGTAAATAGTGGATAAATGTTGAATTTTGAATCGGGGGAGGAAAGCATCACTCTGACGGCAGCATAGGGCACCACGCGCTTCTTATCCGACCCTGCTATCAGCTGATGAGGTCGGCTGTCAGCATAAACAGTCGACCGCTTTCGGTCTCGACGTGGAAACAGTTTCCGACAAAAAGGGTATCCTTTACAAAGTTCAGAAGTTTACAAAGCCTTTCTCCTACTTTTTGTTGATTCTGCGAGAGCGTAGCTTTCGACAGACAATAGACAACGTCCTGTCTTCGGAGTGGCGAAGAACGCCGACGTCTTCTGCTCTCGGTGTTGGTCAACGACACGTCCCGGATGGCTGTCTCTGTTCACGGACGGATGAATAGCTTGTAAAATCTGTGTAAAATTTCAACGTAACGATAGTTTAACGTAATCGTTTCTCTTTTGCGAACGAAGTTCACCAACATCAGTCCACTTTTCCCAAAACACTCTGTCGCCGTAACTCTCCGAGCAGAAGTTGCTGACTTGAATTTTGACGTAGAATACGTCTTACCTTTCAGGCCAGCAATAGGCACCCCCAACCAGAAAATCGAGCGTTACTTTTTCACGTCACGTTTGAAATTGAAATATTATCTAAACGACAAAAGATTCACGCTTATATGAGGTACCACTCGACAGATAAAGGAACACAGATAATAAATAGCACCATATAAGCGGGCTATTGCATCATTCAGCGCGTGGTGAGCGGGGGGAGAAATATAAATGTTTTGCACCGCTCGGCGCGCACTATAATTATTATTTCTCCGGTTTCCGATGCGATAGAACGTTGAGTGAGGTGTCGTTAAAATTGTCTCATCGAGTGCTATCTACAGAGTGTACCGTAATAGCGGTGATATTATTAAGAGGTTTGAATAATCGTAATTCAAGTTGTAAAAATCGTGTGTTCGGACAAAATGTCGCGGTATATGGATGCTAAACGTGCTCAAAAGTACCGTAAACGCATACAGGAGAGTAGAGAAAATCATGGGGAATTCAAAAAACCCAAAATGATCAATGCCGAAAGCCAGAGGATTTACCGACAACGCTTAAAAGACAAGGAAATAAATACTGAAGTCGAGTCAACACCATGGAGACTAGAATTAATTACCATAGTAACAAGTAAATAAACAAATGATATTTAGCGGCATCGGAACTATACCTTCATTTTCTCGTTCCCTCAATATAGTCTAAATTTCTTCTATCCAGGTGATCCGTGGTATCGTGGTCTTCCTCTTCTCTTTTTACCTAGTGAGGTCCATTGCATAACTCTCCTTGGCAATCTTTCCTGTGCCATTCTTTTCGTGTGTCCACACCATTGTAATTTTTTTTTTTTTGGATAAAATCAACAATTGAATTTTTTACATTCATTCCATCCTTAATGACGTCATTTCTAATTTTCTCACGTCTGGATACTCTTGCGAACGTCTCCAAAAGTCCATCTGTGCTGTCATAAATTTTGTTCTCGTGTGTTTATTAGTAGTCCAAACTTCAGAGCCGTAAGTCATGATACTTCTAAGAATGGTTTTAAATATATTGGTTTTAGTTTCTGCAATAAATGCATTTTTCTTCATTTATTAAAAACTGCTTCGTCTCTTTGGCACAGAGATATTCTGAACCTCGCTGTTTTGCTTCGTTTCGTATTTGTATGGCGATTGGCACATGCGCAGAATGAAGTATTCAGCACCAATACCTGTGACTACGAGTACTCGTAGTACTCGTTTACTCGTTAGTTGCGTAGGGGGGGGGGGGGGCTCGGAACCGCGAGGCCGCGAGTAATCGGAACGGGTATTCCGACATTTCAGTTATCGTGGAATCGGAACAGGTATTTCAACTTTTCAGTCACTGTTATATCCGTTCTACAAAAATAATCGTTCCAAAATACATGTTATAGGTATATCGGCCACATCTACTTCCGACTCCTGTTCTACTTTGTTACCGACTACATAAACAGGAGTTGGTTGTATTAAGCTTTCAACTATGGATAAATTAAAGTGGTTATGTTTTACGTGTTTTTTTTTTAAATTTTTCTCGTTCAGGCTGCTTGTAATCTACTACGCTGATAACGTGTGCACACCTGCTTTACATAGACGGGCGCGTGCAGTCGGGCACGTACTGTTAGTGGCATTTAGCAACAGATAAGGCGGTGCATGCAAACCGGCCTTGGTGTTTACCCGCTATGGCGTAATGTGGCTACTTGAGTACACGTGCGTACAGTGTTGCCAGCCTCAATGTGTAGACAAAAATTTCCCCGTATTAACAAGTAAAAAAAAGACCACAAAATAATTTAAGACCGTCATTAAATTGATGCTGCCTGTTCCGCCTTCAAAGATCCTCCAGCCATCTCTTTCTCGGGCTACCGACACACCTTTTTCCTATAGGTTTGGCCAGTCTGGAATCTGCATTTTTTTCTAAGTGTTCTTTCCACCATTGTTCATACTCTTTTAATCTGTGGCTCAAGTTTACCAGCTGTTCGAAATTTACGTGTCACGCGTGTTTTGAAACATCGTGCTGTGTCCGAAGTGTTTGTTGAAAAAGAGCTAGCGCCAATGAAAATTCACAACAAAGTGGTTGTACAGGCATTAAAGATGATGATTCCCTGAGTGGACGCTAAAAAGTGCAACAACTCCAGATATCAATTAAACAAATTTCATACACGGTGTTGGAAGACCAGCGATGGTGAGTGGATTACATTTCTGAGATCATAGGCATCTCACGTGAGCGTGTGTATCATATTTTACCAAAAACGTGGCATGAAAAAACGTTGTGCAAGCTGGATGCCGCATTTGTAGTTGTTGCACTTTTGAGCGTCCACTGCCGGGTTCACCTTGAGTGCTCGTATGGTCACTTTTAAAGTCGATTCACAACAACAAGCCATTGTTTCCGAAGGCTCAGCAGCTAACGCATTTGTCATTTCGTTCTGTATTTCCATTGACTCTAAACGTTTATTAACAAAGAATTGTTGATTTTGTCGACTTTTTTAAAACTCGTGTGACACATAAATTTCGAACAGCTGGTAAGTAATTAATAAATTGACTGACAGATTTGGAAATTGACAGGTGTTTATACGAAATATGAATCTTAGAACCCACAAAAATATTTAATACTACCGCTAATCTACATTTTCAACTGGCCCTTGTAAACTGTGGATTTTAGACTAACTTGGTCAAATATTCGATTACCATTTTAGACTGACGCTTGATTTATTTATTTATTTATTTATTTTTATTTCAACTCCAGTGTTGATTTATCATTCGCAGTAATACCGCTTGGTGTAAAAAAAGTACTGGCGGCCGATTAATTTTTTTTTTTGTGCACCCGACAAACGTGCTTATTCATATTTGTCATTTAGATTTTTTCTCCTTTTTCTTATAATACGGTCATCATAACGTTAATCTGCAGTGAGCCGGGGCCGCGGCCGCAGCACGAAGTCCATTACGGCGAGGGTAATGTAAAATTTCGATACAGACGGCCGTGGCGGCAAAAAGCGCGAGACGTCGGCGGCGAACAGCAGGATTGCATGCATAATTGTGTGCAGCGGTCCGGTGTAATGCACTTTTTCGGCAATCGGCATCGTCATGTCCTTCCTCACTAAATTTGACCTTGCCTCGCTCGCCGCGCTGTGTGTGTGTGTGTGCGCGCACTTTTTCTTCTTATTCTCTCTCTCTCTCCCCGTCACCTTTCATTACGACGACGACGACGAGCCAGACAGACACCGAACTGACGACGACGAACAAAAAAAAAAAAAAAACACGACCGGCGATTTTTAATGGCACTCATCTGCTGCCTGATGCTGGTTCGGATCGCCGACGCACACCGAGCGGCGTTTCGTAAAACCCTGAAGTCATTTCGACGAGGTCGACTGAAAAGTGCCATGCAAACGTACACACATACTTAAATACTACATCAATAATACACAGTACATCAACTAATCAGCTCTTCAAAACATACAATTTTGTACAAAATAAATTTATTATCTGATAAATTTTAAGATATTGTAGTTATTAAGGTACGGTATTGTAGTTATGAGTTTCACCACAAAACCAATGCGCCAGTCGGATCGTTTAGTGCTTTCTGTATTCATGATAAGGGGACGTCCATTAATTACGTGACCTCAAAATGAGGGGGGAGGGGTCCGGCAAAATCTCACCAAATCTCATTTAAAGGGAGGGGGGCCAATGAAAATCTCACGTCAAGTTTTTAATTCAGAGAATATACATTTATTATAACGGATAACAAAAATGTAGTACATAGAAGATATGCTTTAGGTATTTTTAGTGATATGAAGCAAAAACATGAACATATCAAATAAATTTAATTATTTAAAAATTATAAGGTAAACGTCACGTGAGGGGGAGGGGGTCCCACCACATCTCACCAAATCTCACCGAGGGGGGAGGGGGTCCAAATTTAAAAAAAAAACCTCACGTAATTAATGGACGTCCCCTAACTCAAAAATAATAATGATTATTTTCTTTACAATTCATTTTCTTCTTCTGGCACTCCGGTCCCTGTAGAGAACCCTGACCTCCACAACGGTTCTCCTCCATTCTTCTCTGTCCTGAACCTTATTTCTCCGACCTGCCACTTTCATCTCCTTCAGATCCCCTTCCACATCTTTATACCATCTTCTCCTCGGACGCATTTTCCTCCTTACTTCATCTGGCTTCCTTTCCAATGCCCATTTTTGGTCCTCGGCCACTTCTCATTCTCACCACGTGCCCCAACCATTTCAACCTTTGCGGCATCACTGCTGCACGTTTGTCCGCTTCTCCATACAGATCTCTTAGCTCACGATTCTTTCTTATCCTCCACATCTCTGCGTCCCACACTGGTCCATAAATTCTTCTTAAAATTTTCCTCTCGAAAACACCAAGGGTTTACATATCTTCTAACTTTAGTACCCATGTCTCGCTTGCATATGTTACTATAGGTCTCATAACTGTGGTGTACATTTTCTTTTTGACGTTTTTTGATACATTCCTGGATTGGAATATACAGGGTGTCCCGGGAGGAGAGGGAAATAATTTGAGAAATGGTTCTATAGTGTAAAAGAAGAAAAAAAGTTCATATAAACATATGTCCAGAAACGCTTTGTAAGCGAGTTATGGCTAGCGAAAGATTTCGCCCGGGTTTCGGTTCCCCCGGGTAAATGAAGACTTTCTGAAATTCTGGGAATGGGCGAATTCTGTTGTTTCTTATGGTTTTTGACCTGAAAAATCGAATAAAACAGGTCGCAGAACTGTATCTCCCATAAGTTTCATGATATCCGACGTAAAACAGAAAAATCTTTGCCTAAAAACAAATTTTAGAAAATTGGAAAAAATTGGAATTTTTTGTTGATTTTTATTGACTTTATTTACACCATTTTTCTCATAATTAAATTCTTTACGAGTTTTGTTTTTAACTTTTATGCATTTATTAGTCATTTAACAAAGTTATTGTACTTCTAACCTAAAAAAACGTTAGGTTACTCGCTTACAAAGCGTTTCCGGACATATGTTTATATGAACTTTTTTTCTTCTTTGACACTATAGAACCATTTGTCAAATTATTTCCCTCTCCTCCTGGGACACCCTGTATTTGTTTGGCAAATAGGCTACGTAGTAGCTTCTATTTCCTGCTGCTATTCTTGCTTTGATTTCTTGGCTTGTTTCATTATTTTCTGTAATTGTGCTTCCGAGATATTTGAATTCTTGGACCCCCCCCTCGAAACTGTGGTTGTCTATTCTTAATCTTCCTTTCTTTCTCTCTCCTGTCATTCCTTGTCATCAAGATATACTTTGTTTTCTCTTCATTTATTTTTTATCAGGCCTTTCGCCTCTTTCTTTCTAATTCCTGATATGCTGCCACTAGCGCTTGTCTTGATCTTGCCATAATTACCACGTCGTCTGCATATGCTAGATATTGGCAGGATCTGTTATATGTATATATATATATATATATATATATATATATATAGTATTTAAAATTTATAATTATATTACCTCAAGATGTTCTTTTCCTTAATCGGGATTTTCTTAATTTTTTCCATAATTGACAAATGAAAAATGATGTAAAATCAAAATTTATGTAATAATAAAGGTAATACAAGGAAAAGAACATCTTGAGGTAATATAATTATAAATTTTAAATACTTTATATATATCAAGAAACGAACTGTAGCAGAAAGTGATTGTATATATATATATATATATATATATATATATATATATATATATTTTTTTTTTCCTCCAGGCTTTATTTCTTATACATCTATTTTCCTTACAATAATTTCCTTAATTCAAAGTATTAAGCTGCTTGAACTGCTGAACTCGCTCACTATTTTGAACGAAATACCTTTATTATTACATAAATTTTGATTTTACATCATTTTTCATTTGTCAATTATGGAAAAAATTAAGAAAATCCCGATTACCCTAGTTTTTCTGTAGTAATATAACAATCTTAGAGAACAGAATTTGTTATATACATATGGATTTGAGGTGTGGACTTTAACAGAGAATGACAAAACTGCTTTAAAATCATTTGAGCGCAAAACATTGCGTAACATTTATGGCCCAGTAAGAGAAGAAGGCAGTTGGAGAATACGCAATAACGATGAACTGCAGAGTCTCTTGCATGGAAAAGACATAGTGAAATTCATCGAATCACAGAGGTTGCGTTGGGTGGGACATGTGGAAAGAATGTCTGATGAAAGAATGCCTAAAGAATGTTGAAGGGAAGATTCTATACTACCAGACGTACAGGCAGACCAAGGATGAGACGGTTGGATGGCGTAACAGAAGATCCTGCTAGCATGGGAATTAAAGGGTGGAGAGGAAGGGCGGATAACAGGGAAGCATGGAAGAGTAGGCCTATCGTTGAGGAGGCTAAAGCCTACCAAAGGCTGCAGCGCCAGATAAGAAGAAGAAGAGAACAAAATCATACAATAAACACTACATATTTGACACACTGGGGTTTGGTTTACAGTTCCTTTTAGTCTGACACCCTTCTGGATTTTCAATTTTTTTTTTCAAAATTCTAATCTCATTTTTAGGCCCCAGGAATCAGAAATTTTAAAATTTACAAATCTTAACACTACATTCAACGATAGCTAAATTATCTTTTATTTAATACCTGCCTGTATTTTTTTAGATTTTATCAAATTTTTCAGTTAATTTGTTGGATGCTGATGTCCAAAAATTGTTTTAATTTTTGAAAAATGAATATAATATTCAGATTTTATTTATAATTCCATTTAATTTGATACCCCAGATGGGTTATTGCATGTTTTTTACAATTCTCACTCCTCTACATTTTTGGTTTCCGGTCATAAATTTTTTGCAGGATCAATCTAAAAAGAACAATAGGTTTCTGTAGAGTAAAAGTACGAACACACGTGCCAAGTTTCACGATAATCGGTTGATGTGTTAAATGGTAACGTGAGACAGACGGTCGAGTTAAAACTGAGAACTCGCATCGCTCCCGTTCTTAGTTTTTTTTGGGATTTGTCTGATAATTGAAAAATTATCTACTCTTAAAATTTGACATACAGTCATATTGTTATTGGTATCCAACTCACACTTCGTTATTTATAAATTAATAAATTACCTTAGATCCGTCGTGTGATTTCGTTTTTTGTTTAAAATGACGCGTTTCGGAACATATGTTCCATCATCAGATTAATTCACTCAGTTGAGGTCGTTAAATGTTAAAATCGCATCACTTTGTACTTAAACACGTCCGTATGGCTGCGCACCCATTGCAAGCCGACCGGATACGGAAGTTGTCTATGAATGTTCGTGCAAATTCATACAAAGTATAACATTTACAAAGCATACAATAACATACACAGTCGGGATTTCAAATTCAACGATCATTTGAAAGATTTTTTCAAACCAAACCCGCTATGCGATACAGCCTTGAACTTGTATTTATTGAGTTATCATGAATGTATACATCCAACGTACCTCATCTCTAAGGTGAATCGGAGGACACCGTGCCCATCTAGACACCGAGAAGATGACTTCCCGTCGTGGGGCCGAAACGTTTGTCAACAACAACGACAACTGTGGACTAAGGCCTAACAGCCCGGCCGTTAATAATAATAATTTCAGCAAAAATCGGAATAAGTTTGTAATCTCCACTTTTACTACTTATCATTAAATTATTACTCAGGACTGATTGTCGTTTAACCAAATTTATTATCATTTAATATTGTTGTACGAATTTATTATAATTTATAGTTAACTACTGAATTGTACGTGGCCTTATATAAATGTGTACAATAGGCCTAAACGTTTAGACGGGCAATGGTGTCACACACAGAACAACCAATTTGTTCAACCATTTGTTCCTAAACACATGTTTTTTTTTAAGCTTCAAGAAATAGGTTTTACATACTCTACGTAGTACATATTATTATAATGAATCTACGGGATCCAAACTTATCAGTGGAACTTGACTAGAAAAATAGTAAATATTTTTACTCATTTAAAAGAATAACAACGTTTAGACAATTTTCAAAAAAAAAATATTGTTTTAAAAACTGTAAGTTGTAAAAGTTAATTTTTTTGTTAATTATGATTAAAACCCCTTCCCGAAATACAATGAACATATCTCAAGTTTGTGTCTTTAACAAGACTGAAAAAAAGTACATAAATTAGACTAATACGGGGAAGTAGTAAAGTTAACTGGTAAAGAAGAAGAAGAAGAAGAAGAAGAAGAAGAAGAAGAAGAAGAAGAAGAAGAAGAAGAAGAAGAAGAAGAAGGAAGAAAATCGATTTATTCCATTTTGTAATGTTACAAAGGTAATTAATTAATATTCTTCAATAATTTTTGTTGTTGTACAATTTCATTGGTCGTTTTGACAATAACATTTCTCATAAACGCTATTAAAAAAATTAATTAAGGGAGAAAAAGAAGTAATAGAAAAGAAAGACGCAGAAGAAGAAGAAGAAGAAGATAATCATGACGGTGAAGAAGAACAAGAAAAAGAAGAAGAAGAAGAGGATCGTTTCATTCCTTTTATAGTGCTGTAAAGGTAATTAACTTTCTTCAATATTTTACTTAATCTTAGTACAATTTCATTGTAATCGGCATCAATCCGGATAATCGAAAGTGGGTTGTACGTTTATTATAACTGTGGTCGCTTTGGTATTAGGCTAACATCACGCATAGAAATTCTCGCAGCCACACTAATGCGTACCCCGTGGATATTAGTTATAGGCCTACGCGACGCGGGGTCTTGGGTTTGTTTATCTGCCGCGTTAATGCAGCGAGGGAGCGAGCCTTAAGGCTGCGTATAAGCAGCGAACCCTTCTATGGAATACGAGTACATAGACACACACACACATGGGACGGTGCGGGGGAGGGGGCACTAAGAGACAATGTGTGTCTGTCTGCGTATGAGGGAGGGTGGCGAAGCTGCTCGGCGTTGTATATAAACGTAATGCATTACACTTTCGCGTCGTGGGGTGAGGGTCGTTGTTGGGTACGCTGCTGGTGCTGGAGAATTTCACCAAGACGACGGTGGAGGAAAGGGAAGGGGAGGGGTGAATTTGTTGCACGAGATACAGTTAACATAAGGTAATTCCGATTGTTGTGGAAAATCCCCCGAGTGCAACTCACGGAGTTGGTACTGCGAGAGCGAGCGACCGACAAACCCATGCATATTCATTAGCCTGAAAATAATAGACTTTGCTGCTGGCATTGGCTGGCGTTGGTCGGGGCTGCACAGCTACCCTTCTTGTTCGCGCCAGCCAATTATTTTTCTCTTTAATAGGCTTCCTCATTACCTACTTCTTCTTCTTCTTCTTAGTCTCTCTTTCTACGAAGGAAAACAACAAGGTGATGACGAATAACTGTGAGTAATTTTAGTTCCATGTTCCGTAAGGAAATGGAAATATGGTAATGGCAGGAAAAATCTTGTTCGAGATAAGATTCATTATATTATAGTCTCCAAGTCACGTGTGTTTGTGTTTAATTGTAGTACAGTATTTGTAAACATTTTGTTACTCACCGTCTTGTGGCTTCTTTAAACTTTCAATACCAACGCGTTTCAAGGATAAATCCTCATCATCAGGTTATAGAATCACCAATTCTTCCAGAGAAGTCGTCAAAAAATTAAAAATTATTACCAAACATCACAAAGCACTTCACGCCACGTCGTGACCTACTGCGCGCCACTACACGCGGAGTGGCGTGAAGTGCTCTGTGATGTTTGGTAATAATTTTTAATTTGTTGAGAACTTCTCTGGAAGAATTTAAGTTTTTATAACCCGATGATAAGGATTCATCCTTGAAACGCGTAGTTATTGGAAGTTTAAAGAAGTCACAAGACGGTGAGGAACCAAGTGTTTACAGATACTACAATTAAACACTTCGAGATAGGGGCTAATTCTGATTATAGCCTACTACCCTCAAAACGTGAAGAAAAGGCATTTTCCGAAAAGTGCCTCTGTGTGTAGAATTTTTTCTATGGCGAACGATAACTGGCGCGCAAATTCAAACACAATCAAATAATTTTTTGCATACTTGCCCGCGTTGTAGAGGACTGAAGGCCTATTGATTTTTGTGAAGATCGGTTAGGGGAAGGGGTAGTTTACCTGCAACGTTTTACGTTTTAATAAGAGTAAAGTATGTAATTTTGATAAATCAAGTATCCTAAAAAGAAGGTCATAATAATCCACTGTAGAAATGTAAATAAAATATCTATAAACGAAAAAGGTAGTTTAAAGGCAAGGGGTAATTTTCTATAAATTAAAATGCTAGTTGAAGGGGGAGGGGATATTTTTTTGTATGTGTGCTACGTTATTGACAACAACAAAAAAGTTTCTATGGAAACCCCCATTTAAATTTGTCCAACTCGATTTGCAAGGAACACACCTAACTTGTTAGAAATTATCGAACCGAATTCAAGTAAATGATTTTAAATATAAATCTTAGAACATGGCAGTCATGTATGGTTCTGCATGCCGATATTTTATTGTCGTGTTCGTATTTATTTTGTTACAACAACACAAAGGTGTAGATAAATAAATTAAGTTGAAAAAGTGCGCCATAATAAAATGTGTGTGTGTGTGATATTTTTAGTGTAATATGTCGGACGGAGTCTATCGTTGAATCAACAGTTTACACAACTTATCAAATTTTATTTTATGGGCTTCATCTTTGTGGTTCAGTATAACTAACTCCTTCTTTGGACATTAAAACATACTTGGTCACCATTACTTTTTAACCTTTATGTAAATGATTTCCTCAAAAAACGGAAACAACATCTGAATCAAAGACAAAAGTAATGACCTTTATAGGAGATGAACCGGTTAGCACCAAAATATGCATAGACAACACATGCATAGAACACGTAAGACCTTTCAGCTATCTTGGACGTGACATTACTTATGATCAAGATACAGATATAGAAAATAAAGTGACGAATTTCACAAGAATGAGTGGAACGATTTGGAGACCGTTGAAAATAATTGTCGAAAAGAAACACAAATAAAATTTTATAAAACAATGACAATACCTACACTGCTGTATGGTTCTGAAACTTGGGTCGTAAATAAAAAAGATGAACAGAAGATGCAAACAGCGGAAATGAAATTTCTGAGATCAGTTAAAGAAAGTGGTTACGAGTACATATAAGAAATGGGGAGATGAGAAGTGGTTTAGGTATTTTAGCAGTTAATGGAAGGATTAAAGAATACAGAAGAATTGGATTCAACACATCAATAGAATAGGAAGAAAGTAGAATACCGAAGATGGCGAAAGATTACAACCCCAGAAGCAGAAGAGAAGTTGGTAGACCTAAGGAAAGGTAGACTGTGGAATAGGAACAGGCCGCTGAAGCCCAAAACCGTTAAGAAGATGATGATGATAAAATCCCCCATAAGTAAAATTAGCGTGTATGTGTGTGTAATATTTTTAGTGTTATGTCGGACGAAGCCTACTGTTGAATCAACAGTTTACACAACAACTTATCAATTTTTATTTCAACGGTTTTTACTTCCATGTTCCATAAGGAAATGGAAGTATGGTCATGGCGAAAAAAATCGTGTTCGAGATAATTGCAGATTCTGATTGTACTACCGTCAAAACATGAAAATAGTCATTTTTCGAAAAGTGTCTGTGTGTCTGTCTGTGTGTAGAATTTTTCTATGGCAAACGATAACTGCCACAAATTGAAACAAAATCAAATACTTTTTTTGCATACAGCTCTGAATTATAGAGGACTCGAGGTCTGTTGATTTTTGTGAAGATCGGTTAAGAGGAAGGGGTAGTTTACCTGCAACGTTTTACGTTTTAACAAGAGTAAAGTGCTTAATTGTGATAAACAAAGTATCCTTAAAAGAAGGTCATAATAATCCACTGTAGAAATGTAGATGAAATATCTATAAATGAAAAGGCTGTTTGAAGGGGAAGGGGGTAATTTTCTATAAATTAAAATGGTAGCTGATGATGGAGAAAGTAAATTTTATAAGTTTTATATGTGTAATTCGTTATTGACAACAAAGAAGTAGCTTCTATGGAAACATTTCATTTCACTTTAACAAAATTTAATATTTTTTCATTTTAATTTATCTCAATATTTAATGTCTACGTTTCCATTTTATTATTATGATTACCGCAATAAAAAGACGCAGCACACACACACACACACACACACACACACACACACACACACACACACACACACACACACACACACACACACACACACACACACACACACACACACACACACACACACACACACACACACACACACACACACACACACACACACACACACACACACACACACACACACACACACACACACACACACACACACACAAACACACACACACACACACACACAATTCGCGTTATTTCTGGCCTCACTCATGTTTATTTTTTTACATTTGCACGCTTTTGTTATCGATTTGCTTCCTGTGGATCGCTGGGCAGTGTAACTGCACGTGTTTACAGAGGAACGGTTCATAGACAGGCTTTTCGTCTTTAGGGAATGAGCCCTCTGCAAGATGCTCAGGGTCCATGAGTAACTTCGGAGCGCTTCGGAGGAGGGATGATTATATGCGTAGTTCGGTTTCTTTATAAGAATAAAGTAAGCCTACCTAATTTTTATGGATAAAGTGACTGAAAATAACATTATATTATACGACTACCCCATAATTTCAAAAATATCTATAAATAGTGAAATTAGTTTGAGGGTGGGCGATATTTTTTTAGAAATTACCGAACCGAAATCAAGTAAATTATTTTAAACATCTAAATCTTACAACATGGAAGTCGTGTATGGTTCTCCATACCGATTTTTTACCTTGTGGTTCAAAACAACTAACTTGTTCTTTGACCATAAGACCTATAGTTTTTATTCAAGAAAATGAGGATGATTTACAAAGAGCTAAGTATCAATTACAATAAGTGGCAAGAGTGCACTCACTGATAATTTCAGTAAGAAAGACCAAAACCATGGCCTTTAAAGGTAAATATCCAGTGAGGACTAATATAGTTACAAACAACAGCACTTTAGAAAAAGTGAGCCGTTTCAAATGTCTCGGCTGTGCAGTAAGCTATGAATCTGAATATGACATAGGAGAGAAGATAAATAAATTTAAGGATATTTGTGGTACTATTCATAGAAATCTTATAAATAAAACAAGACACAGCATAAGGAAAAAATTTTATAAGACAATTGCAATACCCACGTTGATTTATGCGAGTGTGGCGTAGGTCATGACAAAAAAGGAAAGCGGCAAGATTCAGAGTGCTGAAATGCAGTTTCTTCGAAATACTTCGAAATTATTTCAATTTACAGAAGACAATGGTGGGATCGTCTGCAAAGGATGACAGAGGAAACATTTCCGAAAGTGGCACTGAACTATAAAGCTAGTGGTAGAAGAGACGTAGGTCGTCCGAGGATGAGATGGGTGCCGGAACAGGTTTATATAACCTCATTCTTGAAGAGGAGAAGAAGAAGAAGTTCTTTGACCATTAAAACATACTTCAACTAACATGGACTAAATAATAGGAAAGTAGATCCAGCATTTGATTACATAATTTTTTTTTTTTTTTATTGGAGATCTGTAATCTGTTCGACTGAGCGAACATTTAACAAATTGGCTGACATCATACACAGGATTATGAAGAGCTGACCATTGACAGCTCTTCTTGTGTTTGATAATAGATTAAAGAGGTACACAAAATACAAAACTAAATGATAAAAACATGTAAACAAATGAACAAAAGTCACTTCCACTTCCTGCTGGCATGATACAATAAGTTCAAATATTAAACACTGGGCCCATAAGGCACATATACAGGTTGACATTAACACTTATTACTGACACGAATACAAAAACAAACAGAACAGATATCACAGACAGTACAATACAGAAAATACAGAGAATACATTATTAGTTAAACCTGAATGGTAAGTCTAATAGTTTGTGTCTTTTTAGTCTACAAATATCTTCACTGTTGTCTAACAAGTTAATTGCCAGGTGGTTAGGATGCTGTTCTAGTTTGGAGATGTGAGTCCTGCAGAGGCGCATGATTTCTTCTCTCACGGTTGAAACTTTGAGGTCGCGGTGTATAGAGTTGTTGGAGACAAACCATGGAGCGTCGACTATTGATCTAAGTGTTTTGGACTGAAAGCGCTGGATAATCTCAATATTACTTGTACTTGTAGTACCCCAAAGTTGAATACCATAAGTCCATACCGGTTTAAGAACTGCTTTGTAGATCAAGAGTTTGTTGACGAGACTTAACCGTGATTTTCTGCCTATAAGCCAATAGATGTTTCTGACCTTGTGATTAAGTTCAACTTTCTTAGATGTTATACTTAATGGTCGATGGTTAATTGTGATTACATAATGGTCAATGAAAAGGTATATATAGTGAAGTACCGGGTACAAGGGTATTCAGAGATACAAATGTTAATTCAGATCATTTTATGGTAGTTGCCAAAATTACTCTCAGAACAATATGATACAAAAGAAGTAATATGTGTAACGAAGATCAGAAAGCTAAATGATATTGGCTGTGAGAGGTTTTGTAATACTGATTTTAGGTAAGTTCCAGACGATCTGTGGGACAATCGTTAAGAAACGAGGTACGCGGCGAGATACAGAATTAAAGTTGTACAAAATTCTGCCAGTCCCTGTACTATCCTATGGGTGTAAATTATTAATAACAACCAAGGAACAAGACAGTAAAATACAGGCCTCGGAAATGGCGTTCTTAAAAGGAGTTAAAAGGTGTTCTAAACTTCAGCGTGTAAATGAATGATGCCATAAGAGAAGGGTAACAAGTTTTTAACTTGAATGAAACATTAAAAGATTACAAACAAGGTGGAAAGAACACTTAGAAAGAATGTCAGATTCTAGACTAGCCAAACAAATCTGAAAATACAAACCTATAGGACACATTATGGGCAGACCCAGGTAGATATGGCATTATGGGCAGACCCAGGTAGATATGGCATTATGGGCAGACCCAGGTAGATATGGCATTATGGGCAGACCCAGGTAGATATGGCTGGAGGATCTTTGAAGGCGTAACGGGTACCACCTTGTGTATGCCTTTTTTTTTTATTTTTTATTTTTTTTAACTATTTGCAATCAGTATAACATAAAAATAACATAATAAAGCAAATTGTTTGTATGAAAAAAAGATAGGTGTTGACCATGTGGAGCTGTTATCCTGTGATAACAAACTCAGTTATTCCTTAAAAGTTACAAAAAGTTAGTTACAAAAAGAAACAACAGTCACAAAGATTATGGTAGCTTAAATCTAGATGGTAGGTCTAGTATTTTTTGTCTCTTTAGTCTATGAGTGTCTTCACTATTGTCTAGCAAATTTATTGCAAAAGTATTAGGGTGTAGGTCTAGTTTACTTGTATACTTTTCACTGCACTTACTCACTTCCTCTTTAACAGATGACACTTTTAAGTCACAGAGGATTTCTCTATTTGGTATAAACCAGGGTGCATTTGTTATAATCCGTAGAACTTTTGTCTGGAATCGTTCTAGTATCTCTATATTAGACGTTGATGCCGACCCCCACAGCTGTATGCCGTAGGTCCAGATTGGTTTGAATGCCGCTTTGTAAAGTAGTAATTTATTGCTAAGGGACAGAGTTGATTTACGCCCAATCACCAATAGTATTTGCTGAGTTTATGGCCAAGTTGTTTTCTTTTGTTGAAAATATGCGTCTTCCATGTCAAGCCTTTATCCAAATGAATGCCCAGATATTTAACATTGTCCGCTTGTGGTAGGTAATGGCCATTAAAAGAGACTTGGGGTGACGCTCCTCTGCACTTGGTGAAAGTGACATGGACAGATTTTGTTTCATTGATCAGGACGCGCCATGATTTCGTCCAACGTTGAATTTGATACAAGTGTTGTTGAAGCATTCTCGCAGCAATGCCAGGATCTGCATGACTAGCCAGTACTGCTTTGTCGTCGGCAAACGTTGCTGTTCGGGTGGAGGGACAAGTAGGAAGATCTGACGTGAAAAGTAGATATAACGTTGGTCCAAGGACGCTTCCTTGTGGAACACCAGCTCCGACAGGGTACAACTGTGTTACTTCTAGTCCATATTCAACCCTAAAGTACCTTTCATGCTGGTACGACTTCAGAATAAGATATAGCGTGTGAGGGAGTACTTTTTTTAAGTTTGTAAAGGAGGCCCACGTGCCAAACCCTATCGAAGGCCTGGCTTACGTCAAGGAAGGCCGCGGTACAGTAACCCTTTTTTACAAAAGTATGATTGATGAGTTCAACTACCCGGTGAACTTGTTCTATAGGGCTGTGTCCTTTTTGAAGCCAAACTGGTGGTCGGGTATCAAGTATATGCCATGCTGTGAAGATGATAATGACATCTTCATCAGTTCAAACATGGTTTGTTAGTGTCACCTCAGTACAGCGAAAGTAAGTACTATTTTTTTATAAATATGCAAATCTACTGTCATATCAGCAACTAGGTCTCCATAGTGTAATCCAAACACCTTGCAGATTCGTCTCGATGCGTGTACAACCATCTGCAAGCCGCTTTGCGAGTTCGACAATGATTGAGATGTTATTATGAACAAAATAGTGGTCAGGATACGGTTAACACAGGTAAGGAGCGAGTGGGTTGCGGGAAGGACAGAGGGAGAAACAAACAGACAGAGGCATAAACACAGATACATAGACAGATAGAGACAAGAGAGAGAGAGAGAGAGAGAGAGACAGTGGCATATCTAGAATTTGGCCTTGTATTGGAGGTGGGTCCAGGGTTGGGCCGGCTTCATACAAAAGAAAGAATAAGTTACAATTAATCATACTGACACGATGGTGACGGTGCCGCTGATCGTCGTATTGTGCAGTGGAAACAAAGTACCGACACCAATGAAGTCACTAAAGAAGCACACGATAGCCTGAGAAGACAAAGTATAAGAGATAATGAAAGAATTTGGTATTATGCGAGGGAAACTGGTGAGGCTGATGAAAATGACTGTAACTGGAAGGAACTCGGAGCAACGTGAGAGTAGAAGGAGAGCTTACTGAGGAATTTGATGTTCAAAAGGGGCTTAGACAAGGAGATGTACTCTTTACAATTCTGTTTAACTTGGCTCTTGAAAAAGTTACAAGGCAAATGCCTATTAAACCCAGGGGGCACGATATTTAACAGAATGCTGCAGTGTCTAGCTTATGCTGAGACGTAGTACTTATCTAAAGAAGCCAACAAGACCTAAAAGAGGTTTCCGTGAGTCTAGAGGAGGCAGCGAATTTAGGCCTAAAAGTAAACACAGAAAAGACGAAATACATTAACGGGAAGTAAAATGCAAGAGAGAAGAGCACAACTGGTAATTGGAGGGCAACATTTTCAAAACGTCAAAAAATTGTATTACCTGTTCTCACTAGTTACTGAGAACAACATTATGGCCGAAGAAATAAAAGGAAGGATATCTACTGGTAACAGATGTTACTTATCCCTAAAAGGAATGTTTCAGGGTAAAAACATAAGCAGAGCAACCAAGATTCGGCTCTACAACGCAGTTCTTAAACTAGTGGTCATGTACGGGTCCGAAACGTGGACAATGACAGCGACAGAGGAAGAGTGGTTGGGCGCAGGTGGGAAAGAAAAGTCCTCAGGAGGATATTTGGTGCAGTGAACGTCCAAGGAACATGGAGAATAAGGACAACAGCAAAAATCCAGCAAATCTATGGAGAACCAGACATCGTCATTGACATTAAGAAATGTAAAATCTGGTGGGGAGGCCATATCCAGAGAATGTCAGAGACATCCACGTTAAAGAAAATTTTTGGAAGATCTGGAAGATCATAAAAGATCTGGTGGAAGAAGAAGGAGGGGTCAGCCCAGAAAACGATGGTTGGATGATCTTGAGGACGAGATGCGCAAGCTCGATGTAAGAAGATGGAGACTGAGAGGAGAGGATCGAAACGTCTGGAGGCGGATTGTCCAGGAGGCTAAGGCTCTCCAGTATCTGTAGCGGCAATTGAGAGAGAGAGAGAGAGAGAGAGAGAGAGAGAGAGAGAGAGAGAGAGAGAGAGAGAGAATGAAATCACTAATTACCAGCTTTAATTAGTCACAAATAACAACTTGAAATCAACAAGATAATCTCATACAGTAATTCAAGTTACGTTTGTCCACACGCAATAATAATGTCAACTATTAAGAGTTCCGCACTACTAATCATAACACATTAATCACTTTCCACACAACCACTTGATCCCCGCTGAATAAATCGCCACTTATAACTAACTTCTAAGAGGCAGTTGTCGCTTGTTTATAGCGACGTTATTGTTCCAGAATAATGTTCCATAATTCGCGTCGTTGACAGGCACTCAAAAAGTCTAGAGAGTGCCTTAGTGCGGCCTTGACTGAGAACCTGCAGCTAGCCGAGAAATAAGGGTCTCCAGTATCTGTAGCGGCAATTGAGAGAGAGAGAGAGAGAGAGAGAGAGAGAATGAAATCACTAATTACCAGCTTTAATTAGTCACAAATAACAACTTGAAATCAACAAGATAAACTCATACAGTAATTCAAGTTAAGTTTGTCCACACGCAATAATAATAATGCCCACCACTAAGAGTTCGCGCTACCAATCATAACACATTAATCACTTTCCACACAACCACTTGATCCCCGCTGAATAAATCGCCACTTATAACTAACTTCTAAGAGGCAGTTGTTGCTTGTTTATAGCGACATTATTGTTCCAGAATAATGTTCCATAATTCGCGTCGTTGACAGGCACTCGAAAAGTCTAGAGAGTGCCTTAGTGCGGCCTTGACTGAGAACCTGCAGCTAGCCGAGAAATAAGGGTCTCCAGTATCTGTAGCGGCAATTGAGAGAGAGAGAGAAAGAGAGAGAGAGAGAGAGAGAGAGAGAGAGAATGAAATCACTAATTACCAGCTTTAATTAGTCACAAATAACAAGTTGAAATCAACAAGATAATCTTATACAGTAATTCAAGTTAAGTTTGTCCACACGCAATAATAATAATGCCCGCCACTAAGAGTTCGCGCTACCAATCATAACACATTAATCACTTTCCACACAACCACTTAATCCCCGTTGAATAAATCGCCACTTATAACTAACTTCTAAGAGGCAGTTGTCGCTTATTTATAGCGACGTTATTGTTCCAGAATAATGTTCCATAATTCGCGTCGTTGACAGGCACTCGAAAAGTCTAGAGAGTGCCTTAGTGCGGCCTTGACTGAGCAGCTGCACCTGGGGTCGGCTAGCCGAGAAACGTGTAGAACGACACTCTCGATTGTTGCAGAGCGTTCCGTCGTAACAATATTACTATCTTTAAATCAGTCCCAGTAAAGTAAACGGTAATAACACAATAAAACTACGCGTTATTGGAACACTGTTTACAAGATGCTTATTGACTGAATTGATTCACTACAGCTTATACTTCAAACGTACACGCTAATGGTGTGTAATAAACCTGCTTGTATATTGCAACGATACAAATTAAAACTGCATAGATAGGTTACATTGAAATTATTACAACAGAGTCTATATCTGGAGGTAGGAAAATTTTATTCATTAACACATTAAAATTAACTGTTGTCTTATTACTTTATAATATAAAATTGTTTATTAAAAAATTGTCTTTCAATAAATGATTCTATTGGCTTGTTTTACAAATAAGTTACTTGTGCGTAGAATTCCAACTGTTTGCGTAGACTTCAGGCGCTCCTCGGTGCGCGTCGACCGAAGATCAACCCGTTGAATAAACTACGTCTCGGCACACACACACACACACACACTGCGATATGATACTGTTATTGTTTATAACTTGAATTATCTTAATCTCAGGGATCAAAACTATGTAAAAATTGATCGTGTATTAAGTTTATACAAATCCGGCTTCTTGAAGTGTTCTCGCGTTAACTCAAAATATTTCGTTAGATATTTTGCCCCTAGCCCGGAAAATCTTGCAATCTACGCGGAAAAGCACTAGAAATGATCAATTTAAAATTATTTGAGTTCTATAATGCCAATGGTTACGAAGAACTCGAACCGTGAACCAACGTCCAAGTCTTGAGGAAATTGATTTGTTTTTTTCAAGAAAAACTCGTGACAGCGAGTACGTCTTTGTATGGCAAGACTTCGGAAGAAACTGAGCGATGTGCTGTCTGCAGCGGACCATCTCAAATAATTTTTAAACCTTCTGATTGGTGGAAATTCTATCAACGTCACAGATGTTCTTAGTGATAGCCAGAAATCAGGCAGACACTCTGTCCGATTCTGCAAAAAGGCCTGTCTAGATTTAATCTACAAATTTTATTACTTTCTAGGAGATAACAACAATAAATGAAGAACTGATTTCATAAAAAAAAAAATAGTTGTGGAGAATTGAGTATATGGAAAATGTAGCTTATAACCATGAGAATACCCTGTCCAAGTTTCAGAACGAAATGTTAATTTTCATCTAAGTTATTAACTAAAATGTAAATCACACGCGCACCCGCGCACTACACACAAATATTTCACACGACATAAAAGAGTATAAAATTGTGCAGATTTTGACATAACATACTTTTTTAAACATCGGTTGGTTAAAAAATTATCACTACTTTACAAAGAAAAGAATAAAATCAAATTTTAACATGTGTATGGCCGTCAGAAAATGTGTTATAGCATTAGTATTCCCATTATATGAACGTAGATCCTGTGTACTGTTGCAATATATATTACTGTTGGAATTGTGAGTTGTTGATTGAGACCACCGTATAGGGCAATCTAGATTTTTTATCGACCTTCTATGGTCTCTGGCGGTGGCGAAGTTACATGGAGGCAATTGAGGCAATGCCTACCCTAAAAAATTCTGTAGAAAAAAAATTATAAATACGTATGAACTACATAACGTAAAGATTATACATTGTTACCGCGACTGTCGAATCTATTGGGCCGAAACGTGCTTTACTGATCTACCGCTAGATGGTGACAGGTCAGACTCGGCATAGCTCGTTTAAAGCGAATGAGGCAACCTGAACTTGCCTCAGCGTTTTTTGTATACATCGTATGTAAGCAATGTGCCGGAGTGTAAGGGAAGTGAAGGGAGGGGGGATTGCCCCGTGCTGTACACATAGAGCGTTGAGGCATGCCTCACTTCTGTGGTCCAAACATTTAAGTTAAAGCGCGCTGTGTTGTTTATAAGTGTGTTTATTTTATGCGGTTATTAAAAGTGTCCCTGTTATTCCGCTGAACTAACAGATGATCAAGATTGTTATTTGAATTATTTGTAACATTAAACATATATATAGAAACTAATCAAGTTCAATCAGTTGTATTATTGTGTATGACTAATACAAGGATTGTTCAATAGAAACACGTATAGAGCTGTAAAGCACTTTTTATTCAACGATTTTAAAAGAAGTCTCCATTAACATTAAGACATGAGTTCCACTGTTGCGCTAACCTGTGGATTCCTTGCTAGTAAAATTCTTACGGCTGTTTGTGGAACCATTCGCTTACAGCAAACTCTACCTCAGCGTCCGATTTGAACCACCGTCCTTTTAGTGATTCGTTAAAAGAAATTTAAGATAAGATTTTTGCCTACCCATTCATTAACTACTAGCTTCGCCACTGGTCTCTGGTGGTGTTCTGTTACAGGACCACCTCGAAAAGGGTGAGGCTCTTCACCACGCACGACGGTCTTGAGTAGGTAGAGGGTCTGGTCCAAACGGCTCTATGTTCCGCATATCCTGCTGCTGGATGTGAAAACAACCCAAAGACCCTGAAATGAAATTTCTGAGATCAGTTAAAAAGTGTAATGGACGAGCTTATATAAGAAATTAAGAGATAAGAAGTGATTTAGATATTTTTGCAGTTAACGAAAGGATTCATGAATGCAGAAGAAAATGGATTCAACACATCAGTAGAATAGAAGAAAGTAAAATACCATACATGGTGAAAGATTACAACCCTATAGGCAGAAGAAAAGTGGGTACACCTAAGAAAAGGTGGACTGTGGAATAGGAACAGGCCGCTAAAGCCTAAAACCGTTAAGAAGATGATGATGCTTATGTATATGTATATATGTATATATGTATATGTATACTGTATGTATATTAAAAAGAGCTACTACTATATTAGCGTACACAGCTGGGAAAAAAAGTAATAAAACGTTCTAGAAATTAAGAGATTAACAAAATTTTTCAACTTTTTCGACCCTCTGGGTGCGGGTCCGGTCTCGTTCGTCCCCCTCCCCCCCACATGAATACGTCCCTGGAAACAGAGACACATAACACATAGACAGACAGACAGAGACAGGTAGACAGGCAAGCGTACAGAGAGAGAGAGAGAGAGAGAGAGAGAGAGAGAGAGAGAGAGAGAGAGAGGAGCAACAGGTGTTTAGACCGATGATGCAAGGACCAGATGGCAGCAATTAAATCCAATCTCTCTCTCTCTCTCTCTCTCTCTCTCTCTCTCTCTGTTTTCTATCTCTCTCCCTAGGTCGGTTTTAGTAATTAATATTCACAGCTAATTTTATTATTTCAGTAGGCCGTCATTTTCCTACGCGCCGCTGCCGCTATGACGGATTAGACGAGACCCACTCGCCGTTTATCATCCGCCGTGTATACACCTGGTTTCGCCAATTGTCGAATTATAAATTCGTGTTTTCTCTGTGTTTTTTTTTTTTCCACTTTATTTCCGCTGTTCGCGTATGTTCTAGTCTACGCTGGTAGCAGTCGTTAGTTCCGCTTGTTTATTTGTTAGCTCTGAGTACGTATCGTGTTGCCGATAGTTTGTGTGTCCGCACGCCATATCTGGACATGATACACATGCTTAGCAAACACCCGTCGTCAGCTCAGCTCAGCTGGAACAATTAACACAAACTAATACAATACATATGTTTTACATCTCATGGAAATCCAGAGTGACTTCGGAAATACAGCTTAACAAATCAATTTGTATGCGTTCCCTGCTATATGCGGATGACATAGTTCTTATTCAAAAATATTAGGATGATTTAAAAAGAGCCATGTTTCAATTACAAGAAGTGGCAAGAGAGTACTCACTGACAATTTCAGTAAGAAAGACCAAAACCATGGCCTTTAAAGGTAAATATCCAATGAGGACTAAGATAGTTTTAAACAACAGCACTTTAGATCAAGTGAGCCGTTTCAAATACCTCGGCTGTGCAGTAACCTACGAATCTGAATATGATATAAGAGAGAAGATATATAAATTTAGGAATATTTGTAGTAAAATTCATAGAAATCTTAGAAATAAAACAAGGATTACATTTTATAAGACAATAGCAATATCCACGTTGATTTATGCGAGTGAGGCGTGGTTAATGACAAAAAACGAAAGCGGTAAGATTCAGAGTGATGAATGCAGTTTCTTCCGAATACTTTAAATTATACATTGCAAGATAGAATAAGGAATGAAGATATCAGAGCAGAACTCGAAGTAAAGGACATAAATGAAATTATTTAAATTTACAGAAGACAATGGTGAGATCATCTGCAAAGGATGACATCGACAGCGGCACAAAAGTATTAATAATGAAAGCTAATTAAACTGTCTAACCACTGGATGCTTTTATACACAGGCAGTAATACAATTCACAAACGTGCATCCAGAGAAAATGTTCTAAGGTTTCTATTATCATTATAAATTTGAAAATTTTAACAAGTTCATACATGTCCCTTTTCCTTGAAAACGATGATGTGTTGGTGTGGTTGAATTTAAAATGGAAAGTTCCCACCTGTATTTGGAGAACGATTGACTGCTATCAAGCCTGTGATGGTCGGTGATAATGACGATGCTGATGAGTGATGAAGTGGGTGCTCGCATCCTTCTGGATAGTTGTCCTTTCTGGCATTCTGGGTTCTCTCTGCGGCTGGCGACGTTGGGGAGCTGCTCACTGTCTATGTCTACCAATGATGATGACGGATGTCGATGTCATCATGTCAGTTGCTTCCCTATATTTCGACTGTCCGAGGACCCTGAAACGTTACTCATTTGTAGATAGATGTCCATCAGAAAATAAAATCACCCACGACTCTTTCTTGCGTCAGAACACCAACACCACACAACTACTGTCCAATTCTTTGCAAACTGCTATTCTCTGATTAGTCAAAAGAAAACTCGAAAATTGATCTCTGCATCTTCATTAACATTTACAGGATCTAACACCCTTACATCAAATCATCTTTACATTTTCTTTGTACATATATTTTTTATAAATTTAGTTTTGTTACATTTGCATTTATAAAACCCTTTACATCAAATCACTTTACCCTCACTTTTACTTCAAGGTGCACATTGACTGTAAATTAATTTTCAAGACATGTAAGTGCAAGATCGCCACGTGTCGGAAGCAACGTACAAATTACTTTACAATCGACATATTACAAATTAAAAAAAAACTTTACACATTTGGATCACACACACAAATATAAGACACCTATCCCCATTAACCTAACATGAAAGATATAACAATCCTTACCTGAGACCTTTAAGAGTTTACGAACTCATGATAAGTAGTAAAGAGCAATTCTTCCAAGTCGCCAGACCACTAGAGATCACGTCGAAGGCTGAAGACGAAATGAAGGCCGAGCACGAGTTTTGCAAACCCATTACGGTATGGAAAATGCCTGTAGCACTTGTCGAACAGCTGTTACTAAGCTGATTACCGAATATCGTCGCCGCTCCCCGCGTTGCGCTAGCTCAATCAGTTAGCCGGAGTTGGTCCGAAGGCCGTGGCCCTGGCGCGATCTATGAACTGGCCGGGAATTTCAAATTTCAAATCTCGGCACAAGGCATCGAAGATGAGATGATTTTTACGATCTGTTAAAGGCTGCACTCTACAATGAAGACATTCGTATAAAGAGTTGAACATTTTTAATGTCAAAGATCGTATTGCAGAGAACAAAGAGGGATGGATTGCCCATCTGAACATGATGCCAGATAGCAGGTTGACTAAGGAAGAAGTTTTGGTAATACAAGTTTGTTGGACAACGAAGTACAGGAAGACTTAGGAAGCGTTGTTGAAGTGTATATAGTCTATTCCTTTGAGACCAGAAGAGATGATAGAAGTCCGCCTAGTCCCTAATAAAGGAACAAGAACAAGAACAAGAAGAAGAAGAAGAAGAAGAAGAAGAAGAAGAAGAAGAAGAAGAAGAAGAAGAAGAAGAAGAAGAAGAAGAAGAAGAAGAAGAATTCCTAGCTTGGATTAGACTTCCCTTTTCCGAACTGTTTTCCTTCACATAAGGGTAAGAGATATCCGGAAAAACCAGACGGATGGCAACCCAAAGTAAGCAAGAAAGATTGTGTTTAATTGTTATCTGTAGGCCTACGATATTATTCCTAACAGTAGTCTTGAAGTTATACGAGGGGCGGCTGATAAGTAATGCACAGTCGCATATAACGGGAAAACAAAACAATATACAGCACGACGCGTGCTGCCATCTTGTAGCGACGTTCTTGTATTACAAACGCCCCAAATCTCGTTGATCAACTCATTCTCGTTTTCTGTCAGTCGTCATTGTTATGGAGTCGAGTACGCCAGCTATGTCGATGTGTCTAAAACAACGTGCAGTGATTGAAATTTTAACAGATGAAAAAGTGAACGCTAGTGACATTCATCGTCGCCTAAAAGCCGTTTATGGTGATGAAACTGTTGATCGAAGGTACCGTGAGTAGGTGGGAAATAAAATGTCGTGCATCTGAAGCTGGTAAAGCGAATATTGAGGATGAACCTCGCAGTGGTCGACCAGTTTCTGTTACTGATGAGAAGCACCAAATGGAGGTGAATGAACTGATTCAAAATGACCGTCGCATCACACAACAACGCATCGTCACCCGGATAGGCATATCGAAAGAACGAATAGGACACATTATTGCAGAACTGGGCTACCGTAAAATCTGTTCGCGGTGGGTGCCACGCAAACTGTGAAACGAACCCATTCCACAACCTCCATACTCATCAGATTTGGCGCCCTGCGATTTTCACTTTTTTCCGCATTTAAAGAAGGACTTTAAGGGTATTCATTTCACCACAGATGATGAACTGAAAGACTCAACGTTGTCGTGGAAACACCACCGGCATTCTTCACTGACGGGATGAGACAACTGGTTCACCGTGTAGACATGTGGGAGAAATGTGTAGCTGTAAATGGTGACTACGTGGAAAAATAAATGCAAGTTTTTATAGCAAATAAAATATACTTTTATTCCATATTGACTACCCCTTTTCATTTGCGAGTTACATGCGACTGTGCATTACTTTCAGCCGCCTCTCGTAAGAACAAAATCTTGTGCAGCTTGTTTCAACTAGGGTTCGAGGTGCACGAGCGCGCGCGCGCATATCTTCTTAAGCCGTAGACAAAACAAAGTGTTGGGCGAAGTAACATTCAAAGTTATATTTAGTCGGTTTTGTTTTAAAATATCTTTGAATTTTGTTGTTTATATACATATAGTCTGAGGAAATTTACATACACAGTACATAAAATAATAGGCTCGTGTTGTGGCATTGCAACCAGCAGCCGTTGATGCGTTGCGTCAAATGTAAATGAATTATGTAGTCGACGGAATTATTTACGCCGAGACTGGATGGAATCCGTTTGATGTAAATACAATATGTTTTGTTTCACAAGTTAAAACAGTTTATACAGTGCATCGTATACAGCACATCAACCGCTAGCCACTAGACCACATTGAGATTAAAAATTAACAGAATTATAAATTTTCTAGTAAACGTTACACCATCTGGGGAGGGGGTCTTGTCCCGTTCGTCCCCCCCTCGTAAATATGCGCCTGGGAACGTCCGAAGAAGCGTTGGAGTCTATCTGCTTGGGACAATTTTTAGTTTAATCCTTACAGAAGAAGGTGACAACTTCATGTGACTCCCCGTTTATTTTCATGCATCCATCTATCAGTTCGACCTTCCGTCTTAACACTAATAAAACAGCCAGCGTTTCATGAAATTGTGACATACTCCCTTTGCTTGTAAGCTCATCGTTTTTTTTTTTATTTCAGCTGAACATTATTGAAAGCTTCATTTCTTTTTACTTCCATGTGCCGTAAGGAAATGAAAGTATGGTAATGGCAAAAAAATCGTGTTCGAGACAAGGGCTGATTCTGATTGTACTACCCTCAAAACGTTAAGACAGGTCATTTTCCGAAAAGTGTCTGTGTGTAGAATTTTTTCTATAGCGAACGTTAACTGTCGCAAATTCAAACGGAATCAAAAAATGTTTTGCATATGTGCCCAAGTTGTAGAGGACTCAAGGCCTATTGATTTTGGTGAAGATCGGTTAAGGGAAAAGGGTAGTTTACCTGCAACGTTTTACGTTTTAACAAGAGTGAAGTATTTAATTTTGATAAATAAAGTGTCTTCAATACTTAGATGAAATATCTATAAATTAAAATGGTAGTTGAAGAGGGAGGGAGTAATTTTTATTTCCGTGTTAAATAAGGAAATGGAAGTATGGTGATGGCGAAACAATCGTGTTCGAGATGAGGGCTGATTCTGATTGTACTACCCTCAAAACATGAAGAAAAGTCGTTTTCCGAAAAGTGTCTGTGTGTCTGTGTCGGTGTGTAAAATTGTTTTCTATGCCGAACGAGAACTGCCGCAAATTAAAACAGAATCAAATAATTTTTTGGGAGCAGTAATTTTGAAATAATTTTTTGTATTGATGTTATAAATTTATTCGACCGCAAACATACAAATTTCAATAAAATATTAACACTTGATGTCGTTCCATGCTATGTAACCACGGATCCGTAAACAAAATAATTTTTCGTTCTCATAAAGTCACAGAAAACAAACGCTTGGTGGTATTCGATTTTTTCGCGTTGTTTAAATAAAAGATAATTTAATCAAATAAATTCTTTATTTTTAAAATATTAACAACTTGGTACAACTCGTATTTTGATTATCTTTCTTAGCGTTTTTACCAAAACCATGGTGACATATTTGGTTTCGTTCTGAGTGTAGGCCTACATATTACAAATAACTGTATTATTAATAAGAACATGGAAGTGATGTATGGTTCTCAATACCGGTATTTCAGTTAGGTTTTATTATAATCAAAAAGGATATTACAAACTAATCTGTGGCAAATAAAATAACAAGTAATTGGAGAGATTATCTCTAACTGCGCATGTTCTGTCTCCAGCCAAAGGGGTTTCACTACAACATTACTAAAGTACAATAATGCAATGCACGTAATATACCTACAAAAGAGATTTCCGTTGTTTAAAACTTTTAATGAGCCCCAATTTAATAAAAGTTTTGCTAAACGACTCTTGCGTGTTGCCGGCGACCTGGCATATTGCGACTAAGTACTTGTATCGATCCGAAGTTTCTCGACTTTGCCAAGTCGCTCGTTGAGTTTTCCGACTTCTTTGTATTGTTGAGGCCTACTACGGACACTTGAGCTGCTGCTGCTGCTGCAACTCTTACTGGCTGCGAAACGTCAATAAACATTTCAAACCATTCTTATATAAATTATTTAACATTTTTCTCTCTCAATAGAAAACAATCTTTTTTTTTCAAATTTATAGAACATTAATTACCTTGACAAACTTCTCTGGTTTAACATTTACAATCTTTGTGTGTGTGTGAGTGTTTGTGTGTTTGTACGTCTAGTATATAAATGACGTTATGATATAATTACCGAATTAATTTACAAAAACTATTCAAGCATGTCGCTAGTTTTAAATACATTAATATCTATTGCAATATTTTACATAGTACACAGTACACAGTGCATTTGCGGTCGACGCGCCTCCTCGGTACTGTAGAGTCACAGAGTTTTATGAATATTTAAACTAGAAACTAATATTTAACACGTAAATATTAATATTCACGGTAGAAAGGATTACTACGTACGACAGAACAAATATATATATATATTTTTTTAATTTACATGTGTATAGAATAATATTCTTCTTCTTCTCCCCTACAAGGATTAGGTTATATAAACCTGTTCCGGCACCCATCTCATCCTCGGACGATCAACGTCTCTTCTACCACTGGCTTTATAGTTCAGTGCCTCTTTCGGCAATACTTTGCAGATGATCCCACCATTATCTTCTGTAAATTGAAATAATTTCATATGTGTCCTTTACTTTGAGTTCTGCTCTGATATCTGAGCACACACAATAATATTATGTATGCTAATTAGCTATATAGACTAATAATGTATTAATGAATTGATAATGTTGTCGGAACTGGGACCTGGGGTCTATCGTACGTAGATAATCTGGAAGCTCGGTTGGCTTTTGGTACAGGATTTTATAAGATATCCTCCGCCTTCTTCTTCTTCTTCTTCTTCTTCTTCTTCTTCTTCTTCTTCTTCTTCTTCTTCTTCTTCTTCTTCTTCTTCTTCTTCTTCTTCTTCTTCTTCTTCTTCTTCGTTTTCTTCTTCTCCTCCTCCTCTACTGTCAGCCATTAGGCATGCTGTCTGTTCCATTCTCAAAGATCAGGTTTCCTTTGCTTCTTTTGGGCTATTCTTCTTCCTAACGACTGCTACATTATTATTTAACTTAGAATTCTAGACAATGGCTTGGCGTTCCGTATGTTCTCCATCCGTTTGATGTTGTAACCCCCTCGACTGACATATAAATGAATGTCTTCTAACCGGAGTCAATGTTGTTAATATCTTCTTATTCCGGGCTGTGTGGTCGTGGCCCAGTGCTGTACACATTAGCAGGCGGTTTCCACCGTGCATTGACCCCCCACATCACTAGAAATTGAGCTACTTCTACCGTAGATGTCACCACGTTAGTGACCACAGTATAGCCGTCAGTGGCACGGCTCAATGTGTATATGACTGGGTGAGCTACGTCTACCGTAGATGTCAATGGCACGGTGGAAAGCGCCTGCTAATGTCTATAGCAATGGATCACGGCCACACAGCCCGGAATCAGAAGATATTAACAACACATATAAATGAAATTTCTGAAAATTTGCGGAAAACACTTTATGAGTTACTTTGAAATTTAATGAAGAAAGTTGTGCTAGTGGTTATAATCACACACAGAATTATTATTGTTGCACACCACTATAGAAAAATTATTCCGATTAGCGCTTTCAAGCTTCTCAGCTCATCGTCAGATCGGCATTCTGAATGACGTCAGAGTGACGATCTGACGCTGAGCTGAGAAGCTTTAAAGCGCTAATCGGAATAATTTTTCTATAGTGGTGTGTAACAGTAATAATTCTGTTTGTAACTTTGAAATGTTAAGAGAACAGTTTATTATAAGTTCTGCTAAGAAGCCCAGTAAACATTGTAGCAGCTTGTACTTGTATTTATTTATTAACATAAATGAAAAGCAGGTGCCCATTTTTATCCCTCCAGCTTGTTTTTTTTTTTGCGTATGAGCCACTGTGGACTACGCTTGGGTTCAACTGCTTCCTCCCTTCCTTTCCTCTCTCGTCCTCCTCTCCCACATCTCCTTCATTCTTGATCGATGTGTCTCCCTATCAGTCTGTCGATGTGTGTGATCCTTTTTTCAGTCTAGATGGCACCTGTCCTCTTCTTGGTTTTTTCTCAAAACGTTGGGCATTTTTAAATTTCTTTTTTAGTTGCAAACATTTTCAATGTCTTCTTAAGAAATCTGGAGTTCTTCAATGTCTTTTTCGGTTTCTTTGAACCACGTATTGGACATTTTGAGCTTTCTGCAATAGTAAAAAAAAATTCCCTGTTAGTCCTGTCAGGATTCATTCTTTGAACATGTCCGTAGAAAGTAATGTAGGCCTACTATGTGTATTATTGTGGTGTCTTCTGTATTATTCTCCATCATTTATTGATCCCAAGATTTTTCATAATACTTACCATTTTAGATTTTATTTTTATTATATTTATTTTTAATTTTCCCTCCAGTCTTTTATTTTATTTTATTTTTATTTTTATTTTTATTTTTGAAATGAAACGTACAAATACTGGAATTAAACACTTGAGCGGCTGCCTCCTGCAACTTTTGCTGGCTGGAACGCCAACAAACATTTCAAACTATTTTTAAAATAAAATATAACATGTTCTCTCTCAAAGGAGAACAGTTTCTCTTCTGATTTACCCAGCATTAATTACTGCCAAAGTTCATTTTTAATTTTATTATTTACATTCCTTGTGTTGTGGTATATTTAGTTGAATTTATTTTAATTATGTAATTAATTAAAAAACTGTTGAAGCACGAAGTTTTAAATGGATAAATATTGTAATGGTACATATCTTGAACAAACACTAATGAAGAAACATGATAAGGATAAATTATTAAATACTTAACACTATAATTAAAAGGGATGAGTCAGAGATAAAAGAATGGGTAATTAAAATAATAATACAATCAAGCATATAAAAGTAATCATAAAAGTAACCTTTGATAAGAGAAAAGTAACAAGCAACGAACCAAAACGTTGAAAACAATGATACAAGGCGATTTAACCTAATACCCAATAGATGGTAAGTGAGAAAGTAGAACCAGCCCCAACACTAACATAAGGATATATAAATTATAACAAAATAAGTGAGAAAGTAGAACCAGCCCCAACACTAACATAAGGATATATAACTTATAACAAAATAAGTGAGAAAGTAGAACCCGCCCCAACACCAATGGAAGGATATATGGATCATCACAAAATGAAGTGAATAACTAGAACCAGCCACAACACCAGTGATAGACCAAATAAAGGGAAACCAGATGAGAAGGTGAAAACCATAAAATAAATGAACTGAAATGAAATGAAAAGAAATGGTAAAACACAAACAAATAACATATAATAGAAAAAGTTGAAATGTTACAATCCAATAAAATAATGGAAAAAGAAACCAATGAATGATAATTGTAAATAATAATTATTAGTGTCAACCCAAACAAGCAATGTAGATGATAAGTGTTAAATTTCAATAACTTAAATTTAGAAAGGTACACTAACCAAATGAATAAAGAGTAACTATGATAAATCAATCTAATACGACATGAACTTGTTAACGTTATAATTGAACCTTGTAAAGTGAGAGATAGGGAATTAGAGAAATAATGAACATTGTAAAATGAGAAAGAGAATTTAAGTTAAGCAATACCCAGCAGTAACACTTAAATCAAACATATAGAGTGCAAGGTGATAGTGTAAAATACCAAATTAAATAGAACCCCATTGATAGGGATAGACACTAATAAATCAGTGAAAAAACACTAAAGATTTAAGAGTGATAAAAAACCATCAGTGAGTGGTAAAAATGAGTGAAAACTAATAATGGCTAATCACAGAAAGGACTGTGGCAATTAATAGCAATTATCCAGTGAACACCAGTGTATTAATATCAAAATGTAACAAAGTGTAACAGACTAGATAACAAGTATGTTTTAGACAATAGTAGTACTTACTACTTGTCATGTTTTAGTGTGCAAATCTTAATGTTAAGTGTTAATTTATTAATTAAGATTATTGCTCATGCATTCAAGAACGAATGATCATCATGGTGTTAATACACAGAATACCTCATTTTATTAATAGCAATAAAAATCCAATATCGTTAATTTAAAATTATACAGTAAAGAATATTTTATTTTTGACAAACTGATAATAATAAAAAAAGATGTTAATATTAGAATAGTAAACAGTTGTTGAAGATTCAGTTATGGCTTAATGTCTTTTGGAATGAATCATAAGGAAATATCATTGTATTCATATGTTTAATTAATGTTTATGTTTTTTTTTATGTCATGTAATAATTATAACTCACCAAAGAGTATGAGGAGATGAAGAGAATGAACATTGTGAGTAATGACATGCAATAATAATTATGTTTAATGAATAGGAATATGGCTGTGGGAATTATACAGACCATAAACCTAAATGTTATATTTTAAGTAACAGAGAATAAGAAATAATAGTTCAATTATAAACAGGAGCAATAAATAAGAAACAAGATAAATTCAGACAAATCTAATGATACTGAAAAAGCAGTTATGACAATAGACAAGCCATAATATGGAAACTAATAAAATAACATACAATTACTATAGAACAGAAATAAAACCATTCAACAAATGAACAAATCATGTACAAAACAAACCAGAACCTATACAAGGGGAAAATAAAATGTAATCTGTATAAATTAAGAAAAATAGCCAATTGCTGTTTAGGCCTATGCAAATGCCTAACTGTAAAACAACAAAAACTACAAATTGTAAGAATTAAACTATAACATTAGCAAAACTAAGACAAGTAAACAATAAAGGGCAATTAGGAACCATATTAAGAGAGAAATGTTAAAGTAATAATATAAAATAAGAAAGCAGTGTAATTAGATAATATCAACATAACTGTCCAAATGTTAATACATCAGTAAACCCAACCTTATGGGATGTTAAATTAATCTTTGAAACAAAATACAAACAGTGGTGATGATATTTCATACTTAAAAAAGAATACCGAAGATTAATAGCAATCAGAAGATATGTAACCATTTTGAATAAAAATTCAAATCTTCTAACAATGGTCTTAAGTCAAGTTTATCCAATCAGAATCTTTGAGTTACCATGACAACAGCAGGATATTGATGATTTTTCGGTTAGGAACGTTAAAATCTTATAGTGATGCTTACGAGGAAGAGACGCCAAGCCGTGAAGGGCCCAAAATTTGATTTAAAAACAGTAAAAATGACCAGATTTCATGAAGTAAAGGACCGAACTAACTGATGAGGGAATAACACATTCAACCCAGGCCAAGGACCAGCTTAATTAAATCCAGATCTATTAAAATAAATCAACTAACATGAAAAAGACGCAAGGCGTACCTGAAGCGAAAGATGTTTGAAGAATGAAGAACCAACATCGATGAACCAAACCTAACTTAACCTTCTGACACTACACTTCAAAGCAACTGATGATAAGTATTGCTGAGTTAACTAAATCTCTGAAATAAATTCTCTTTAAACTTTCTCACTACACTGTAAACTCTCACTATAACTGATGGTATTATTTTTTCAAAGATTGATAAATAAAACATATTTTATGCATACCAACTAACTGAATATAACCTATGTACTAAACGAATGACACCTTCACACACTTTTGACACCACAGCTTTGAATCTAATGTAAACCTTGTTCATATTTAATTATCACATATTGTAAAGTGACGTATTGTAATTAATTATCTTGTTTTAAACTTCTTTGTCGTACTTAAAAGAATTCATTGGCAAATTTATTGTGTATAAATAAGAAACGCCATCTATCATGGCGACAGAATAACATTGCATTGCCAACCCAGCCTTCCGCTGAGTGAACGATTATTTATTGCCGAGGCTAAAACATATTATATTAATTACATTTTGTATAAGCGTTAATGAAGAGTAACCAGTTCTGAAGCCAAATAAAAAAGTGTGAATCGTTACTAACTGTCCAGTAATTATTTTCAATATATTATGTATGTTGTGTTTTGTAGCAGCGAATAGAATTAACCAACATTATTTTACGTTGGTAACACGTTCTCCCACTCAAGCGAGATTCGAGTTCCAGCCAGTTGGCGAACAATTCGAATCAAATACTACAATACCGTACAACAACTAAGATAGAATCTTTTGTTTTCTGGCAAAACAATTTGGCGCCTATCGGGAAGAAGTAAAGAGTGAGAAGGGACAGGTAAGAACACACAGGCTACACGACGCTTTTATAACACAGAACGCGTCCAACGTGCGACTTAATAACGTTTCGCCAACTTAAACACTAAAACCCAAATTAAATAATCAAACAAAACTAGAAACATATAACACGAACTATTCGAGATATCTACAATATTTATTGCAATTAACGTACAAAGTAGATTTACTTAGATGTACTTCGGTACTATTTTTGACACTGTTTTATGAATATTTAAACTAGAAATTAATAGTTGACAAACAAATGAATATTTAGTAGACAGAATTACATACGTCAGAATAAATAACGTTTTTAATATTAATATTCATAATAGAAAGGTTTACGTAGGGCGTAACAAATATATTTTTTTATTAAATGTGTCGGCCTATACAATGTTTTACAATATGTATGGTAATGAGAGCTATATAGACTAATATTATATTTATGAATTGACATGTTGTCGGAACTGGGATCAGGTGTCTTACCTAGGGCACGTAGGTAAACTGGACTCGTGGTTGCCTTTTGCTACAGAATTAATAAGATATCCTTCTTCTTCTCCGTGTTATTCTTCTTCTCCTCTACTATGAGGCATTAGACATTGCTTCAGTAAAGTTATTATCCGGGGTGTTGGGGCGTGGTCTTCATTTTGTACAGACAAATGATTTTGCTGCAGTTGCGGCAGTCATCTTCAGTGAGTCTTCAGTCCTGCGCTCTAGAGACAACAACAACGATGACGACTGGAGGTTGCGCGGGCGCGAGTCCCGAGATGTGCAGTGTCCCGAATCTCAGTTAGGACTCCTGCTACTGGGTCAGTTTGCGTTACTTGTATTTTTTTTTTCTACTTATGGAGAGTCTGAAGGACCCTCGATGGTGGATTACGGCACCGGGGCTAGCAAACAGGGTCGCTTCTAAGACTCACCTGGCCTTGGAGTGTATTTTCCTAGTCCGGCGATAAGGGATTGTGGGTAACACGAGCAGCCCGACGAGAGAATCTACGCGCCAGGCGTGTCAAGGTGTCCTCAAAAGAGCGGACACCTAGTCCTCTCCTCAAAACTCGAGAATAGAACATCCGAGGGACTTTACACGCGAGCTTCAGTCCCAGGTCGAGAACACGCTGGTATGACAGCGCGCAAGGTATCCCCATACAGGACAGGCGTAGATAATCACGGGCAACACGTACATGTTGACGATGAGCTTACCTAGCCGGGGGGGGGGGGGAGTCATAGCCGGATTTGATAGTACGGGCCAAAGTCTCCTGAGTTGCGCTGAAGCGCGTTGACGGATGTATTGGGCATGGGTTCGCCAGGTGAGTCGAGAATCAACATGAAGCCCGAAGTACTTGACGCTATTGGTCCAGGGCAATTCGACGGGGCCTACTTTAAGCGGCCGAGACCGCTTACGTCGTCGCGAGAATATTACCGCGGCGCTCTTAGTAGCGTTAACGGCAACTCTCCAATCTTCGGCCCACCAAAAATACGCGTCAAGTTGACGCTGGAACTTGACACACGGGCAAAAGCCGCAGTGTCGTCCGGGACAATCTTACTCCAGCCACTCGAGGCGAGGCGTGTCACTGACAAACGCCGAGATCAGGAGAGACCCAAGGACGCTGTCCTGAGGGACACCAGCGGTGGTCAGGACAGCCTCTCCGAAGAAGGAGCGTGTTCTACTCGCAGAAAGCTGCCGCTCAAGTGAGCCCTCTAGAGATCCCCAAATCGTCGCACTTACATAGCCTCTCCGGTGCGGGCTGCTATCTGATTGGCCGAGAGCTTGGCCAATCCCGTTGCCCGCCTGAGTCAACAACGGAGTTAGACATTACATCCGTGGTAGCGATACAAGAACCTCTGAGTGTCGGATAACAGGCCTCATTCAGCCTTAAGCACTCTTCATTCCTGTTAAGGTTGTTGTTGGGTTTATATATCTCGATCGCTTCCTGGTGTAGCCGCTTTAGGATAGTGGAACACAGAGGATAGGATCTCCGTCTCCTCAAACTTCACCTGGACGCGAGACTGGAGGTATGAACGTTAATACCTCTATTTGCCCTAGTGGGCATACACATCTTCATCAAAAGTATTTGTCTAAAGAATTTTGTAAAAAGGATTTGTTCACATTTTCGTATAAAGGATTTGTCTAGTTCCATTATTGTATATTTTTGATCTGATGATGAGCTGTGAAGAATGAAAGCGTTAATCAGGAACTTTTATTTATAGCGGTGTGCAACAGTGTTATTTATATTTGTGATTATACGTACTAACACAACTTTATTAATTAAAATGCTCTACAATTGTTATATAACTAACCGAATAGTAGAGCAAATAGGGGTTTTTATAAATTTCCCATAATACTGAAATTTTTGAAATAATAAATGTACTAAGCTAACAAAATTTAGACGCATCTGTGGAACGATTCATAGGTACCTGAAAAATAAAACACGCAAGGATACCCGAATGAAATTTTATAAAACTGCGGCTGTCCCCACATTCCTGTATGCTAGTGAGACATGGACTCTTGCAGAGGATTCAGGCAGCCGAAATGAAATTTCTAAGAGGGACGCAAGGTTGTTCTCTCTTGGATAAGGAACGAGGATATTAGACGCGGTTTAAACACTGTATCATTGCACCACAGAAGACCACAGAAAGAGACGGGGTGAACACTTGAAACGCATGCCTGATATCCGTCTACCTGTGGCTGCATTGGATTATCACCCTACTGGGAAGAGAGATGTCGGTAGACCGAGGAGGGGATGGGTTCCGGAAGGCCTAGTCCTTGGAGTGGTGATGATGACGATGATAAATGTACTTCATTCAAAACGGTGAGCGAGTTCCCCAGAACTGGGAGCTTGTTAGAAATGGCAGAAAAATGAGAAAACTGATAATAAGAATTCAGATTTCTCAAAATGTAGCAAATGTGAAAATAGTTGATGATGAAAAGAGAGCCACGAAAAATAAGAGAGAGAAAAGTTTTATTTATTTATTTAGTGTAAATTATAGGCCTACAACAAACGGCGCCGACCGCGATAATTAACTGTGAAAACATCAGCGAACGTGTGCATGTGTGTGTGCCGCGGTAACAAGGAATTTACGGCGTCAAAAACGGTGTGCAACTAATTACCCCGGAAGATGGGATGCGCGCCGGAACGCGGCGCGTAAAGTCTGTTCCACTTTCTCCGCAAGGTGTTCGACGATCTGGCCAACTTGGTTTTGACTGCACACGCACACGCACACACGCCGCCTTTCCTTTGATGTGCCACACTACGGCGCGTCGCTTTCCACACTGTGCACGCATACAAATTTTCTTGCCTTTTTCAGTACTTTCAATTCGCCCGACTCGTCACTCTCTGTAGTCGAGCACGTCAGTAACTTCATTTCAGATACCATTTCTCAATTCTTATCGTCTATTTTCCTTGCTTTATTTGTTTTTGTTTTTATCTTCAACATGACTATACCCCTTATATATATATAAGAAAATTATTCTTATATATATAAGAATATTGGATCTTTTCGGTTAAGTGGCAGCATGCAGTGAGCAATTACTCTACGTAGCAATCGCCAGTAACAACGCATTTCCCCCTCCAACGCATTTTGCAACTATTCCATGGTGACAACGTGCCCTGCGACTCTGTATGCCGCAATCGCAAGTGTAGTAGTATGTAGTATCGTTGCGTATCATGAATTTCCTTCAGTTAACAGCACAGAAGATACCCGACAAAGATTCAGCGATACAGTTTCTAAGAGACAAAAATATTTTACATAACCCAAGAATTTGTACGAACGGCGATCAAATGAAACTGTATACGACAGGTAAAGACCGTTGGGCATGTTCTACAAAGGACTGTCGGGAATCCAAACAAGTGCGACAGGATACATTACTAAATAATTCTCGATTAGATATCCTCACAATCGTGTACTTCATTTACTGTTGGAGTAAGGAGTACACAACCGGGCAATACTGTCAAGATGAGTAGGAAATGAATCACTTCACATGCATGGATTGGAATTCATATATGCGAGAAGTGTGTGAGCACTATTTTATATAAATAAAAAAATACAATATAAAAATATAAATATTAAAAAATATGTCAAAATAAAAATAAAAATACAAACTGTCGCTGGTTATCGCTACGTGTGGAGGGGGAAATGCGTTGCTACTGGCGATTGCTACGTAGAATAATTGCTCACTCCGTGCTGCCACTTAACCGAAAAGATCCAAAATATTATTTATCGACCGTGTTAATTATGGTTTCAAGTTGATATTGAGTTCTGGTCTATTGATGCGACATTTCGAGATTTATTTTATCTCATATCCACGAGTACAACATTAATTATAAAGTGATATAATTGTAATGAGAGTTAATTATAATATATACGTTGTATGATATTAACAGTGGCGTTGTGTTGTATAGAATAACTAATAGGACTTACTTACGTATATTATTGAGTCGCAGATACACACATTACATAAAACTATACACTACACTACGATACAAAAATATTATGATGCATATTAATTATAATTTTTCCTCACTTTGTATACTGCATAGTGACTGGAGAAAGAGCGGACGCACAAAGAAATGTCAGGTATTAACGGTACTAGTGGAGGAGGGGGTTGTTGCATTGTCAGATTTCTATTTTATGTTTGTTTTCTGGGTATGTGTCAGGTTTGAATAACACTTCCTGAGGCTCTGTTCGTCGGCTTTTTGTTAACGGGATTTTGCTTATTTCTTTCAATAATTGTCATTTCAAGCAACTGCCGTTTGAAATGATTAGTTTCTGTATGTATTACTTTTACTTTGTCGAACTGGAAGGTGTGGCCATGTACGCGAGCGTGTTGTGTTAATTAAAACGTGTTTACTTAAAAAACACAAATATTATGCTACTAATATTTTTATTTAGTAATCAAATAGACATCAAATAGACCTTTTTATAATGACTATTCTGATATAAATCCTATCTCAGATTTTCCCATATTATCTCTAAACTTATTCAAATTAACGTGTTTTTTATGAATATTCAGTAGAATAATTTCGTACCATCGCACTACAAAAATTGAACATCACCATCATCATCTTCAAGGATTAACCCAAGGCTGGTTTGTTCCGATCTCAAACAGTCAAAAGAGTCTAGAGCTGGTCACTCCAGCGCTTTCTCGGACGCCCCCCACACTTCTCCGTCCCCTCGGCTTATAGTTCCATAGTTGTTTGGGGATGCGGCAGTCATCCATTCGGCAATGATGTTCCCACCGATTCAGCCGATACTGGGCGATGCTGTCGTGTATACTCATAATATTTAGTTCTGTTGAGGTATGGTTAAAAATAATTAATAATTTAAGTACAGGAGCAAACACACACTTTATTGAAGAACAGTTTAGTAGCAAGTATACATACAACGGACACACGAAATACACATTACAAAAGCAGATTTAAAACTGAACTGAACTGGTCGAGTGCATCTCTGTTTATATAGAAAAAAGCTTCCAGATTTTTCCTTTTATTTAAAAACTTCCAGAACATTACTTTTGTAGACTTCTCACAGTAAACAAGCATGTGTGTGGCTGAGGCCCCGCCCAGGTAGCTAGACCTCCCACCGCACAATACAAACTTTCACTCTACAATAACAGGTATACTTACTTAAAATTGAATGCAGAGTTTTCTAGTATACTCTCAACAGCCTCCCTAAAACTCTACATTCTCACAATCACATTAATTTTTAAAAAAATTCATTTTTACTCTTAAGTCCAAGTTTAGATCTTAAATAAAGAAATTTTGGTTTTGACAAAGCTTTCGTAAGTATATCAGCAACTTGTTCATCACTTTTAACATAATGCACATCAATTTCTCCATTTTGAAAACAATCACGTACATAATTATATTTCACATCAATATGTTTTGTCCTTTGATGGAATTCAGGATTACTTATAAGTTTTAATGCACTCATATTATCTATATATAAATCATATTTATCAGTCTTACAATCGCATTCATTAAATAACTTCTTTAACCACATTATTTCAGTTGTTGCTAATGCTGCACTTACAAATTCTGACTCGGTTGTTGATAATGATACAGATTGTTGCTTCTTACTTCGCCAAATAATTGCAGCATTTGCATACATACAAGCTACGCCAGAAGTTGATTTACGTGTAACTGTATCGCTAGCATAATCAGCATCACTATAAGCTTTAAAGTTGCCATCATTACAATATAGTAATCCAAAATCAATCGTACCTTTTAGATAACGTAAAATTCGTTTAACAATTGACCAATGAGCTACACTTGGTTTGTCTAAAACTCTAGATACAACATTTACAGCAAAACTTATGTCCGGACGACTTACAATTTGCAAAAACATCAAATTGCCGACAGCTTCACGATAAGGTACATTACTTACAATAGTTTTTGATAAATATTCATCATGATTACAATCAATTGGCGTGGATACAATATTAGCTTCTGACATATTAAACTTTTCTAAGATTTTGTTAATATAAGTACTTTGATGAATGAAAACAGACCCATCATTCAATCTACAAATTTCCATTCCAAGATAATTAGTAACTTCTTTAGTACTAGTAATTTTAAATTTTTTACTCAAATCATTCAAACTCAACAATTTATCAATCAAACTTTCATTTGAAGCTGCAATAAGTCCATCATCAACATAAATTGCTAACAAGATCTTATTATTATTATTGTTATATATGTATAAACATGGGTCACCCGTACTTTGACAAAAATCTAAATTTACAAGAAAATTAGTGAAGTGCTCAGTCCAGCATCTTGGTGCTTGTTTTAAGCCGTATAAACTTTTCATTAATTTACATACGCGTGAGCTTCCATCATCAAAACCTTCAGGTTGTTTCATATATATATCTTCCTTTAAGTCACCGTATAAAAAAGCCGTTTTTATATCAAATTTACCGATATGTAAATTTTCACGAGCAGAAATACTAAGTATCAATCTTATTGTATCAAAGCGAACAACCGGACTAAAAGTTTCTTTATAATCTATATCTTTCTGTTGCGAATAACCTTTAATAACCAACCGCGCTTTATAACGTTCTGTACCATCTGGATTGAGCTTCTTCACAAAAACCCAACGATTGTTAATCACCTTTTTATCTTTTGGCTTTTCCACTAATACCCATGTCTTACTTTTATACAAAGAGTTCATTTCGTCCTGCATTGCAGCTTGCCAACTATCTTTTTCTTTACTTGTAATTGCTTCGTTATAATTAGATGGTAACTTTTCAGCAATAAACGTGATCGGACATCCATAATATTCTGTAGGTTTTAAATTTGTTCTATCGCGCAATTGTCGTCCAGTTTGATTGTTATCGCTATTTGAAGATTGTAAAGGTTCTCTTTCTTCAAACTCATTTGATTCATTTTTAAGTAAAAGTTCATTATTTTTAGGAGTTATAATTTCATTTTCTTCAGTTTCTTTATTATTATTGTTCAAAGAATTCAAAATAATTGAATCAGCTAATACTCTTTCAGGTTTAAAAAGTACATCTCTACTTATAATGACATCTCGCACTTCCGGAACATATGAACGATAACCTTTACAATCCACATGATATCCGACCAGATAACCTCTCATCGATTTTTTATCAAGTTTCTTACGCTTTTCTTTTGATATATGTACATAACACATGGTTCCAAATATTTTAAGTCTATCAACAGTAGCTGTTTTTCCATTCCATAACTCATAAGGAGTTTTATTATTTTGTTTTGTTGGGCCTGTTCTATTAATTACATGTACAGCAGTATTAATTGCTTCTGCCCATAAGAATAGAGGTAAGTTTGAATTTGAATATAACATTGATCGAGCAGCCTCTACAATGATTCGGTTATCGCGCTCTGCAATTGAATTTTGTTCGGGCGTATATGGAACATTAATCGAATATTTTATACCTTTACTATTTAAAAAAGAGATCACAGCTTTATTATCGTATTCTTTACCACCATCAAAATGAATTTCTTTAATATTTGTTGCAAATTGATTCTCAACCCCAATACAAAATGATTTTAGTTTTTCTATTACTTCAGATTTTTCTCGAATAAAATGAATTTCTCTATAACTTGAAAAATCGTCTTTAAAAGAAACGAAATATAACTTTCTACCGAGAGACTCTACTTCCATAGGACCACAAACGTCAGTATAAATTATTTCGCGAGTTTTAGTGGCACGATCGATCTTTTTGTGAAAAGGCAATCTATGATTTTTGCCATAAGCGCAACCTTCACAAAAGAAATTTTCATCCGTAAATTTTATATTTAGATTTTTCAAAAAATTCTTCACATGTTTTACATTTTGATGGCAAAGTCTTTCGTGCCATAATTGTAAAACATTACCGTTGGAAATGCTCGATCTACTCTTTTGTTCTACCACGTTACATTCTTTTGGAATTAAAGTTTGAATGTCTAATTTTAGCAAACTACCAGGCTCATATTCGGAACCAGTTACAAGAATTTCATTACCATGCTTTAAAGTACATCTCGTAGCATTATGTGTTATTTCATAATCTATACCCCCTTTACCCGCATATTTAACAGAAAACAGATTATACATTGAATCAGGAACATATAATACATTATAGATAGTACCTTCTACTCGTTCACTATTTTTATAAGTTTCAAAGTCAATATTACCTTTACCATATGCAGACATTGTCATACCGTTGCCCATTCTTACACTGACTGGTGTTGTATATTCTTCGAACGTTGAAAACCATTCTCGATGCTTCGACATATGATCCGTCGCACCCGAATCCACAATCCAGAGATCATCCCGATTGCCACAGCTGCCTTTGTCACCTATTAGTGCTATCCTCGATGTTGATTTCTTCTGTCCAGAAGACGAGTTACTTCTTTCTTGATTATTCGACCATCTTCGCTGTCCATTATTCTTATTCATGAAGCAATTGTTACTTTTATGACCTTTTCTTTTGCACGTATAACACCTGAAGCAGTCCCTTTTTAAATGACCTTGTCTTCCACAATTATAACACTGCTCTTGTTTCAAATTATCCTTCTCATATTTATAAGAGTCATTCTTCTGTTCTTTATGACCGATTTTCAGATTAGCTAGCAACGCTGTCGTCTCTTCGTGTACTTCCTTTTGCTCTTGTAATCTAAATTCTTCTGCCATCAAGCGCTCAGTCAAATTTTCGAGATTCTTCTTATCGTCAGATACCGAATCCCAAGCACTGTAAAAATGATTAAACTTTTGTGGCAAAGATGTTAAAACACGAGTCATCACCATAGTCTTTTCAATTTTTTCCCCGAGATTTTTCATTTTTCTAGCCAACTGTTCTATTTTTGAAATATTATACGTAACACTTTCACTCTCTGTCCACTTAAACTCAAAAAATTGTTTTTGAATCATCGACAGATTTTCATCAGATTTTAGATCATATGCTGTATTCAATTTGTCCCACATCTCCTTGGCAGTAGAACAACCCATTATAAGTTCGAGAGGCTTTCTCTCCACTGTTGTAACAATTAACTTTCTGGCAATTTTGTCCGCCTTCTTGAACTTTTCCAACAACGCGTCACGATCTTCTGCACCTGCAGCTGGCTCGGCTAATCTTCCTTCGCAAACATCCAGCACATCATCATCCTCTTCCATCATCGTGTGTACTACGAAGCGCCATTGATGCCAATTATCTTTGTCTCGAAGTTTTTCAATTTTTATATTCGGTTCCATTTTTGCACAAATATTTTATACTTGCACTCCAATTACACACTGCACTCCGATTTTAAAATGCCTCTGGGCCCATAACCTGTTGAGGTATGGTTAAAAATAATTGATAATTTAAGTACAGGAGCAAACACACACTTTATTGAAGAACAGTTTAGTAGCAAGTATACATACAACGGACACACGAAATACACATTACAAAAGCAGATTTAAAACTGAACTGAACTGGTCGAGTGCATCTCTGTTTATATAGAAAAAAGCTTCCAGATTTTTCCTTTTATTTAAAAACTTCCAGAACATTACTTTTGTAGACTTCTCACAGTAAACAAGCATGTGTGTGGGCTGAGGCCCCGCCCAGGTAGCTAGACCTCCCACCGCACAATACAAACTTTCACTCTACAATAACAGGTATACTTACTTAAAATTGAATGCAGAGTTTTCTAGTATATTCTCAACAAGTTCCTGCGGTATATTTGTGTTTTTGTTCTCCATATGATCATTGGAAGTATACCCTGCCATGTGTATCGGTTTCGTTAAAGCTCGGAAACCGAGAACACCTCTTAGAGTTGGCCTACATCAATTGTGGAGTACGACAAGAGTGTCGATTATCACCTTCTCTTTTAATTTATATATGTTGACGAAGTCATACAAAACAGGCATATGTGTCTTCGAGAGAATTTTATGATTGGTCACTCTACAACTAACACTTTGTTGTTTGCGAACAATCAGGCTATTCTGTCGCACTCGAAAAACAGGTTGCAGGTGAGTATACAATTGTTAAATCGAATCTGCAAATACTCTGGATTATAAATATCCACATTTAAGGCCAAGGTGATGGCGTTCCGTGGAACTGATCCCGTAGAGGCAAAAATTGTTATATAAATATTACAACATATGTAAATTGAAAACATTATCTTCGACGTCGTATGTAATTCTGTCTACTAAATATTCATTTATTTGTTAAAGATTAATTTCTAATTTAAATATTCATAAAACAGTGTAAAAATATAGTACCGTGGTACATCGACCACAAATCTACTTTGCACGTTAATTGCAATAAATATTTATCCATTTAAAACAACTTGCTTCAACAGTTTTTTAATTACGTAATTAAAATAAATTCAACTAAATATACCACAACACAAGGATTGTAAATATCAACATTAGAAAAGAACTTTGACAGTAATTAATGCTGTGTAAATCAGATGATAAACTGTTCTCCTTTGAGAGAGAACATTTTATAATTTATTTTAAAAATAGTTTGGAAAGTTTATTGCCGTTTCCACAGCCAGCAAAAGTTGCAGCAGCCGCTCAAGTGTTTAATTCCAGTATTTGTACGTTTCATTTCAAAAATAAAAATAAAAATAAAATAAAATAAAAGAGTGGAGGGAAAATTGAAAATAAATATAATAAAAATAAAATCTAAAATGGAAAGTATTATGAAAAATCTTGGGATCAATAAATGATGGAGAATAGTACAGAAGACGCCACAATAATACACATAGTACATTATTTTATACGGACATGTTCAAAGAATGAATCCTGACAGGACTAACAGGGAATTTTTTTTTGCTATTTCAGAAAGCTCAAAATGTCCAATACGTGGTTCAAAGAAACCGAAAAAGACATTGAAGAACTCCAGATTTCTTAAGAAGACATTGAAAAATGTTTGCAACACAAAAAGAAATTTAAAAATGCCCAACGTTTTGAGAAAAAAACCCAAGAAGAGGACAGGTGCCATCTACTACTACTACTACTACTACTCTCCAGCACTACAGCCCATGGTGAGCCTTGGCCTCCGCTACGACCCGTCTCCACTCATCTCTGTCCACTGCCTTCAGTTTCCAGTTCCTAATGCCCATCTTTCTTAATACTGTCCCACCCCGGAGATCAGAATGGGGGACTGTTTTACCTCCGGATATATTTTGAGCATTAGGATCATTCATGATGTTTTCCTTCAACTTCTTCTTTCCCACTGACAAGTCGTTGGGTTTCTCTACAGTTATATTTTATGGTGTGGGTCGTAAGCTCCACGACCAACCCCCATCCTGGAGGACCAGGGACACTTCTGTCGGGGTTACCATATCTTAGCTGGTCTGTTCCAGTTAATTATTTCGGGCGCTGGAAACTCGCCCTTCATCCTCTCTCATGTTTGCTACATGGCGCACAAACAGGCACGCCATGCACCCAGGGGTCACGCGACTACAATTAGTCTTCGAGGACGTGAGAGTAGGATTTGTTGGCAGAGCTGGGTTCATCTAGAACCTCTGACTCTTTCGTCAGAAAACAGTGGGCCTTTCTCAGAGTTTTGTTGCTATCTGGGCACCAGCAACCCAGATCGCCTCTGTGACCCTTTACCAACCTTTGACCCCCACAGGTGCCATCTAGACTGAAAAAAGGAAGGAGAGACATCGATCAAGAATGAAGGAGATGTGGGAGAGGAGGACGAGAGAGGAAAGGAAGGGAGGAAGCAGTTGAACCCAAGCGTAGTCCACAGTGTCAAAAAAGAAACAAGCTGGAGGGGTAAATATGGGGAGCTGCATTTCATTTATGCTAATAAATAAATACAAGTACAAGCTGCTACAATGTTTACTGGGCTTCTTACCAGAACTTATAATAAACTGTTCTCTTAACATTTCAAAGTTACAAACAGAATTATTACTGTTACACACCACTATAGAAAAATTATTCCGATTAGCGCTTTCAAGCTTCTCAGCTCAGCGTCAGATCGGCACTCTGACGTCATTCAGAATGCCGATCTGACGATGAGCTGAGAAGCTTGAAAGCGCTAATCGGAATAATTTTTCTATAGTGGTGTGCAACAATAATAATTCTGTGTGCGTGATTATAACCACTAGCACAACTTTCTTCATTGAATTTCAAAGTTACTCATAAAGTGTTTTCCGCAAATTTTCAGAAATTTCATTTATATGTGTTGTTAATATCTTCTGATTCGGGGCTGTGTGGCCGTGATCCATTGCTATAGACATTAGCAGGCGGTTGACGGCCCGCGTGGTGACATCTACGGTAGACGTAGCTCAATGTGCAGTGATGACGCGCGTCAATGGCACGGTGGAAACGACTGCTAATGTGTACAGCACAGGGCCACGACCACACAGCCCGGAATCAGAAGATATTAACAACATTGACTCCGGTTAGAAGACATTCATTTATATGTCAGTCGAAGGGGTTACAACATCAAACGGATGGAGAACATACGGAACGCCAAGTCATTGTCTAGAATTCTAAGTTAAATAATAATGTAGCAGTCGTTACGAAGAAGAATAGCCCAAAAGAAGCAAAGGAAACCTGATCTTTGAGAATGGAACAGACAGCATGCCTAATGGCTGACAGTAGAGGAGGAGAAGAAGAAGAAGAAGAAGAAGAAGAAGAAGAAGAAGAAGAAGAAGAAGAAGAAGAAGAAGAAGAAGAAGAAGAAGAAGAAGAAGAAGAAGAAGAAGAAGAAGAAGAAGAAGAAGAAGAAGGCGGAGGGTATCTTATAAAATCCTGTGCCAAAAGCCAACCGAGCTTCCAGATTACCTACGTACGATAGACCCCAGGTCCCAGTTCCGACAACATTATCAATTCATTAATACATTATTAGTCTATATAGCTTATTAGCATACATAATATTATTGTGTGTGCTCAGATATCAGAGCAGAACTCAAAGTAAAGGACATATTTGAAATTATTTCAATTTACAGAAGGTAATGGTGGGATCATCTGCAAAGTATTGCCGAAAGAGGCACTGAACTATAAAGCCATTGGTAGAAGACACGTTGGTCGTCCGAGGATGAGATGGGTGCCGGAACAGGTTTATATAACCTAATCATTGAAGAGAAGAAGAATAAGAATATTCTTGTATACACATGTAAATTAAAAAAAAAATATAGGCCTATTTGTTCCGCCATATGTAGTAATCCTTTCTACCATGAATATTAATATATACGTGTTAAATATTAATTTCTAGTTTAAATATTCATAAAACCTGGTGAATCTACAGTACCGAGCCACATCGACCGCAAATGCACTGTGTACTGTGTTAATTGCAATAAATATGAATGTATTTGAAACTAGCGACATGCTTGAATAGTTTTTGTAAATTAATTAAATTTTTGTAATTATATCGTAACTTCATTTAAATACTAGACGTACAAACACGCAAACACTCACACACACACAAAGATTGTAAATGTTAAACCAGAGAAGTTCGTCAAGGTAATTAGTGTTCTATAAATTTGTAAAAAAAGTTTCCTCTCTAATGAGAGAGAAAAATGTAAAATAATTTATTTTAAAAGCTGTTTGGAATACTCACTGACGTTTCCCAGCCAGCTAGAGTTGCAGCAGCAGCAGGGCTGAAGTGTCTGCAGTACGTCTACGTTTGGCTGAACAACGACAGCACAAAGAAGTCGGAAAACTCTACCAACGACTTGGCAAAGTCGAGAAACTGCGAATCGATACAAATATTTAGTCGCAACATAAGCCCGCCCGGCGGCAGCACGCAAAAGTCGTTTAGCAAAACTTTTGGCAAATTGGGGCTCATTAAAGGTTTTAAACAACGGAAATCTGTTTTGTGGGTATATTACGTGCATTGCATTGTTGTACTTGAGTAATGTTGTAGTGAAACCCCTGTGGCTGGAGACAGAACATACACAGTTATAGTTGCTCCCTCCAATTACTTGTTACTTTATTTGCCACAAATTAGTTGTAATATTATTTTTATTATTATTCCGGCTGTACAATGTTTACACATTTTCCGGAACCAAAGATTACAGAAGTGATTGAATTCTCATCATCCACTGCTGCTTGTCCATCCAAAGATATTCTTCAATCTCTCGTTCCCTCAATATAGTCCCTGAATTTCTTCTATACTGGTGATAGGTGGTCTTCCTATTTTCCTTCTTCCTGGTGGGGTCCATTCCATAACTCTCCTTGCCAATCTTTCCTGTGCCATTCTTTTCGTGTGTCTATACCACTGTAATTTTTTGTATGGACAAAACCAACAATTGAATTTTTCACATTCATACTGTCCTTAACGACTTCATTTCCAATTTTCTCAAGTCTGAATACTCTTGCCGAACGTCTCCAAAAGTCCACCTCTGCTGTCATTAATACGGAGTTAGGGTTGCTCTCTTCAATTACTTGCAACCTAATTGAAAAAATTAAGCTTTCAATAATGTTTAGGTGAAATTAAAAAAAAAAAAAAAAATGATAGGCCTACAAGCAGAGGGACAATGTCACAATTTCATGAAACGTTGGCAATCCCATTAGTGGAAAGACACAAGCTATTTTAAGTGTTAATATTTTAGCTTTTAAATATTAATTTCAAGGCTAAAATAGCTATCTACTAAATACAGTAGGCTACATGATAAATGTTCACACACCAGCGATCAAACTATGTGTAGAAGCCTGACAGCCTTTCTAGAGCGGTGGACTGTGCCGAACCCACCACAAAAATATTACAAATTGGTTTGTGATATCCTTTTTGATTATAGTAAAACCTAATTGAAAATATCGGTACGGAGAAGTATACATGACTTCCATGTTCTAAGATTTATATATAAATTCATTTTCGAAATGAAATATTTCCATAGAAACTGCTTCTTTCTACTTCTTGCTTCAGCCTTAACCACAGTACTGTGGTCACTAACGTATACCACCTCACGTTAGCGCACTCGATTTTCACTGATCATGGCAGTCGATGGCACTGCCGAAACGTCTGGTTTTGCAGAAAACATTGGACCACGGCTAAACAGCCCGGAAATGAATTTTAACAACAAACTACTTCTTTGTTGCCGATAACGTAGTACACATATAAAAAATTGTCCCCTCCCCCTTCAACTATTATTTTCATTTATAAAAAATTATCCCCTCCCCTTCAACTACCCTTTTCATTTATAGATATTTCAACTACCTTTCTACAGTCTATTATTATGACCTTCTTTTCGGGATACTTTATTTATCAAAATTAAGTACTTTACTCTTGTTAAAACATAAAACGTTGCAGATAAACTACCCCTTCCCCTTAACCGATCTTCACCAAAATCAATAGGCCTTGAGTCCTATGCAACTCAGGCACATATGCAAAAAATTATTTGATTCTGTTTGATTTGCGGCAGTTATCGTTCGCCATAGAAAAAATTCTACACACAGACACTTTTCGAAAAATGACTTTTCTTCATGTTTTCAGGGTAGTACAATCAGAATCAGCCCTTAACTCGAACACGATTTTTTTTTCGCCATCATCATACTTTCATTTCCTTATGGAACTGGGAAGCAAAAATGAAGCTGTCAATGATGTATTAAAAAACTGAAATAAGGGAAGGGAGAAAGTTACAATTTTATGGAACACTGGCAGTCGTATTCGTGTTAAGACACAAGGTTAGAACTGATAGATGGACGCAAAAAAATAAACAGGAAGTCACACGAACGTTTGCGACTAAAAATTGTCCCAAGCACATAGACTAGAGCTGTTCACTCCAACGCTTCTACGGATGTTCCAAGGGACGTATCTGCCGGGGGGGGGGGGCGGAATGGATAAGATTCCCTCCCCAGATGGTGTCCAAGTGGTCTAGTGGCTAGCACGTACGGTACGTATGTGGGCGTACATATCCGACGGAGGCTCAATACGGCGTGAGGCTAAACTGTGTAGCCGCCTGAGGTAACAGAGGCGCCTCCTAGCTGTGAATACCCCAACTAGCGGCTGGCGACGCGTTGTACTAGCCATGCAACCGTCACATTGCACACAACAGCCGCGCGGTATGCCTTGGTCCTTAACAGACTGTTGAGTAGAGGTTTTGTTTCTTAATTTTTAACCTGTTTTATTAATTTCTCAGCTGTGTACGCTAATACAGTAGTAACCATTCTTTTTTTTTTTAACGTAGGTCAACAAACAAGTTTATTACACAGCATTTGTGTGCAAGTTTTGAAATATGAAATATAGGAAAACGAAAAAGGGCAAAATCCAAACGGCAAAAAATTTATTGATATTTTTGATATTTTTTTATTGATTTTTGGGTTTTGGTCTAATATTATTCTTTGAAATCTGCTCTTTTTAAAATGGTGTATAATATTTGATAGTAAAAAACTTATTTGTTGGTGTAAAAGATTCTTTTCTATCACCTGGCAGTGCGTTGGGATCACACATTCCAACCGTTTTTGCTTGTTTTCCGAAAATCGACTCTTTTTCAAGCTTAGTGTCAAATATTTCAATAACCGTTAAAGATATGTTTACCAAATTTTTATTTTAGCTCAATGGTATAAAATACTAGTTTCGTACACAGGGATTGCAAATTATTTATATTACAGGCCAAATAGGAATTTTTTTCAATTTATTTGTTGGTATAAAAACATGTAAAACAAATAAAAAACAAATATTTTAATTTTGCACTAAAATAAAAAAGCTTGTGTACGGAACTATCGAAAGAGTTCCTTTCCATAATAAAATAAACTGAAAGATTCTAAGTATTATAGTTTTCGAGATAACTGACATCCAGTTAACAGCGAGTTTAAATGGCGTTCGGACTGCCCTTGTTAATAATTTTTATTATACAAAAAAAAAATCATTATTTTGTTGTTTATTTTGGCTGAAATTAGCTGATTTTGATTGTTTATTGGGAAAGAAAAAAGAATATAACTAACAAAAACTTTTTTTAGCTCCTGTTTTATTGATATACTGTTCATAGTGAATACAAAATTACAATCTCCAGAACAAGAAATAACATTTGAACATTTTAGTTTATACAATATAAAAAATGAATTTACATAAAAAATGTTTATAAAATGTTTACATTGTTAAAGGAAAGAAAATTAATTCTTTAAAAGTTAATAATGTTATTAAAATTGTTCATTATTACTGCTTTTCTTGATTGTTTTTATGTTTACAAACGCTTCTTTTTAGCTTGCAGCTTGTGCTCTTGGTCTGGAACATCCCTTGCTAATGTCCAGCAGTAATCTGCACGTCCCATTTGCTCTGATACCTCTTCTCCATGGCGGCGACATCTTCGTGAAATCTTTCACCATGTTACAAAATTCTTTATCAAACCTAATTTGATAGGTAAAGGAGGCAGTATAATTTTGCTTCTGTCAACTAGAGGACTGCTTATAACTTTTTTTTCTCCAGGGCATAGTCTTCTGTTTTATTTTGTAGTGAGACTTCTAGCACAGCTGTCCCATTCACATAAAATAACAGCTGTTCTGTTACACCACAACTGCGTGCCCAGAAGTAAAGCTACAACGTTCAAATCCCCACAGATCTGCCATTTATGTACCTCGTACTTGATACCATCCAAAAGTAATTTCATATTGTCATATGTTTCCTTCATATCCACAGCATGGCCCAAAGGAATAGAGGGTAGAGTGTTGCCATTTTAAAGCGAAACAGCTTTTAAGCTCAATTTTGATGAATCTATGAATAGTCTCCATTCTTCAGGGTTCTTCTTCTTCTTCTTTTCCGGCTCTACAGCCCTTGGTGGGCCTTGGCCTTCTCAAGAATCCGCCTCCAGTTATCTCTATCCGCCACACTCTCTCTCTCCATCCTCGAACTCCCAACTTCATCAGATCCTTTAACACCTCATCCAACCATCTCATCCTTGTCCGTCCCCTTCGTCTTCCGCAATAGAGTCTTCCCTGCATCATTCTCTTATTCATTCTATCCTCTTCCATTCTCTCCACATGCCCCAACCGTCTTATCCTCCGTGACTTGATATATTTTACAAGGTCCCTCTAATGTATCAGTTGTTGCAATTCTGCGTTACTTCGTATTCTCCAATTCTCGCCTTCCCTCACTGGGCCATATATTTTTCGTAGGATATTGCGTTCAAAAATTCTTAAACTTTTTCATCCTCCACTGTCATCGTCCACACCTCTGAGCCATAGGCAACACCATTCTTCAGGGTTACACTCAATATTCAAAGGTTTATATACTTTATATTCATGAAACCATTAACATCACAGCATGCAACAAGATTGTTTTTCTTTTTAAAATATGCCATAAAATCCTTTTGTCGATCTCTGTAAAAACTTACTGTAACATCAGGTGACAAAAGATTCCATTGCTCAACCCTAGAAACTAATAGCTCGGCGTTGTCTTTAGGGAGGCTTAATTCTCAAACCAGATTGTTTAACTCACCCTATGTAAGTCTGTGTGGCTCACTCAAATCATTTTGTGGGTCAAAGTTGTGATCTTGTGACGTAGTAGGCTCACTTACAACGTCTCTTGACCTGTCTTCGTCGTCATCTGGCAGCAGTTGATAGTCTTGTGGAGAGTTAGACACCGGAAGACCATCACCAGTGGGGACGGGATGAATAGCTGATGGAATGTTCGGATATTCTACAGTCCAATTTTTTCTTTGAAATACCACCATGTAAAAGCAATGTCATGCAGAAATAACAGTCATTTACACGATTTGTTGGTTCTTGCCATATCATCGTTACACCAAAGTTCATTGAACGTCTCTTTCCAGTTAACCAACTGCGAAGATTCACTGAACATGTATTGCAACAAACGTAAGACGCCCATAACTTGTCTTGATCCCCTACCTTGACTACAAAGTAATGAAAGTAGGCTGTGTTTACTAGCTGTGTTATAGGCCGTTTCTAGCAGAAAATGTCACTTCACCACATACATAGCAAAGGTTGTCAGCATTTGCGAGATATTTTCACAGTTTCTAGGCAAAATAAAAAAAGGGAAGAAAGAAAATATTACTAACACTCATTAACCTTACAATGCAGTCAGACGAAAACCAACCTTACATGACAAGAACAGTGATCTCAGACAGATTTGCCAACCGCAAAAATGAAATTTCCCAATTTAAAACAAAAATTTCCATAACTATACTTAAACTGTAGGATCTTGAAAATAAGAGCTAACTAACCATTTTAAAGTTAAATTAGTTTTTTTATAACTCAAATAGAATATAAAATTGCTACTTTCAACCAGGAAACATTTTTGTTGTTGAACAGTGTTATCTTGTAAATCATGTTTCAATAGCGTTTGTGTTATTACTTTAATTGGATTGATTTCAGTATGTTATTAAACGTTTTTCAGCCACATTAAAGATTGTAACATTGATTAGTCTTAACTTGGTTTTTTATTTTGTATGATGTCGACTCGACCGCCCCAAGGCCAAGAAAAAATGAAGGTGTCAATAATGTAACAGTTGAAATTCAAAAAATTTAAAGAAATTTCGACGAAACCGAAACATCGAAGCATGATAATGTTTTTAGGCTTTTGAAACGTATAATGTGCATATAACAAATATTTACTACATAACAAATATATTTACTATATAACAAACATTATCATGTTAAAACGACAGAGACCGAAGATTTCTAGACTGTGGGGAATCGAAAGTGTGGAAGCGTTACATTTTTCGATGACGTTACATTTTTGTGGAATGATCCCCAGCCTAAAAAAACTAACCTTTATTTACAACAATCCCAATGACGTCATGCAATGATGACGTAACCCAATGATGACGTCATACAGCGTGACGGTAAATAAAATGTTACAAAAAGTTTCAAACGATGTTCAGCTAAAAGACATTATCATGTAAAAACTGAAACAAGGAAAGGGACAAAGTTCAAAATAGCGAGCGAGTTCTGCAGCTCAGTGAGAACTATTATCATAAGTTCTGCAGCTAGTTGTTACTTATTATAATTAAATTTATTATTATACTTATAGGCTTATATTGTAGAAGTTAGATACACACGTATACAACGTCTAATATGCAGGATTACACTGAATGGATGGATGCATGTAGCGATGTAGGTGAAGAGACAGTGAACGCTCGGCTGGCAGAGGGCCGCAATATCCTGTCGTCATTGGGAGCGTCGTATTACGTAACGGCGCAGAGCGGCGTCTGGCCTGGGTTATTGCACTTGCACACTCGTTTGTATGCCGTGTACGATTTGGACATAGCGTCCGGTCCGGAGCCGGGAAGTGCTTACAACACACTCTGTCCACGCACACTACCTAGGTAGACTGAATTTGCCCCCCCCCCCCCCGACCAATGATCCAATTAAATTCATTATACGAGGGTTATTCAATAAGTAAGCAGACAAACAGATGTAGAAAAGAAATTAATTGTAGCAGCTGATTGAAACTTTCAGGAGTGTTACCTGGCAACGTCGTTGTGAGTTTTGATCAGCTGTTCAATAATATATTACATAAACATAACCAATACAGTTTTATTTACCATGGCGTGTCCTCTTGAGGACAGTACTTTCGAAGAACAGCGTTCTGTTATAAGATTTTTGCTTTCTGAAAGTGTAAAACCGTCGGAAATATTCTCTCGTATGAATAAACAATACGGTAAAAGTTGTATGAATCGTGCGAGTTTCTATGCTTGGGTGGAAAAGTTTAAAAATGGCCGAACGCGCGTGGCAGACGAACACCGTTCCGGACGACCAGTGGAAGTTTCAACTTCTGCACTTGAAAGTCGCATCAATTTACTTATCCAAGAAGATCGACGAATTACAGTTGAACAAATTGCGTGTTGGTACAACTCATTCCATCATTCAAAACAGGCTAAATTACTGTAAAACTAGTGCAAGGTGGGTTTCTAGGGAGCTTACCGATAACCACAAAGCCAATAGATTTCCCATATGCACTGAGCTTAAAAATCACTTTATGGCTGAAGGTGATGAATTTTTGAAAAGAATTTTCACGTGTGATGAAACTTGGATTCACTATTTTGAACCTGAGTCAAAGCGACAAAGCATGGAGTGGAAGCATCCCAGTTTACCCGCCAAAAAGGAATTCAAAACCCAGCCATCGGCTGGTAAGGTGATGTTAACCAACTTTTGGAGCTCCCAAGGCCCAATTTTCTGTGATTACCTACAAGACCAGCGTACCATCAATAGTCAGTACTATTCTGACATGATTGTGAACAAAGTTAAGCGTGCATTGAAGAAGAAATGTCCGGGATGGCAAAGGAAAGGTGTGATTCTTCTTCACGATAATGCCCGCCCACACACGGCAAAACTGACGCTCGAAACAATAAAAAAAGTAGGTTGGGAGATCCTGCCTCATCTCCCTTATAGCCCTGACCTTGCCCCATCTGACGTTTTCTTGTTTGGCCCACTCAAGGAGACTTTGCGTGGTGTCAAGTTCAACAGCAATGAAGAAGTGAAGGAAAAGGCCCAAAACTGGCTTCGACATAAAGGTAAAGAATTCTTTGCTGAGGGAATAAAAAAGCTTGTAAAGAGGTGGGACAAGTGCATAGACGTTGCTGCAGATTACGTTGAAAAGTAAAAAAAAAAATTGTATTGATTGAATAATAAGTTTTTGCTCCACAGCTGTTTGTCTGTTTACTTATTGAGTGATCCTCGTATATACAGTCTCCAGTTCGCATATAAGATTCAATTAAATTTAATATTTAAAATATACCTTATTTTGATCCGTCTAGCGGTCTTGTAGTTTATTATTACACTACATGTTTCGGGAATAAATTCCCATCTTCAGGTAAAACTTCTTCTTCCTAGTATGTAGGAGTCGTCGGCGAAATTATTAAAAACACATACACACAAACGAATATAAGTGCGCAATGTCTTCGATAGTTGTGTGTTTACGGTTTTTAATTATAATTTCTTTTAAAATTGCCTGACTGGCAATTTGAAAATTTCTTTCCGTTGTGACTGATTCAGCTTACTACTGCTACTGCCGAGCAATTTGTGACAGCGTGCCTAAGGGAGAGGATGCGTTTACGAAAACGGGGTATAAGAATTGGAAGAACTGAAATTGTTTATGTTTATAGGCCTACAGTATATTTCTTCTAGGTAAACATAACTGGAAGTACAACTTAAGAAGTAAGGTTTGTTGATCATTGAAAATTAAATTGTTCCTCGTTTACTAACTAAGAATTATTACTAAATTTTCTAATTGTGTATATAATATATTTTATTACATAATTTGGTCTCACTACACACTTGAATTTGTGAAGCATTACCCTGCCCCCCCCCTCACAAAGTTAGGCCCCAAGTTACGCCCATATTTCCATCCGTTACGATTATGACACGCGTTGCATCGTATTCGGTGTGAAACACGCCTGAGAGGGACAAGAGCCGTTGTCACATCAGAGGGTATGTAGCGACGGACTGACTGAAGGCGAAAACATTGCGAGTACTGACGGAAACGAGAGCGAGACGTAGGAGGGGGCTGGTCGGGTGTAAGGGGATGTGAAAACGAAAGCAGCGCGCGAAAAGCGGAAGGGGACGGTGGTTTGGCGGGTGGCGGGCGGGGGGTGACTTCGGAAAGGGAAAGCGCGAAAAGACGAGGGGTTGAAACAAGAAGGGGAGAAGAAGAAGTCTGACGCACACAGCAGTGTCGCTTTCAATAGACGTCAACAATCCTGCCGCGTCGTTCGTGCCGATTTCGCCCCCCGCCCCCGCCCCCACTAGTAAAGTTTAGTTTTTGTGTCCCTCCGCCCCCTCTAGCAGCAGGCAGACATTTGTTATTCATTGTTAACAGCTCTGTCGCGAAACGTCTTCTTGTTGCAAACCAACTGAAGATGTCAAATACTAAGACAGACAGTTGCGTAGAAGCGTGTGATGAATTTTTTAAACGCTCGTCTTCTGCTGCGCCTCCTCCTCCCGCCTCCGCCACGACGCTAAAATGGAATACATTTAAATGTCTGATGCTGAAATTACAGTACATTTAGTGCAAACGGAATACGTAATAATACTCGGCGGATGCAAGACGAGCGCGAAAGAAATCTTTTGGTGTTAGTGTCTTTTGACGAACCAGAGGCACATGGATTACGTCGTCGCTGCTGCTGGTGCTGGATTTAATAATGCAGCGTGTACAGTACGTGGGGTCGAGACCTTGTAATCACGTTACGTCCATGCTGTACGTACAATCACAGTTGCTGGTTCAATCCCCTGCGTTGTTAATCAGGTTAATCCTTTTTTCTTTGCTCCAAGTAACAGTAGATATCATTACTTCTAACCGATTTGTCTTCCACATTCCAGGACGTCGCTTCACTTTTGGTTTGTAGAAGAGTGCTAAATAAATCTCAAAAATGTTAACTACCGCATCCTGACTGCATTTACCACCATTTTTCTTTATTTCTCTTCTTCATGTAAAAACCAATGAAACTGCCATAATTTTTCTACATTCTCAACTATGTTCCTTTCCGGGTTTTTTCCCTTTAAAGATTTGTCAAATAGTGTAACACACATACAGCTTAACATTTATTGACGGTACTGTTTTCCCCTCGGGAGGAAAGTGACAAAGGACATCGCCACAAGGTTACAGACTTTCATAAACCGTTGCCTGAGGTACATAATGAGAATTTGGTGGCCCAAGACAATCTAGAACAGAGATCTATGGGAGTTCCGCAAGTCCAGAGTCCCATCCAACTATAGATAAAGAGAAGAAAGTGGAGGTGGATCGATCACACCCTGAGAAGACAACCAGAAAATATCGCTAGACAGGCACTGAATTGGAATCCGCAAGGTAGGCGCAGACGTGGAAGACCGAGGAACACCTGGAAGAGGACTATGAAAAGGGAGTTGGCTGGTGTCAACAAGACATGGAGGGAGGTGAAGGCCCTGGCAATGGACAGAACACGCTGGAGAAATTTCGTCGAGGCCCTATGTTCCAACTAGGAATTTAAGGACGTAAGTCAAGTAAGTAATCCACCATTTTCCTCTCGGGTAAAATTCAAGCTATAAGTGGTATTATTTAAAAAAAAAACGCAGAGGAGAAACGCTAGATAAAGTTTTGTAAGATCCCTGAATATGAAGCCTACTAGATAGGCTTGCCATACGTCCCGGTTTGACCGGGACACAGTCCCGGTTTCAGAGTGCAGTCCCTGTGTACCGCCCGGCTGCCTACATACATTCGGTCGGTGCATTTGGTTCCTAGAAAAAATAATGGGCGAGAGAGTGTAGAGAGAATGTTCTCATTAATGAACAACGGTTGGGCAGATGACAGAGGTTTAATGCAGCAGTCAACAGTGCGTGCGTTGATGCCGTGTGAACTAAATTTTGGACTTAGTTGTAATGAATTTTTCGACAAAATAAAACAACAAAAAGAAACATATTGAGAAAAGGTCATTCAAGTGAAAAATATGACTGCTTTAAAAAACCAGTTTAAGTTACACACTTATTGCAAATTCTTAATGTAATGAGTAATATTTTGTTTGAACATAATTCTGCACTTAAATTTGTAAAAAATATTTTCTTATATTTATACATTATTATATATTTTTATACACTTTTTTTAATTTGTATCTGCCATCTAAGAACCACATGCCAATTTCAATTCTTTATTCTTTTTTTTCTTTTTCTCCAATATTCTTTCATCTTTTCGCTGTGTCTCTTCTTCCTGTCTTCAGTCCACTTTGAATCTGCGTTTTTCTCTCTCCTACCCTGCATTCCTTCCATTTTTAACACTTTTGCCCGAAAAAATTCTCTTTCAATTGCTTCCTCTGCGTTTATATTATTGTTTTCTAAATCCTTTTTAACCTTTTTAATCCAATTTGATGTTGACTTCTTCCCCCCCCACAGATACGTGAGGATCTGTTTTGTCAACCTATTGTCGTCCATTCTATATAAATGTCCAAAAAATAATAGTTTCATTTTTCTCATGGTTTCTGTTACATTTTCTGAAGTTACTTCTCAATTTCTAACCTTCTGAAGTTTTTCGTGGGCCTAATATTTTCTTAATAATTCGTCTTTCCAATATTTCTAGTTTGCCTAAATTATAATTCAGTGCTATACATTCACTTGCATATAGGCATTCTGGCCTCACTACTTACTATAATGCTTTATTTTTCGCATTTTTAGATATGCACTTTTTATTGTAAATATCTTTAGTTATACCACATGCTCTTTCCATTTTATGAATCCTTCCTTCTATAGCAGATGTTTCTAAACTTATTATATACTTTATTAAATTAAGTATTATATTTACAAACAGAATTATTACTGTTGCACACCACTATAGAAAAAATATTCCGATTAGCGCTTTCAAGCTTCTCAGCTCATATTTTATTATATTTACACATTATATACACACACATTATATTTGTGTTTGTTGCGTAGTTGAAACGTCGCTTTATATAATAAAGGCAGTGATGGAAAAAGTCCGTCCGTCTAGTAGACTTCATGTCAATCCATCACAGACGTCTTAGATCCCTGAACTTATATCTGTGACAAAAACTGGCTCCAGCAACGCCGATTACACAGACTCGCGCCACTAAACGCTGCACGCTGGCACTGTTCCAATAACCAGCCCTGATACCGCCCATAGATAGGAAAAACCCTGCACTCCGGAATGCAGGACGGGTGTCTCGAAGCGAGAAGGGGCAGGAGTAGTTACTACCTCACAGCTAGTTCCAGGCAGTGCCTTAACTTAGGGGTCTGCGGACTAGAGGCGGCCAGCCCCCATACATTTCCCTTAATTCTTTCTTCTTCTTATACGGCGTCACAGTTCTAATTCCCGCAAACAACCGTTTTAATTGCTGACTTATTTCAGTATTCACGATTCTTGAATAAACTTTACCCGGGACACTCAAAAGCGAAATTCCTCTATAGTTCTGACATTCCCTGTTGTCTCCTTTTTTAGAAAATTGGTACAACAGCTACTTCTCAGTCTTCAGGGATTCTCTTTTGCTTCCATGTCTCATTTACAATTTATGCAAAAACTCTTATGCACCACTACTTGCTCATTGCTTTCACCATCTCTGGAGAGATGTCGTCGTGTTCTGCAACCTTTCCATTTTTCAAATTTTTTTTATAGCCTCTTTTACTTCCATTAAGATTATTTTATCAAATGTTGCTCGTCTTGGTTTCCTTCCACAGCGTTTAGGCTTCCCTCTAAACGGTCTTTAAAATGCTCTTTCCAGCGCTCCATGATTGTCTCTTTCTCCCGCAATAAATTGTTATGTTTGTCTTTGATGAATTTTATAGGGCACTCCTTTTCCTGCCTCATTGTCTTCAGCAAGCGATACAAGAGTTTTACATTTTCACTGTAGCTGTTTTTAATAAAATGTCAAAAACCTTCCCCGGCCTTCCTCTTTGCTTTCCCAACAGCTACTTTTACTCATCGCCTTTGCTCTTTATAGACATCGTGGTCAGGTGACAATCTGTGGGACAATAAACCGTATTTTCAGAAACAGCATACGTCGAGATACAAAATTAAAGTTCTACAACTTAGACATCAGTCTAGACAATCTGTGGGACAATAAACCGTATTTTCAGAAACAGCATACGTCGAGATACAAAATTAAAGTTCTACAACTTAGACATCAGTCTAGACAATCTGTGGGACAATAAACCGTATTTTCAGAAACAGCATACGTCGAGATACAAAATTAAAGTTCTACAACTTAGACATCAGTCTAGACAATCTGTGGGACAATAAACCGTATTTTCAGAAACACCATACGTCGAGATACAAAATTAAAGTTCTACAACTTAGACATAAGTCTAGACAATCTGTGGGACAATAAACCGTATTTTCAGAAACAGCATACGTCGAGATACAAAATTAAAGTTCTACAACTTAGACATCAGTCTAGACAATCTGTGGGACAATAAACCGTATTTTCAGAAACAGCATACGTCGAGATACAAAATTAAAGTTCTACAACTTAGACATCAGTCTAGACAATCTGTGGGACAATAAACCGTATTTTCAGAAACAGCATACGTCGAGATACAAAATTAAAATTCTATAAAATTATGGCAGTTAGGGGTTAAGTTACTGTCCTAGGGGTGTGAATTATGGGCAGCAACCAAGAAACAAGACAGTAAAATACAGGCCTCGGAAATGGCGTTCTTAAGAGGAGTTCAAAGGTGTTCTAAACTCGACCGTATGAGTAATGAGGCCACAAGAGATGAGTTATAAGTTTTTAATAAAATAACTGAATGAATATTGAATGAAAAAATAAAAGATTACAAACAACGCTGGAAAGAACACTTAGAAAGAATGTCAGATTCTAGACTGGCAAAACAAGTCTGGATATACAAACCTATAGGACACAGGTGTGCGGGTAGACTTAGGAAGAGATGGTTGGAGGATTTTTGAAGACGGAACAGACATCGCCTTGCCTATGCTGTGTTGTGAAGATGATAATGATAAAAATAAAATGACGAATTTCACAAGAATGTTTGGAACGATTTGGAGAACGCTGGGAAATAAATGTAGAAAAAGAAACCCAAATAAAATTTTATGAAACAATGGCAATACCCACACTACTGTATGGTTCTGAAACTTGGGTCATAAAGAAAAAAGATGAACAGAAGACACAAACAGTAGAAATTAAATCTTTGAGATCAGTTAAAAGGTGTAATAGACGGGATCGTATAAGAAATGAAAAGATAAGAAGTGATTTAGATTTTTTTGCAGTTAATGAAAGGATTAAAGAATACAGTAGAAAATGGATTCAACACATCAATGGAATGGAAGAAAGTAGAATACCGCAGATGGTGAAACATTACAACCCTAGAGGCAGAAGAAAATTTGGTAGACCTAAGAAAAAGTGGTCTATGGAATACGATCAGGTCGTTAAAGTCTAAAACCGTTGAGAAGAAGAAGAAGAAGAAGAAGAAGAAGAAGAAGAAGAAGAAGAAGAAGAAGAAGAAGAAGAAGAAGAAGAAGAAGAAGAAGAAGAAGAAGAAAGAAAAGGTGTTCGTTGTATTCTCGCGCCTGACTCTATGTCAAAGCTCCCAATTAATCAAAAAACCTTGTATACTATTTTTGTTAACAAAACTAAAACTCCACTTAATATTTAAATTAGCCAGTTTGGACTTAAAATTGAGTAGTTACACAAGTGGGATATTACTGCTGTTTAACGAGACTCTAACTGTATTTTGAACGAAGGAAACTTGGAAAATGGCAAAGTTTCGCCGGCCGTTATTAAACCAGCGTTCCATTAATATTAAATGAAGAGTGCACTGTTGAATGTGAGACGATCCAAGTGGTGGTGGAGCCATGCGGGTCGTTTTATAAAGTGATGAGGTGCAATGTATATATACTGATCTTCTTTACTACAAAGTGATGATCTACGCACCGGGTTTTGAGGGAACTGATAATTTTTGCTGCATACACCAAGTTGCTCACTAATATTATATTGCATGAGTCAAAAAAAAAAAAAAAAAACATCGTTATGTCACTTAAAACTGTTAATAACTTAATAAGTAAATTAAAACCCAGGGCTAAACAGGCGGCTGAAAATTGCTCAGGTATATGCAGGTAGCAATGCAATCATTATTGTGATAATTTCTACATTGAAAAACCTGGTAGAAAATTGTATATTATATTGTTACGACGGTTTCACGGATCGTCGTACTGTACAGTGGAAACAGACTAACTGACACTAGGTGTAGGTCATTGTCATTGTCATTGTCACTTGGTGACAGAGTGAAGTCACCAACAGAGGCACGCGAGTAGTGTCCGGCGCCTGTGTGCAGAACTCAGTTTTAGTAGCGATGTTTTCAAGTGAGGTTCGAGTTATTGTCGGGCGACTTACACAGTGCGTCTGAAGTGGCGTATTAGTGAAAAGTGATTATAGTTCGGAATTCTTTATCTCTCTCTCTCCTATGGCGCTACAGCCCAAATCGGGCCCTGGCCTCCACCAATCTCCGCCTCCAGTCCACTCTATCCACTGCAACCCTCCTCCAGCTTCTTATCCCCATGTCTCTCGCGTCCTCTGCAACGCCATCTTCCCACCTCTTCCTCGGTCTACCTCTAGGTCTCGTTCCCTCCCATGTACCCAGAGAATAGAAGACTGGCAAATAAAGTATGTAGAAAAAAGAAAAGAACTTTTGAAAACGGGCTGCTTCTCAAAATGGAGCAGGACTTTGCAGATGGAAGAATAAGGAATGCTTATAAATATCTTAAGCATCTCAGGGAAGGTTATAAACCATCTATAACACTATGTAGAGACAGAGAGAATAGAATTGTCAGTGATCCAGAGAAAATTAAAACTATCTGGCGAGAGTATTTCGATGGCCTCCTTGGTGGTATGCTACAGGGAGGAGAAATTGTTGCTCTCACTCCGCGGAATGCAAACATTGGAGAGATGGAATCTGACCCACCATCAATTCAGGAAATAGAAGAAGCTATTAGTGCCCTCAGCAACAACAAGGCACCAGGTACAGACTTAATTCCTGCGGAACTGCTTAAAGCTGGAGGTACTGATGTGGCAGTCGCACTGCACTCCTTAATCGTAGACATATGGGAAACGGAACGAATCCCCATGGAATGGAATAAGTGCATTATATGCCCCATTTATAAAAAAGGCGACAAACTTCAATGTAGAAATTACAGAGGCATTTCGTTGCTCTGCACCTCCTACAAGGTTTTTGCGTACATCTTGAACCAAAGGCTGAGACCCCTCACAGAAAATATAATACGGGAATACGGAATAGTTGACATTATTATTTGTGTGGACAGATTAATTTGCATTATTGTACAGTATAATCTTGTTGAATAACTTGTTGATTTCAAACTGTTAATTGAGATTGATTAAAGCTGGTGATTAGTGACTTAATTGGTGTCCTGTATTTTGTTTTCCACTGTACCATACGACGGTCAGTTAGACTGTCGTGACAATAGACATCCTGGAATCACTTAGCGTATTATTTCAGGATGGAGCCTATTGCGCCCTTATCGTGCTCCTTCTAGTTGTTTCTTATCTTCTACTGCCCGTTGGATACAGGTTGGGCCTATCTTTTCTCTTCTAGTACGACCCACTGGGAAAATGGAGAAATGCGGTTCCATTCCGCCTTGCCTCGAAACATAAGCTCAAATACGCTCTCGGGCGTTAACTCCCCGAGATCCATATGCAGTGCCATAGTCTCTCTTGTGAATCTGCAGCAACCGAAAGAAGAGTGCAAAGCATCTTCATGGAAGGGGTCACCGTTTTGGCAGGCTGGGCTTTGCACCTCCCATTCTGTGGAGGTAGGCATTAAGATTGCCGTGGCCACTGAGGTAGATAACCTCACCGTGTTGGCGGTCAATCCATTATTTCAAGTTCGATACGAGCCTTGCGGTCCATCTTCGATCTTCCCAGTGTCGCAGAATGAGGTCCCTAGCTTCATGCTTTGCCGCATCCCTATCAATTATATCCCTTCTTTCGAATAAACGATTCCGTTCTAGAGCCAATAGACGTCATGGGAATCACTCCCGCTATCACCAGGACTACTGGTTTTTGCACTGTCCGGTAAGAGGATGCTACTCTGAGGGCTCCTCTTCTCAGCACCGATGCCATACGTTTGCCTGTATTTCTCCGTTTTTGGTACATCAGCCCTAATAATTCTAATAATAAAATATTTCTTTAAGAATGGCGCAAGAAAGTATAGTGAAAACGTTTGGAACAAAATATAGATCTATATAAAATGAAGTTCGATTAGGAACACGTACAGTCATGCGTTACGTAATACTTAATCCGAGATTAGACAGGAAACGTAATCAGATTAACGCCGACAAAAAGTGAAAGCATAAGGTTGAACCGGCGGAGCAGGTAACCGCAGTCTGTGCAATCGGCGGCGGCAATTACTTGCACAGGATGCAAAAGTTTAACTGCATTCCCCGGCACTTTGTGTGAGTCATAACGGACCGCACCGAATGTTATGGACGCATTAAACCACCTATGAAGCAAGTGTCTATATAGACACGTGTGACGTAACATGCACAGTAGTTGGCCTCTATTGGGTCATACGATACTGCATAACTCACTCAGACTTTTATAATTTTTTCAAAATTTTACTTACTTATTTCCTTGGCTCTACAACCCTTGAAGGATCGTCACCTTCTTCAACATTGATCGCCACCCCACTCTAACCAGCGCTGCCGTCTGCCAATCACGCACTCCCAACATAGTCCAGGCGTCGGCCACCACTTCATCCGCCCGCCGGAGTCTTGGTCTGCCAGTTCTTTTCCTTCCATAAAACCTCTCTCTTAGAACCTTCCTCGGAATCTCCTCTCCTGCCATCCTTGACACATGACCAGCCCAACGAAGTCGGCCCACTTTAATAGTATGAACCACGTACATATCCTTGTCCATCATCATCTTCTTAACGGTTTTAGGTTTTAGCGGCCTGTTCCTATTCCACGGTCCATCTTTTCTTAGGTCTCCCAACTTTTCTTCTGCCTCTAAGGTTGTAATAGCTACCAGCTTTTCTTCGCTATATTCGGTATTCTACTTTCTACCATTCTGTCTATGTGGTGAAGCCATTTTCTTCTATATTCTTTAATCCTTTTATTAGCTGCAAAAATATCTAAATCATTTCCTATATCCTCATTTCTTAAATGATCTCGTTTATTACACCTTTTAACTGATCTCAGAAATTTCATTTCCGCTGTTTGTATCTTCTGGTCATCTTTTTACCTTATGACCCAAATTTCAGAACCATAGTAGTGTAAGTATTATCATTGTTTTATACAATTTTATTTGGGTTTCTTTTCTACATTTATTTCCGAACGTTCTCCAAATCGTTCCACACATTCTTGTGAAATTCGTCACTTTATTTTCTATATCTGTATCTTGATCACAAGTAACGTAACGTCCAAGACAGTTGAAAGCTCTTACTTGTTCTACGTATGTGTTGTCTATGCATATTTTGGTCCGAACCGGTTCATTACCCGTAAAGGGCTTTACTTTTCTCTTTGGTTCTGATATGTTACAGTTATATTATTTTCCTATTTTGTGTAAAATGTGTATTCCTCGCTGGAGATCGCGAATATAGCTTGGTCATCCGCGAAGAGAATGGTTTTCAAGCTTTTATTTCGGTGGATTTTAATACCGTCAGGGGTTTGTTGTTTCCATTTTTTGACTTTTTTGAAGGTGACAGACAACAACCTTGTCTTACGCTATTTTTTTCAAAATTTGTCTTATTTATTTCCCTGTCTCTACAATCTTCGAAGGATCACGGCCTCCTTCAACATTGATCGCCATGCCGCTCTATCCAGCGCTGCCGTCTGCCAGTCACGCACTCCCAGTATAGTCCAGGGGTCGGCCGCCACTCCATCTGTCCACCGTAGTCTTGGTCTGCCAGTCCTTCTCCTTCCATAAAACCTCTCTCTTATAACGTTTCTTGGAATCTCCGTTGGCCTTCTAAAAGGTTCATCCGCCACCATCCCAAATCCGAATCCTGCTGCCGATTCGCATCATCCTGACAGGTCTGATCTAGAGTTACCACCTAGTAGCCTTGCCAGGACCCCCGTCTCTCGTCAGCTCGCCGACCCAGTCCGCCGAAGGGATTGGTTACCACAACCTTGAACTGGGTTGCTCGGCTTAACAGGGTCCACCACGTGTATAAAATTTGGCGTGCGTGTCCATAATACCTTTAACCTACAGAGCCCTTTCGTTTTTGAGATTTCTCCTCCCAAAAAAACTTAATTAACAAGGGGCAAAAATGTGTGTGAGGGTGCAAAATTTTGGAAAAATCGGAACATGACCATGTAGGAGTAATCACATTAAAGGAAATTTTTTTTAAATTGAATACTTTAGTTAGCATTGAAAACTTTAAAATTTAAAAGCACCAGGGCCCAAAAAGTATACCCAAAATTTAGTAAAAATTACACAAATCTATGCGGGGTAAGAAATTAAACGGAGTCGGCTATGAAATTATTATACCATAGGTCATACTACGAAATTAATAATATGAACCACGTCCATATCCTTGTACGAATCCATTAATTCATAATCGGTACGCTGCCTACAGTTTTGTCCTTCTTGTACTGCAGCAAAAATTCTACTCAAGACTCACCTCTCAATCAGCAGGGACGTTTCATCATGCTTCGTCAGCGTAAAACACTCAGATACATATGATCAATATTTATCAAAGTCTTGTAAAGTCCTATCTTCGTGGTTCGAGAGATTTTCAAAATTTTGACTACCACAAATTGTACTAAACAAATATGTATGAATCAAGGTTTGTTAGGCAAGGGTCCAGTATATCATGTACTCTATTTAACATTTGTGCTGACGATCTGGTAAAGAAGTGGAAATATGTAGTAAACCCTGGTATTAATAAGTTATCACGAGGAAGATATTTGAATGTGCTGTTGTTTGCTAAAGACTTGCTTGTACTTCAAAATACAGAATTTTATTTGCTAAAATATACTTTTAAGCTTCATCAGAGTTGCGAGTAATACAATATGAAAAGTTTCACTATAAAAACAGAGGTAATAGCATTTTGAGGTAAGCAGCCAATACGCAGTACGACAATAATGATTAGTGATCGAATTCTAGAACAAGCGAGCCACTTCAATTATTTGGGAGATGATGTTGGCTATAATAGACTTTACGATGTTGATGTTAAGCTAAGTAAGTTCTAGACGATGTGTGGAACAATCAACCGTAATTTTAAATAGGTTAGATACCTGATAATCTTTCATGCAACTTACTTGGTCGCTATGCACGACGCGTTATTTTTAGGAAATACAATATCGCAGTTACCTTTAGGACAAAAAATAACATTGAAAATGCACTGCGCCCCAAGATACACAGAAGCGTAGAGACACGCTCTGGCGTTTACAAGATTGTGTGTGATGATTGCAACATGTTTTACATCGGCCAGACGGGGAGACGCTTTGAAGAGAGGTTTAAGGAACACCTGCCCATGAAGAATGTGATAAACAGTAAATCGACTTACGCGCAACACCTGATTGATTGTGATCACAGTTACACTAACTTCTCCGTTAATCTTAAACCCATACACTTTTGTAACAAGGGCTGATATATGAATGCATTAGAAGAGTATGAGATATATAAAGCGGCCAAGTCACAGATAGAGTGCCTGTTGAACGATATGGTGTCGTTCAAATCCAACGCGCTCTTCGATACTGTGATACAAAAACTGGCACAGACATGAAGAGTACGACCAACTTAACTCTGCTTTGGACTTTATACGGCCAGTGCATGTTTACTTTCTCGACGATGCGCATCGTCCCCTCTCGTGTTTAAATTCAGTGTTTTTTATGTTTTATGTGTGTGTTTTTATGAATTGACGAGCTCGACCCGAGTGAGCACCTGAAGGTGGGACCTTGATCCCGAAACACGTCGTGCATAACGACCAAGTAAGTTGCATTAAAGATTATCAGGTATCTTACCTATTTAAAATTAACCATTGCAACTTGGTGACCATACACACAATGAATAACCAACCGTATTTTTAGAAAGAAGGTACGTCGAGATACAAAATTAAAGTTCTACAAAGTTATGGCAGTCCCTGTACTGTCTTATGGGTGTGAATTATGGGAAACAACCAAAAAACAAGACAGTAAATCACAAGCCTCAAAAAAGGCGTTCTTACGAAGAGTTAAAATGTGATCTACACTTGACTGTATAAGAAATTTAGACCATAAAAGAAGAGTTAAAAGTTTTTAACTTGAATGAAAAATTGACAGATTACAAACAACGTTGGAAAGAACACTTAGAAGGAATGTCAGATTCCAGACTGGCCAAACAATTCTGGAAGTACAAACCTATAGTATTCGCATGTAGTATGGAGGTGGATGAATCTCTTAGAAGGCCAACGGAAGCTTCTGAGGCCTTGTTAGGTGGATACTCTGAAAGTGTGACAGGGACTCTAAAGGCAACCTCCTAGGGGTTAGCAGTGGCCAAGAGACTGTGGAGAAGACTGGTGTTGGAAACCAGGGCTAACATTGGGTCGTAGTGCTGAAAAAGAAGATCAAAGCCCATTACCGCAAGCTGTTTCAATCTACATCATCATCATCATCTTCACGGATTACACCAAGGATGGTTTGTTCCGGTCTCACATAGGCAAAGATTACAGCTGGTCACTCCAGCGCTTCCTCGGACGTCCCACACCTCTCCGTCCCATAGGCTTATAGTTCCATAGTTGTTTGGGGATGCGGCAGTCATCCATTCGGCAAAGATTTTCCCACCAATTCAGCCGATAATACTGGGTGATCCTGTCGAGTATACTCATGATATTCAGTTCCTGCCGTATATCTGTGTTTCTTCTATGATAATGGAGAGTATACACTGCCACGTGCCTGAGAAATCTCTTTTCAGCCGGTTGGATGCGACTGGCCTGGCCTTTCGTTAGAGTCCAATTCTCAGACCCATAAAGAAATGTGGGAAGGGCCATTACCTTGTAGAATTTTAGGCGTGTTCCTTTACTTGCCGACTTAAGGGTTCGCCTAATGGTCCCGCACATAAGGTTGAACTCATGCAACTTATTCACAATGTCGTTGCTTGCATTATAAGACACACTGTAGCCCAGGTATTCAAAATTGCTAACTTGTTCCAGGACAGTACCATCTATAACAATTTTTGCCCGTACGGGATCGGTTCCAGGAAAAGCCATCACCTTGGTCTTAAATTGGATATTTGCAATCCAGAGTCTTTCCAGATTCAATTTAACCAAATGTATACTCATCTGCAATCTGTTTTCAGATTCCGACTGAATAGCCTGATCGTCCGCAAACAACAAAGTGACAATTGTAAAGTGACCAATCATAAAATGTTCTGGAAGACACATCTGCCAGTTTTGTGTTATTTTTTCTTACCCAAAAAATAATTTTGTGCATCAAAATAGCCAAGTGATGTACCCACCGATCTGTTAACCTTCTGTCGTCATCAGTGATAATGTTGAAACAATATAGACTGCTGTGCACTATGAATACTGCCGAGTCATTATTATCAGCGGCGGCTTAGGCAAATTAGCTGAGGTACATTTGAATAAATGCACCGGTGGTCAATTATACACTATACGTCCGCATTAATTGCGTCGAGTCGATTAAATGTAAATGTAAATGCGATATTCTTTATGGAGCTGCAGTATAAAGGTTTTTTTATCTTGACTCTTCGTCTTGTCAGCGTGGAAAACGTTTTCCTTGGAAAATAATTGTTTAATAATCTGGTATGGTAGGATTGCGTGTGTGGGTACAGACGATAAATATTTATAAAGACTTTAATAATAAATCTCCGCACTCGCGCGCGTGTGTGTGTGTATGGGTGCGTATTTGTGTGTCAGTCATATTAACAGCGATTGTTTATTCTAGACAGTAAAGTGTTTGGCACCATAATAAAACAGATGGCGACAAGACTGTAATAACAAAATTAGAACTGAAAGTGAATTCCCAGGGGTCCACATCTTGTGGATACGGGTTTGGCAATCCCGATGTGCCCTCCTAGCTGGATTCTCACTTTGCTTCAGCTTGTCTTGGGCGATATTCCTTCCTTTAGTCTTTTCTGTCTAGCATCTCTTGACTGCCTCTTGTTCTTTTCTGACCCCGACGCTATTAGAGTAATCGAGTACTAGGGTGTCTTCCTTTTCCAATGCTAATTTCTTAATTTTGGGTGCCAAAATTAATTCTGAGTGCACTCTTAGGATCTTAGAGTGCTCACTGTTGCCGATAGGTGACCACTGGAAATACTAAGAAACGTTCAGTATTAGAATAACTGATACAAAGCCACCAAATCCTTACTCAGAAAGAGAATGGTGAGGGCGAATCCCCTGCGCCCCAAAACAGGGTCCTTTCGGTTAAGGTATGGTAACCCTGACAGAAGAGACTCTGGTTCTCCGGATGGGGGGTTGTGCAACAGATCAGTAACCTGTTCATGTAAAACTTTGAAATACTTGTAGTACCCAAAGCAGCATCGGAGTAAGATCTGGAAATTGTGGCAGTTAAATTTCCTGGACCCTGGCATCTAAATAAAAATTATTTCAATTTACAGAAAACAATTGCGGGATCATCTGCAAAGGATGACAAAGGATCGATTGTCGAAATCGGTACTAAATTTTGAAGCCACTGTTAAAAGAGACGTGGGTCGTCCGAGGATGAGATGGGTGCCGGAACAGGTTTATATAACCTAATGCTTGAAGAAAAGAAGAAGCCGCTCTAAAACTAAACCACGTGATGACTCTTTTGAACAGTACGTAACGGCTGTAGGCAACAGTCCTGCGCGGTCGTGGTGTGGAAAACACTCAAGACCTTCCCTTGCGACTAACCCTTTTCCTAATTGTGTGATCGGTGTGGAAAATACTCAAGACCTTCCCTTACGACTAACCCTTTTTCTAATTGTTTGGTCGGTGTTGCAAATTACTCAAAACCTTCCCTTGCGACGAACCCTTTCCCTAAATTGTTTGGCCGGTGTTGCAAATTACTCAAGACTTTCTCTTGCGACTAACCTTTTCCTACTTGCTTGGCCGGTGTGGGAAACACTCAAGACTTTCTCTTGCCACTAACCCTTTTCCTACCTGCTTGGCCGGTGTGGGAAACACTCAAGACTTTCTCTTGCCACTAACCCTTTTCCTACCTGCTTCGCCGGTGTGGCAAACACGCACGATTTTCTCTTGCGACTAACCCTTTTACTAATTGTTTGGCCGGTGTGGCAAACACGCACGACTTTCTCTTGCGACTAACCCTTTTCCTTTCTGCTTGCCCGGTGTGGCAATTTACTCAAGACTTTCTCTTGCGACTAACTCTTTTCCTACCTGTTTGGCCGGTGTGGCAATCGATCGTTGCTCTAGATTCTTGAAAGGCTGTGGCAATGTACTTCCACGTAATACATGGAAGGTTTCGGAATCCCCTCCTATCCTTTCCTACCCCTCCCATTAAAAAAAAAAAAAAAAAAAAAATCCTCGAGATTGTCAGTTTCCCCTGTTCTGGAAGGTTATCATGGAGAAGGTTAGAGAGTTGGAGAGTGCCCTTAGATTGTCGTGGTCTTGGAGATCGTCAGTTTCCCCTGTTCTAAAAGTAAGATGGAGAAGCATTTGTAACCCCTCTTTCCATTTTTATGCTTTATAAAAAACTACAACTTTTTTTTTTTTTTTTAATAAAAATTTTATAAATTTAAATTTATTTTTTTATTATTATTTAAATTTACTTGAACAAAATTAAAAGAATTACTGGCGGTATGCACTAGAACATCAATTAATTTTCTTACCATACACGTCTGATCGCAACACGTGCATTCTAACTTTCGCATCTGGCTGAATACATTTGAGTTTAATTATTCCCTTACTATTAAATCATTTTATACCATACTGTAAGTCACTCACCGGGAAGTCTCGAAAAATTAGCCTGCCATCAAGATGAGTAGGAAACTGCCCAAGTAGACTGTCCAAGAGAGAGAGCTTGTTGTTTCAGTGAAAGGCTGCGTTGAACTGAAGGTTACATCAGCAACGCAACGGACACCAAACCTGGCCGCGAGATCGCGCGCGCTGTCTGACAGGGCCTTCCCAATATCACCGCGCTAACTGACATTAATACACGAGTTTATTATTGGAAATAACATTTTTTTTTTTATACCTTCGATTGCCGGGTTATGCAAACACCGGCACATACAGAAGTAATGTATTGTAATGTAATGTAGCATAATGTGTACAGAAGTATGCATAAAAATTCCGTGTGCAAAAAGTAAGGAAACTTGGTTTATTGTTGTCTGGAATCAGTTGCATCATAGCGCGAGTCCGTTATACTGATCGCTAGACGTTGTGTTTTGGTTTTTGCGTGGGTCGTTTGGACAGGTGCGACTGCGTCTGAGCGCGACCAGGAAGCGCCTGCCCCGTCGTCGTTGTACCAGATAACATCTGCTAATAAATACTGGGGTGGCAGTGGATAAGATAACCTGCAGACACCGTTAACAACTGATGAGCCAAACAAGAGTGAGCAGGTGGCCACGGTACTGATTCCCTCCCTTCACTTCACTTGAGGTCTCAGAAAACGTGTGTCTGGATTACTCATTTCCTCAAGACGTTTATATGTACCAAATATTAAAGAGGAAAATTTGGGAATAAAAATATTAAATGAATTAATTTACTATTTATTATGTCCTGTGATATTGTTCGCTGTTATATTCTCAGGGGTTTAAAATTCTGAGTTATATCAAAAGTAGTACTCCTTCATGGGAGGTCCTTTTAGTTTTAAAATAAACACATCGGAATAAGAATAGCTGTTAAAAATAAAATTGTAGCATATCTCAACAAATATCCGTTCATCAAGGTGTTAAACAAGGGCGCAGTATATCACCTTTTTTTTTAGTTGTTCGAGCCTGGTCCAAGTTAGGGCCAGCCTGCGACTAATCTGGGGCAAGCCCCCTTCAGCCATGTGGGAAGGAGATTATTGGGAATCGCACGACAGTGCAGACCGGCCGTTGAGAAGGTGGAGACACGTAGAAGGTGGGCGTATTTGTGTGTCGATATAGTTGGTAGCCTTGTTGGTGAAGGAAGAGGCTGATGGAGGCGCCATTTATGAGTGTTTGTTTATTTATTTTTTAGGGTGGCCAAGACAGGGACGTATAACGCAGGTCGCCAATGGTGGAAGGTGGCGACAGAGAGGCGTCAAGGTAGGCGGGGGACACAAATTAGTAAGTTAATGACCTGGTAAGTAGGTTAGTGTAAATTTATATAATAATATGATCAGGGAGGTTGATAGGTTTAATATTTTTGTAGTTTGGGATTAAAGGCTGCTAAATATTTCTATTTATCTGACGCTGACGGCGAGGAGTTCTGGATGGAGGTCCATCGGCGATGGTAAGGAGACGATTTATGAGGAAGGAAGGTCTGCGGGTATTGCGGGTAGTTCTGTTTATGGAGTAGACTAATGGATTGTAGGGAGTGCGTTGTGAAGCAGTTCCAGAATATTTCCAATTCACTTTATCTAGGAAAGTGTCTCTAGGTTAGGGAAAAGGGTATTTTAAAGCGTACAGAGCTCTGTTGGAGGTTTTTGTGATGGGAGGTCTGCGATAAATCAGTCTTAGAGCTCGTCGTTCTGTGCGATATCATTTTAATAATGTAATTGAAAAACTGTTAAAGCGCGTAGTTTTAAATGGATAAATATTTATTGCAATTAACGTACAAAGTAGATTTGTCGTCTATGTACCTCGATTCTATATTTGTAGACTGTTTTGTGAATATTTAAAATATAAATTAAAATTTAACAAACAAATGAATATTTAGTGGACAGGATTTTACATACGACGGAGTAAATAATGATGTTTTTAATTTACATATGTTGTAATATTTATAGCATTATGTATGCTAATAAACAAAATATGCACTCATAATCAGGCATCGTCCTCTATCCATGACTCGGTGCACAAATTAGACCGCGAACTCCGCCGAAACTACTCAACCGAAAGTTATAAAATTTTGCATACGTATCCGGACTGTATTGTAGAGTCCACACATGTAATTTTTATTTTTCTAAATTATTTGGTTCAAAAGATATTACGGTTTTTTAAAAATCTTAGCTTGAAAGTGTGAGAGGGAGAGAGGTAGAGGTATCGTGGCCCAGTTACGGCGCTCTGTCTCACTCGCACTTACGGGGCGCTAGGCGACTCACCGGTCACTGGCCGATTTTGACGCTTGCGTGTGCGGCATCCGCCGCCCGCGCTGTCTGTCGCCCGATAAGATAAGATTTTGCTGTATCACAAATGCCGGTGCGTGTGCGTGTGCGGCTCCCGCCCCCCGAACTGGCTGTCACTGAATAAGATAAGATTTTGCTGTATACACTTTGTATCCGTGTCTCACACGTGTTTAATTCAAACAGTAGTAGAGCATTGTTCTATGTTGTAGCCAGATGTACGGATTGGACTTAAGTGTTGAACAAGTGTCAATTTTTAGACAAGAATCTATGTAGTCGCTGATGCAACTGCAACTTTCCATTACATATTGCAACGAATCACAGTTCAGGTAAATTTTATCCAAATTTTATTTAAATTATTATTCTTATACTTTTTTATTCAATTTTCCAAATTCTATTACAATGATTATTCTTATACTTCTTATTCAATTTCGTGCTTTTTATTTATGTACTTTTTTCTATTATACGCATATTTTATACATTCTTATTCATCAATTTATATATACGTATTATTTACTGTATGACGACGGAGAAGAGGTCCAAATATTGGTCGTTTAACTACAAATCAAAGACGGATGAGACAGCGACAAAATGTTGCTGCAGCAACTGTTGAAGGCAATGCAGAACATAACATGAATCATGTGTTATATGATTAAAACAACACAGGATATAGGCATCCTCAGAATGAATTTGAAGATAATTTACGATCTCTAAAATTCTATGAATGTGTAAATTGTTCTCGAGTGTTGATGCAGCAAACATTTTTTGATATGTGTCCGCAGTGTAAGCGAAACCCAAATAAATTTACTGCAGTTAATTGTATGGATCCTAAAGATATACCTATAGAACTGATGGATCTCACTTATGTAGAACAACTCTTGATAGCAAGAGTACAATAAGTGATGCGTGTGTATAGGGTGAAATCGATAGGCTTTCCCGTTCAATATGCTTTTAAGGGAAATATTATAAACATTGGTCAAAATATAACGGGGATTGTTAGTTCCTTGCCCCCTTTGGCTGAGGTGCAACTCTTTTAATGGCTCCTACTAGTGTGGCAGCTAACAATATTGCTGGACAAACTATTCATTCAGCTCTAATAATAAATACTTCAAAGAGAAGGGGAGGAACTTTCAAAGATTTAGGTGAATCCAAAATTGCTTTTGAAGAAGAATTAAAAGATGTGAGGTTCGTTATTTTTTATGAAGCCAGTATGTTGGATTTGAATTTGTTTTTTCAAAGTGGATATACGACTCAAACAAGCAAAGCAGCGTCCGCGTTCTTCAGCTGTTCCTTTTGGTGGCCTTTGCGTGTATTTAGTCGGTGATTGGTCCCAACTTCCACCGGTTTGTGACAGGAGTCTTTACAATATTGGTAATAATGTTCAGACCATTCAATCGAATCTTTTATATAAACAGTTCAAAAATGTTTTCTTTTTAACAGAGATTATGAGACAGCAAGGTGATGATCAAAAAAATTTCAGAGAGACTTTAAATAGAGTCGCAAATGGAACAACCACTGAACAAGATTATCAGCTCTTATTTAAAAGATTTTATGTAAACAATATCGGGGACAATTTCAAAGATACTGTCTGTATAATGTCGAAAAATGCTGAAATCGAACGCTTTAATTATGAAAAACTAGAAAGCAATAAACAACCCGTGGGTCTAATCAATGCAATCCATAATTGCCCAGAAGCCTCTCTAGCAAAATCTGACGATGCTCAGGGATTATTTGCCCAATTACGTTTATGTAAAGGTGCTCGAGTTATCCTTAGAAGAAATCTTTGGGTCACAAAAGGACTAGCCAACGGTTCAGTTGGGACAGTAACTGATCTTATTTATGACCCGGCAGTTGAATGTGAAAATTATAACAATCACATGCCAATATGTATACTTGTATCTTTCGAAAAATATACAGGACCAGTTCTGTACGAGAATTCAATACCCATTGTACCAGTAGTGGCATCATTCATGAAAAATGAAATTTCTTGTACTCGCAAACAATTTCCGTTAATGTTAGCATCTGTTGTTAGCATACATAGATCGCAAGGAATAACATTAGATAAAGCAATTGTTAATTTAGGAGACAATGAATTTCAGGTTCGATTAACGTATGTTGCTCTTTCAAGAGTGAAAACATTAGAAGGATTATTAGTAAAACCGGCGTTTAATTTTGATAGACTACTAAAAATTAATAGAAGTCCATCAATGGTTGATCGTAGAGATGAGTTGCAAAGGTTGAGGAATATATCTAATGACAAGTTAATGTATATTGTACTATAATGTAGTGTGTTCAATAAAAAGTGTGTATCATAAAAGTGTATATATTTTGTTGATTGTAAGAATACCGATAAATAAATTATTGCGAATCTATTTATCTAACGGATCAAAGACGGTCGATTGTAGAAATATTGAAAAATAAATTATTACGAATATCAAATGCTCCGCCCGTTTGAGTCAGTGACACTCCCAAGTTAACTTATAAATGTACAATGTTGCCAGTAGCGGGTATGAAAGGCATTACAAAGTGCAACTATGGATGGCTTTTACAAGGTATGTCTTCATTACTGAACGAGCAAATCGAGTTCTCAGTTTTAACTTGACCTTATAGCATAAGTCTGTCTGTTTCGGGATGTGTCTCACAATAACTTTCGACGTTTCAACAGATTTTCATGAAACTTGTCATCATCATCAGTAGCTCCACAGCCCACAGTGGGCCTCAGTTTCCTTCAGGATTTTCCTCCACTTGGCCAGGACTTCAGTACTTCCCTATCCTTAGCCAATGTCCACTAATTTTTTCACTCCAAGTACTTTCACACTTTTCCTTTAGGCTTCTCAACAGTCATCATCATGATCTTCAAGGATTAAACCCAGGATAGTTTGTTACGGTTTCAAATATACGCAAAGATTAGAGCTGGTCAGTGCAGCGCTTCCTCGGACGTCCCACACCTCTCCGTCCCCTGAGCTTATAGTTCCATAGTTGTTTGGGGATGCGACAGCAGTCACCCATTCGGCAAAGATGTTCCCACAAATTCAGCCGATACTGGGTGATCCTGTCGAGTATACTCATGACATTCAGTTCCTGCCGTATATCTGTGTTTCTCCTATGATCGTGAAGAGTATACCCTGCCACGTGCCTGAGAAATCTCATTTCAGCCGCTTTGACGAGAGGCGACTGGCCTGGCCTTTCGTTAAAATCCAATTCTCAGACCCATAAAGAAGTGTGGGAAGCGGCACCACCTTGTAGAATTTTAGACGTGTTTCTTTACTTGCTGACTTAAGGGTTCGCCTCATGGTCCCGCACATAAGGTTGAACTTATGCAACTTGTTCACAACGTCGTTGCTGGCATTATAAGACACACTGTAGCTCAGGTATTCAACATTCCTAACTTGTTGCTTCTCAACAATGAAGGGTTTTATGGGATGGAGTCGTCAGCACCACGCCCAATCCCCAACCTGGGGCACCCCCCAGCGGCTTATTTTCAGCCCATTTTTGAATTTCTTGATCAAACGTCGTGTACTTGGATTCCACGCTAAATAAAAGATTTTCAGTAACAGCCTTGAGGTTACCATTAAGCCAAACTGGATGGAAAGACAGGCGCCTGTGTCGGTAGACCGACGAGAAGATGGGTTTCGGAACAGGGCAACAAGTAGGGTCTAAACCTTGAAGTCAGACAATCTTAGTCGAAGACAGTGCCGTGGCGTGGGTACGTAATACTTGTTCCCTGTTGTGATAGGCCTAAAACTTAACCTAAAAATTACTTCGAATTTTGTCTTGTACCAATTGTTCTTTTTAGAGCATTTTCTGTCATTCGCTTGGGAGAAGAAGAGGGTCCCGGTTCAACGGGATCTGACGTTCATTATACTTACACAGAATAAATCAGAACACAAATAATCGAATTCAAAATAGTAAAGAGAAACAGAGAAACGCATGACTAAAAACAAACAAAACACAAATTGGTATGTAGTATCTGCTGGACGTCAGTTCCGCAAACGATCATAGCTGCTAACTGAGCGTTTTGCCGGTTTATACAACGGCAACACATTAGGTGGACGAATATGTCCTATCCTTCCACAGTTTTACAGTGACAACTACTACGAGGTCAGTGAACGTACGTAGTAAAAACATTGCCGGTGTCTGAGCCGGCAACACAAGACGGTGCAAGTGCCCAACTGTTCGAAAGCAACGCTGTGGTTTTCTTCAAGTCTCCCTATTAATATTGTTCGGATTACAAATAAAATTATTCAGTAACTAAAGTATTTACTCTGTGATATAATTGATATTATTTTCTCTTATTTCCAGTACTGTTGCCGGCGCCATGCATGGATGCCACGCCACTGGGATAGACGATCAGACAGGTTGTACTCCACAGTGTAAACTAGTATGCTCCCTGAGCTCCAGGGTTTGCTCAATATTTTGACCGAAATACATTTATTACTGGATAAAGTTTGATGACCAAGTGACAGCCGGTATAAGCTGTCCCTCCTCTACTTGTCATTGTCAAGTAGAGGTTAGGGCACCCTCTTGCCCTTGGGGTAAGAAATTGCCCCGAAAGACGAACCACCTTCGCATAGGTCGTCAGCGATGTAGGATATGGGAAAGGCAAGGAAAAACCAGCACATTAAAAATCCTTATGGATATCTCAACAAGGAAAACTGATCTCTTAAGTCTGGTAAGACAGCCAGTTTATGGGAGAACACACAGACAGAAAATAGAAATTATAGGATATAGGAGATTAAATTGGTGGGGACGTTAGTATTTCCAGTACTGTTGCCGCCGGCAACAGCAGTTACATGGACGCCACGCTACTCATCGAAGGAGAAAGATTTGTAAACAAATAACGTTTATTGTAAACAAATAAATTCCAGCACGTGCGAGAGCGGATTGTAAAACAAAAAAAAAACCGAGGGAAACCGTTAGGCTATACGGTAACGATATAACGACGATCCAAATTTATGAACGTTTTCTATAAAGCTCGAATGAAACCGGCTCACAAAACAAAACAAGAAAGAAAGAAAAAAAGGAGACAGATATGATTGGTTAACAAAAAAAAAAACAAAAAACACAAAAACGACAGACAAAAAACAAATGTATTTAAATTCGGTTATTTTCAACTCAAGGTCGTCATAATTTAGAAACTTGTTCGGGGCGTCTTGTCTGTGGCTGCAAGTATCTATCTACGTTTGCCCTTTTATTTATTCTCTTTTCTCGTCCGTCTCTTTTCTTCGAAATACAGAAAAGGTAATAAAGAGACGACAAAGCCAAAAATGATTGAAAACAAAAAAATAACAGAAAACATTATCGGACGACAATTAAATTGTCTTAGTAATGACATTGTTGTTACGTTTCACCGCAGCGTGTGTGCGTGTATCGATTCCAAGACTCAAATGTATGACACGGAGGAACCAGTTTTCTTTGTCCAAGTTATGACAGACCGCGGCGGACCCAAGACGGCAAGAATTTGCAGGCCGCGGGTTTGGCCCACTGAGACGTCCTTGGTATAGTTCGAGTGTGTCACTCTAATGGCAAACGGACGGGACAACCTGTCCGAAGGTCCTACTTCTCCTCCTCCTCCTCCCAGCGACGTATCGTGTGTTAGAGTCGCATCAGCTGATCCGTCAAGTCGCCGCTGCCGCCGCTCGCAGATGTTCCCGTTCGTTCTTCCACTCTGCTCTCCTCTGTCTACGAATAACTGTACAACGTGTTTTTCCCTTCCTTTGTCGTGGTGGGCATAAATTACATAAATTAGTCTTGGTTGGATTCTAGCATATCTTTCTCCATCTCTCTCTATCTCGTTCTCCACACACACACACACACACACACACACACACACACACACACACACACACACACACACACACACACACACACACACACACACACACACACACACACACACACACACACACACACACACACACACACACACACACACACACACACACACACACACACACACACACACACACACACACACACACACACACATGTATGTGTATATATATACATATTTTTTTTTAATTTTATAATGACTTTACCTCAAGATGTTTTCTCCCTATTTGGAACTTGTTTCGGGATCCTTAGTAATCCCATCATCAGCCTTTCTAATTTTGAATCTTGTCGAGTACCTGTGTGCTGGGTGGCTGTGTTTATGGCTTCCCATTGGTTTTTGTTGTTTTTTAAATTGTTATTACTGTGTGTGATTGTGGTATATATATTAGTATGTTCTGTATTTTCTATGTTTAGTGCTTTGAAAATTGTGTCGTGTTTTGTATTGATTTGTATTTTTTTCGGGTATTAGTTTGTTTTGTGTTTTATTTGTATATTTGTAAGTTTTCCTAAATGTTCATTATGGCCCCTTTGTGTGGTATGTGTTTTATTAGTATCATATTGGTTATGTATGGGAATTCATGTCCAGTGTTTATTGCATGTGTGGCCAAATTTGATTTATATATTCCTGGTTTTTGTATGCATTTAGGTGTTCAAAATAACTTTTTTCAGCTGTTTTTTTGTTTGTCCTATGTAACATTTATTGCAATCTTGGCATTCAATTTTGTATATACCGTTAGTTGTTGTATTATCTTTGTTGTGTGGGTTATTTAGTTTTTGTAAATTATTTTTATTAGTTCTGTATGCTGTTTTGATATATGTGTTTTTAAATAGTTTTGTTAGCTTTATCATTTTATTATTTATGTACGAGTGTGTACATATTACGTATGTGAATGTGGCCCATTTGTTATTGTTGTTATTATTTATGTGTTGTTCATTTTGATTAATTCTTAATTGTTCAATTTTTATTTTGTATTTGATTTTATTTTCTATTTTGTTTACAGTATTTTTATTGTATCCATTTTCATAAGCAATTTGGTATATTATATTTCTTTCTTTGTCTGTTTCTTGTTTGTTTAGGGGAATTTTGTACATTCTGTTAAATAGCGAATAGAATGCTGCCATTTTATGTTGTGGTGGGTGGTCAGAATGGTTAGGTATAATGATGTTAGTAGAAGTTGGTTTTCTGTATATTGCATATTGTATTTGGTTGTTGTTTCTTGTGATGGTTATGTCTAAATAGTTGAGTTTGTTATGTTTTTCTTTTTCTTCTGTGAATTGTATTTTTGGATGTATGTTATTGATTTGTTTTAGTATGTTCTCTGCATTTGTGTTTTTGTTATTTGATACATATAGCCCATCATCTACATATCTTATCCATATGCCATTTGGATCAAATGATTTTATAATGTTTTGTATTTTGGTCGTGAAGCCCCTGGCTGCTGCTGTGGTTGAGATACAAACGTTTTTGTCTCTGGGCAGAGCCTCCGGCTGCTACGGTAGTTGTACGTGAAAGAGTTGTAGTTGTTGGGCAGAGCCTTCGGCTGCCAAGATGATAGAACGAGAAAGAGATTGCCGTTAGCGCGTCTCGTGTATTTATACCCAGGGCGCTAAAATCATGTTTCGACAATATTCTGCATGTCAGAGTCTGTCGAAGGCGTTACTTCTCACACACGATTCTTTTCACACTTAATTCGCCTGTCTTCGCGAAATGCAAAGTCTTTTGCACATTACCCGATATTCATTCTCTCGGTAATTTTTATGTGTTCACCATGTATAAACTGGTTTTCTTTACCTTAATTAATATAAGTTTATTTATTTTTATTTCCCTGTAGTTACACTTTTTATCCTTTTTACACTATTTTTATACACATGTGCGTCTTATTTTTATACACACTTTGGTGTATTTGGTTTTGTGATATTATGCACATAATCTTTACAAAATAAATAAATTCATATACCTAATAGCGTTCCTTAAGGGTGACGCTTTTCAGGAATTGACAGGTTTCACTCACACATGTAACATACGCGTGTACACACAGACACAGCACAATGGCGTGATCAACCTGTTCCAACATGAACGTTTGGTCGTTCCTTATACAGTTCAGATTGAAAGCTGAATTATTATTGCTAACAATATGAATTATTCATTTACTTTAATTAATTATTTTAATTACTTTGTGCAATGCACAGTACCCTATACATTTGTACTGTTGAAATATATATATATCGTATATATGTATATATCAAATAACAAAAACACAAATGCAGAGAACATACTGAAACAAATCAATAACATACATCCCAAAATACAATTCACAGAAGAAAAAGAAAAACATAACTAAATCAACTATTTAGACATAACCATCACAAGATACAACAAACACATACAATATGCAATATATAGAAAACCAACTTCCACTAACATCATTAGGCCCTATACCTAACCATTCTGACCACCCACCACAACATAAAATGGCAGCATTTTATTCGTTATTTAACAGAATGTACAAAATACCCCTAAACAAACAAGAAACTGACAAAGAAAGAAATATAATATACCAAATTGGTTATGCAAATGGATACAATAAAAATATTATGATCAAAATAGAAAATAAAATAAAATACAAAATAAAAACTGAACAATTAAGAATTACTCAAACTGAACAACACATAAATAATAACAACAACAAAAAATGGGCCACATTCACATATATAAATAATAAAATGACAAAACTAACAAAACTATTTAAAAACACAGATATAAAAATAGCATACAAAACTAATAAAAATAAATTACAAAATCTAAATAGCTCACACAACAAAGATAATACAACAACCAACGGTATATACAAAATTGAATGCCAAGATTGCAATAAATGTTATATAGGACAAACAAAAAAACAGCTGAAAAAACGTTATTTTGAACACCTGAATGCATACAAAAACCAAATATATATAAATCCAATTTAGCCACACATGCAATAAACACAGGATATGAATTCCCAGACATAACCAATGTAACACTAATAAAACATATACCACACAAAGGCACCATAATGAACATTTGGGAAAATTTACAGATTTACAAACATAAAACACAAAACAAATTAATACCAGAACAAATACAAATCAATACAAAACATGACACAATATTCAAAGCACTCAACATCGAAAATACACAAAATACAAAAACAGATACCACAACCACGCACAATAATGCAACTTTGAAGGACCAAAGACCAACAAACTACCTTAATAACATCCAGAAGCCAACACACAAATACTTCACCAGAAACAAGATGGCGAAGGCTGAAGATGGGAGAACAAGATCTCCCGAAACATGTTCCTAAAGGAAAAAAGTATATCTTGAGGTAAATTAATTATAAGTATTATAGTAATATATATATATATATATATATACATATACATATTCAAACTCTTTTTGCTACAGTCCGTTTCTTGATTTATATAATATATTTATTATTTATACTGAAATTACCTAAAGATATTTTATTTTCCTTACTAGGAACATGTTTCGAGAGTTATTGTGCTCTCATCTTCAGCCTTCGCGATTCTGCGTCTAGTGAAGTACCTATGTGTTGGTCTGTCGGCATTGTGGTCTTCTGTTGGTTTCTGGTATCTCAAAGTGGTATTTTTGTGTGTGACTGTGGTGTATGTATTAGTATTTTGTGTATTTTCGATGTTGAGTGCTTTGAAAATTGTGTCTTGTTTTGTATTGATTTGTATTTGTTTGGTTATTAGTTTGTTTTGTGATGTTTTATACATGTTTTGACTTATAAAAATTACGTCATGTGCGTAAATCTATAAAAGCATGTGTATTAGTCAGTCTTTTGCAGACTTTCATATGGCAGTCTCCGGTATTACCTAATACAGAGTCTCTGGGAAATTATTCTACTATGAAAAAGAAGCGGTGATAATTACCACTGTAATGTACATTATCAATTGCTGTGAGATAGTAATTCAATCCCATTCATATCTGTGTCGGAACTTGTATCATCACTTGAGTCAGCGTTATGAAGACTGCCCACAACTTTGGTAAGACTTGGTAACGTTAGTAACGTTATTAAGTCTTACCAAAGCGTTGGTAAGACTGCCTACAACGACGTCGGTAATGTGGACCCGTTCCGAGAACTTATCTTCTTCCGTCAATATATGCTGAATACAGTGACGCCACTTGTCCGCCGTTGTTTCATTTACCGCCTTCTCTATCAATTGTTTTATATTAGGCAACTTATATATGTTGTGTTGAGACAGGTAACATATCCTTTCAACTGGCTCCATATTAATTCAATAAAATTCAGTTTATAGTGATTAAGGAAGTCTTAAACCGACGTGCTCCGATTTAAGTGCTGAGATAACTCTTACATGACTGTACAGACATTCTCCGCATGCGCCTATCACATTACTGTGTGAATAATATCAGCGCCCCTGACCAATAGCGTTTCACGACCAGATGCGGCATGTGGGTTTGTTTACATCGGGATTGAACTAAGAATGGAAACAGTATAGATTGTGTAATACATGTAGCAGTGAAAAAATCTTCTCCTCTTCAAGATTAAGTTATAAACCTGTTCCGGCACCCATCTCATCCTCGGACGACCCACATTTCGTCTACCAATGGCTTTATAGTTCAGTGGCGCTTTCGGCAGTCAATCCTCTGTCATTATTTGCAGACGACTCCATCATTGTCTTCTGTAAATTGAAATAATTTCATTTATGTACTTTACTTCGAGTTCTGCTCTGATATCTTCATTCCTTATTCTATCTCGCAATGCATAATTTAAATTATTTCAAAGAAACTGCATTTCAGTACTTTGAAACTTGCCTCTTTCCTTTTTTGTCATGGCCCATGGCTCACTTGCATAAATCAACGTGGGTATGGCAATTGTCTTATAAAATTTAATCCTTGTGTTGTGTCGTGTTTTATTTCTAAAATTTCTATAAATCGTACCAAAAATATTCCTAAATTTATTTACCTTCTCTCTTATATAATATTCAGACTCAAAGCTTACTACACATCCGAGATATTTATAACGGCTCGCTTGTTCTAAAGTGATCTTGTTTATTTTAGTCCTCAGTAGATATTTACCTTTAAAGGACTTTGTTTTAGTCTTTTTCAATGAAATTGTCAGTGAGTACTCTTTTTCTACATCTTGTAATTCTTTTGTAGTATAAATATATTTATAATAATAAACTTACCTTTTAGGTTTTTCTTTAATATCTGCAAACACATTATGAGGTAAACACTTAGAAATCTTAGTGTTCTAAGATTTCTATGAATCGTACCACAAAAATTCGTAAATTTCTTTATCTTCTCTCTTATATCATATTCAGATTCATAGCTTAGATATTTGAAACGGCTCACTTGTTCTAAAGTGCTGTTGTTTATAACTATCTTAGCCCCATTGGATATTTACCTTTAAAGGCCATGGTTTTGGTCTTTCTTACTAAAATTGTCAGTGAGTAGTCTCTGGCCACTTCTTGTACTTGTAACTGTGGCAGTGAAAAAATTAAGTTTTTATTTCATTTGACTCTACGACATGGGTTCAGGTTGAAACTATACATTCTGTGCTAACACAACAACAAGCCTCAAAACTCAGTCGCTGACACGTAACAATACAAACTTGTATTTTAATAATACAAAACACAGCTTTTCATTTCAAACCAAGTGGAAACGCATTTTGTCTGTGCAAGCAAATGATACACTGTTAGCAGCTTATTAATAAACTTCAGCGCATCTCTCTGGTTGTTTTACATCTTCTTGTTCTGCGTGTTTTTCCGTCTGATTAACTTACTAAACCCGACCAAAACTACACTCCGCGGCACCAACATTGTTTTATTTATCTGTGCAATACAGAGATTATTCACGCCAGTGAACAAGGACATTGTGTTGAGGGAAATACAGAAGGCACTGCAAGTTGTCGCCTTTGTATTTCCATGGGAACGATTCCGCTCGGCGCTTAGCTTTATAGTTATCACAACGAACAACGAAGTTAGTCGTCCAGCCAAGTTAATATCTCTCCCTCAGACTAAACGGAAGGTGATTTCTCTCTCTCCCCCTCTCCACCCTCCCACTCGCTCTGAAACTAATGTTGTTTGTTGTCTGTTCATTAATATACGGGAATTACTGAACGCTAGAATTGTTATTCTGAAACGTACTGTTATTGAAATGTTTGACCCTTGGCTTTTCGCTTATAGCAAAATCGTAGGTGACGTTTACGATTAGAAACATTTTGGGTTACTAGTTGTATAGAAGTTCTTTTGTCACCGTACATGTTTATCTGTCCACTGCAGAAGTGATTTGGCAAAAGAAGTGCCTTCCCAGACGTTCGCAGGCAACGGGTCCCCGGGACGTGTTTCGAAAGTCGAAATAGTTTTAAAATATAAACATCGACGTACGGTAATTATTGAGAAGCATCGTGAGTTCAACAAAGAGACACATGTAGCTTTCATTGAATTTGAGAAGGCCTTTCATTAAATAGAATAAAAAATGGTTTGGCAAGTACTAGAAGAACGGAAATTCCCATAACAATTTATATGAACTATAGACGATTTTGAAGGTTACTCTGTTATAGGTATTGTATTGTATATAGACATTAAACGTTATATTTTTTTCTAAACACGACTTTCCTTTCTATAAACAGTAAACTAACAAAGAAATGTCGGTATGGAGCACCATACATGACTTCCGTGTTCTAAGATTTATATTTAAAATCATTTTCGTAATAAAATATTTCCATAGAAACTACTTCTTTCTTCAGCCTTAACCACAGTACTGTTATCACTAACGTATATCACCTCACGTTAGCGCACTCGATTTTCCCTGATGATGGCAGTCGACGGCACTGCCGAAACGTCTGGTTTTGCAGAAAACATTGGACCACGGAACAGTCCAAAACAGTCCGGGAAGGAATTTTAACAACAAAGTACTTCTTTGCTGCCGATAACGTAGTAACATATAACAAATTATCCCCTTCTCCGTCAACTATCATTTTTATTTATAGAAAATTCCCCCTCCCTCTTCAAATACCCTTTTCATTTATACATATTTCATCTACCCTTCTACAGTGGATTATTATGACTTTCTTTTCAGGATACTTTATTTATCAAAATTAAGTACTTTACTCTTGTTAAAACATAAAATGTTGCTGGTAAACTACCCCTTCCCCTTAACCGAACTTCACCAAAGTCAACAGACTTTGAGCCCTCTACAACTCAGGCGCACATCCAAAACATTTTTTGATTCTGTTTGAATTTGCGGCAGTTATCGTCCGCCATAGAAAAATGAGCCCTTATCTCGAACACGATTTTTCCCCATCACCATACTTCCATTTCCTTATGTAACATGGAAGTAAAAACCAAAAAAAACATTACCACCTAAACTCACGAATGAAAACATGTATTTTCACGTTAATTAAGAAACCAGAATATTTTGCGATTTGTACACTTCTTCTTCTTCTTCTTCACATCACATTATCGAAAATGTAGTGTAGGTACCGGAGTATTGGGAAATTACCGGATTCCCTTTCTCACATGGACACAAAATAATTGTGTATATATTATGTGTGTATGTATTTATGTAAGAACAGAAATGACTGCCTGTTTAGAAATTCCGTTCAAATTGTAGGCAGGAAGCAAAAGGCAATCAATATACCTAGACTGAGCCGCGGTATTTACTTCCTTGGCCGTATAGGAAAAATATAATTACATAATTATCGTCAGAGTAATGAGAGAGTCACTCGTAGTAATAATACAGAACGAGTGCGACTGAGTTGAGTCAAACCAGACGTATCGGATTCGATACACAGAGGCGGTTCTGTTTAATTACCCGCAGCCGGCCACAACACTTTCACTTGGCGGCGGCCGCGGGATGTTCGTCTGGTCTCGTCCAGCCGTGACACAGTTTCGACAAATTCCGGCCGCGTTCATAACCTCTCGCGTCTCGTCGCGTCGCCCCAACCGACGATGTGACCATTACCTCCGTACACCTTCGTACTTGTTATACATTATTACTTCGATGTTCCGTAAGAAAATGGAAGCATGGTGATCGCGAGAAAAATCGTGTCCCAGATAAGGGCTGACACTGATTGTCATCTTTCTTCTTTAAGTACTTAAATTCCTAGGTGGAACATAGGCCCTCGACGAAATTTCTCCAGCGTGGTCTGTCCATTGCCAGGGCCTTCACCTCCCTCCATGTCTTCTTGACACCGGCCAGCTGTCTTTCCATAGTCCTCTTCCAGGTGTTCCTCGGTTTTCCACGTCTGCGGCTACCTTGCGGATTCCAATTCAGTGCCTGTCTAGCGATATTTTCTGGTGGTCTTCTCAGGGTGTGACCGATCCACCTCCATTTTCTTCTCTTTATTTTTAGTTGGGTGGTACTCTGACTTGTGGCCTCCCATAGATGGTCATTACAATAGATGGTCTTGGGCTACCAAATTTTCATTATGTACTTCAGGCAACGGTTTGATACTCATTGAACTACCCTCAAAACTTGAAGAAAAGTTATTTTCCGAAAAGTGTCTGTGTGTCTTTGTAAAAATTTTTTGGCGAACGATAACTGCCGTAAATTCAAACAGAATAAAATAATTTTTTGCATATGTACCTGAGTTGTAGAGTACTCAAGGCCTATTGATTCTGGTGAAGATCGGTTAAGTTTACATGCAACGTTTTATGTTTAAACAAGAGTAAAGTACTTAATTTTGATAAATAAAGTATCCTGAAAAGAAGGTCTTAATAATCCACTGTAGAAAGATAGATGTAAATGAAAAGGGTAGTTGAAGGGGGAGGGGGTAATTTTCTATAAATTAAAATGATAGTTGAAGGCGGAGGGGATACTTTTCTACTTCCATGTTCCATAAGGAAATGGAAGTATGGTCATGGCGAAAAAAATCGTGTTCGAAATAACGGCAGATTCTGATTGTACTACCATCAAAACATGAAAAAAAATCATTTTTCGAAAAGTGTCTGTGTGTCTATCTGTCTGTAGATTTTTTTTCTATGGCAAACGATAAGAGCCGCAAATTCAAACGGAATCAAATAATATTTTGCATACACTCCTGTATTGTAGAGTTCTCAAGACCTATTGCTTCTGGTGAAGATCGGTTAAGGTAAAGGGGTAGTTTACCTGCAACGTTTTATGTTTTAACAAGGGTAATTTTTTTCTGACGATTTTAAAGCGACATACTTCACCTCAATGATGATGTAGAGACTATGCCAATTGTTATCGACACTGATGATGGCCTACCGAAGGCGAGGCCGAAACGACGGTCAGCAAAACTGTGGACCACGACCTAAGAGCCCGGCCAGGTAGCTCTGTATCTGTAACAGACTCTAACACAAATACAGCCGGAAAACTAAATATGGGTATCGAGAACCATACATGACTTCGTCATTTTCGAAACCACTTCAGTTTATAGAAACTACTTCTTTCTTCAGCATTAACCACAGTACTGTTGTCACTAACGTATACCACCTCACGTTAGCGCACTCCATTTTCACTGATGACGGCAGTCGATAGCACTGACGAAACGTCTGGTTTGCAGAAAACATTGGACCACGGCTAAACAGCCCAGGAAAGAATTTTAACAACAAACTACTTCTTTGTTGCCGATAACCGTAGTACACATATATAATATCGGTATGGAGAACCATACATGACTTCCATGTTCTAAGATTTATATTTAAAATCATTTACGAAATGAAATGTTTCCATAGAAACTACTTCTTTCCACTTATTCCTTCAGCCTTAACCACAGTACTGTGGTCACTAACGTATACCATCACACGTTATCGCACTCGATTTTCACTGATGATGGCAGTGGACGGCACTGCTGAAACGTCTGGTTTTGCAGAAAACATAGGACTACGGCCAAACAGCCCGGGAAGGAATTTTAACAACAAACTACTACATTGTTGCCGATAACGTAGTACACATAAAAATTATCCCCTCCCCCTTCAACTATAATTTTCATTTATAGAAAATTACCCCCACCCCGTTCAACTAGCCTCTTCATTTATAGATATTTCATTTAAGTTTCTAGAGTGGATTATTAAGATCTTCTTATCAGGATAATTTATTTATCAAAATTAAGTACTTTACTCTTTTCAGTATATTATTCAGTAATATTAGTCACAGTCGCTGCTGCTTTCTTTACGCAAAGGACGTTGGTCGCCTTGAAATGTGATATTTAAAGACGATCTCTGTACTTCGTGAAAACGACGATCTTAGAGAGGGGCGACGGACGCACGGCCTTGGAAATAGCGTAGCGTGAAATAAATTGCAATGGATGCACCGCATAACGATGCTTCCTGTATACCGTTGTTGTTGCTGTTGTTGTTGTTGTTTATATTGTCTGGAACGCCATAAAGTCTTACCCTAACGCGGCTACACACACACACACACACACACACACACACACACACACACACACACACACACACACACACACACATATTTCATAATGCAGTCGTTGGTGCAACCCACCAAGGTCGACGAGACATCCAGTAGCTCGTTTCAGAATAACTGTACCCGCTACGCCTGTCTTGTGGTGGCATGCAGTTGTTAAATCTCCCACAGCTGGCCGAATCGGCTGTCCTGACCCCAGGATCCGGGACATATCTACAGGAACTTATCAAGGAAAAAAAATATCAAAGCTATTTTTTAACTAGTACGTTCCCTGAAAGTATATGCCTATATGGAGCCTATATTATATTATTACATGGTAATTGTCATTATTAATCACCATCATCATCATCATTCTAAGCACTAGGCCTTAGACCTGTTCCGTAACCCATCTCCTCCTCGGCCTACCGACATCTCTCTTTCCAGTAGGGTGATAACCCAAAGCAGCCACAGATAGACTGATATCAGGCATGCGGTTCAAGTGTTCACACCATCTCCTTCTGTGGTCTTCAGTCTTCTGGTGCAATGATACAATGTTTAAATCGTGTCTAATATCCTCGTTCCTTCTCCGATCCAAGAGAAAACAAACCTGCGTCCCTCTTATTTCATTTCGGCTGCCTGAATCCTCTGCACGTCCCTTTTACCAAGATTCCTGTCTTACTAGCATACAGGAATGTGGAGACAGCCACAGTTTTATAAAATTTCATTATGCCCGAGACATATCTACAGAACCTTACTCAGGATAAAGCTTTTTATCAAAGGTATTTAACTAATACATTCCCTGAGCTGCAGACCTAGCTCACTGTTTCGAAGGAAGTGTTTACTAACATACATTCTGATATTACATAATTTTCAAATTATAATTATTACATATTATAACATTGTAAATGTAACATTGATATATAAAATGATCCAGATCGTAGGATATGCAGATGATACTAATATTATGTCAAGATCCCAAGGTTGTGTGGACATACGGCTTACAGCTTTGGGGAACTGCATCTAAACCCAATATCGCCATAATGGAAAGGTTTCAGACCAAGGTGTTGCGTGCCATAACCAACGCACCGTGGTTCATCAGCAACAAAGACATCTCTGACCTGGACTTGCCCTCAGTCAGTGAAACCATTGCGATGTTCAGCGAAAGATATGTGAAATGGTTTGAATAGAACACAGATTCTTTAGCCATAAATCTACTAGACAACAGCCTACAGACAAGACGTTTAAATTTAAATTTTCTCTGGACTTAACCTAGACTCTAACACTATACATATATTGTACATAATATGTTGCTTATAAATACTCATACAGTGAAACTAGTCAGTGAAATTGTTCTCTTCATGCCATGTATTCTGTGAACAATTATGCTCATTGTTATATATTAACAGATTGCATAAATAAACGTAAACAAAGTCCCAATGAAAAGCAAAAAAGACCTTCCAAGAACTTCAAGGTGAAGCAGAAGAAATAGGATTACAGGTGAACGCACATAAAACGAAGGTTATGATCACCACTCGGAGGAAAACCAGCAAACCTGAACAGTTTGAAATCGAACCACTAAACCTGGGAATAGTTAATCGGTTTAAATATTTGGGATGTTGGATTGCTGATGACAATGAAGAAATAAGTGAAATAAGGAGAAGGATACAGGCCGCAAATACAGCATATGTTTCGTTGATAACTATATTCAAGACAAGGAATATCCACCGTCAGTCCAAGGTCACATTATATAAAGTTATGATTAGACCGATGATAACATATGGCAGGGAGACTTGGACTCTGAAGAAACGAGCCGGTAACATAGTTAATACCTTTGTAAAGAGAATTTTGAGGAGAATATATGGACCAATCCAAGTCAATGGGATGTAGGGAATACGTCACAATGAGGAAATATACAAGCTATATAAAGACAAATATCTGGCCACGACCATCCGCCTGCATAGATTGCAATGGCCAGGACACATCATTAGGATGGAAGGCAACCGAATACCTAGGAAGGTACTGTTCAGTCAAATCGAGGATAGAAGGTCTGTCGGAACACCCAAGAATCACTGGATCGACGCAGTGGCAAGGGATGCTGATATTTTACTTAAAATACAAGATGCTATAAATACCTAAAAATCGATCGCTAAGGACAGGGAAAATGGAGGCGGATGATTATGGAGGCTAAGGTACGACTCCGAACTGTGACGCCATGGAAGAAGAGGATATCATTGTTATTTTCATTATTATTATTATCGATATTAGACACGTCTGGGGCTGGAATTACTGGAGAGGCTCACAAGGACATGACTAGCAACGGCGAACTGCATAAATGCAGAAGATCTCTACGAGAATCAGTTTGGCTTCTTCACGTTGGTGGAAATTCGACGATGGACGCGATACAGGAAGTGTGTGTGTGTGCGCGCGCGCGTGTGTGTGAGGGGAGAGAGAGAGAGAGAGAGAGAGAGAGAGAGAGAGAGAGAGAGAGAGAGAGAGAAGAGCGGAGGACCCCAACCATTTCTCAAGTGTTGTGCTGCTGGTGACACTGGATGATAAAAATGCGTTCAACTCCGTGAAGTGGAGCGACATGCTGGAGGCGTTGGGCGACTACTTGCGCGTGCCGCGGTGTACTTGCTACGGACGATGGACAATTACCTCAGGGACAGAGCATTGCTTTGTGGAACGCAGGACGGACAGCGGCGGATGGCTGTCACGGCCGAGGCGGCCCAGGGTTCAGTCCTTGGACCGGACCTCTGGAACGCACACTATTATGACAGTCTGCTGAAGATGCACAGTACGTCAACGACATGCCTAAGCTGCCGGGAACCATGTTCGTTGACGACACGCCGGTGTATGCCGCGTCGATCATCGAGTTGAAATGGCAGTATCTGCCTCCAGGACCAGCTTGATGAATACGTTGAGTGGGCAGAGAGATGGAGGGTTGCCAACAACGCGGCCAAGAGCACAGCCGTAGTCTTCTCCAGACGCTTCTTAAGGCTCGCTGACAAACTGTACACAGGCGACACTTCTCGGCCCTGGTCTCGAGGAGTTAAGTACCTCGACGTCTTACCTGACAGACACACTCGGAAGTAGCAAGTAGCCCACAAGCCCCCCCCCCATCGTCTATATAAACTCCGTCCCCTGCTTTGCAGTGACTCTATGGCCCGCCGCCTAGGGCAGCCTATGTGGTGCCGATGGTTACCTACACGATTCCCGTATGAGGATACTTGGCCAAGACCCATAAGCGAAAGCTTCAGTCTGTCGTGGACCGAGGACTGCGCTGGGCGTGCAAAGCCCACTACCTGACTTCTAATAAAATCATCAGAGATCCCTGTGTGTTCGTTCCCTGAACACTGTCCCGGAAATTCTATCGCCGCGCCGCCCGCTTTCAGAGCAATCACCACATTAGCGCCCTCGATCGCTACCAATCTGTGCCAGGAGAATCTTGGACCCGGATTCGGCGAACACTCACCCTCAATTAAGCAGTTAACTGACGACCCACGGCCGGTAGCAGGCCACATCCTAAATATCCAGCACATCTGTGGTCGCTGCGGCAGGAGCTCTATTTGTGCGGGCGACGGGCATTCACTTCTTCTGGGACAATCCCGCAGTCAGGATGGACATACCGGAAGAGGCGTGTTTGGTGGGCTACGCTGACGATGTGGCAGCGCTCGTCGCTGCTCGTACCATTGATCAGATGAAGCTCAAAAGGGCTTGACGCGATTACTCGAACAACTGGATGGTATCGCACGAGCTGACGTTAGTCGCACTCAGCAAGGCGGAAGTCGTGTGGTCTTGACTAAGAATAAGAGGACTCTCTCTGTAATCCAGGTACAAGTCGAAGATGAAGTGGTCGAGCAAAGCCACCGGTGAAGTACCTCGAACTGAAGATTAGGCGAACGGTTGGCAAGGCACTTGATGGCAATGGTGTCGCTCAGCCGGTCCACGGGCAACATCGGAGGCCCGAACTCAAGCAGTAGAAGACACCTGATGTAAAGGTGGGCCGATATACCTATAACAGGTATTTTTTAACTATATTTTTGGAGAACGGATATAACAGTGATTGAAAAGTTGAAATACCTGTTCCGATTCAATGATAACTGAAAACTGAAAAGTCGAAATACCAGTTCCGATTACTCGGGGCCTCGCGGTTCCGAGTCGCGGGACCCCCCTTCTCAACTACCGAATAAACGAGTACTACAAGTATTAGTAGTATTACGAGTACACGAGTATGAAACAACTTTTTGGTACGGAATACTTGATTCTGCGCATGAGCCGATTGTCATACAAATACGAAACGAAGCGAAACAGCGAGGATCAGAATAATATCTCTATGCCGAAGAGACGAAGCTGTTTTTAATAAATGAATACTGACGTTATATTTATTTTCGTGTGTTATGCAGATGTATCATACAGATAATAATAACAAATTATATATTATACTAGTACCAACTTGGTAAATTATGAAAAAAGCAAATAATATTGTGCTATAACCTACAGAGTGGCTGATAGGCCATATAGTACTTTTTGTTAATGTGATTTCGGAGATGATTTTAACTTCAGTGCACATCTCGCGTAATTTTTTTTTTTACATTCTTTGCTGTGCTATTGCGTGCACTCTAAATTTCATTGCCTGTGTTTTGCAACTGATTTGTCTAACCAAAAATGAACCAATAATTTGATATTAAATCATGTCAGTTTGTTTACTCCTAGCGAAAACTTAAATTAGTATTCCCAAAAGGAGATAGGCCTATAAATTCTCTTATTTCTTATTTTCTTTAAAATGTAGCAGCTTAATAAAGTCACAGTGTGAAGCAACACTGTTAATAAACAACTTTTAGTTTCAATTTATTTCTTACAACAAATTATAGAATACAGGTATGTGTATAATAGATAATAGGTATTATTACGACGGTCAAACTGATTGTCGTATGTTACAGTGGAAAACAAAATACAAGACACCAATTAAGTCATTAATCACCAGTTTTAATTATCACAATTAAACAGTTTGTAATCAACAAGATAGTCTCTTACAACAAATCAAATAAAAATTGTTCACACGCAATAAAATGTCAACTAATAGTCTATAAAACACAATTGTATTACAATTATACCGCCCGATTATAAAACACATAACACTTCGCCACCATACCTCGAACCGCACTAACCTCAAGTCTCTTTTAATGGCCATTACCTACAACAAGCGGACAATGTTAAATACCTGGGCATTCATTTGGATAAAGGCTTGACATGGAAGACGCATATTTTCAACAAAAGAAAACAACTTGGCCATAAACTCAGCAAATACTATTGGCTGATTGGACGTAAATCAACTCTGTCCCTTAGCAACAAATTACTACTCTACAAAGTGGCATTTAAACCAATCTGGACCTACGGCATACAGCTGTGGGGGTCGGCATCAACGTCTAATATAGAGATACTAGAACGATTCCAGACAAAAGTTCTACGGATTATAACAAATGCACCCTGGTTTATACCAAATAGAGAAATCCTCTGTGACTTAAAAGTGTCATCTGTTACAGACGAAGTGAGTAAGTGCAGTGAAAAGTACTTAAGTAAACTAGAACCACACCCTAATATTCTTGCAATCAATTTGCTAGACAATAGTGAAGACACTCATAGACTAAAGAGACAAAAAATACTAGACCTACCATCTAGATTTAAGCAACCACAATCTTTGTGACTGTTGTTTCTTTTTGCAACTTACTTTTAAGTAATAACTGAGTTTGTTATCACAGGATGACAGCTCCACATGGTCAACACCTATTTTTTCTCATACAAAAGATTTGCTTATAGTATGTTATCTTTATGTTATACTGATTGCAAATAGTAAAAAAAAAAAAAAAAAAAAAAAAAACTGAATTGACCCCGTCACTGAAATGGTGGCTGTATTTATAACTCGCTGTCACTTTGGATGACTTGTTAAACAAACAGGCCCTCTCGAGAATCACCCAGAAACAGTGTCCTTGAACACACTGCGCTGACCGGTATGGTCTGGTATAGACCCGATAGTTGACGCGTAATTGTCTTTCACCGCAAAGTAGCAGCACACACACATTACAGCTGGAATATTCGAGAAACTCGTAGAACGTTCCGTATTACGTAACACTTTTTCCGCATTACGTAACAATATATAATGACAGGTATTTGTACGTGTTATTTTTTGGAACGGTTTTATTCGTACCTGTTATTTTCAAATACTAGTTTAGCGCACCTCTAAATACCAAATATGATGGCACCTATCCAGTCGGTCCTACTGAACGGAGCATGACATGTGACCGTGTCACATGTGGGCAGACACCCTGAATTGTAAGAAACTACAAGAAGAAACTAGCCCAGGTCCGAAGATGACGTGTTCTTCGAGTAACATTGGCCTACTGCACATATTTTCCGACCCAGCTGTCTTGGTCGTTGTCGGGGTGATCATGAACGACCAAGGAGCGGAAGATCGTCTTCCAGAGGAAGAAGCAGGTAGGTGTTGGGTTTGGACGCCGAGAGACACGATGGCGGATGATGTTGGAGAGCTGGAATAGAGCTTGTGAGAGCAAGAAGAGCAAGGTCGTTGGACGAGATGAAGTAACGTATAATTTCGCCTTTTTTTTTTAGACGTACAATACCCTTGTTTTAGCCTACGGGTAACTCTAGGATGGTCGTCACTTATATAGCAAACGTGTACTGTCGCGAACAACTCGCACAGAGAGTATGTCTGAATAGGACGACCTGTGGACGAAGACTGACCGACGTTTTCTTTACGTCGCAAATGATCCAAGTTTACCTGTTAGTAAAATTTACCAGAAACTTTTGTGTGTAACCTTTGTCAACTATCTGATTTAAGTCGTAATGTTTTACAATATTGTGTAAATTGTATGTTTCTAAATTATGATTGTTTGCTAACACCAGTAGGGAGTGAAACATGGTAAAAATAACTTTTAATAATTACGTAGTGAGCCTCCCCTAATCTGTTTTAGTTATAGGTAATATATTACTTTGCTATATGTTGACTGTTGTAGGTATAAACAATTTTTGTACCAATCTAATATCCAATTATTGATTACTGTTTGTTTAATTAATTAAAATAACATTATATTTAGTAATTTAAATTGTAATACTGTATAAATTAAGTTCTCTCATACTATAATTTGCTCGCTTTCTTAAAGATAATTTGAAGATGTAAACAAACTATCATAAGTCTTCACATAAAAAATGATACATACATACGCACGCACACACTCACATCACCAAAACGTTCACCCAAATATTTAATTGTTTCGTTATGTTTGATATTTCTATTGTATTTCATACACAGGTCCTGAAGATGACAATAAATATTGTCGAAACGTCGACGCAAAATAACTAATAGTTGTATTATTGACCGATCCTCACTAACCATCCACTAAAACATTCACTGATTGACGGTCACTAAAAATTTAAGGATTTAATTAGTTACAGATTTCTACCTCTATAGCACAGATTCGTGAACGACAATGCCAGAGTCTGCAAAATCTTGTATAGATTTTATCTAAAAGTTTTACGACTTTTCTGCAGATAAGGTTTTTATAGAAAAGTGAATTCAGTTAAAAAATACATATTAGAATTATATGTTCTGGGTTTATAACATATGAAAAATGTAGCGCAATTTATGACGCATACGCTGTCCAAGTTTCATTTCGATTAGTTAATTATTATAGCAGGTGCTGCCTTGGGCGGAGATCGACTGTTACCTCACCAATATTCTGGAGATCGGAGCCGTGGAACAAACCAATCTTAAATTCGGTCTGAGGCTTTCACGGCCGGCTTCAATGTTATGAGAACTTCGGCTTGTGAAGGCCGTGGTCCAATGTTGTTTTGTTCAAACGTTTCGGTCACGGCCTTCGTTAAGTCACTAGCCTTAGCCACAGTTCCGTGGTCACTGACTACGAAACCCCTTCGTCAGTGTTTTCCAGCCTTCTGTACTACTGAAGATGGCCGTCGAAGGGGCGGCCGAAACGTTGGAACAAAACAAACCTTGGACCACGGCCTTCAAAGCCGGGAAGCCGAAGTTCTCATAACAAAATCTTACTTTAATCTGTAGAGCTGAAGAAGAAGAAGAAGAAGAAGAAGAAGAAGAAGAAGAAGAAGAAGAAGAGAAGAAGAAGAAGAAGGAGGAGGAGGAGGAGGAGGAGGAGGAGGAGGAGGAGGAGGAGGAGAAGATGAAAAGTTGACAGTTGTCAAGACTAATGAAATACTGGTTGGAAAAAGTACTATGTGCATGAGGGTGTGCGTCTGTGAATTCTATGTGAATGTGAGCATGTGTATGTGTATTTAACGAGAAAGAATAACACAAAAGCGTAAGAAAAAAATGCATCTCTCTCTCTCTCTCTCTCTCTCTCTCTCTCTCTCTCTCTCTCTCTCTCTTTGCGTGTATAAATCAGCAACAATGAGTGTAACAAATGACAAAACGACAGAGACTGATGTTGTGTCGGTGGAGCTGCACGCCCAACGGACGGGCGCGCGCGCACGGTCGCGGAGACAATTGCATAATACTTTGGTTAATCGCGCTTTGCCGATGAATCACGACCCTACTTCTCTTCTTCTTCTTCCTCCTCCTCCTCCTTCTTCTTCTTCTTCTTCTTCTACACGTTTAATGTATTTCGTCTGCATCTCCGCAACAGAGTTATTAACGATGAATATAATATTCTGCTGTGTGTTTCACACGCGCGCGCGCGTTTTTCCTCGCAGCCTTGCGCGACGGCCCGGCTATTGTTACACGTGTTTGTTTCCTCCCCGACAACGGTCGGTCGGTCGAACACGAATATTCGTCCTCTGCCGCGATGATTTATACGTTCGGAAATCATCATCATCAGTCCACAACCAGAACGAACCAATACGTTTTGCTCAGCAAACGGACCACCTGAAACTCTTGGATCTGTGTGTGCGCGCGCGCGCGCGTGTCCAGGTGTGGTCAAGTTTATTGGTTTTGGACGGTAGGGCGCACTGGCGTAATTAGGTGCTGCTCTGGGAGAGGGGATGAGACTACTTCCTTGGGGGGAGGGGGAGCTGAGACTAGCTTCTGGGTGGGGATGTCACTAGGTCGAAGGTTGGACTCCCTTAATTTTCTTCCAGACAAATGAGATATTCAAGATTTTTCCTACACAATTACTTATATAATTATTCATAGGCTGTCAGGTGACATTCCAATAAATAAGGGAGTTATGCAGGGATGCTGCGTTTGCTCAACCTTGTTTAGTATATACAAGTACGACATGTCGAGAGCATGGATATCCAGAATGACTTCGGGAATACAGCTTAACAAATCAACTTGTATGGGCTGTTCCCTGCTATATGCGGATGATATAGTTCTTATTCAAAAAAAGGAGGGTGATTCACAAAGAGCTATGATTCAATTACAAGAAGTGACAAGGAGTACTCACTGACAATTTCAGTAACAGAGACCAAACCCATGGCCTTTAAAGGTAAATATCCAGTGAGGACTAAGATAGTTACAAACAATAGCACTTTAGAACAAGTGAGCCGTTTCAAGTATCTCCGCTGTGCAGTAAGCTATGAATCTGAATATGATATAGGAGAGATGATAAATAAATTTAGGACACAAGTTTTAGAAACAAAAGAAGACACAGCAGAAGCATTAAATTTTATAAGACAATTGCAATACCCACATTGACATATGCAAGTAAGGCGTGGGTTATGACAAAAAGGAATGCGGCAAGATGCAAAGTGCTGAAATGCAGTTTCTTCGAAATACTTTAAATTATACATTGCAAGAAAGAATAAGGATATCAGAGCACAACTCGAAGTAAAGGACATTAATGAAATTATTTCAGCTTACAGAAGGCAATGGTGGAATCAAAATCTGAACATATGAATCGGTCCTGCGGCGGGTTGATGGCCGTGAATTTATAACTGTAGACAACAGTGCAGTGTGGGTACAGACTAGATTCTCCTTCGTGTAAACGGAGATTTGAATTTTTTAATATTCTTCCCAATATTAAAAGTAAAATAACCCAATCAACGGTTTTTTACGCACCTATCTGTTTTAGGCATTATAGCAGGGTATTGTTTCTACAGAAATAATAATATCGTCGTCGTCGTTGCTGTTGTTATTCAGTTATTCGAGTGGAGATGGTTAAGAACAAGGCGGTGGCTGAGGCAGCGTTATGCGGCTTCAAGGACCCACACGTGGCGTTTATTGACTGTACACGGCAAACTTGATTTCGTTGCAATTGATTCAGTCTCGCCGAGCCGCGGTCGCACGTTTGGTGCTTGCACGTGCTTACTCAGTACTGTACTTGTACATAACGCTGAGGAAAATTCAATTCCAGCTCGCGTTCCTCGGTAACGGTGAAAGTTTAGTGTTGTGTGCATTTATTTTTCTTCTAATTATATTGTGAATTCTAATAGTTCAAAACAACATGGAAGCATCTCTCTCTCTCTCTCTCTCTCTCTCTCTCTCTCTCTCTCTCTCTCTCTCTCTCTCTCTCTCTCTCTCTCTCCCTCCCTCTCACTACACACACACACACACACACACGGACTTTTTGTAATGATCTTATATTTTTGAGGGCCATAATACGCCAATGTTTACAACCGGCCTCGTAAGAAGGAAATATCGATATGGAGAACCATACATGACTTCTACGTTTTAACACTTTCACTGCGGAGAGTAATTTTTGAATATCCCTTAGTTACGGGTGAATATATTTTTGTAATATTTCACACTGATATATTATTTATCATTATTTAATGTTTTTTAGTAGTTTGGAGGAAATAAATAAACCGGAAATGAATTTACAAGAAGGTCCTCACCTGATGCCCATCCGTAAGCGGGCAAGTTCGCCCGCTAGGGGCAAGTTATACTACCCGCCCGTTACTATTTTTTTTATGCTAAGACCGCATTATACCTTTACAAATTTCCCAAATAAAATGGTAAACAATTTTTATTAATTAATAATTTTAGATTTTTGTTCCGTTGAAAACGTTTCACATGTAAAAATCCAAATTTCTGAGTAAAAATAGAGATTATAGATATCCAAATTGTTTTGTAGGTGTTTGACTGCACATTACAATAAAAGATAAGAAGAAAGAATTATCTCCTATAACTTTTAAAGTTACACTTGTCAGCTGCCAAACTAGAAAGCTAATGACCAAGGGTCGGATCACACTTAAAATAATGCCATTGTAGCTGGTGATTTTGCTTATCTCCTGTTCACATCTGTTAGGAGAGATAAGCTGCAACCTTCCACGTTTTCATGTGCATCTGAAACCGAACTGTTTTCACTAAAACTCGTAGACTATATTTTGTTGATTTTAAAACACTTTTATTTACTTCAGATTTTTGTGTCACATTTGTAGTATTGCCGTTTCGTGCATTTTACAATAAAAAACAAAAATAACATTTTTGCCAGGTTACAATGAAATGAGAGCACATTTTTTGTATAACACTGTTTATTAAATCTTAACCATTTTAGTACTACTACTATATATTATGTGTGTTATTATTTAACATTAAAAATGATGAAATTTAAATAAAACTAATTTAATTTATGCCTAACTATTACTAAAAACTTTACCTAACTATCTACAAAACTTAATCTAAATACGCCACGTTTTTGTTCAACCTAACGATTTAGAAAATTTAATCTAAATTCGCTACGTTTTTGTTCAACCTAACTATTTACAAAATTTAATCTAAATACGCTACGTTTGAATAAATTTCAACATAAAACTCTGCATATACCTTGTGAATGAACTAAAATAATTGAATTTCCGCAAGTGGATTCTGTTTCTCTAAAAAAATGTATACATAAAACTGAAGTAAATAATGTTAAAGTGTACTAAATAATGTAATATAGAATTATTTATTAAAAGAAATAGTGAAAAAACCCTTTGAAATTTAAAAATAAGTACAAAAAATCTAGTAAACGGATTTACAAACGAAGCGCATGGTTCAAAAGCTAGAAGCCTACTGAATTCAGCTGTCAGTGACGGGAATAGAAACAAGCAATACCCACCACGTACGAGTCGTTCAAACACAACAAGGAGAAAAGTTAAAGTTGTCCTCACCTGAGGCCCTCCCGTAAGTGGGCTACATACAGCAGGGCATCAGGTGAGGACCATCCGCAGCGAAAGTGTTAAGGTTTGTATTTAAAATCATTTTCGAAATGAAATGTTTCCATAGAAACTACTTCTTTCTTCAGACTTAACCACAGTACTATTGTCACCAACGTATACCACCTCACGTTAGCGCACTCGACAACGTCTGGTTTTGCAGAAAACATTGGCCACGGCAAAACAGCCCGGGAAGGAATTTTCACAACAAACTAATTCTTTGTTGCCGATAACGTAGCACACATAAAAATTTACACCCTCCCCCTTCAATTATCATTTTCATTTATAGAAAATTACTTCTCCCCCTTAAACTACCCTTTTCATTTATATTTCATCTACCTGTCTACAGTGGATTATTATCACCATCTTTTCAGGATACTTTATCAAAATTAAGTACTTCACTCTTAATTTAATTACCTTGTATCCGTCAGTGACTTCGTTCTAGCGTTTTTTATATAGACGCGTTTCGTGACATGTGTCACATCATCAGTAATCCTCGTCAAATGTTAAAATTCACATAAACACATAAAACCACATTTGCACATATTTACTAAATCACAATAACGACACACACATAACACGATGTAAGTTCGGCTCCGTTGGACCGGTCCGACCGTGCGTGTAGTTGCCGAGCCACTAATTAAACTAAGTCAATCCTTATCACCAGTCATTACCGTCATGCGCGATTATATTTAGGGCTGTATCATATAGTGAGTGAGATTGAAACCTTAATTGTTCGTTTAATATACTTTTTTTTTTTTTTTAATTTATTGGAGATCTGTAAGCTGTTCGACTGAGCGAACATTTAACAAATTGGCTGGCAACACACACAGGATTATGAAGAGCTGACCATTGACAGCTCTTCTTGTTTTGATAATAGATTAAAGAGGTAACAAAATACAAAACTAAATGATAAAAACATGTAAACAAATGAACAAAAGTCACTATCACTTCCTGCTGGCATGATACAATAAGATTAAATATTAAACACTGGGCCCATAAGGCACATATACAGGTTGACATTAACACGTATGAATGACACGAATACAAAAACATACAGAACAGATATCACAGACAGTACAATACAGAAAATACAGAGAATACATTATGAGTTAAACCTGAATGGTAAGTCTAATAGTTTGTGTCTTTTTAGTCTATAAATATCTTCACTGTTGTCTAACAAGTTAATTGCCAGGTGGGTGGGATGCTGTTCTAGTTTGGAGATGTGAGTCCTGCAGAGGCGCATGATTTCTTCTTTCACGGTTGAAACTTTGAGGTCGCGGTGTATAGAGTTATTTGAGACAAACCAAGGAGCGTCGACTATTGATCTAAGTGTTTTGGACTGAAGCGCTGGATAATCTCAATATTACTTGTACTTGCAGTACCCCAAAGTTGAATACCATAAGTCCATAATAAGTAATAATAAGTCCAGTAATATACTGTTATTGTTGATATTCTTGTCTTTAGGTAAATGATTTATAAATCTCAAACTCCTCGAGAGCGTCCATTAACCTACCCTTACCGCATACATGGATTGCTTTGAAATTAGTATTGAAATCTGTGTAATTATGGTTATGCATCATTAGATGGCGCGCATAATTAGATTTGGTCTTGTCTAAATCATTCCTTGGTAGATGTTCTTTGTATCTTTTCAAGAAGGACCTGCCAGTTTGACCCAGATAGAAACAATCACAATCATCACATGACATCCTGTAAACTCCTGTTTTCTCTTCTAACGGGAATGGTTGTTTTATGCGTAACAAATTAGAAATATTATTATTTGTTTTAAAAGCGACTTTTATATTAAATTTAGAAAACACATTGGATATAATGTTAGGTAAAAGGCTACCGTACACTGTCGTTATACACCGTATACTGTCGGACGGATACAAGGTAATTAAATTATTGTGAAAAAGTGACTTGGATACTATATAAAAACAAAATACTTCACTCTTGTTAAAACGTAAAACGTTGCAGGTAAACTACCCCTTCCCCTTAACCGATCTTCACCAAAATCAATGGGCCTTGAGTCCTCTACAACTCGGGTACACCTGGAAAAAATTATTTGATTCTGTTTGAATTTGCGGCAGTTATCGTTCGCCATAGAAAAAATTCTACACATGGACATACAGACAGACAGGCACACACACACACACACACACACACACACTGACTTTTTTATGTTTTGTGGTTAGTGCAATCAGAATCAGCCCTTATCTCGAACAGGATTTTTTTTCGCGATTACCATACTTGCATTTCCTTACGGAACATGGAAGTAAATACGCAGAATAATGCCACGATATTGAAAACAAGAAAAACGATTATTAAGCCCATTATTTTATCACTTATTCCAACAATAATGATTAAAATGTTTTTTTTTACGAGAGAGAAGTATGGACAACTAACGTGTGGTGCGGGGGGGGGGGGTTTCGCGCTCCTACGGTGTAAGAGACTCGCTCCCATCAAAACCACAAACCCTTTCCTCCGTGACATGGATCCACCCCGGGACTCAGCTCTCGCAGTACTTCAAGGTGGTGCCAATTGTTCTTCGTTCATGTGGACGTTCACCTGTTTTAAACATTCAGCGGACCCACGTTACCTGTTTTTGCTATTCTGTCAGCGGCCCTAGCAAGATCATCTTCGGCTTCCTCCATTTGCCTTAGTACCCTCTCATGTAGACTTCTACCTGTTCCCAGTGGTGTTCACTCTTCAGAATTATTCCGATAATATTTTCGGGCGAAATCTGTCCCACTACATTTTCCAGGGTTTGCCTCTCCTCTTTCCGTCTATCACAGGTGAAAAACAAGTGATTCACACCGTCTAATTCCTGTTTATTACAGTAAATGCAGTCTTGTGTATCTACTTTCCCCATTTTATATATGTAATCCCAAAACAGGCCGTGGCCAGTTAGAAATTGCGTTATGGAATAATTAATCTCACCATGTTTGCGATCAGTCCACTCAGCTTCCAGCGGTCCATCTTCCCTTCGTGTCACTGAACCTTAGTATGAGAGCCCTGGCCTACACGTGAGCTTGTACTTTACCTACTTTGGCCTTCCTCTTGTAAACCTGTTTCCGCCCCTGTGCCAGCAGCTCGATTGGAATCCTTCCCGCGACAAGAACCGCGGACTCCGATACCGTGCGGTAGGAGCAAACCACTCTGAGCGCGCCACGTCGCTGCACCGCTGACATGCGTCTTCTCCATTTCTGGAGTTTGAGTGCGTCAGCCCATATCTCCGCACCATAAGATAGTATCGAATGCGCCACTGACATCAGTAGTCGTCGCTTGGACGGTTTCGGCCCGCTACTGTTAGTCATAGTTCTTCTTATCACCGTGGTCACAATTGCAGCCTTATCAGGCGACTTATAATCAATTATTATAATCATTATAGTAGTACTGGTGGTGGTGGTGGTGGTGGTAGTAGTAGTAGTAGTAGTAGTAGTAATAGTAGTGGTAGTAAAAGTAGTAGTAGTAGTAGTAGTAGTAGTGGTGGTGGTGGTGGTGGTAGTAATAGTAGTAGTAGTGGTATAGTAGTAGCAGTAGTAGTTGTAGAACCTTAAATACCTAGACCAGTGGTTCCCAAACTTTTCAGTCTGCGGACCCCCCCCCCACAAAAAAATTAAAAATTTCACCTACCGCATCTGAGTTATGAAACAAAACAAACAATAAATATGATAAAAACTCTTGTTTTAATTAAAATGTATTAAAATAAAAATTCTCTTAGCTTGCAAAATTATAATATTAATGATATCAAACGTGATATACGTGATATTAAATGTGAACAATGAAACTGCTTTTAAACAATTAGCTCTGCAATATTAGGTTTAACGTCTGATAATTTCACTATTAAGTCACTCTAGACATCAAGTTTATTTCTTAACTTTGCCAAACTTGGCTCTATCTCTACAGTCACATGTGTCGAAATGCAGCTACTTAGGCATAAAACCAGCTACACGGAAAAAAAGTTTTGATTAGATACAATGCTTGTACGCGAGATACAGTGCTTATACGTGGACTAGAACAGCGCGATCAGTTCTGTGTTGATGCGGCGCTCTAGTCACTTCGGCTGACAAACAGATCTGCTCTACACGAGATGATTTAAAGAAATTATTAAAGCCATTAGTTTGAAATTACTTTTACAATTACAATTAGTTTGAACAAAAAATCCTGGAATCTTCTTTTAATTGTTTTAAGATTCAAAAATTTAGATTTTAATTCATAAAAATCAGATAAAATTACGGTATATTTTTTTTTTCTGAAGTGTTGGCGGACCCCTTGAAACACTGTCGCGGACCCCACTTTGGGAACCACTGACCTAGACGATATGGACAGTCTAACGTTTCTGAAACTAACGTAAAATATCAAGCTAACTTACTGTAATTAAAAAAGTTTAGTGTAAATATCAACGTGTGATTACTTTTGATAATTAACGTTCGTTTGTTTTTGTCAACAGACACAGACATACGTGTTGACAAGGCAAATACACGTGTGATAACGTTGCGTCAAAAAAACGTCGGGTTCCGTATAAATCAGACATGTGTTTGTGAAGGTCATTGGCTAGATCGGGCGGCACTGACTGCAAGATCACTGTCTGCTTTCTTCTTTTGCCTTAGCACTTTCTCTATGTAGGCTGCTACCTGATCCCAGTGGTGTTCGCTCTGCAGCACCAGTCCGATGGGCGAGATCTGTCCCACTACATTCTCCAGAGCTTACCTCTAATATTTTCATCAATCACAGGTGAAAATCGTGTGATTAACATCGTCTAGTTCTTGATTATAAAACATGCAGTCTGATCTGCCTACTTTCCTCATTCTATAGAGACAAGGCCAGAACAGGTGGTGACCAGTTACAATATGTCATCATCATCATCATCATCACCACTCCAAGGCCTACCCCTTAGACCTGTTCCAGAACCGAGACCTCCTCGGTATACCGACATGTCTCTTCCAAGTACGATGATAACCTAAGGCAGCCACAGGTAGACGGATAGGCCTATCAGACATGCGATTCAAGTGTTCACACCATCTCCTTCTTTGGTAATAAATCTTATGGTGCAATCATACGATGTTTAAATCGCGTCTAATATCCTCGTTACTTCTCCGATCCAAGGGAGAACAACCTTGCGTCCCACTGCACGTCCTTTTTAACAAGAGTCCATAACTCACTAGCATACAGGAATGTGGGGACAGACACAGTTTTACAAAATTTCATTCGGGGATTCTTCCGTGTTTTATTTTTCAGGTACCTATGAATCGTTCCACAGATGCGTCTGAATTTTGTTAGCTTACTATCCCAACCAATATCAGGTCCATATGAGATATTACAACCCAGGTAATTAAAATATCTAACCTGATCCAAAATCTGGTTATTCACGACTATCTTAGTTCTTTTATAGGATACCTGCTCTGAAATGTCATCGTTTTAGATTTAGTTACAATTTGTGTTATAAAAAAATTAATCTTTCCATGTTTGCGATCAATACACTCAGGTAACTCCTTTATAAGCCTGGCGGTTCATCTTCCCTGACTGTCGCTGGTCCAACTTTCCTGCCGCCACTGAGCCATAGAATCAACCCTGTCCTCCCGGTGAGCTTCTACTCTCCCTAATTTGACCTTCCCCTTGTAAACCTGTTTCCGCTTCTGTGCCAGCAGATAAATTGGAATTATTCTCGCGACTACATACAAGAACCTTCCCCCCTCCCCCGGACTCAGAAACCGTGCGGTAGGATCAGTATCAAAAACAATAATGTTCTGTAGGGTAAAAGTATGGACAGGCGATCCACGTTTTACGACAATCGGGTGGTGCGTTCAATAGGTAACGTGAGACGTACCCCAAACAGAAATCGGTCAAGTTAAAACTGAGTACTCGCTCGTTCGTTCGATAATCAAGGGGTTGTAATGTATTTCGTGTAGGCTTACACGGCCGGAGGCAATATTGTTGAAATTCCTTCCCGGGCTGTTTGGCCCGTGGACCCATCGTGTTCTACAAAAACAGACGTTTCGGCAGTGCAATCGACTACCATCATCAGTGTGAAAAAGAGTTACGTTAACGTAAGGTGGTAGACGTTACTGACCACAGTACTGTGGTTAAGGCTGGAGAAATCCCGCGAACACCATTCCTACTCATAATTTCTCTTAAGTGCCACGATACAGTCATAAATCAACCACCAGCGAATCAGAAAAAAAGAATGTGTATTAGGGGCTCGCAACACACCTTGCCATACGTTACCTTGCTCATTAAGTACTAAGCTCCATTTATAAGTAGGACTGGTGTTCACGGGATTTCTCCACCCTATAAAAAATTACTCTGAATGCCCCACGTAGTCGGGCGTCAAATATAAAAAATTATCACAAAGTTCCACGTTTTGGTGCGCCAAATATAAAAAATCGCTGGACGCGGTTCTTTTAATAGCTTTACGTTCGTACGCCAAATATAATTACAATTATTGAAATTTATGTTATAATTATTAAATATAAAATTCTGGGCGCCAGAGATAATTAGGAATCTCAGGGTTTGTTGTTAATAACAACTCTTATGTTCAGATGCTAAATAAACAGTACTATATTTATCACTTGTATACATTTAAATAATATAACATTCAACATCATTATCATTACAAATTGACAGATTAAATAACTTCTCAATTGATATTAAAATTCTTTATCTCTTTCTAATTGTCACAAGAGATTCATGAACACATTGAATATCATTTGTCATTGATAAGGACTTAATTTACACACTGAATATAATCTATCATTTATGAGAGCTTAATTAGTCCATTGACTATTCTCTATAATTTATGAGATTAATTAACACATTGAATATTATTATAATCTATAAGAGATTAATTAACACATTGAATATTATTTATGACATTGCGAATTTACTCTTGGAACTAGAAATCTCCTTCATTCTCATCATAAATTAACTTTAATCATCGACATAACTTAAAATCTAACATATCATAAATATCGAACTATCATTCAAATTTGTATTAAATATTTCAACTTTGTACTCTGATTCTATGTCGTAAGATATAAAATACGCTTCAGCATCTGAACACTTCATGGGTACTTTTAGAATTAAACGGGTGAAACTTAGGTAGACAACTATACTACATGAAATTATTTGATTAGAACATTTTAATTTGATACGATTACTTGAGTTTGATTATCCATTTCTCCGTCCAGCTCGTTCCACACTTTACACCTCACAACACAATTGATCTTACTCTGCTCTTTTATTCGCACACTATCACGAAAACAATTCATCTCTACGCCCTCCGAAACTTTGACTTTCTCATACGGCCGCGCACAGGATAAACGATACTGCTTCGCTCTTGATGCCGCGCACAGGATAAATAATACTGCTTCACTCTTGATGCCGCGTACAGGATAAATAATACTGCTTGACTTATTAATGACTGCTTGTTCTTTTCTTCACTTCCTCCTAACTACTTACTTGACTTCTTCATGACGATAACTAACTGGTTTGTCTAATGACCGAATACTGAGTGACTGAATGAATACGTTACAGACTGTCTTAGATTGCTTAACCACTGTTTAAGACATAACTTCTAACTCTCTCGCACAACAACTAGTAAAACTGCCACTAACAAACTTCCACGTACTGACTGCTTGCTGACTGGTAACTGACTCCTCTAAGTTCCTTCACGAGTTACTTTTATAGTTTCACATAGACTTCCCATACTGCCGCTACTCTTAAGATTACCATCATTGGCCAAAATTCAAACGTGTTGCCGGTAAGTTTGAAATTATCCAATTAACACTCGAAATAACTTCGCGCGCAGAGGTGACGCTATCTCTGATTGGAGAACTCTTATAAACGCGCGCTTCTTTCCGCCAAAACGTTGCCTCGTTAAAAAGAGAAATTTTCTTTCTAAATCCACCCCCGTTATGACGTATCACTCTTTGTATTTTGAAGGCCGAAAACACCCTCTTTCTAACGGTACTTCATATTTTTTGCTGTTTTGTGCAAACAAAGCGTTTTATATCTTTACGTCTTAGAAAGTTGTACATACAATACAATTTTACACTCGTTCGGCGCCAACATGTCGCCTCGCTAGTACACACCTCTTACTTATATAACAAATACTTGGTACAATTCTCATCTGTATGTCTACTTACTAACATTACTAAAATTAATATTAATAATCTACATCAGAATATACTACTGATATAAATGTGTTTTACCACACAACTGGCTGTAACCGGTAGTGTTACGTTACATTGTCCCCCAAAATGATTTGTTCATAATTATTGTCAGAATTATGATAAATCATTTTGTATGCCTCTAGATTCATTTAATCACTATTCAAAAGATAGTTTGTTTACATTCCTTCGCTTGACCCACTTTTTCGTTTTGACACAAACCGGATTGCTATCATTCGTCACTGACTTTCGTTTACTACCTGCTGTCTAGTCCCAAACACCGGTCATTCACATCACACATGTGTTCTTATCGTATTTACTCTCACTCAACTCCTCTCAATTCATTTCACTTCTTATAGCTACTTTACAAAGTCCTTACTCTATTACATCGTTATGATTTTGTTATTAAGGAAATCTAAATTTATTTAATTCCCCATTGATTAATTTCCCAGACAATTCAATTTTTACACACAGTCCCTTTTTTTTACACTTTGATGTTAGATTTACAAATCCCCATTTTGTCATTCTCCCCTGGACCCATGACCCATGGTGGTATTGTTTTAACTGCCGAATATTATAGATACCCCGTACTGCTTCAGGTTTGTTGATCTCTGAGACTTCGTACGTCGCGCCTCCCTTAATGCTGGTTACCTTTATCGGGCGTCAAATATAAAAAATTATCACAAAGCTCCACGTTTTGGTGCGCCAAATATAAAAAATCGCTGGATGCGGTTCTTTTAATAGCTTTACGTTCGTACGCCAAATATACAATTATTTAAATTTATGTTATAATTATTAAATATAAAATGCTGGGCGCCAGAGATAATTAGGAATCTCAGGGTTTGTTGTTAATAACAACTCTTATGTTCAGATGCTAAATAAACAGTACTATATTTATCATTTGTATACATTTAAATAATATAACATACAACATCATTATCATTACAAATTGACAGATTAAATAACTTCTGCTTCAGGTTTGTTGATCTCTGAGACTTCGTACGTCGCGCCTCCCTTAACGCTGGTTACCTCATATGGTCCTTGGTACAACACAGAATTTTGCTGTTACCTTATTTACCGCGTCATGGCAGTCGATGTCACTGCCATGAAAACAATGGCAGAAAACAATGGACCACGGCCAAACAGCCCGGGAATGAATTTTAACAACAACAATCAAGTTGCTTCGAAAACGTATGCTTTCCCACGGAATTGCTTCCGACAATATTTTTTTTTATGAAAAAGCCGACAAACGGTGTTTCCATCGGCAGCTATCGTCTTGGTCGAAGCTCGAGGCCAACGACAGCCAACAGCTCGTTGCAAAACGTCTGCGTCTTCGCCGGCAGCTAGACTGATGTGGCAAGCGGCGACCGCGTAATAAAAAATAATGACTGTAATAAAAATTGCTGTCAAGGGTGACAGACACGTAGTGAAAGTTGGACAATGTAAAAGTCACCGTCGTGCGCTCAGTATTACGTCCGCGCGCGCAGCATTGTCTGCGGCTACGCAAAGGTTAATCACTGACGCACACACACACACACACACACAGAACTGTGAAATCCAGCCAACCGCTTTACGTTCGTTTCGATTCCATATGATGCGGTATCGACAAGCGAGTCCCAGAAATTACAACGGTCATCATCATCATCATCTTCAAGGATTAAACCAAGGATGGTTTGTTCCGGCCTCACACAGGCAAAGTCTAGAGCTGGTCACTCCAGCGCATCCTCGGACGTCCCACACCTCTCCGTCCCCTCGGCTTAGAGTTCCATACTTGTTTGGGGATGCGGCAGTCATCCATCCGGCAAAAACGTTCCCACCAATTCAGCCGATACTGGGCGATACTGTCGAGTATACTCATAGTATTCAGTTCCTGCCGTATATCTGTGTTTCTTTTATGATCATGGAGAGATTATACCCTGCCACGTGCCTGAGAAATCTAATTTTAGCCGCTTGGATGCGACTGGCCTGGCCTTTCGTTAAAGTCCAATTCTCTGACCCATAAAGAAGTGTGGGCAGGGCCACAATCACCTTGTAGAATTTTAGGCGTGTTCCTTTACTTGCTGACTTAAGGGTTCGCCTGATGGTCCCGCACATAAGGTTGATCTTATGCAACTCATTCACAACGTCGTTGCTTGCATTATAAGACACACTGTAGCCCGGGTACTCAATATTGCTGACTTGTTCCAGGACAGTACCATCTAACTTATAACAATTTTTCCCGTACGGGATCAGTTCCACGGTGAAATCATAATAATGTTCTCCCCTACAATAATAATGTTATTTACAAATGTATATTTCGACAAATATCTGTCAAGCAAGGTGTCAGACAAGGCTGCAGTATATCACCTACTCTTTTTGACATTATATTGACTGTCTGGTAAGGAAATGAAAACATCTATTGAACTCTGGTATTAAGTTATCACACGAAGATGTGTGAATGTGCTGTCGTTTGCTGACGACTTGTTTGTACTTCAAAATACAGAGCACAGCTTGATTTGCAAAAATCTGTTTTTAAGCTCCATCAGAGTTGCAAACAACACAATATAAAAATCTCTACTATAAAAACAAAGGTATGGCATTTAGAGGCAAGGAGCTGATAAGAACAAAAATACTGAATATTGATCGAATTCTTCAACAGGTGAGCCAAATAATTAAAGTGGCTATTAGTCTGAATATATGTAAATATTAGTATGAATTTTTTTCATTTATTAAAAACAGCTTTGTCTCTTTGACATAGAGATATTCTGAACGTCGCTGTTCTGCTTCGTTTCTTACTTGTATGGCAATCGGCACATGCGCTGAATGAAGAATTTAGCACCAAAAAGTGACTTTGTACTCGTGTACTCGTATTACTCGTTTATTCTTTAATTGCGTAGGGGGGGGGGTCCAGCGACTCGGAACCGAGAGACCGCGAGTAATCGGGACGGGTATTTCAAAACAACTTTTCAGTCACTGTTATATCCGTTCCACAAAAATAATTGTTCCAAAATACCTGTTATAGGTGTATCGGCCCACCCCTAAACCGACTTGTTTGGGGTACCAATTCCAGCCAGTAGCCAGTATTTACGAGAAGTGACCCCCCCCCCCCCAGAGGGCCGGAAAAGTTGACAAGGAATTTTGTTAAACTCTACATTTTGAGGCTTTTTATTATTTTTTAGCTGTGTACGGTAATGCAGTAAGTAGTAACTCTTTATTAAGTACACAAACAGATTACGTACACACACACACACACACACAGAGGATTTGCGTATACGTTTGAAATATGAAGACGTTTGGCTCCTTAGGAAAACCAAATCAGTGGCTCCCGGAGGAAGTTGTTAATGATATGGCCAATAAAATCAAGGTCAGTTTACGGCGAGCAGCCCCGGAGAGTGGTTGCGTATACCGGTTTATAAGTGAATTGTGTTGTGCTGTGAGATGACTGTTGCGCATTGGAAGCTCTTGAAAATCTTGAGTTGTTCCAAAAACGCTATGTAGAAAAGGCTGGGTTTGAAACGAAAAGAAGTGGACTGTAATTCTGTTGTATGATATGCATTTATTGAAACGTTAAATTTTATAGACTATTGTCGACACGTGCGGATGTTTTGAGGCCATAACGCACGTAAAATTAGCCTTCAAAGAAGTCGCAGTCCATTGTAAATGGACGCAGGTTGTCTGAATCAATTAGTGAGTACGATACATGAAAATAATTAAAAATGATCCAGAAACCGCGGCTGGAAGAGAGATTTTTAACGAGAGTACAGCTCGGAGTCTGGTTAGAAACTAAAACTAACTTGTCTACCGTCAGTAAAGCTGACTGCCGGCAGCGCTTGATAAGCAAGTAACGTCATCCGCGCGTGTCGCATTGCAGTGGTTACGGCACACAGCTGATAAATAAAGTACAAAGTTTGAACAATGACGTTTATTACTATCCAAGTGAGTAGAAACAGAAAACAGAGTACACTGTAGATAGTAGCCACGTGTGCAACATCATTAAAAGGGCATAAAACTGGTAGTCTTGTGGAGTACACGCGCGCGTGTCTCCAACGTTGACAATGCCTAATTCTATTCAAAGTAATCAATCACAGCCCACTGAACAACAGAAACGTAGTAGTTATGCCAACGCTACACAAAAAGAAGTTTTCCCAACCAAGGACCAAGCCATAGTATTAGAGTCAATGGAAGGTATACCAATCAACGACTACATATTAGCGTTAGGAAAATTATAGACTCATCACATATTAGATTTGCCTCCAAGATCTCAATGAACAGAGTCTGTATATATCTTTCAACCAAAGAAATAGTTCAGAAAGTAACCGATCAAAAGACATCTATATCCTTAGGCAACAACATACTTACAATTAAGCCTCTTCTAACCAAACATAAGAGACGATTTTATCAAATGTGTGTCCTGTTATTCCCCACAACGTCCTCGAGGACGAACTTAAGAAACATGATATACGGTTGGGATCGGCAACTTCATTTCTGAGAGCTGCTGTCTCTGAACCGGGTTTCTCCCACGTCATGAGCTTTTGAAGGCAAATTTACATTCACCCTGAAGACGTTTCTAAAGTACCCCCTAACAATAAGAATTAATTATGAAGACACAGTTTACTGGATTTATCCCTTAACAGATATGATATCATGTTTTCTTTGCAACCAATTAGGATGGCAAAAAATTGTGACAACAATGTACACAAGACAAACGAATTAGAAGCGGAACAGCATACTATACTTAATAAAAACATTCCGAATTACAATACCATACCGGAACAAGGTTTTCCCGCATTGAAAAATCCTGTAGGAACTGTCAACCCGTCATTAGAAACAAGTAAAAAAACTAAACACGAAGTGAAATTCCCTAGAAATACAAAAAAACGTACGCTTTCATTAACAACATCAAGTGCTGAAGAAAATCTCGCCGAAAATTTACCAGGTTGCCCAGAAAATAACATAATAACTAAAACCCGTAACAATAAACAAATATCGGTATGGAGAACCATACATGACTTCCATGTTCTAAGATTTATATTTAAAATCATTTTCGAAATGAAATATTTCCATAGGAACTACTTCTTTCTACTTACTGCTTCAACCTTAACCACAGTACTGTGGTCACTAACGTATACCACCTCACGTTATCGCACTCGATTTTCACTGATGATGGAAGTCGATGGCACTGCCGAAACGTCTGGTTTTGCAGAAAACATTGGTCTACGGCCAAACAGGTCGGGAAGGAATTTTAACAACACACTTTTTCTTTGTTACCGATAGCGTAGTACATATATAAAAAAAATTATCCCCTCCCCCTTCAACTATAATTTTCGTTTATAGAAAATTACCCCCACCCCGTTGAACTAGCCTCTTCATTTATAGATATTTCATCTACGTTTCTACAGTGGATTATTAAGATCTTCTTATCAGGATACTTTATTTATCAAAATTAAGTACTTTACTCTTGTTACAACAAAAAATGTTTCAAGTAAACTACCTTTCCCCGTAACCGATCTTCACCAAAATCAATAGACCTTGAGTCCTCTACAACTCAGGCACATATGTAAAAAATTATTTGATTCTGTTTGAATTTACGGCAGTTATCGTTCGTCATGAAAAAATTTCTCTTGTTACAACATAAAATGTTGCAGGTAAACTACCCCTTTCCCTTAGCCGATCTTCAACAAAATCAACAAACCTTGAGCTCTCGATAATTTAGGGCTTTATGCAAAAAATTATTCGATTCCGTTTGAATTTGCGGCTGTTATCGTTCGTCATAGAAACAATTACCGTTGTTAAAACATAAAGTGTTGCAGGTAAACTACCCCTTTCCCTTATCAGATCTTCACTAAAATCAACAGACCTTGAGTACTTAACAATTCAGTACGTATGCAAAAAATTATTTGATTCTCTTTGAATGTGCGGCAGGTATCATTCGTCATAGAAAAAATTACCCTTGTTAAAACATAAAACGTTGCAGGTAAACTACCCCTTACCCTTAACCGATAGTACTCTACAATTCAGGGCTGTTTGCAAAAAATGATTTGATTCTGTTTGAATTTGCGGTTCTTATCGTTTGCCATAGAAAAAAATCTACACACAGATAGACAGACAGACACACAAACACTTTTCAAATATAAAAATGTAAAGTACCGTTTACCAAATGGTAAAAGCTTAAGAGCATGATAATGTCTTTCAGCCGCCAGCTAAACGCAACATTATTATGGTTACTGACTGACTGATTGGTTACATACCTATCTACAGCTATGCAGTGTTGTTTGCTTGTTAGGTCTTTAATCTGCGACGGACGTTAGCACGTTAGCGGTCGCGGTTTTAGTTAACGATTCCCGGCTGGTAAATGATGACGTCATGCAGCGTGATGCGTTACAGAAATTTTCAAATGACCCCCAGCCATAAGACATTATCATGTCAAAAATGACTTTTTTTCATGTTTTGAGGGTAGTACAATCAGAAACTGCAATCATCTCGAACACGATTTTTTTACCATCACCATACTTTCATTTCCTTATGGAACATGAAAGTAAAAACAAATAGTACCAACATCTTCTGATTGTGCAAGTCTTGATCCTCTAGACAATCAGCTTCAACCGCTAAAAAGCTTACTTTCGGGTGAAAATAATCCATATATTCTAAACTACAATCAGCTCAAGACATTTCTCGAAAGACCTAAGCGAAAATCTGACTTGCATGAATTAACACTTGAATTCACTGAGAACATCCCAGCATTAATTTCCTTACTCAAAGCCAATTTACCAGCGTCTTACCGAAAGGAAAATCAAAAGCAATTTTACGAGAATTATAAACAAACTTTCAGTGGGTCAATAAAGAATCTGAAAGTGACGCATCGTTTTCAAGTGGTGGTGAAGTTACTCCCCCCCACTTCAATTCTACAAAAAATCAACACTGCTTCCCACACTTCATGAAACAACCTAATTTACAATGGAATATCAACGGGTACTATCCGCAAAAAGAAAACTTGGAACTGATTATCAAAAAATTTTCTCCTGACGTTATCTGCCTACAGGAAACCAATTTTAAAGAGAGATACCATGGAAAAATAAAAAATTACTCAGCTACTTTCAAAAACAGAACCAACTCTCAACACGCTAGTGGTGGAGTCGCCATATATGTTAGCAGCAAACTCAGCAAAACAAACGTCACAATAAATACTGATATTGAGGCGGTAGCTGTGTCTGTATCAGTATCGGTTTGTTGACGATTCTCTATCGATTCCCTATCGGTTTGTTGACGATTTGTAGTGTTTATTTACCAAACTGGTACAATTTCTCTGATAATGATATAATGGGCATTGTAAATCAGCTACCCAAAACTTTTCTGATAGTAGGGGATTTTAATAGTCATAGTTTTATCTGGGGTTCTTACAAAACAGATAAGCGCGGAAGGGTCATCGAGAAAATAATACAAAACTCAAACCTTGTAATATTGAACAAAAATCATTATACTCACTTAAATATGTCGTACAACAAATTTAGCTCGATTGACCTCGCACTTTGCAGCCCTTCCATATCCCATCTACTCAGCTGGACAGTCTCTTGTGATCTCTATGGCAGTGATCACTTTCCTATTTTCTTGGAAATGCATCATAGGGGCCCTAACCTAATACCCCAGCGTAAATGGAAATTCAGTAAAGCCAATTGGGAAAAATACCAAAACATAATTACGGAGCACTTAAGCGCTCTTTGTGCACACGAACCAGAAAATTTAACAGTTAACAACAAAGTTGAGATAATGACTTACCTAATACTGACTGCTGTTAATCAGAGTATTCCAAAAAACGCCACTAAGGGTACCAAGTCACGAGTTCCATGGTGGAATGAAGAATGTAAGGTCGTCCATCGTTTAATGCGTAAATCTTATAATACTTACAGAAGGCATCCAACTTATGATCGTAGTCCTTCAGTCTTCGACTGGTTTGTACCCTCCCCGCATATACCCGTGGTGCGTGTGGTACTGATTCTCTCACAGGTATATGGGACCTACAGTTTAACGCCGGATCCGAACGGCATAGTTGGGGAAGGTTTATACTAAGCAGGATACCTCTCGCTGGTTTGCCATTGCCTTGTGAGGGGGAGCGGTCGTATCTAAATCAGATGGCCCCCGGCGGGAATTGAACCCGCGCCGACAGCGTAGCAGCGCCACACGCTAGCCACTACGCCACGACCGCTCCCCAGCTTATGATAACCAGATAAAATACAAGCGATATAGAGCGAAGGCTCGTAGAACCTTCAAACAATGCAAGAGGGCGGCGTGGACTTCATATATTTCACCCGTCACTAATCAGACACCGACCACCGATGTGTGGAAGAAACTTAAGAGTATAAAAGGCCTCACAGTATCGAACGGACTAAAGTACTAATTGCAGAAGACGGGACGGTAATTTCACAACCGGTAGACATTAGCTGCAAAGTTTGTTAAAAACTCTTGCGACACCAACTACGACCCAGTTTTTCAAAAAATCAAAAAAACATCTAACATTTCGATAAATAAAATCACGAAAACAAGCGCATTTACGGATCTCAAAATTAATCACCTTATTTCTCTAAAGGAGCTAAAAAATGTTCTCTCGAAATGTAGAAATTCTAGTCCAGGGCCAGACGGTATCCATAACATCTTTCTTAAAAATCTTCCTGAAGCAACACTAACATTCCTTATACGTTTGTTCAATGTTATATGGTGTTCCGGAACATTCCCTGATAAATGGAGGGAAGCGATACTTATCCCACTCCCTAAACCAAATAAAGATCATTGTAAACCTGAAAACTATCGTCCAATTGCTCTTACCTGTACTTTATGTAAGTTAATGGAAAAAATTATTAACAGAAGATTACAATGGTACTTGGAGAGTATTAAGTTCTTATCAGCGCATCAGAGCGGTTTCCGAAAAGCTCGATCTAGTTTAGATCACTTAATAAATATTGAAGCAAATGTTTGCGAGGCCTTTATAAATAACGAACATCTTGTTGCCGTTTGCTTAGATCTGGAAAAAGCTTATGAACTGGTATGGAAGGACCGAATTGTATACATTATGAAAAACGTTGGAGTTACGGGATATTTGCTTAACTTTGTAATAAACGTCTTACAATACAGGGAGATCCGGGTAAGAGTGAATTTAGCATATTATCAGATAAATATAAAATCTCAAACGGAGTGCCACAGGGTTCTCCACTTTGTTACATAATTTATAATTACTACTTTGGTATTCTATTCTTCCTTTCAATATGTCATTTAGTCTTTATAAATCTGTTATATAATTCCAACTCACCAATTGTTTCTTCTTTTTATTTTAATTAGTTAAATTATTTTTATTTTGTTTTTTGTTCCCGATTAGGCGCCAAATTGTTTTGTGATTAAAACAATTAAAATTACTCACTTTCTGTTTTATTTATTCACCTTCTCTTTATTAGATTTGGTCGACTTATCTTTTTAATAATTCAATTCGAATTTCGTTCCAAAAAACAATTGTTACCAACTTCCTTTTTTGATAAAAAAATTTTCACCTTTTGCTGTATGAAGAAATAAAATATTATTAACATAGAAATAAATTAACCATATAATTAAAAATCTTCAATATTGGTTTTATTGATTTTTATTGTGTATTTCTTTCCTTTAAAACAATTAAATAATTTTATTATAACATATTTGCTCCAAGGCTCAGGCTATCAGAGTTGATATTAAACAATTTTTTACTTATCAAAACTAGTTTGTTAGGTCCTTTGGATTACAGAAAGTTAACAAAAAACACCCTTTATAAAGTATAGAGCTTCACATAAACATCATTTAAATATTATATAAGTTATGAACGACTTAAATTTAAGGTTATAATTATTTGGTTTACAACAGTCAGTGTTAGTAGGTTAAGTGTGTTCTGAAGATTATTCCATTTCCAATAAGTCTGTCACCATGGATTAATAATTTAATAGTGATAGAATTAATTATTACAAGTTCTTTATCAAGTGAATAGTGAAATATAGTTTATGTGTGATTGAAATTGTGTACCAGTGTATTATAGTTTATTATACTGATTAGTTTTTATAGTCTGATATTATACTTATCATCTTCCTTCAATTATTAAGTTCAACACATAATTTACAGTTTTTGAAATTATTTTTCTATTTTAATATGATTTTACTTCGAATTCCTTCTTTTTATATTAGTATTCTTCAGAACATCATTTCATTTTCATTCAATATCATTTTTATTTCATCTGGGTGTATGGAAGTTTAATCTTTTCTTCTCTGAGTCTAATAATGAACTAACTATTTTTTCATGTAATATTTTGGTTGTCATGGCAAAAGGTATCTAATTCCTACTGGTTGAAAATTTGTTTCATTGTTAAACACGGCTACTGTTTTTTGATACAAATTTAACAAATATCTTTAAATTAGTATAATCTTTTTACACTATTTTTAATCCTAAAGATAATAACATCATTGTCTTACTTTCTTTACATAAATTGATTTGAAATCAAACATGAATGATTTCTGCCCAGTACTTACAAAGTTACAATTTCAACAATTTTGTTTTCTATCATTAATTAATTTAAAAATAATTCTTTTGTATACATTTGGTTTCTCTAAAACTATATAATCAAACATGATAATATACATGGTACAACTAATTTCTACTGTTTTCATATCTAATTTTCAAAGTTCTCAATGTTACCATAGGCTTTTAAGGCCTAGTTTTTCTGACTTTCTTTATACATTTATTATAATATATTTCTTTGTTTTTATTAATCTTACACACCTTACAATGCAAATACAACGAACTAAATCAACTAATACACAACATTTGATTAGTCATAATCATTTTCAAACATAATATAACTCTTTTTTAAACATTTTATACAAATACCACTTTTCAATGCAGAACATACACTTTTTGTTTTACTAATAATCATTCATTAAGCATTTTTTTTACTTTTATATTGTTTTTAGTATTTCACAGTATATCTTATCACTTCTTTTATTAAGTATTAGTTACTCTTAAAATTATATTTTGTTTCTACTACTGACTTCCAGTTAGTATAACATTCATGGGTTCTATACACTCTTTACTTATATCACTCACTGTTCACATTCCTTTTATTCCCTTTAAATTAATCACATATCTGAACTTACCATTAAACATTGTATATTCATAATAGTTTTATTCTTTTATATTCTATTAGCCTTATTATCATTATCACTAAATTGTTACCTCTATATCTCTAGAGTTTTACATGAAACGGTTATTATTTTCTAATTCATATTTTTATCTACAGCTTTGTACTTCCACTTTTGTTTATCGTATTCTTTTTATGTGTAAAAGGGTTGGGGAATAATCATACAGTTAAAAATTGTTTTTCACTCACACCACCAATCAATTGGGTATTGTCTTAGTCTGTCATTGTATAGTCCATATTTTGATATTGATTCTATTTTCTAAATTCTGTCCATCAATTCCTTCGTAGTTTCTAATGATAATTATTTTATCGTTCTGCTATCTTATGTCACGTTACAACTTGGTTCCACTCTCTTTTTAATTGCCATTAACGAAATTTCTTCTGTAATATCAAAGCCCATCCAAAAATGTCTTTTCGCCGACGATTTAACGCTTTTGTGCAAAGGAATCAACATCCAGTCCACTACGGACTGCATTCAGGAAACACTCAATAAATTAACTAACTGGGCGCAAAGCACGGGTTTTAAATTTTCAGAATAAAAATCTGAATATATAATTTTTTCTCGCATCAGAAGACCACATTCAAGAAATATAAAGTTGTCACTTGGAACGAAAGAAATTAGACGATCAAATCAAATCAAAATATTAGGTCTCACGTTCGGCCAGCGACTCACATGGGGTACTCACACAAGGACATTAAAAGGTGAATGTTTAAGGAGAATGAACCTTATTAAATCAATGGCATCATGCAACTGGGGTGCCAGCAAAGACGTAACCATGAACACCTACAAAGCCTTTATAAGATCAAAAATGGATTACGGATCAATAATATATGACTCAGCTAAACAAACCATTTTAAAATCTCTGGAGACTATACATACATCCGCCCTACGCCTGGCCCTAGGAGCGTTTAGAACTAGCCCGATTGACAGCATTCTAGCCGAGTCTCATGAATATCCGCTTAGAATAAGAAGAATAAATCTCTGTCTGTCATTCAATCTCAGCAGCTTCAAATCCTGATAATCCTGTAAGTCTTAATGTGTTCTCAAATAGGAACAGCGACAAATATGCTAAACGCCCAACCCTACCAAAACCATTTTATGAACGTATTAATATCTACCTACGCAAATTAAACACTCATTTTCCTTCTGTTTTCACCCAGCAACATCCATCAGAGCCCCCTTGGTGTCGTAAACTTCTCAAATTTAATAACATAATCTCAGAATCCCCAAAATCTACTACAGCTCCGTACATTTTCTTGTCTAATTTCTATGAAAAACTTGATAAATACACAGAGTACTCTGATGTGTTCACGGATGGTTCTCGCACACACGAAAACAATGGATGTGTAGTAATATTATCTGGACATGAATACTTATTCAGGTTGGAGGGGGTCTGCTCGGTTTTTTTCTGCGAAGCATATGCAATTCGTTCAGCACTGGAAATAATAAAAGATTCCATGGGCTCCAAGTATATTATCTTCTCAGATTCTCGAAGTGTTTTAGATAGTCTGCAGCAGGAGGACAGCAAAGAACCCATCGGAATTAAGGGCAACGAGATGGCTGATAGGGCTGCGAAAACTGCTACGTCGAGTCAATATCATCCTCACAAACTATCCCACAATGACCTTAAGAAATATCTGCATTTAAAACTTCTGGAGCACTGGAATGATGAATGGTTTAAGCCACCACCCGCCAAGCTATTCCGAGTGAGGAAAAATATTTACGAGCAGCACTCACTTGCTACAGACTCCAGGAGAAATCAAGTGGTCATAACAAGACTCCGTATCGGCCACACGCTACTGACTCACAAGTACATTTTCACAAGAGAGCCTCCTGCGAGATGTAATCGCTGTGGCACGGTTTTGTCAGCTTTCCGTCTTGTTTCAGAGTGCCCTGCTCTTCAACATCTACGAAGCAAATTTAATATCCCTGCTGATGTGCGAAAAAGTTTAAATGACAAGACTGCAGCCGCCAACATACTTCTCCTCTTAATGGAGATTCAGTTGTTAAGTTGTTAACAGCAATAGGCCTATAGGTTCGAACTAAGAAAATTATAAGAACATTAAAAATTGTGTAATTACGTTAATGGATTGATATGTTATTATGACTTATTGTTATATAGTTGTTATATTTTGTTACTTAGTATTATATTTATTTTATGTATATTTAGTTATATTTATTTATGTGCATGATGTGTATTTATATTGTTTGTGTTATGGGGGGTTAATATTTCTCATTTTATTTTCCATCAGTTAAACTCTGTTATTTGTAAAATATTTTTATCTATCTCATTTGTTTACACTATTTGGTATTTAAACAAATATTTACTACATGTTAATACATCTGTTTAAGAATCTGTACAAATTCATTTTTGTGGTCGCTAATGACCGTTGCTGTTGCAGCGACCTTATAAATAAAAATAATAAAAAATGAAAATAAAAAATAAAAAATCAAGGTGAATTAAACTCGAAAACATTCAAAAACGATGTAGACCTACCTTTTAGTGTATCAAAGTTTTTTTTTTACCTTTTTTATATTAAAATTGTAGTCATCATTTTTTATATGTAAAATATCAATAAATATCTTGTAAACAGTGATTCAATAGCGCGTATTTTTATTGTATCATTACCCGTTATTTTAATGGGATTTATTTCAGGATAAACCTTGATTAAAAATTACAAAATCACTGCCTTGTGGCGTGGAGGTATCCTGAAAGGCTAAGGGAGAAAACCCCAATAGAAAATCACAGGCACGTTGGGAAGCCTTAAGGTGGCAGCTCCATCACCTTCTGAGTTATCGTTGAATCGGAACAGGTATTTCAACTTTTCAGTCACTGTTATGTCCGTTCCACAAAAACAATCGTTCCAAAATACCTGTTATAGGTATTTCGGCCCACCTGTAACTCGTAGTACTCGTATATTCGTTAGTACTCGGAACCGCGTGGCCGCGAGTACTCGGAACGAGTATTTCGACATTTCAGTTATCGTTGAATCGGAACAGGTATTTAAACTTTTCAGTCACTGCTATGTATCCGTTCCACAAAAATAATCGTTCCAAAATACCTGTTATAGGTATATCGGCCCACCTTTACACTACGTGTAAAGCATAGGAGCAAGTTGTGTTGGGCTGTATTGTTGTGAACTTAAATTTAATCTTACTGGATTCCATTTCTTTTTTTAGTAACTGTGTCTTGTCTTTCGCCAAACCCTTTTGAACTGTTCCACATTTTTAGTACCTACTCCAAATTTTATTTGGTTTGCTGTCTTAAAATTTCAGAACACTACATACATAAACAATACATTCTCAAGACTCTTGAGTCAAGAGTATCTCCTGAATATACAGGCCACGAGTCTCATGTGAGAGAGAGAGAGAGAGAGAGAGAGAGACTCTGCGCGCGCGCGCGCGTGTGTGTACGCCGCTTCCGAAATTACAGTGAAGAGCGGAGTGGAGTTTGGCGTGTTGATCAGTTCGTCATTCATGAAGATTCCTCCGTATTAAAACGTGTGTTCAGACATATTATACTCACATTTTCTCACAGTTATTCTTGTTTATAATTACTAATTGTAAATAATATTTTCTTATTTTTCACAAGAATATACGTACTTTTTCAAAAAAACGAACTTTTGAAAAATTTGGAAATATTTAATCATAAATAAATAATAAGTTAATACCTGAACACGTCAAAAAATGAACACCAAAAAGCAATAATACTTCAATATTACTAATTTGACAAAATAGTAAATATTTATGTTATAATACTCTATTCATTTAAATAACATATATTTTTATACATACAAATATACATTATATATATACGTATAATAACATATGCATTATATAATAAGATAATATAATAATAAATAAATTTAATAAAAAAAAATAAAAAAATCGACAAGAGATGTGGGAGAGGAGGAAGTGACTTTTCAGTCACTCTTATAACTGTTCCACAAAAATAATCGTTCCAAAATACCTGTTACAGGTATATCGGTCCACCTCTAACTCGTAGTACTCGTTTATTCGTTAGTGGCATGGGGGGGGGGTCTCGGAAACGCGATGTCGCGTGTAATCGGAACGGGTATTTCGACTTTTCACACAAACATAATACGTATACATATCCGTTCCACAAAAATAATCCTTCCAAAGTACCTGGTATAGGTATATCGGCTCACGTACGGCATAGGTGAGCGCCAGCATAATGGTTTCAAACAAATTATTGATTTCTTTAGAATCACACAAAGAGAGCAGACCAAAGCAGAGCATAGCACATGTTACACCGACTATCTCCTGTAAATTCAGGTCACTGCAACGAAGCCGCGGCCGAGTCGTAATAACGCTGTCTGCTGCTGCTGCTGCCGCGCTCCCGATGCTTACGTAAAGAGCCACAGCACCCCCTGGTCATCAACACACGCACACACAATGCACGAGGTTTGTCTAAAAAGTAATGAGACTGAATTTTTTTCACAGGAAGTGGGAACATTGTGAGACCAACAATACAACAGCTGATAGAGTAACATTTGTTTACATTCGTAAAACTTTTCAGTTTCTTAACTTTAACAGATTTGACTGTGCCATAGTTTTTGTAGGTGTTTGTTTTGTCTCATGTCACAAAACTGGAGCTTAGTAATATTGAGCAGCGTTATGCAATCAAATTTTGTGACAAACTCTACGACAGTGCAACAGAAACATTTAACAAGTTAAAACAAGCTTACGGAGGTGAAGCCGCGTCCCGGGCTCAGGTTTTTAGGTGACAGAAAGCATTTTTGGATGGCCGTGAACCCGTGGAGGATGAACACCTTTCTGAACGACCAAGGGCATTCCTGTGGAAACCCAGCCCGCTTACTACCCTGATCATAGTCCATGTGATTATTTCCTGTTTCCAAAAATAAAAGGCCAACTCCGGGGCCGCCATTTTGGAAGTGTGGAGAACATCCAAAAGATTGTGACGGACCAGCTAAAGTGATTGACAGTTGAAGACTTCTAGCACTGTTTCAATCAATGGGAACAATGTCTCCATAAGTGTGTGGCTTCTCAAGGGAACTAGGAACTACTTTGAACGAGATAAAATTGTTTTGTGGTTAATGCATCAATAAATAATTTTATACTATCAGTCTCATTACTTTTTAGAGAAACCTCATACATTGCAAACAGTAACATGGTTGAACCTTGTTCGGGCCGTAGTTGGTAAATCTTTAGTTTTCGGAAGAGCACTGACAGCTTTCAGACAAGACAGTTCGATAGGCGAGTTCTTATGTAATGCATTCGTAGCTGAGAATGGGAGCAGGGTTCAAGTAACAGCTTATTAAAGTCACAGTGTAAAGTAACACTGTTAATAGGCCCTACTTTTAGTTTCAATTTATTTCTTATAACAAATTATATAATACAGGTATATGTATAATAGGTGTATAATATAGGTGTATTTGTACCTGTTATCCTTTGGAACTGTTTCGTTCGTACCAGAGGTGTAGCTGGGGGGAGGGGCAAGGGGGCAGCCGCCCCGGGCGGCGTAGACAGGTAGACAGGAGGGCGGCAAAATGAGCATAGACTTGAAAAAAATTGTTTTCAGTTTATAAAACTATAAACAACTTGTTTCTTTGATGTGACTATTCCTTAAGAACTACCGGAATATAAGGTTTTTCTTAATATAAGATTAAGAACCACAACAAGTTCTAAAGACTTTATGAAGTCTTTTATTCAAGGAAAATCGAATCCTGAGTGTCAAAATATTACAATTAGCACGGAATCAACTTTTGATCTTAATGGATGTTGTTAGCGACGAGGCTGTTGATAGATACAATAACGTTAACGACGTGAATACTTCAAACTGTGAAAGTGTAAAAGTACAGTTACAAGATTCAGTTGGTTCTAGTACCATGGATGGTGTTGGACCGTACAGTCTTGAAATTACAGGCGATGAAGGACAGAACATTACTAGCAACAATGTAGGCCGTGTTCCCGTTGCTGCTCTATAAGATATGGGAAACATTCATTTTTGTTCGTGTTGGTATCCAAGTCACTTTACAATTATAGTAAAATATTACCTTATAATCGGTCCGCCCTGTGACTTCTCAATTTGAATTTACGTAACGCGTTTCAAGGCACATGCCTCATCATCACACGTAAAATTTAAAAACTTAAAAACACACACATCACACAAGAAACGTGTTTGTCAAAAATAATAAAATTGCAACTATTAACATATTATGTGCGCTTGTTGTTGGGTGCGCACCCGTTCAGGTATTGTCTGCTACTGATCGGAAATCGCTGAGCAGTCTCAAAGCAGTATCATACAGGCGGTTAGATTCAAAGTTCAATTGTTCATTCAAAACAAACTCGCGACTGCTATCATTATTATATGCATTATAAATTTCAAGCTCTTCCAAGGCATTCATGAATCGGCCCTTGTTGCATATGTGCAATGGCATCAGATTAGACTTAAAATCTGTATAATTGTGATTGTGTTGGGTCAGATGTCGAGTGTAATTAAATTTTATATAATTATAATTATATGTCTTTTTTGGTAAGTGTTCACGGAAGCGTTTATAAAAACCTCTTCCGGTCTGACCTATATAGAAACTGTTGCAATCATTACAGACCAGTTTATAAATGCCTGTTTTTTCTTCTATGGGTAAGGGCACTTTAGGTCTAAGTATATTAGTCAGCTTATTATTGGTTCTGAAAGACATAGTATAACCAATATTGTTCATCACTGAAGACAAAATTTTTGGCATAACATACGTGTATTTCGCAGATATAAACTTTTTCTGTGTTTTATTAAGTGGACGGGGCTTGAGTTGAATGTTATTATGTTTCTTTAATAATTTATCAATGATGGAACTACTGTAACCATTGGAAACTGCGATAAATCTTATAGTATTTAGCTCAGCCTGGAAATCATTATTGTCAAGAGGGACTGTCAGCAATCTTTGGATGAAACTATCATATGCTGCCATTTTTTGAGAATATGGGTGGTGGGAGTCTGCATGTATTGTATGGCTAGTGGCAGTAGGCTTCCTATAAATATTGAATTTCAATGTGTCCATTCGTCTAGTGAGGGTCAGGTCTAGAAAGTTGATTGTGTTATGATGCTCAGTCTCTTGGGTAAATTGAATATTATTGTTGATTCTATTTAAAAAATTTTTGAAGGAGTCAACTTGTCTCAGAGTACCGTCAAAAATAATGAACGTGTCATCTACGTAACGTGAATAAAATTTTATCTTATTTTATAAGATATGGGAGCTTACCCGAGCGATAAATCTCAATCCTTCCGAGATATAATGTGAGAGGAACAAGTCAGTTGCAGAACAAGGACATCCATTTTCCTGATGATGAAGCTGGACGATCCTTAAACAAGTACTTTTTTTATAAAACCTTTCAAAATGGCGAAAAGGTAAATCGCACTTGGGTTTGTTTTTCTCCAACTAAAAATCTCTATTTTGCTTTTGTTGCACTTTATTTCCACAAAAAACTATCAAAGAAGCCATTTCAATATTAAAAATGGCTTTTATCGTGGTGAAAGTTAAATCTCCGTATTCAGGATTATGAAAACAGTCCTGCTCATCGCTCTGCGTTTTTTTGAATAGAAGGAATTGGAACGTTCTTTAAACAAAGGGGGATCTATTGATGATATACTTCAAGAACAAATGAGTAAAGCAGTTAAGATATGGAAAGAAATCCTCGAACGGGTCATTGCCACAGTACAAACTCTTCCACAACAAAATCTGGCACCGATAGGACATCGAGAGTCAATTACTAACGATCCAAATCCTGGAAACTTTCTGGCTTCGTTAAAATACATGGATAAGTTTTTAACGTATAAAAATATACTATGTCATAACGTGTTAAAATACTTTGTTGTGCTTTGAATAAATAAAGCATTCACATTTCTGGAGACGCTAACGGACAAACGTTTGGAGGAATGAGCTGTGTGACAATGTCGTTACTAAGGGAGAGCAGGTATGTAATGAATGGAGTGACAGTATAATAAAAAGGATAAGAAGGGAGCGCACGATGCCAGGAGAGTATGCAGACGATTCTGCATTAACCGTTCGGCAAGAAATGCGACGTTCTGTGATAGAAATTTTGACACACTGTCAGTTAAAATTTCAAGCCGTTTCTCTAACATAAAAGAGTTAGAAAAACGCTTTGGGTTCCTTTGTAAATTTGAGGCATACGTAAATGATGGGGATAAACATTTTAAGTAACAGCTTTCCCAAATCAGTTTCAAGTGCTTGGAAAACTGTATCCACATGACCTAAACAGTGAAGAATTGTTCAGTGACTTGAAAGGCGTCATACTTTGATTTAAAAGGGAAAACGTTAACGGAGAACAAAAAGTCTTTACACCTCAGGGACTGCTACAATACATTTCTTCAGTGAGATTAGAAGCCTACAAAACACTAGTACCAGCTTTAAAAATTTGTCTTACTTTTCCAATGTCTGTGTCTTCTTGTGAACAATCGTTTAGTAAGCTGAAATTGATTAAATCGTACCTACGATCAACAATATCTCAAGACACGGTGAAAAATCTAGCGATACTTTCAACTGAAAACGACATTGCTTCGTCTTTAGATTATAGAGATTTAATAACCCACTTTGTAGCAATTAAGGCCAGGAAAGTTACATTTTAAAATGTCTCTTTTTAAATATTTATTAAATATTAAAAATAAATATTAAGTGTTTAATAACAGAAGACGGAACCATTAACATATAATTGTAAGTGATTTATTTTATTACTTTTAACGCAATCCTTTGTTTAACTTTGTGTTGCTTTAGGATGTTGTTTTGACAATGCGCTTTACACCTACAGTGAATTTGCATGTTTATTACAACATTTTTATGTTATATATTTTTTATATTTTTACACTGTTTATAGTCTACATTTGTTAATAATAAATGTATACAAACTGAATACTGGTAATAATGTAATATGTAATTTCTTAATTTTGACTTAACAAATATTGTTAAGACGTTCCCTGGACGTGTTTTCATACAAACATCTACGCATTTATTAAGTGTACTTTGTTCACTGGATGAGCCTTCATTTTGTATTTTTTGTCCCCATGTAATTGTGAAGGTGAGGCGGCCGACGATCTCCTTGGCCCGGGCACCAAAAAGCCTAACTACGCCACTGGTTCGTACCTGTTATGTTGAAATACTAGTTTAGCACACCTCTACCTTCCAGCATAATAATACATTCAAGTTACATATTTTTATCATCTACAATGCCTCCTGAACTAACCCATTATTTTTAACGGAGTACATTTATTGTTACATAAATTTCGATATTAGTTAATTTTGCAATTATGGGAAAAACTACAAAAGTCTCGAATACTCTATTTGCTTAGCAATACAACAATTGTAGAGCACACAGGTATTCAAAAAAAAACACCAAGAAAATAATTAGAAACCTTCGGTTCCCTGTTAAAATTCCTTTGAGGTAGACTTTTACAATTTTTTTTAAATTGGTATCTCTTTACTAGGCTTTGGGTCCCAGAATGTTGATATTTCCAAAACGAAACACTACATTCAGATAATAGTTAAAATTCCGTTTAATTTGACACTTCACATAAATTTTCACCTACGTTTTGGGCCTTGATGTTATTTCTTGTAACAAATTATATAATACAGGTATATGTATAATAGGTATATAATAACAGGTATTTGTACGTGTTATTTTTTTTTTTTGAACGGTTTCTTTCGAACCTGTTATTTTCAAATACTAGTTTACTATTGTCTAATACTACCACGAAGGTGTGAATTAAATCTTCGTACCTGAAATCGAAACCACGGACGACAATGAATTTGTTTGTCATTTTTTTTTTTTCTATTCCACTGATAATTTTTATTCAGAGATCGAAATTTTTAAAGTGTCGGGGAGAGTCGCGCCTATCGGTACGCACGTGGTCACCGTATCAACCGTTTCAAAGTCGCAAACCGCGTTGTTTACTCTCTCCCCAAAACGAGACGGGCAGCAGACACAAACAAACGCGCATTTTGAACGGGGCTCCGAAAAGCGACGGCCGAATGTTTTCGTAACGGTTAGTACACAGCGGGACGGCTGGCATTGGAAGGTGGTGGAGGCAGAGGGGAATGAAGGTGAGTGACGTATAGATGACGTAGCGTCTAGACTCTTCCCCTCCTTACTACCAGACACGTCTCGCGCCCGCGCTCCGCTCTCTTTCTCTTTTCCCCTATCGGTAATAAAAAAAAAACTCTTTATTGTGATAGTCTATGTTGTTCAATAGCCTATGTATACGTAGTATAAATATATATACGTATTTCTTATATATTGTTGCGTCGTCGTCGGCTCTCTTGCTAGACGGGTTTTAATTATTTAATGTACCTCTTTCTTTTTTTTTTAATACTATTTTCTTTTTTTTTTGTTAGAATTCCGTCTGTCCGTTGTGTGTCTAAATGTACACACACACACACACACAGGGTTTTTTCCGTATTCTAATCCGCGCATTGCTGCTCTCTCTCCCTCTCTCTCTCTCTCTCTCTCTCTCTCTCGCGCGCGCTCAGAAACGTGAAGCAAAGAAAAAAAAGAAAAGGAAGAAGGAGGAGGAAGAAGACGAAACAAAACAACGTCTGGTCTGCAGTTTGCTTTGTACTGACCTACATTCGCGAGAATGAACAAAATTTCGTATTACTTTGTTTTTTAACTTGCATTCGTCGTCGTTCGTTCGTTCGTTCGCCGCTTCTTTCGTTTTTAATTTTGTGCGAGAACGAGAACACATCCGTAGCGTTTCTCTTTTGTTTATTACTTCGCCTAATTTTCCTTTCACCTACTACCGTGTGCTATAGTTTAATTAATTATTTCGTTGGCGGAAACGGGAATACAATAACTTATTTTACTAATTAATATACCGACATTACTTATTCATCAATTCAAGCTGACTATAAAATTATAAAATTGCTAAACTGCTACAATTTTTTTTTTCTGTTCAGACAAAGCTTTTCGTCATCTCTGACATCATCAGGTCTTGAACAACGTTGATGATGTGAACATAGGTTGTTCAAGACCTGATGATGTCAGAGATGACGAAAAGCTTTGTCTGAACAGAAAAATTGTAGCAGTTTAGCAATTTCATAAAAGAAATAGTAAGGATGGCTGCTAATTCAAATAATACGAAGTATAAAATTATAATTTTATTTTCATATCAGCTGATTGCCAGCTGTTCTTTTATGTACGTTATGTCGCCGCGGATTCGATACCTATCGACGTTGTTAACAATAGGGAATATTATAATTTATTTTTCTAATTAATATTGACATTACATACATATTCATCAATTCAAGTTGACTATGCAATTATAATTTTATATCTTTAAAATTTTTTTTTACGTTATGTCACCGCGGATTCGATACCTATCGGCGTTTTTAATGATAGGGAATATTATAATTTATTTTTCAAATTAATATTGACATTACTTATTCATCAATTCAAGTAGACAAGCTATAAAATTATAATTTTATTTCTTTTACATTTTTTCCACACTCGCTCCGAAAATAAATCAGCAAGAGGAACCACTTGCAATATGTGTGGCTCATCTTAATGACAGACCAATGCCTTTAAATTTATATACTGACATCTGATACCAACAGTTTAGTTTCACACAATCCAACGTTACTGCAGATCAGCTGATTGTCAGCTGTTCTTGTGTGTACGTTATATCATCGCGGATTCGATACCTATCAACGTTGTTAATGATAGGGGATATTATAATTTATTTTTCTAATTAATATTGACATTACTTATCATCAATTCAAGTTTACTATAAAATTATAATTTTGTTTCTTTTACATATTTTTACAAACGCTCCGAAACAACAAATTAATAAGAGGAACCACTTGCAATATGTGTGGCTCTTCTTAATGACAGACCAAAGCCTTTAATTTATGTACTGACATTTGATACATACAGTAAAGAGCAGTTTGATTTCACAAAATTTCAACGTTACTTCAGATCAGCTGATTGTCAGATGTTCTTTTATATACGTTATGTCACCGCGGATTCGATACCTATCGACGTTTGTTAATGATAGGGAATATTATTATTTATTTTTCTACTCAACTCAAGATTATATTTTTTACACACGCTGCGAAAATAAATCAATAAGAAAAACCACTTGCAATATGTGTGGCTCTTCTTAATGACAGACCAATTCCTTTAATTTATATACTGACATTTGATACATACAGTAATTTTTACAGCAGTAGTTTAGTTTCACACATTCCAACGTTATTGCAGATCAGCTGATTGTTAGCTGTTCTTTTATGTACGTTATGTCACCGCGGATTCCTATCCTGATACCTATATACCTATATAGGTCGCTGATACCTATCGACGTTGTTAATGATATATGTCATCGTTTTGTGAACACTAACTGTCAACGTATATCTTGCTGACTGAACGTCGTTTCGCTTAATAATTTCTAAGTCAGTCCGAATCAGCTGATTGTCAACTTTTCTTCGATTCAGTTTTAATTAAAACCGGCCTTACTTATTCGTCAATTCAGAACGTGTAAATTTATTCATGTAGACTATAAAATTATAATTTTATTTTTTCAAATTTTTTTACATTCTCGCCGAAAACAAATAAACAGGAGAAAGCACTTGTAATATGCATCGACATTCTCAACTACAGAGCAATGCTTTTGATTTATACATTGACATTTGATACATTTTGTTAGCAGCAGTTTGGTTTCACAAAATTTCAACGTTACTGCAGATCAGTTGATTGTCAGCTGTTCTTTGGTGTACGTTACGTCGCCGCGGATTAGATACCTATCGACATTGTTAATGATATGTATTTCATCGTTTTGTGTACACTAACGTTCAACGTATATACGTATATCTTGTAATTTGTTTTCAGTCGTTTGGCTAGATAATTTCAACGTCAGTCCGCATCAGCTGATTGTCAGCTGTTCTTCGTTATTGCGCGTGTTTCTTTCGACGCAGCTGATTAACTGTCATCTCGTACTTTTCGATGTTTGTTTGATGTTGCCAACCACATGTCTTTGATTCGTGTTCAGATTGTCAACTCGCACGTTGTATTTTATTTTCAAATGTTTAGTTTACAGATTTTCTACGTAACTGCGTACCAGCTGATTGTCAGCTGTACAACGATACGTTGATTCTATGACACTACCTGACAATGTCATTAATATATCTTCGATTAATAGGCTACTTGTTTGTATTAAAACATAAATATTAATACTGTCGTAACCACCACTGAACTATAAAGGTACAAAAAGTAAGGAACTGTACCTTTATCCGTACCTGCAGTACATTTTCGATGTTTTTAATATGCGATTGTATCGATATATTACGTTGTGGAGAAGAAGAAGTGTACTAATTGTAAATTGTCCTATTTCTTAATGCAAAGCGAAAATACGTGTTGTTTTCTTTTGGGAGGTTAGGTAACAATAGTTTTGGGGGTTTTTTTTTTTTTAGTTTACTGCTGAAATAAATAAAAGCCATGGTTGAGGAAAACATGACGTTTAATGTGTATATGCAATGTATAACACAGTAATAATTCAAACAAAGAACCTAACGTTTTTGAGTTGACAAATTAATAAAACTACAACAGCAAATGCAAGCTGAAAATACAAATATTTATGATTAATGAAAAAAAAAACACAAAAACAATCTATTAAGGAATGACAACATATGCTCTACATATTGTACATAATGGACGTTTCTTTTTGGTTAACCACAAAACGAGTACTTGTTGGAAAACGAATATTACCGAAAAAACGAGTTCTGCCACAAAAAAGTGACATGTAAAATAACAGGCAAGTGGGCACCCTTGAGCCACCCCGCCTTACTTTCGAGTTTGGTGACTTTTCAGTGATCCATTCACAGAACGAGAATTAGTGAAAAACGAGTACTACTAGGAAAACGAGTTCTTCTGAAAAATAGAGTCCTGCCACACAAACTGGGACATGTATAACAATAGGCGTGTAAGCCAAAATCGCCTTACTTCGAGTTGCGGATTATCGTGGTTTTCGAAAAAAAAAACGAGTTTTACATTACAGACGTATTGGTTTCCATGTGTAATTTCAGTTTTCATATTAACCTAACGATATTAACTTTTGAGGTCACAGGCACACGCCGCTGATATATTACTGCTACAAACAAACAAAAAACGACAAACAAAACCAATTGCAATCACCAGCCAACATTTTGCAACATACTAAATTAAAATTTGTATAATTCTTTCACCTACATGAAATTATGTGGGATATTCATTATATATCGAAACCCAAAAGATCACATAATCGAAATATCGAAAATGACTGCTGGTACGCAAAAAGGAACAGTACCAAAAGTAAATACAGTATCAATCGATACGTCACTACGAATCAGCTGACATCAGACATCAGCTGTTCGTCGACGTGTGTGTAACACCTGTGTGTTCAGCTGCTATGTACGGTTGTTGTCTTTTATAATTATTACAGGCTTCACCTACCTGTAAATACCTACAGCAGAACGTTGGTTTTTGTAATTTACTGGAGATCAGAGCTTCAGCATAAACAGATTCGCTGAAACTTATTATTTGACTTATTATTTCTCTTAAATTACAAGTTTCAGTGAGACATGTACAGTACAATAACTTATTATAACTTAGAATCTACTCATTGAGTCCAATCTGCAAGGATTTCGATTTACTGATCTCCATACAGAAGAGCAAGGTGATGGGTTTTCACGGAGGTGATCCCGTAGGAGCAAATATTGTCTTCTTCTTCTTCTTCTTCTTCTTCTTCTTCTTCTTCTTCTTCTTCTTCTTCTTCTTCTTCTTCTTCTTCTTCTTCTACTTCAGCGGCGCGACAACCCATTACTGAGTCAAGGCCACCTTTAACAGCCTCTCCTAGTTGTCCCGGTCAAGTGCAGCAGCTCTCCAGTTCCGGGTCCCAAGGATGTGGCGCGCATCATAATTCAAACAGTCTTCCCAACGTAGTTTAGCTCTACCAACTCTCCTGGTGCCAAAGATCTGTTCTCTGAGTTCTCTGAGGTATTTCATTCTTCTCCATTCTGATCACGTGTCCAGCCCACCTGAGTCTGCCAAGTTTTTCAACTTTCACAATATCTGGTTCGTTCAGAGGAGTGTTCAGTTCTTGGTTGGTGCTTTTCCTCCATTCACCTCCCACACATATTGGAGCAAAAATACTGCAGAGGATTTTGCGTTCATGAACCAGCAGGCTTGACTCAGACTTTCTAGAAATGGTCCCGGTCTCAGAAACCCACAACTGAGAAGAACTGAGCGGGGCAATGTTTCATACAGAAGCAGCTTAATGCTTCGGGCAATTGTTCTGCTCTGGAACAGGGGTCTGAGACCAATGAAGCACCTATCAGCTGAGGTGATTCTTCGCTTTATTTCTTCAGTCGTTTTTGGCGTTCCCATTAGAAAAGTTGCGCTACGACACGTGTGTGTGTGTGAGAGCACGCACGAGTTCGCGTTTGGATTTACGTCATTGAAATCCAGAACTCAAATAAAGCTCGTATTTTTAATTTAAAAAAACTTGCTATTTGTTTTTACATTGGAATTACGTAATACAGTGTGTGAACAAAAATATTTCGAGTAAATAAGTGTGTAGGGTATATATTTTCTGACAAGTTTCTTGTCACACATTATTTATTTGTGTGTGTGTTTTATTTAATTCGGAACAGGTTAACATCACGTGCTAATTCAAATGCGGGCGCATATTTGCACAGGTTTCGTGAACATATGTGTTGTTTGGAACAGATATGGCGGCCGAACGTTTTGTCAGCTGATTCGCACAACATTCACAGCTGGTCATCAGCTGACGAATCTAAGAAATCGCAGATTGATACCCGTGATAAAGGATGTGATTTCTTTGTACATAAGGCCTCTATTACACTACGCGACTGATTGCATGCAGCTGACTTCAAGCCTACATGAAACTAGTTTCAGTGTAGTAAAAACAGTCTTCAACTACTCTACAATCAGAAGAAGCTGGCCAATGAAGAAGCTATCGCGGTCGTCGCATGTAATTTTATAAACGCCTGTCTTGTCTTCATCTGATTTTGACGGTTTGGGTCGGAGTATCTTACTAACATTGTTATTAGAGCAGAATACTATTTTTATGTTTATCTCGGTAAAATAATCTGAACGAGACTAAATAAAAAATTTCAGTATCAGATCTACCGAAAACCAACCAACCACCACAAATGTCACAATAAATACTGAGTTGCATTACCTCTTTTCTCAAAAAATAGCAATATATAACAGTTTAGTACATAGATTACTCTCTATACCGTTAGAAGAATTCAACACGATTAGGTTTATAGCTAAGGCAAATGATTACAAAAGCTCAGTTGTCGACAGTTTAATTAAAAAACATTGAAAAAATAAAAACAACAACAAAATAGAACTAAGATTTATATATATATATATATATATATATATATATATTACTATAATACTTATAACTATTTTACCTCAAGATGTATTTTTTCTTTAGGGACATGTTTCGGGAGATCCTGTTCTCCCATCTTCAACCTTCGCCATCTTGAAGATGGGAGAACAGGATCTCCCGAAACATGTCCCTAAAGAAAAAATACATCTTGAGGTAAAATAGTTATAAGTATTATAGTATTATATACATAAAGAAACGGACTGTAGCAGAAAGTGATTGAAATATATATATATATATATATATATATATATATATATATATAATCGGACTACGGTAATACCCAACTGTAAAAATATACCGTACAATCGGACTACGGCAAAAATTAAAAAATTTCAAATAGTAGGCCTACATTTTACGTACAAAAAATACGTTATGTTCTTTGTTTTTAATGTTTCCTTCTTTCAAGCATTAAGTAGACACATTAAACGTCATATTTTTCGTACCACGGCTTGTATTTCTTTACAGTAAGCTAAAAACGAAAAACAAACATTAGTACCGTTAAACCAAACCATTAACCAATAACCGTTATTAAAAATGACAACAACACTAATTTTCGCTTTACATTGAGAAATAGAAAACTTTACAATTAGCACACTTCTTCTTCTGCTTCTTCACATCGTAGTATATCGATAAATCGCATTTCAAAACATCGAAAAAGTAGTGCAGATATAAGGACAGTACCGTTTAATTTAACTAAAATTCAAACATATGGAAAACAGCTGTTTTAGAGTGTGCACACACAGGAAAAGTACACCAAATTCAAATCGACAATTAAAAACGCGCAGCGTGAGGGTGATGGTACTGTGGCGGCGTTTCATACGCATCGTCTGTAACCTCTTTTCTCTCCTTTATTGTTGGTCATTGCCCTTTCCCTGTTATCTCGCGTCGAGTCGTCGTAACTTTTCCTTTAGACTGCGTCTCGCTCGCTTCCATTCATTCCCATTATACACCACACACCGCTCATTTATATATTTATTTACTATTCCGTACCGTGTATATTACTATTAGTATTTAGTATGTACCGTATTTAGTATGTTCCGTACCGTGTGTACTATTACTATTTAGTATCGAATCCACGACGCTACTTTATTTACATCCGCGTTGATTTTCTCTGACAACAGTAACTGTGTCATTTTGCGTTAATATATATATATATATATATATATATATATATTAACATGTATGTAACATGTAACATATATTTTTGAAGATCTACAAAATATTCTTGACACAATGGATCAAGTAATGAAGAATGAATTCAATATGAAAATAAATGAACAAAAGACCAAAGTCCTAGTCTGCAGTCGGAAGGAAGAAGATCCACTCAGAATAACTCTTGGAAATAATGTTCTCCAGGCAGTTAAAGAATATAACTATCTAGGAAGTAAAATCCCAAGTGACGGACGTATAATTAAGGAAACTATAAGCAGAATTTACCAGGCTAAAATTGCTTTGACAAACAGAAAAACCTCTTCACGTCAAACACTATCAGCCTAAAAATAAGGAAGAATGTAGTAAAAACATACGTGTGGAGTGTTGTCCTATACAGGAGTGAATCTTGGACAATTGGAGAGAGTGACAAGAGAAGACTCCAAGTATTTGAGACCTGGTGCTACAGAAGAATATTCAAGATAAGCTGGAGGGGGGAAATAACGAATGAAGAAGTCTTTAGAAGAGCTCAGGAGGAGAAGAGCTTTCTACGAAATTTAAAAGGCAGAAGAGCTTAGGCCATATACTACGACACAATGGCCTGGTTAAGAGAATAACAGAACGAACCATTGAAGAGAAGAATCACAGAGGACGACCCCGTTTATACTACATGAAACAGCTTATGGTCGATATGAACTGCACATCATATTGAAAGTTGAAAAGAAAAGCAGAGAAGCGTGAAGAATGGCGAGCTGCTGCCAACCAGCTATGGGCTGCTAACCTAGAAGAGAGAGATACATGTATACCGCGATGTACAGGGGTCGCATAGATTAAGTTGTCGGTTAAATGGTTAAATCGTATATTGGAATGTTTCGGATTTAATAATGATATTACCAATTGCACTACGTTACTCTAGTACTGTTTATGACAACAAAATCAAACTAATTATACTGTCTCTGTTGACCTTTTTTACAATTTTTAAATAATCTTCTCTTATATTCTAATACATAAATATTTTATTTATATGAGTTACTGTGTCTTTTACAGATGAGTTATTTATACCTGGGGTACACTTGTGTCTTATAATGCCAGGCATTATTTCTCAGGCACGTAGCAGGATATACTCTCCATGATCATAGAAGAAACACAGATATACGGCAGGAACTGAATATTATGAGTATACTCGACAGGATCGCCCAGTATCGGCTGAATTGGTGGGAACATCTTTGCCGATTGGATGACTGCCGCATCCCCAAACAACTATAAAACTATAAGCCGAAAGGACGGAGAGGTGTGGGACGTCCGAGGAAGCGCTGGAGTGACCAGCTCTAATCTTTGCCTGTTTGAGACCATCCTTGGTTTAATCCTTGAAGATGATGAAGATGAGTTTGTCGTGCAGTTTATAAGTGGTTTTTAATAAAGAGACAACAAAATAAATTCACTTCCCTTTTCGATGAATGACGAGATATCGATGACAGGTATCGAGATATCGATCGATACATCTAGAAGACAGGTGTCGGTTGTTCCTTCTGGATATTCAGGATACCGCTGCAATCTCCTCCTGTTGTCCGGCGTTCAGTGTCGTTCTCGGGTTGAATACTTCGACAATTCGTAGTTAATTACTTTTAATTGTAATTTATTTTGTGTATTAAATGTACACAATGATCCAGCAAATTTCACGCGCGTGTCTTTTTAATGCCTACGTGGACAATCTTGTACTTTACCGGATTTGCACTATTAAATAATAATCAACTCTCGAACTTTCTGACTTGCGTTCGGACGCTTTCGTAGACGAAGCAGCACGCCCACACGTGTCAAGTTTAGAGAGAGACTGACTGACCGATACGGAATAGAGAATCAACTGAGACTTTAGCCAATTTCTCGAATGTTAATTGGCTGCAATATTTCCTTTCCTTGCGGCGGCTTAAGTTAAGATAACTTTATTCGTGTACCATACTGTAAAAACTCAAATTATAGCCTGTCAAAAAACCAGTCTAATTTTATTACTTTTCTTCAGGGTCACAAAACTTTCTTTATAAAAAAGACTCATATATTTAGGTCTTAAATTTATGAACAAATATTACCACTCGATAGGTATTTGTATTCCGTTGTAAGTCTCATGTCAGACAATTTATTTTCACGAAAGTTATTTAATTTAATGTTTTTTTTTTGTTTTTTTTTATTATCCCATAACATAGTTAAATATTCTCGCACACGCGCACTCGCCATATGGCTACGCATGTTTCCGCACCATTTCACAACACTATTTTTTTTTTTTACTATCAAAATTTTACTTAATCTAACAGATTTAACATGGATCTTATTGTCTATAATACATTGTCCAAATTTGCAGTCTTTACTTAGACAAATTTTTAATCGCAACATCCTAATCATACGCTCAGAGTTGAATTACTGTTTTATATGCATATTCTACCTATTGTATACATATTGCATACATACATATATATATATATATATATATATATATATTACTATAATATTTATGACTAAATTTACCTCAAGATATACTTTTTTCCTTTAGGAACATGTTTCGGGAGATCTTGTTCTCCCATCTTCAGCCTTCGCCATCTTGTTTCTGGTGAAGTATTTGTGTGTTGGCTTCTGGATGTTATTGAGGTAGTTTGTTGTTGTTGGTCTTTGGTCCTTTAAAGTTGCATTATTGTGTGTGGTTGTGGTATCTGTTTTTGTATTTTGTGTATTTTCGATGTTGAGTGCTTTGAATATTGTGTCATGTTTTGTATTGATTTGTATTTGTTCTGGTATTAATTTGTTTTGTGCTTTATGTTTGTAAATCTGTAAATTTTCCCAAATGTTCATTATGGTGCCTTTGTGTGGTATATGTTTTATTAGTGTTACATTGGTTATGTCTGGGAATTCATGTCCTGTGTTTATTGCATGTGTGGCTAAATTGGATTTATATATATTTGGTTTTTGTATGCATTTAGGTGTTCAAAATAACGTTTTTTCAGCTGTTTTTTTGTTTTCAAAGCACTCAACATCGAAAATACACAAAATACAAAAACAGATACCACAACCACACACAATAATGCAACTTTAAAGGACCAAAGACCAACAACAACAAACTACCTCAATAACATCCAGAAGCCAACACAAATACTTCACCAGAAACAAGATGGCGAAGGCTGAAGATGGGAGAACAAGATCTCCCGAAACATGTTCCTAAAGGAAAAAAGTATATCTTGAGGTAAATTTAGTCATAAATATTATAGTATTATATACATCAAGAAACGGACTGTAGCAGAAAGTGATTGAAATATATATATATATATATATATATATATATATATTGTTACGACGGTCTCAAGGATCCTCGTGTTATTCAGTGGAAATAAAACCAACACAGACACCAATGAAGTCACTAATTACCAGAATCATACAATGATTCAAGTTAAACTTGTCCACACGTAATAATAATGTCAACCATTAGAGTTCCGCACTAATTATTATAACAAACACAATTCACTTTCCACTAATCAGCACAATCACTTGATCCGCACTCTACAATTTCGCCAGGTGTAACTAACTTCTAAGCCAGCCACTGTTGCTTATATAGGTCCCGTAGATGTCCCACAATAATGTTCCATTCTTACGGCGGCGTGCCAGCGTAATTTCCGTTGTTACAAGTACTCGAATAGTCTGGAGTGCTACGGGAGAGGACGGCCTTGACACAGACGCCGTACCGCACGCTGGGATAGTAATTACAAGGTTCTGTGTTACCGGTTGTCATACAGAACTTGCCAATAGATCAGGTGCCAGATTTCAGGTATCTAGGGTGCAGCATTACGTATTAAGATGATAAGTACGTTGAAAGCGAAATTAATCTATTCCAGTCTAAGAGACGCCCCCAAAGAATTATACTTGGTGAAAGAATATTATTTAAATATTTTAATGTATGCAGTTCTTTAAAATCTAAGAGCAGCACGCCCTGATAATAAAAAAATTCGGTCAACATTACTTTTCCTGCCGAAGGTTGGGACCGACATTTTTTTCCCTTCGGAAATTGTGCATGCTTCCACTGCATACTCTGACGTTCGGATTCTGGTTCGCAGTGATAACACCAAGACTCATCACCGGCAACAATTTGATGTAGAAAGGCATTACCTTGTTGTTGATAGCGCATCAAATGCTGTAATGATAAACGCGAACGCAAATTTTTCTGCTGATCAGTAAACAGTCGTGGAATCCACTGAGGAGCAACTTTGTGATAGCCAAGATTGTTTATAGACAATATAAACAAAAGAATTCCGTTTCCATGGAGACAAGGTCACGGCTGCAAAGATCCAACGTGTTTCTATTGAACAATCCTCGTATCATTTAAAATTGCCCAGAGAGAGAGAGAGAGAGAGAGAGAGAGAGAGAGAGAGAGAGAGAGAGAGAGAGAGAGAGAGAGAGAGAGTTCATCATAGGACCAGATATTCGGTCGATGCACACTAGTCGCGTGACAACAGAACGCACCTGCTACTATCGATGAAACTAGTCGCGGCAACATTATACATTTATACATTTCTAGCCATTAGAGTGATTGGGAGAGAGAGAGAGAGAGAGAGAGAGAGAGAGAGAGAGAGAGAGAGAGAGAGAGAGAGAGAGAGAGAGAGAGACAGACAGACAGACAGACAGACAGTCAGACAGACAGACAGACAGAGCGGCTACGTTGAAACGTTAGTTATCGAATAGAGAACGCAACGAACGCAGATGGATGTGACTAATGGAATGGTAATGCTTGTTAATTGCCAGCCAATTAACGTTAAGTTAGCGTCGAATCGCGTAATGGCACTTGTGTCTCGTAACACCTGGCGCTGGTACTTCCGCGCGTCGACGACGACAAAGTTACTACTGCAGCGCACTCTAAGTGGAAAGAAAGACTCCAAATGTCAAGACCAGAAATTATCGATCATATCTCGAAATCAGTGGTTCGCAGAGTTGGGTCCGCGATAAACTTTAAGAAGTATACGTCGGGAAACATCAGGTCCGCGGAACAGTTTAAAAAAATCTGAATGGAGAACCATACATGACTCCATGTTCTAAGATTTATGTTTAAAATCATTTAAATATAAATTGCAAAATTTTTAAGTTTGTGAAATTGAAATGAAATATTTCCATAGAAACTACTTATTTGTTGCCGATAACGTAGTACACATATAAAACATTACACCCTCCCCCTTCGTCTATCATTTTTGTTTATAGAATATCGGTATGGAGATCTATACATGACTTTCATATTCTGAGGTTTACATTTTAAATAATTTTCGAAAAGAAATATTTCCATATTTCTTTCTTCAGCATTAACCACAGTACTGTGGTCACTAACGTATACCACCTCACGTTAGCGCACTCGATTTTCACTGATGATGACAGTCGATGGCACTGCCGAAAGGTTTGGTTTTACAGAAAACATTGAACAACGGCCAAAAAACCCGGGAAGAAATTTTAACAACAAACTACTTCTTTGTTGCCGATAACATAGTACACGTATAAAAAATTATCCCCTCCCCTTCAACTATCATTTTCATTTATAGAAAATTACCCCCTCCCCCTTCAGCTACCCTTTTCATTTATAGATATTTCATCTAACTTTCTACAGTGGATTATTATGACCTTCTTTTCAGGATACTTTATTTATCAAAATTAAGTACTTTACTCTTGTTAAAATGTAAAACGTTGCAGGTAAACTAACCCCTTCCCCTTAACCGATCTTCACTAAAATCAATAGGCTTTGAGTCCTCTACAACTCAGGCAGATATGCAAAAAATTAGTTGATTCTGTTATCGTTTGCGACATTATTTGAATTTGCGACAGTTATCGTTCGTCATAGAAAAAATTCTACACACAGTAAACGTACACAGACACTTTTCGGAAACTGAGTTTTCTTCATGTTTTGAGTACAATCAGAATCAGCCCTTATCTCGAACACGATTTTTTTCGCAATCTCCACACTTCCATTTCCTTACGGAACATGTAAGTAAAGTCAGGTCCGCGGATCAGTTTAAAATTTAAAAAAAGTTTACACTAGTAACCTCGCTGAGCTGCAGATGTCGCTCACTATTTTTAACCTAGTATGTAAATTATATTATTGGACTATATTAGTAGACTATTTATAGATTATATTACTTTCGATATTAGAAATATTTTAATCATCAGAAAAACTACAAACTTTCCGATTACACCACTATTTTTTTCTATTTAGTAAAACAATAATTGTAGACCAGACATTCATATTTTGTTCCTCAGACTTCTGTTTTAAAAATGAAGATTATTACTACACACAATATGTATTGTTACGACGGCTCACGGATTCTCGTATTGTACAGTCAATACAGAATACAGACACCAATGAAGTCACTAATTACCAGCTTTAATTAGTCACAATTAACAATTTGAAATCTTCTCGTACAATAATTCAATTTAAGTCTGTCTAGATTCAATAATAATGTGAACTATTAAGAGTTCCGCACTACTTACAACACAATAATCACTTTTCACTAGTGACTCGATTCGCACTAAGGAAATCGCTCAAAGTAACTGAACTGACAAAGGCAGCTGCTGTGGGGTAGAGCAGGTCTTCTAGAATAACTTTCCATCCTTACTGCAGTGTGCCAGCATAATGCGAATTTCAAGTGCTCTTGTACATTCTAGAATATACCTGGGTGTTACCATGAGTGGACGGCCTTGATACATACGAGGCAAGCTGGGCTAGTCGAGAAGCGTGTTGAACGACGCTCTCGCCTTTTCGAGACGATTCCATCGTTACAGTATCAGATGTTCATAGTGATAGAAAGTGGGTTGATGTAAGGTCTCGAGGCACAGACGGCCAGTGTGAATTCACAGTCACGGACAATCTCAGTCTCTGGCAGTACCTGCTACCTCTTTTCCGCCACACTGAAGAAGGCCGTCGCGGGTTTTTGTTCTTTTTGTAAATTTGTTGAGTATTTTATATAATTTACGTTAATGGGGTTGATGTCATGGACCAGCCATTCGATATCAACTATGACTTCAATAGTGTTGGTCCACGACCTAACAGTGCGTCCGGTGTTTATAGTAAAAGGCATTTTAACAAAAATCTGAATGTAGTGTTAGTATTTGGCGATTTTTACAAATTTTTGTGTGGCTAGAGGCCAAAAAGTGGAACAAAAGTTTAATAATAAAATTGCATGTTCAACGTGCGACATCTAATCAAAGAAAACATTAACAAAAATCTGAACGTATCGTACACTTTCGAAAACTTCAAAATTGTTGCCCTCAACGCCCAGAAATTCGTTCAAAAATCTCTGCCCCGTAACAGATTTTTAAGATTTTTACAAATTTTTGTGTGGCTAGAAGCCAAAAAGTGGAACAAAAGTATAATTATATTTTTTTCAAAAAAAAAAAATCAAAAAACCCGGAAGGCTGAGGATGGGTACAAGATGGTACCCGAAACATGTTCCAAATAAGGAAAAATAACATCTTGAGGTAAATTTAATTATAAATATTAAATGTAATATATACGGTATATATATATATATATATATATATTTAGTCACTTTCTGCTACAGTCCGTTTCTTGATGTATATAATACATTTAATATTTATAATTAAATTTACCTCAAGATGTTAATTTTCCTTATTTGGAACATGTTTCGGGTACCATCTTGTACCCATCCTCAGCCTTCCGGTTTTTTTGATTTTTTTTTTGAAAAAAAAAACCGGAAGGCTGAGGATGGGTACAAGATGGTACCCGAAACATGTTCCAAATAAGGAAAAATAACATCTTGAGGTAAATTTAATTATAAATATTAAATGTAATATATACGGTGTGTATATATATATATATATATATATATATATATATAACATCGGTTTATAGCGTCTGTCGTCGCTGTCCGATTTCCAGACTTTCTCTCCAATATTTTTTGTCCTGACAATGTTCTTCCGTCAGATTCCTCGCACTTAGAGCTTTTTGGATACTCTCTCCACATGATCGTCTGTGTCTTCGCCTCTTCCTCTTCTCCGGGGGTAACCCCATTCCATTATCCTTTTTTGGCAACCATTCTCCTCCCATCCGTTTAACATGTCCAAACCAAAATTAACTGTCTTCTGTCTATTTCGTCTACTACTGCGTGTTTCACATTTATAATTTCTCTAATCTGTTCATTTCTTGTTTTCTCTCGCCAGGATACTCTGCACGATCTCCTTAGTGCATCCATCTCTACAGCTGGTATTTTCCTTTTGTCCGCTTTTGTCATTCTCCAACTCTCAGCACCATACAACAGAATACTCTTGACGATAATATTGTATATTTATACTTTCCTTCCTCTAGTTATATGGTCTTGCCACCATACACTATTTAGCCATTTCATAGCCCTCCGTCCCATGCCTACTCTCTCCTTTATTTCATCTGTATCTCTGCTATCCTGCTTTATCTGTACTCCTAAATACTTATATGCCTGGAAATTTTCAATTTCTTCATTATTTTCCAATTGCAAGTTGGTTTCAATACCTCCCACGCATAAATACTTAATCTTTTCTAGATTTATTGACAGCCCCAGCTCTCGTATTCGTCTTTGATCTTCCGAGTCATATACTCCAAGTCCTCTTTGTCTTCTGCTACTAAGACCGGGTCATCCGCGAATTGTAATGTGAAATATGGGTTCCATCTATTGGAATTCCCATACCTCTGCACTTTCTTTTAGACTGTCGCAATACTGTGTCTATATATTTTTTGAACAATGTCGGGGAGATGCAACACCCTTGCCTTAATAATAATAAAATTTAATAATAAAATTGCATATTCCACGTCGGACATCAAATCAAAGAAAACGTTAACAAAAATCTGAACGTATGGTACACTTTCGAAAATTTCAAAATTGTTTGCCTCAAGGCCCAGAAATTTGTTCAAAAATCTCTGCCGCGTCACAGAGATTTTAAGGTGTAAAAATCCAGCCGCGTTTTAGACTAAAGTAAATTTTAACACAAATCCGTTTGTGTGGAATTTTTAGCGTTTACTGAATGATTCCTCTACAATAATTGTTACTTTACTAAATAAAAAATCGGTATGGAGAACCATACATGACTTCCATGTTCTAATTAATTATAAAATTATTTTTAACATGTAGGCCTACACTCAAAACGAAATCAAATATATCAGCATGCTTTTTGGTAAAAACGCTAAGAAAGATAATCAAAATACGAATTGTGCCTAGTTGTTAATATTTTAAAAATAAAGAATTAATTTGATTAAAATAAATTTTATTTAAACGAGGCGAAAGAAAGATAATACCGCCCAGCGTTTGTTATATGTGAATTTATGAAAACGAAAAATTAGTTTGTTTACGTAATCGTGGTGACACAGCATGGAACGATATCAATTGTTAATATTTTATTGAAATTTTTAAGTTTTCGGTCGAATAAGTTTATAACACCAATCAAAAAAATTACCCTTTCCTCTTCAACTACCCTTTTCATTTATGGATATTTCAACTACCTTTCTACAGTGGATTAATATGACCTTCTTTTTATGATACTTTATTTATCAAAATTAAGTACTTTACTCTTATTAAAACGTAAAACGTTGCAGGTAAACTTGTCCTTCCCCATAACCGATCTTCACCAAAATCAATAAGCCTTGAGTCCTCTACAACTCGGGCACATATGCAAAACATTAACAAAAAATCTAAACACACAGACACACAGACACCCAGAGACACACACAGACGCTTTTCGGAAAATTACTTTTCTTCATGTTTTGATTTGAGGGTTGTACAATCAGAATCGGCCTTCATGTCGAACACGATGTTTTCGCGACCATACTTCCACTTCGTTACGTAACATGGAAGTGACAATAGTAGGGTAATCGGGCTTTACAGGTAACTGTAAAGTTATGTAATATCGAACTTTATCCAACACTAAATGTATTCCGCTGAAAATATTGAGCGAGTTTTGCTGCTCAGGGAGCACACTAGTTTACACTGCGGAGTACAAGCTGTCTGATCGTCTATCCAGTACTGTTATATTTAAATTCAGTCTTGAAAGCACAAGGGAAGTCACGAAGCTTTTAGCTCACGTCGATAGTTATTATACATAATGATGTGTTTACATAATAATTAGTATTTACGGCAGCAGAAAATGACGGACAGTTGGGTTCCGCGCTGTCTAGTCGGTCTCAGCGATTAGCACAAGCAGTAGTAGTTCTGCCGTATATGGGTGTGTCTGCGGCCGTTAATGTCACACACATTATGAGACTTTCTTCTGTCTGCAGTCAGCTGTGTTACTCCTGTCGTCTGGCCTGGCCTTTACTGATTTCTTCATTTCTACACGACTTCTTCTTCTTCTTCTTACCTTGAGTCTTAAAATTTATATTAATCAATGGTGCAATATACTCATTACAACTTACAAGGTTTCGGATATTATGCACCGTAAGTTAAAATTAAGAAACACCACGACGTTTCGACCTCTATAGAAACAGAGGTCGCTTCAGGCGAACAAAAAATTAGTAGGCTACAATGATAAATCTGTCACTAACAGATAGATGTCGTCAAAACTACAAATTTTAGTTAAACAAGTATAGTGCTAAACTAATAATAATAATAATAATAATAATTATTATTATTATTATTATTATTATAGTTATTATTCTAATTATTATTATTATAAAACAGTACAGCGCATAGTGTGCGAATGAGGGCCTTCTGGCAGGAGAAAAATAGGAAATGATATTCGAGTTGTCCACAGCTGGCCTGTTCGTGTAATAAAATATCGGTATGGAGAACCATACATGACTTCCATGTTCTAAGATTTATATTTAAAATCATTTTCGAAATGAAATGTTTCCATAGAAACTACTTCTTTCCACTTATTGCTTCAGCCTTACCCACAGTACTGTCTGTGGTCACTAACGTATACCACCACACGTTATCGCACTCGATTTTCACTGATGATGGCAGTCGACGGCACTGCCTAAACGTCTGGTTTTGCAGAAAAAATTGGACTACGGCCAAACAGCCCGGGAAGGAATTTTAACAACAAACTACTACTTTGTTGCCGATCCCCTCCCCCTTCAACTATAATTTTCATTTATAGAAAATTAATCCCATCCCGTTCAACTAGCCTCTTCATTTATAGATATTTCATCTACGTTTCTACAGTGGATTATTAAGATCTTCTTATCAGGATACTTTATTTATCAAAATTAAGTACTTTACTCTTGTTACAACAAACAATGTTTCAGGTAAACTGCCCGTTTCCCGTAACCGATCTTCACCAAAAGCAAAAGGCCTTGAGTCCTCTACATCTCAGGCACGTATGCAAAAAATTATTTGATTCTGTTTGAATTTACGGCAGTTATCGTTCGTCATGGAAAAATTTCTCTTGTTACAACATAAAATGTTGCAGGTAAACTACCCCTTTCCATTAACCGATCTTCACCAAAATCAACAGGTCTTCAATTTAGGGATGTATGCAAAAACTTATTTGATTATGTTTGAATTTACGGTATGTTATCGATCGTCATAGACAAAATTAACCTTGTTATCACAGAAAACGTTGCTGGTAAACTACCCCTTTCCCTATCCCGATCTTCAACGAAAACAACATGTCTTGAGAACTCTACAATTCAGGGCTGTATGCAAAACATTATTTGATTCTGTTTGAATTTGCGGCTGTTATCGTTCTTCATGGAAAACGTTCTCTTGTTACAACATAAAATGATGCTGTTAAACTACCCCTTTCCCTTAACCGATCTTCACCAAAATCAACATACATTGAGATATCTAAAGCTCAGAGAGGTGTGCAAAACATTATTTGATTCTGATTGAATTTACGGCAGTTATCATTCATCATAGACAAAATTACCCATGTTAAAACATAAAACGTTGCAGGTAAACTACCCCTTTCCCTAACCCGATCTTCAACAAAAACAACATGTCTTGGGAACTCTACAATTCAGGGCTGTATGCAAAACATTATTTGATTCTGTTTGAATTTGCGGCTGTTATCGTTTCCCATAGAAAATACCCTAGTTAAAACATAAAATGTTGCAGGTAAACTACCCCTTGCCCTTAACCGATCTTCATCAAAAACAACATGTCTTTAGAACTCTACAATTCAGGGCTGCATGCAAAATATTATTTGATTCTGTTCGAATTTTCGGCTGTTATCGTTTGCCATAGAAAAAGTTACCCTTGATTAAAAACAAATGTTGCTGGTAAACTACCCCTTTCCCTTAACCGATCTTCACCAAAAACATTAGGTCTTGAGTACTCTACAAATCAGGACTGTATGCAAAATATTATTTGATTCTGTTTGAATTTGCGGCTGTTATCGTTTGCCATAGAAAAAAAATCTATAGACACAGACACTTTTCAAAAAATGACTTTTTTCATGTTTTGAGGGTAGTACAATCAGAATCTGCAATAATCTCGAACACGATTTTTTTTGCCATCACCATACTTCCATTTCCTTAAAGAACATGGAAGTAAAATCAGTACTCACCATTCCAACATTTTACAATGTCTCATGCAACAATTCAAGTTAAATTTGTCTACACCCAATAATAATGTCAAGCAACAGAGTACGCATTAAATATAACACAGCAATCGCTGTTCACAATACTTCGACAACCACTCGATTCGCACTAAACAAGTCGCTAACTGTAAACTGTCTGAAAAAGCCAGCCTCTGTCCCTTATAGGCTATACGCCGCGCAGGTGTTCCAGAATAACTTTCCGGCTTTACTGCGGCGTACCAGCATAATGCGTATTTACAAGTGCCCTCCATAACAATCTGGAAGGTACTTCCTGAAACGCTACATCTGTTCGGCTAGTCGAGGAACGGGTGGAAAGAAGACGCTCTCGACTCTTCGAAGAGTCGATTCACAAGTTCCATCGTAACGGTATGTATAACAAGTGGGATCAAATGGGAATGTGAACTTATGCCACACTGTACTGCTCCCTTCAAAGTAGTCTCAGTCGAATGTAAAACGATTAAGCCAGCCGTTTTGCAATCTTCAAAAAATATTTCAAGCATGCACTTTTTAGTACAGCCTTGAGCTCGCTTAGCTATTTTCGTTTTACTTCTTCAACGGTCGCAAAACGTCCTTTCGTAGAAATTATAGCTCTTCTTCAGCGGCGCGACAGCCCATTACTGAGTCACTTTAACATCCTCCGCCAGTTGTCCCGGTTAAGTGCAGTCGCTCTCCAGTTCCGGGTCCCAAGGATATGGCGCGCATCATAGTTCACACCGTCTTCCCAACGTAGTTTGGGTCTACCAACTCTCCTGGTGCCATAGATCTGTTCTGTGAGTGCCTTTCTGGGTATTTCATTCTCCCCCATTCTCATCACATGTCCAGCCCATCTGAGTCTACCAAGTTTTATAATTTTCACAATACCTGGTTCATTCAGAAGAGCGTTCGTTTCTTGTTTGGTCCTTTTTTCCTCCATTCACCTTCCACACAGTTTGGACTAAAAATACTGCGGAGGGTTTTGCGTTCATGAACCGGCAGGCTTGACTCAGACTTTCTAGAAATGGCCCAGGTCTCAGAACCATAGGTGAAAACTGGGCGGATCAGTGTTTTATACAGAAGCAGCTTGATTATTATAACTATTATAATTATAACTACTGGGATACATAGGGTGAATACGGCAGTTGCCGTGTCATCATTATGACGTTTCTTTTGCATAGCCTGGAAAAATTCTTAACAAGCTATGATGTGCGTCCAGGCGCATTATTGGGCTGCAATTTTCTTAAATTTCATTCTTCCGTAAATATGCCAGTTTTCTACAGATTCAGGCCCAGACGTTTTCGAGAGGTTCAGTCCGTAACAGTACGTATTACATAGACGATCAAACGCAAACGTGAATTTATGCCACAGTAAATCCTCGTTAAAACAATTTCCAATAAACACAGTGATTTGTAATGCTGTTTCTCTTCTTGCAGTACAACCAGTAAATTGCTGGCCGCTGGTATTATTAATTCTGCTGTTACACAAATGTAGCAAAGTATAATAATTTGTTTGTCGCTCCGTTGGTAATAAATTACCCAACTACTGCAACAGTATTCTGTTCTAATATTCACAATGAACCCATACGCTTACCTATGTAACACTACCCATCAATAATCACCTTCCTACCTTGCTCCGTACAAACAGATATAAGTATTTAATTCCCTGACTGTCCAGCCATAAACGGATAATTTAATGATTTTCCTTTTTTGTCGTTTTAAATTTCAAATGACGTTAGTGGAAGCGTTTTTACTTCCATGTTCCTTAAGGAAATGGAAGTATGGTGATGGCAAAAAAAATCGTGTTCGAGATTATTGCAGATTCTGAATGTACTACACTCAAAACATGAAAAAAAGTCGTTTTTCGAAAAGTGTCCGTGTGTGTGTCTGTCTGTCTCTCTCTGTGTGTGTGTGTGTGTGTGTGTGTGTGTGTGTGTGTGTGTGTGTGTGTGTGTGTGTGTGTGTGTGTGTGTGTGTGTGTGTGTGTGTGTGTGTGTGTGTGTGTGTGTGTGTGTGTGTGTGTGTGTGTGTGTGTGTGTGTGTGTGTGTGTGTGTGTGTGTGTGTGTGTGTGTGTGTGTGTGTGTGTGTGTGTGTGTGTGTGTGTGTGTGTGTGTGTGTGTGTGTGTGTGTCTTTCTTTCTGTAGTTTTTTTTCTATGGCAAACGATAACAGCCGCAAATTCAAATAGAATCAAATGATTTTTTGCACACAGCCCTGATTTGTAGAGTACTCGCGACCTATTGTTTTTGGTGAAGATCGGTTGAGGGAAAGGGGTAGTTTACCGGCAACGGTATTTTTATCAAGGGTAATTTTGTTTGTTTAGCAAACGATAACAGCCGCAAATTCAAACAGAATCAAATAATGTTTCGCATGCAGCCCTGAATTGTAGAGTTCTCAAGATCTGTTGATTTTGGTGAAGATCGGTTTAGGGAAAGGGGTAGTTTACCAGCAACGTTTTATGTTTTAACAAGGGTATTTTCTATGGCAAACGATAACAGCCGCAAATTCAAACATAATCAAATAATGTTTTGCATACTGCCCTGAATTGTAGAGTTCTCAAGACCGTTTGTTTTTGGTGAAGATCGGTTAAGGGAATAGGGTTGTTTACCAGCAACATTTTATGTTTTATCTAGGGTAATTTTTTTTTACGAACGATAACTGCCGTACATTAAAACAGAATCAACTACTCTTCTGCATACCTTATTGGATTATACAGAACTCAAGGTTTGTTGATTTTGTTGAAGATCGGTTAAGGGAAAGGGATAGTTTACCTGCAACGTTCTATGTTTTAACAAGGGTATTTTTTTTTATGACGAACGATAACTGCCGTAAATTCCAAGAGAATCAACTAATGTTTTGCATACAGCCCTGAATTGTAGAGTTCTCAAGACCTATTGTTTTTGGTGAAGATCGGTTAATGGAATAGGGTAGTTTACCAGCAACGTTTTATGTTTTATTAAGGGTGTTTTCTATGGCAAACGATAACAGCCGCAAATTCAAACAGAATCAAATAATTGTTTGCATACAGGCCTGAATTGTAAAGTACCCAAGACTTGTCGTTTTTGGTGAAGATCGGTTAAGGGAAAGGGGTAGTTTACCAGCAACGGTTTTTTATCAAGGGGAATTTTTTTCTATAGTAAACGATAACAGCCGCAAATTCAAACAGAATAAAATGATGCTTTGCATACAGCCCTGTATTGTAGAGTTCTCAACACCTATTGGTGTTGGTGAAGATCGGTTAAGGGAAAGGGGTAGTTTACCTGCAACATTTTATGTTTTAACAAGGGTAATTTTTTATATGACGAACGATAACTGCCGTAAATTCAAACAGAATCAACTAGGTTTTTGCATACCTTTTTGAACTAAAGAGAACTCAGGGTCTGTTGATTTTGTTGAAGATCGGTTAAGGGAAAGGGTAGTTTACCTGCAACATTTTATGTTGTAACAAGAGAAGTGTTTCCATGACGAACGATAACTGCTGCACATTCAAACAGAATCAAATATTTTTTGCATGCTTCCCTGAATTGTAGAGGACGGAAGGGCTGTTGATTTTGGAGAAGATCGGTTAAGAGAAAGGGTTAGTTTACCTGAAACATTTTATGATTTAACAAGAGTAAAGTACTTAATTTTTATAAATAAAGTATCCTGATAAGAAGCTCATAGTAATCCACTGTAGAAACGTAGATGAAATATCTATAAATGAAGAAGTTAGTTGAACGGGGTGGGGGTAATTTTCTATTATTAAAAATTATAGTTGTAGGTGGGGGGGAGAATTTTTTATATGTGTACTACGTTATCGGCAACAAAGAAGTAGTTTTTTGTTAAAATTGCTTCCCGGGCTCTTTAGCCGTAGTCCAATGTTTTCTGCAAAACCAGACTTTTCGGCAGTGCCACCGACTGCCATCATCGGTGAAAATCGAGTGCGAAAACGTGAGGTGGTATACGTTAGTGACCACAGTACTGTGGTTAATGCTGAAGCAATAAGTAGAAAGACGTAGTTTCTATGGAAATATTTCATTTAGAATATGATTTTAAATATAAATCTTAGAACATGGAAGTCATGTATGGTTCTCCATACCGATATTTATTATTAGGGTCAGTTGAAAAGTTCGCGGAGCGACATCTATAGCTCAGTGATAGAACTAAAATATTTCGTGTGCTGAAAGACGTAATTTCGCGTGAACACCTGTTAATTTCTAGATATATCTGTCAAATTATTCACTTTTTACCAGCTGTATGAAAATTTCCTGTAACGCGTGTTTTTAAAATGCACAAAATCAAATATCGTGTTGTGATGAATTCTCCGTTAAAAATGTTTTAGCGCCAATGGAAAATCAAAACGAAATTGTAAATGTGTCAGGAGAAGCTGCGCCATCATAAACAACGATAAGTGGGGCACACTCGAGTTTAAACGTGGTCGTACAAGCACTGAAGACTGTCCCAGCAGTGGACGTCTAAAAAGTGCAACAAAAAATTGCATTATTGAAAAAAATTTCATAGGGTGTTGGAAGACCGCAGACTGAGGAGTGGATGACTTTGCTGAAATCATAGGGATCTCGTATCTGCGTGTGCATCATACTTTAACTAAAGAACATGGTGTGAAAAAACGTTGTGCAAGATGGCTGCCGCATCTGGAGTTGTTGCACTTTTTGGAAGTCCTGTGCTGGCGGGGGGGGGGGGGATCTTCAATGATCGTACGACCACGTTCAAACTCCTCAAGTGCCTATTTACAAACCATTGGTTTTGAAGTCGCAGCATCTAATGACACGTTTACAATTTCGTTCTGAATTTCCGTTGGCGCTAAACAATTTTTACCAAAGAATCACACCACGATGTTTGATTTTGTTCGTTATTCAAAACACGCGTGACACGTCAATTTTAAACAGCTTTTAAACAAGGAATAAATTGATAGAGAGATTTGGAAATGAACAGGAGTTCACATAAAATACAAATCTTGCAGCATACGAAAAATTTTATTTTCACCGCTAAACTACAGAAGTCGCTCCGCGAACTTTTCAACTGAACCTCGTATTTATTTTTCATTTATATTGTGTTGTATGAGTGCGTGACATTTCGACCACGTCATAAAAGAAGGTTCACAGCCTATAACAAATAAGGTCAGAAATAAACAGTTAATAGCATTAATAAACAAGTAAACGGTTGATTAATATTTAATTGTGTAACTAATTTATAGCCATAATTTATTCACTTGTAGTTAATATTAAATGGTCAATATCAATTATTTTTCTTCACGCTGCTCTTCTTCAGCCATGTATGCGCTTGGATATACAAAGAGTGCATACAACACGAATTTTGTAAAGTGTGCGGACAGTGGTACACTCTGATACTTCAGGATAGACGGTGAAATCACAAACATTTGACACGCGAAATGTTCGGCGGAGACCACATCGGAATATGGGAGAGGGATGGAGGAGAGACAGTGAATATTTTTCGTTTAGACCATATTATCAAATCCATTATGTTGAAGAAGCACCTTTACGTTTTTGCAAACTGATTCCCATCACACTTTTCCAGGCTTTGGATTGCCAAAATGATGAGATTGATTTTGATTTGGCGTGTTTAAAAATAGCTTTCAGGTTTTTTCTCACATTTTTGTATTTTTGTTCTTTTATATAATTCATTTTTATATTTTTTGTGTAAATATAGTAATTGTTCTTTATGAAGCCTGGCTGCCTTGTATTTTCTAAACTCTTCTAAGACACAGGTGTGACATGGAGCGTTGTCCTGAAGTAATATGATGGTTTTCGCTAGGTTTCCCGCCGCGTCTGTAGGATGGCCGCACGCAATTTATCCAGGACACTGCAGTAGTAGCTGGCTTTCACTGTGGACCCTTGCTGAACATAATCGACGTGGATGATTCCTTCCGCATCACCAAACACAATCACTTTGGCAGTGGATTTCTGCTGTCGAAATTTTTTTGTGCCTTGCGTGAACCCGTGTGTCGCCACTGCATTGTTTGCTGTTTGGTTTCTGGATCGATTAGACCACGTTTCATCGACAGTCAAGAAACGGCTCAAAAAATCGGAGGAATCACGTTCAAAACGGGCCAACATTTTGCGTGTGAAACAAGCTCACGATCTTGCTTCTATTATTATTATTATTCTCGTCTGTACAATGTTTACGCATTTTCCGGAACCAAATGTTACAGAAGTGATTGAATTCTCATCTTCCATTGCTGCTTGTCCATCCATAGATCTTCTTTAATTTCTCGTTCCCTCAATACAGTATGAATTTCTTCTATCCAGGTGATAGGTGGTCTTCCTCTTTCCCTTCTTCCTGGTGGGGTCCATAACTCTCCTTCTTCCATTCCATAACTCTCCTTGTCAATCTTTCCTGTGCCATTCTTTTCGTGTGTCCATACCATTGTAATTTTTTTTTTTGTTTGGACAAAATCAACAATTGAATTTTTCACGTTCATTCTGTCCTTAATGACTTCATTTCTAATTTTCTCACGTCTGGATACTCTTGCAGAACGTCTCCAAAAGTCCATCTCTTTTCTGTCATTAATTTTGTTCTTGTGTGTTTATTAGTAGTCCAAACTTCTGAGCCCGTAAGTCATGATACTTCTAACAATGGTTTTAAATATTTTGGGTTTAGTTTTTGCTGTAATTTGCTTACGACGTCGCTTCTGATGGGCGTAAATACAGAGTATTTACACCACGGTGTTTAATTTGCAACTGAAGCACATACGAGGGACGTCCAGAAAGTAAGAATACAACACTTGTTAAAAATCGAAAAATGAATATATTTTAATGAAATTTACAGGGTGTGTGCCAAAATATGTTATCATTTCTCCACATAATCGCCGTTGAGGTCAATGCACTTTTGAAGCCTGGGCACCAGCTTTTGTATACCCTCGTCGTATACCTTCCGCTCCACCTCCTTAAGCCACTTTTTCACAGTCTCCATGACCTCCTCGTCGTCCGAAAATCGCTGTCCACCCAAGAACTACTTCAATTTGGTGAAAAGATGGTAATCCGAGGGTGCCAGGTCCGGGGAGTAGGGTGGGTGAGTCACAATGTCCCATCCAAACGACACGAGCAGGTCCTGAGTGAGCCGGGCGGTATGGGGTCTGGCGTTGTCATGAAAGAGTGACACACCACGAGTCAGCATTCCCCTCTTTTTTTTCTTTGACTTTTTGTTTCAACTTCTTTAGGGTCTCACAATATGCAGCAGCATTGATGGTGGTCCGTTTGGGCATGAAATCGACCAACAAGATCCCGTTCCGGTCCGAAAAGACGGATGCCATGATTTTCCTCTGTGAAGACTGAACTTTGAATTTTTTGGATGTTGGCGAATGGGTATGGCGCCACTGCAGAGACTGTCTTTTCGACTCAGGAGTATAGTGACACACCCACGTTTCGTCCCCAGTCACAATTGAGTCGAGAAAGGATTCACGTGAGGAAACGAATGTCTGAGCGAATCTCACACCTGCGGTACGTGGAGCAAACGGGGGACGAACTGGTTGACGTGTTAAGCTGCTGCGACGACATTTCGTAACGGACTGAGGCGCTCGATGTCTCATTTTGACCGTTAAGAACCCGTCTACACGTCACGGGTGCCACCTTTGAAAAAAAAATTTCCCTATGTCCTACAAAGCCCTTGTATTCTTACTTTCTGGACGTCCCTCGTACATGAATCACTTTATCAGATACTCTAATTGTACTAATCTATCTGCCCCCCTTCCACGTTAGATCGGAAACTTTTCAAACGTCCCTAGTATTTATACTTATTTGTATATTTATACCATCTTCACATTGTTACGTCATTACATAACGTCCTACATGTGTCTCGGCTATCCCAGCAGTACCCAGCTGTAATGTTGTGTGCGTACGTGACACTTGACATGCGTTCACAAGGCTGTTCCAGACTTCATCGGTCCGCACGCACTGTGTTCAAGGCCGCAAACAATTGCGCTCTAGTGTTTTCTAGTAGCGCTGACGCGTATTATGGATTATTCTGGAATCTCAGCGGTTTATTAATATAACCACATTCATCGACGCTTAGTTTCAGTTTTAGTGGCGGTTTATTCAAGTGAGTTTCGAGTTATTGTCGGGCGATTTACACGGAGTATTAGTGAAAAGTGATTATAGTGCGGTATTCTTTATAGTTGACATTATTATTCGTGTGGACAGATTAACTTGAATTATTGCACGAGTATAATCTTATTAAATAACCTGTTGATCCTTATTCTGATAGTTCCTATCCGTTTCGGATGTTGGATATCATACAGGTATATTAACATTTTGCACTGCTGTACGGAATAAGTCAGTTGTATTCATGCCAAACCAGGTCCTTAAATTTCTCAGCCGTGAGATTCTCGGTCGCCCAACCCCTCTCTTTCCAAGTACTTTTACCTGTAGTACGTACTTCATTAAGTAAAATCTCTGTTCATTTCTCATGAGATGTCCCAGGTACTGAAGCTTTCTTATCTTCATTGTGTTAATAACTACTCTTTCATTGTTCATCTTTCTAAGAACTTCAACATTAGTTATATGTGATGTCCATGAAATGTTCAGTATTCTATGGTTATAGCCACATTTCGAAAGATTCCACAGTTGTGGCTTCAGTAAAAGTCCAAGGTTCTACACCGTAGAAGAGGACCGAGGATACGTAGCAGCGTAAAAGTCTCATCTTTGTGTTTATTGTAAATCGTGGCTTTTGAATAAACTGCTGATTCTAGTGTACACTGCTCTTGCCTTTTCAATTCTGCTCTTTATTTCCTGAGAGTGGTCCCATTGTTCATTGACTGTAGTACCAAGATATGTAAATTTGCTTACACGTTCAACTGCCTTTTGGTTTATATTAAGGGTAGAATTTGTGAACTTGTTCTTAGATACAATGATTAGCTTCGTTTTATTAACATTGATGTCTAGACCATATCTACGGCTGATTTCTGTCACTCTATTCATTAGTTGTTGCAGCCCCTCTAAGCTATCTGCGAATATGACGGTATCATTCGCATAAGTATGTTATTTATTCTTTCACTGTTCAGAGAGATTCTCACATCACATTCATCTAAAGCTTCTCTACAAATACCTTCAGAGTAGATGTTGAATAAAAGCGGAGATAGTATACATCCTTGCCTTACTGCACGCAGAATCTGTATCTCTTCAGTTTTCTCTTTATCTACTCTAATCACTCCAGATTGGTTGATTAACCTGTTAATTGTGACTAATTGAAGCTGGTTTTTTAGTGACTTCATTGGTGTCTTGTATTTTGTTTCCACTGCACCATACGACGATCAGTTAGACCGTCGTAACAATATATTCCGTGCGCAAACATTATTAGTTTTGCAAACGTTATTCAGTTTGAAAAACGAGCTCTGCTTTGCTCTGGATGGAAAAATCATTAAATTACACGATTATCGCTGGACAGTCCACAGTCGCGGAATTATTAAATATTTATCTGGATTTATATTGGTTACAAAGCAGGTGTTTATCGCTGACACCCTCAGCTATGTGCGACTGTATTCATTGTAAATATTAAAACATAACGATACTGTTCCAGCAGCAGCAGGATAATTTATCTGGGAGCGTTTAATTGGGGGGGGGGGGCAACAAACAGATTATTATTATACTTTGCTGATCACAGTGCATACGGTAGAATTAATAACACCGCGCTGCCGGCAATTTACTGATTGTACTGACCGTAGAAAAAAGCAGCATTACAAATCACTGTGAGTTTATTGGAAATTGTTTTAACGAATACTCGCAGTACTATCGTCAGCTATGTGATTCAAGTAAAAAAATATACATTACATTCGCAAACGTATAGAAATATGTATATAAACAAAATTTAATCCACGATCTTCAAACTTACATTGTAGTATAATAGAAAATCGCGTAATACACATAAGGACGACTTACTCGATTATCTGTGCATCATATAGGTCTAAAATTTTAAACGATTGTCACTAACACGGGTAACAACACCACATAAAAACAGTTTTTTAATCGGACACTTGTAGCGGTGGAAATTGCAAAACTGCACGATTTTGTTTTTTAACAAACCGCGTACATTTTCATAAATAATAAGTAGTCTATTATGTATGAGTAAACTGTACGTAAAATCGTTGTTTGAGAGGTTGGAAGTTGGAGGGGGGGGGGCAAAACATTTAATAAGCCTAGGACGCTGAAACCTTAAGTGAGGCCCTGTGTACAGGCATAATTTCTTGTGATAACTATCAGCCCCCCTGTAACTGTACAGTACCTACGATATCTTGGCAGCTGTACGAACCACTTTTCAGTTTCTAGCCGGCAGGGACGCCGCTAAGGTCCTTGCCGCCCGTGTGCAGTTTTACCTTTGCCACCCTCCTGAATATACTTTTCATATCCCTACTTTTCCAAACTATTTAATTCTATTTTAGTTAAAATTTGATACATACATAAATAATAAAATTGACGAAAAAAAATATATTTTTAAAAAACTTATTTAGCTGAGTACTTACATGATATAACTGGAAGATGCTCGTAGAAGTGTTGAATACATTTTCAAAAATATAATAGTTTATATTGCACTGTCGTCTATTCAGAATTGTTATAACACTATAGTTTATTAAAGAGTGCTTTTCAAGCTTTGGTTTCAGAAAATTTTTAGTAACATTTGTCACTTAGTTTCATTTAGTAGTAGTAACAGCTAAAACTTTTCATAACGCACCACTTCTGTTGTCGTTCAATTTTCGGCTTTCTTTTTTGTTTATATTGAAATCCCGACAACCGTTTCGTTTTTCTGTCAGACGTTTTGATAATATTACGAATATAAACCGTATACAAATACGATGCGTCTTAGAATTACACCGCCAGACCGTGACCAAAAACAAGACCGTACTTTGAAAACAAGACTGCTGTTGTTTTGAGTACAAGTTGACAGTCCTAAAGCCAAACAAACAAAACAGTTAACAGTTCGTCAAAATAAAACATAAATAATTTCTTATCTTATCGGGTAGGTACTTTACAGTTTACCAGCGTCGACATGCACGCGCCTGTCTACAAGACCACAAAGAGGTCGCAGCTATAATTCAGATATAAATGTCGCGCGCAACAATACCTATAAGCTTTCTTGGCAGTCAAAACAAAGGCTGATGGCTCCAGTACACTGCGGCAATGCTAACAAAACAAATATCAAGAACGACTCAATAAACGATAATGTCATATACCTAGACCTAGTCGGTATTAATTGTTTTAATTATTTTGCAATATCTGCTGATGAATTACGGCCACCCGTATGCTGTGTACATTTCGCACATATGTTAGCGGCGGCCCTGCTCTCCGGATAGAAACCACTCTTTCAATAACATGGTAAGGCATTCGGTAATGTCTACGTATGGTGTACTGTTAGAAAACCTTGTATATTCTGTAGGTACTCAAATTCTCATAGTCCGTTTGCGTAGCTTTCGTCGGTTACCTTTATTGAATCCATCCGGCTGCAATCTATTTGGTTTTTTAACATTTTCTTCTTTTCCAATGAATGGGGAGTTGGCCCATTGGATTAACCCCCAATCTGGAGGACCAGGCAATTTTAAATCAAGGTTTACTTCCTTTAGCCTTTGATAACATTAAATCAACCATTATGTTGAACAACACAATATTGGAGCACGTTACTGAATTTTGTTACCTGGGTAGCATAGTTACAAGTGGGAATAAGTGTCTGGCAGAGATTAAGAGGAGAGTAGCTCTGGCAAAACAAGCATTCCAGAGCAAAAGGAACTTATTAACAAGCAACCATATTAGTATTGAAACAAGGAAAAACTTTGTTAAGGTATTTGTATGGAGTGTTTTAACTTACGGGTGTGAATCATGGACCTTAGGGAAGGTGGAGAGTGACAGACTTCAAGCAATGGAGATGTGGATTTGGCGGAGAATGACAAAAATTAGTTGGACAGATAGGAAGACGAATGAACAGATCTTAGAGGAAATAAATGAGAATAGAAGACTGCTTAGGAGTATAGAGGTGAGGAAAATTAAGTTGATAGGGCATGTGATCAGACATAGTGCTTTTTTAACTAACATCTTTGAGGGCAAAGTAGTGGGGAAGAAGCCCAAAGGAAGACCAAGAACTGCATACTTCCGCAGCACAATGAGTGTCGTGAATAGTCGGTCCTATGGAGAAATGAAGAATATCGCAAGGGATAGAGTGACGTGGCTACAGCGACAAGGCATTGCATTTAGGAGTTAAAAAGCCTTAGATAAACCAATATCCAACTGGAAGGGAGCAGCTGCTAGTTTTGGTCCGCCTCGGGCATTTTATTTCCCCGGTACCCTAAATATCTGATAAGCATTACCATATCCGCCACCTGGGGAGGCGCCTGATGGGAGACTAGCAACTCCGTACGGGAGTTGGAGCAATAAACGGATAAGAACAAAGTTAATGACAGCAGACATGGACTTTTGCAGACGTTCGCCAAGAGTATCCAGACGTGAGAAAATTATAATTGAAGGCATTAAGGACAGAATGAATGTAAAAAATTCAATTGTTGATTGTACCCAAACAAAAAAATTACAATGGTATGGACACACGAAAGGAATGGCACAGCAAAGATTGCCAAGGAGAGTTATGGAATGGACCCCACCAGGAAGAAGTCGAAAAGAAAAAGACCACCTATCACCCGGATAGAAGAAATTCATACTATATTGAGGGAACGTGAAATTGAAGAAGATCTTTGGATGTACAAGCAGCAGTGGTGGATGAGAATTCAATCACTTCTGTAATCTTTGGTTCCGGAAAATGTGTAAACAGCCGGAATAATAAGAATAACTGTTGGAAAACAAAATGAACATCAATTTTATCGCAACAGTCGGCAACGGACGTAACGTCACACTAAGATGCACTGTTAATGTGTAAACAAACAGAGGAAATCCAGTCTGTCGTTTGTTGTTCTTTGTTTTTCCACAAACAAACAATGTTATCGTGACGATAATTAAAAGCATAATAATGATTGCGTCCAAGGTCTAATGAATGACCAACTAACAATTACTTTATAATCAGCCTTGAGTTTATGCAGATAATCGCTGGGAAACGCGCCCGTATTTATTGCTCAAACTCTCCTTTCGCAGTAAACTATACAGCTATACCAAGTAGTCTACGGACGTGGATGTTCGTAATTCAGTAGTGGGAAAACGCGTCATTATTTAACATAATATTAATGGAAAGGTGACTATTTAAAACGCTTCGAACAAGTGGCCAAACTTGACGGTGCTCTGGAGAAGGGATTAGCTTGAAGATTGGACTCATATATTCAGATGTTAGTTAATCTTCTTCTTCTCTTCGTCTCCACCTCACGGAGTAGGCACTTTGCCTGTTCCGTCTTCACAGAGTATCTCTCCATCTCGCTCTCGGTCTTCTTACATCTCTTGTACCAAAGTGTCTATATCGAAACTCAACCTTAGATACTTTTTCATTATACAGTCGAACCTCTACCTTTAAACTCACAGAGATGTCTTGCGCTAAATTTAATGGCATTATTTTTACAAAACATTGAGTAAAAATTACTGTATGTTGATATGCAGTATGTGTCACCATTTCGTTATATAGAGGTATGAATACGTTAAATAGAGGTAAATTTATACATACAGTAGTTTTATTACAACGTCACGGTGCAGTAAAAAAATTCGTAAAATCGAGGTTTTCGTAATATCGAGGTTCGTTATAAAGAGGTTTGACTGTATTATAGTCTCCAAGTCACGTATATAAGTATTTAATTGTAGTATTTGTAAACAATTGGTTACTCACCGTCTTGAGACTTCTTTAAACTTCCAATAACAACGCGTTTCGAGGATAATTCCTCGTCATCAGGTTATATAAACATGATATCGATGAGTCGCGACGTAGCGTGAAGTGCTTTGTGATGTTTGGTAATAATTTTTGATTTTTTGAGACGGCTTCTCCTGAAGGATTGATGTTTTTATAACCTGGTGATAAGGATTTACCCTTAAAACGCGTTCTTATTGGAAGTTTAAAGAAGTCACAAGACGGTGAGTAACCAAGTGTTTACGAATACTACAATGAAATACTTAGATACTTGACCATCCTCCATTCTGTCCAGATGCTGTAATCATTCCCTGCGATATGTGTGGATCTCGTCATTTATGGAGAACACCTGTAGCTCCTCTCTAATAGCCTCATTGCGCAAAAGATCCTGACTCTATTGTAAAGAATTCGAGTAATTCATTACTCTGGAAAGTTACCAGCACTTCGCAGAGGGTTACGTGACAGGACTGCTGACGTAAGCCTAGCCATCATGCGTACTATCCCCACATGAGGGGTTGCTCCATCCGCCCATCTCTGACCGTTAGAGTCACGGATCGCGCCATGGTACGCGCATCCATATCATCTCTGAAAGTTGGGGACGAGATGTCCATACGGACTTCAATGTGAAGGTTTCTCCTTCCCTCCTACATCCTCTGCCGTTGCCAAAATGACGGGCCATCCCCCTTTTGGGGACAATTTCTTACCCCAAGTGCCCGAGACTGGCCTAACCTCTCCCTGCAATAACAAGCAGAGGAGCAACAGCTTATACCGGCTGTCACTCGGTCTCCAGAGCCGCGTCAACCGTCCGTAGGCGTTGCCCGTCCTCCACCCCGAGAAGGTGAGGTTGGATATTTCCCTTCATGGAGGAATGAGACCAAAAGGCGTTACTTGTCCTCTCCAGTAATGTTATCTTTAATTTTTGATACATCGCATGACGTTTCTACATCACAGTTCTTCATTTTCGTCATCACATTTTTCAATTATATTAGCCTACTAATTATTTCGTGACCTTCACTGTGGACAACGAAACTTTATTTTCTTTCTTCTGATGATCCTTGAAGAAACATTGTGAATAGACAGTTACAAATAAACAAATAACAGGATAATTCTCTAGTAGTACACATATAGTACATAGTAATATACGTACAGGTCGGTGGAAATTTACGCGCGGGTGTGTGTGTGTGTGTGTGTGTGCGAGAGAGAGAGAGAGAGAGAGAGAGAGAGAGAGTGAGAGAGAGAGAGAGAGAAAGCGGTAAATACACCACAAAGTCAGCAGCCTGGAAGATGCAACGAAGCAACAGATGTATTATTATTAATATATTTAACTATGTAGAGGTAGGTAGCGGCTAGGCACTGATTCGACTGCCAGCTGATTGTGGGCGCTCTCTCTCTCACTCACTCTCTCTCTCTCTCTCTCTCAAGGCCGTTTGTTACACATTTCGCAAACCGGAAATACTATAACTGGCCGCCACCGCCGCGCAGCGATTTCAAACAAAATGAACGTTTCAATAGGTTTAAAGCCTTCCTTCTCCCACTCCTGTCGTGTCCTGTCTAGCCAAACACGCAGTTTTTACCTTGTGCGCGTCTGTCTTTACCATACCTTACTGCGTTCTTTACTCTCTCTCTCTCTCTCTCTCTCTCTCTCTCTCTCTCTCTCTCTCTCTCTCTCTCTCTCTCTCTCTCTCCCTCCCGCCCACCATCCTGCTGTCCTACACCTCTCTCTTCAGTTTTCAACTACGAAGTTATCCACTTATCTGTGTAGGGGTGCCGATCACCCCCCCCCCCCAACCACTATGACGCTTCCCCCTAATTTTATAAAAAAATCCCCCCTTTTTCTGACAAGACCTTTTCTCTCTTTTACAGTAAAATTTCTTACCTAATCGAGGAAAGGTCGAGGCTTTCTAACTCAAAACTATTACAAAATATTACATTTTACCGAAACGATATATTGATTGTAGTGTAGGTAGTTGTAAACTAAAAAAAAAATAATGGTTTCTAATAATAGATCACAAATAAATATTTTCAGTAAAACATGATTTGTTTTACAATACCAGTACTCTATGACTTTATTGAACAGATAGGCTACTTAGTTTTGCAACTTAAACGTCTCACTTAAATCTGTTTTTATCGCTAAAATGCTATACAAATTTCAGTCTGTTTTTGGATCTTTCGTAGTGTACTAAAATGTAGCACAAAGCAAGATAAATAAAAAAAGGATGTTAGCACTCGGGGGAGTGCCGACAGAAGTGAAAACTTTTATACTCAGGCCTGGAGAAACGCTTTGTGCATGGAAAAAACATTGAATTTAGTGGTATTACAAAATTGCTATGAAATATCTACAACTGAAAATTATGAAAAATATTTTTTTTAAATAAAATTTAATTAAAACAATGTAAAATTTAATCTTAATCAATTATAATTTTCAAATAAAAATATAAAAATTAAATTTTCGTTATGATAAATTTGTGAAATTATTATTTAAAGTATCCATATTTATACCAAAAGTAATAACAAATTAAACATGATAATGTGTATATAATATAATGTAAAATATATCCTGATATATTTTGATAATTTTATATTTGATATAGTTTTGGTATTTTATGAATCATTCTATGACACTAATTATTTTGGAAGGAAATGTTAAAGTTCTATAGTATATACATAAGTAAAAGTTTCTGATAATTTTATAGTTTAAAAATTTTGAAATAATAAATGATTATATAATATAATAGAAATCAATGTATAAGCATTAATTTTTTTCTCTAATAACGTTGATATACAAAGACAAAGATCTTACTATATATCCTGATATATATCTTATTTTATTATAAAGCATATACAGTAAGTCCTCGATTAACGTCGTAGTTACGTTCCGGAAAACCGCGACGTTAACGACGAATCTTAAGCGACTTAGTCTATGTCAAGCACAATACTGGAACCTAACCTATAAAAGTTACGTGTTTTCTTATGGGGAAAAATGTTTCGATTAACGTCGTTTCGGTTAACATCGCGGTTTTCCGGAACGTAACTACGACGTTAATCGAGGACTTACTGTACTTGATAGCGATATACATTCAAAGAGAGAGGGAACCGCCTATACTCTCTGTATATGTATAAGCTGATGACTTACCGTAACGAAAAAAACCGATGAGATGCTGACGCGAAACTATGTTTTTCTCCATACAATAAAAAGTGTTTCTCCAGGCCCGCGTATAAAAGTTTTCATTTCAAAAATATAAACACAAAGTTCTATTGCACACTGTACTTTATGAACACACTAAATAAAAAATAAAATATATTTCAAAATTACATTATTATAATATGAACAATGTAATATTTTGGGTCTAATATACGTGTCCGTTATAGACTTTTTATAGTTTTGTAAAATTGGGGAAGATTTTTCATGCAATAGTAAAAAAAAATCCTCCCCAAAAATTTTCTAAATGGTGACACGATCCCCCATACCTGAAGGCCCACCTATATTTGTGAATTTTACATCATTATCATGTTCAGCAAGGATTAAACCAAAAAGTAGTTTCTTTTGGTCCTAAGGACATAGACTAGAGCTGGTCACTTAACGCTTCTTCAGACGTATAGCCTATTACTAATCCGGTTTAACAAAATTCAACTTTTTTCGACCCTCTGATCGTCGTTCCGTTCATTTCTCCCCCCCCCCCTTAAAACAAATTAAGATCAACAAATCCGAGCTCTGATGGAAAAACTAAGTATTACTGCTGACACCATTATGTGTGAATGCAAGCATTCGTTGTGAATATGAAAACACATTTGTGTTGCTGTAGAGTAATTTATCACGGGAGCAGCATTTGGTGGGGCGACAAACAAGTTATTATACTTTGCTAGAAATTCGTATACAGCAAAATAAATAACAAAAATGTGGTAATTTAATGATTGTGCTGGGAGAGAAGAAAAACTGCTTTACAAATCATAGTGTTTGTCAGTGGCTGATTTCTAAAACTATAGGTGCCGGAACGCATCAATTAAAAAGTTTTACAGACACAAATAGGTTTATATTTTATATTAGCTCGAGATCTTGTTCACTAAGCAACAGATTTTCAATAGATTTTTTTCACTGCCTCATAAAATTTTTCAGGGTCTACGGGATTATTGTTTTTCCTACCTTACTTTTTTTGAAGCGGGACTCCGAAAAAAAGTTAAGTTTTGTACTGCTTTCAGGGCCATAGAATAATGGGGGCCTGGTACTGATTTTCTGCTTTCAAATAAAGAAGCTGTAATTTTCAGTTTTTGGTTGGAAAAGCCTAGACTAACGATTCTGCAAAAAAAAAAAAAAAATAAACGTAAACTTAAACCAATAACATCATAATTTTTTTCCAATTTTGGCCAGGTATCGTGAAAGAAGAATTTCGACGAAACCGAAACACCGAAGCATGATAATGTTTTTAGGCTTTTGAAACGTATACGGTAATGTGCATAAACTGCAGACTCTCCTGTTCAGCGATGTTCTATGTTGATATTTACTATATAACAAACATTATCATGTTAAAACGACAGAGACCGAAGATTTCTAGACTGTGGGGAATCGAAAGTGTGGAAAAAATGCAGTGTTAACATCACCTGGAGCGTTACATTTTTCGATGACGTTACACATTTTGCATCACGCATTTTGTGGAATGACCCCCAGCCTAAAAATATTATCATGTTAAAAAATGAACGATAGCAGTTAAGCTAAAGATTAGTGCTGGTGCTTGATTTTGACAATTGTTTAGTTTTTTTTTAGTGGGGCTGATGAGTGGCACAATTTAAAAGGTAGTAGTAAATTTTTGTAATAAACAAGTTTTTATTTTCGTATATTTTTTTCGGTAATTTATTTTTGGATGCAAGAGGTTCCGGAACGCCGTTCGGGCGCGTTCCCCCTGAAATCAAGCCCTGGTGTTTGTTGGAAATTGTTTTTAAGCAGCAAAGACTGTGCTAAAGTGCAGTGATTCCCAACTGGCGGTCCGTCCCACTCAGGCCTCATTTATACTTCCAGGTGACGTCACCCGCAGCTGTGGTATTATACATTGTTGAGAACGTGTTTGTTTATACTCTTGCGAAGTGGCGTGCGACTCCTCGGTGACGCTTCCTCTCACCACCTGTCGCTGTAGTTTGTCAGAGATACACAGGCTGCGTCTCCAGCGCTTTTTGGCATTTGCATGTGTTCTCTCTTGTCGAAATAATGACGTGCAGATAACGCCTGCAATTTGGAATGATGCAACCCAAATCACAAAAACATGGATGTGGTGGAGAAAAGTTGGAAGGAATTACCACAGTTGATGAATAAAGATGGATACATTTTTTTACTGAAATTAAGAACGTTAGATTCATTATTACATTTTATGTACTCGAAATACACAATTCTAGGAACACTCTGTACTTATTAAAATATTTTTAGTAAACAGATTTTGTAGCTCTAAGCTAATATCCGTAATATCATGGGTGAGCTTACCCTATACTGTTAAATCCCTGTCTGTTAAATGTTTCTAATACATGAAACGTCACTTGTTTAAGAAAGTACGACATTTGTTTAAGAAAATAAAATACATATTATGTGAAAAGATACTGGTTGTTTTATTGCTGACTACAAGCACTAAGAAATATACGATTCTTATTTAATTTATTACTTAAATGATACATAAATTATTTTAATTCGCCTTAGAGTTACGTAAAGCTGTTAAGGAGGAGTAACTGGTAATTTACAAGTTCTCTTCCGCCTCATTTTCCTTCCACCTTTGGTAAAATGAAGTCGGAAGTATCAGTAGACATTCTCATCAGTTGGAAAAACTTGATTGGATGTTGTCTCAAGTCGAAATACAGATGGTGAAATTCACCAAATGGTTCACGCAAGTCGTTGATCGGATGAACACGACATTTCCTCCTCCTATCCTCCACTGCATTACTATCTTCTAGCATGAGAAACATTTGAGGTGTTCCAAACGACAACTCTACCGTAGCCTGAAGTATAAATTCTGCACCACCTGACACCTACCTCTTTACCACCTGCCACCTGCCACCCATCGCCTGTCTCCTGGAAGTATAAATGAGGCCTCAGTCGAACAAAACCCGGCAGGTGTGACCCGGGTTAAAATTTGAACCCCGTCAATTGCGACCCGGCCAATTGCGATCGAAACAAAGTCCTATCAGCTACAGACACAGACTGCGTCTACCAAATGCGCGTGAAGAGATGAAGTACAACCGTACGCAACATTTTTTCCAATCTGATGATGAGCTGTGAAGCTTGAAAGCGCTAATCGGTTTTTTTATTAGCTCAAATTTTACAGCTCAAATTTTTAGCTCAAATGAGTAAAATCAAGATTATTGTAATTTTCGCGTTACTGAAAAATTATCTAATATCGAAATGTATGTAGTAACAAATATTACATTATTAGCGGGGGTCCTACAGTCTATGCCGCATCCCGCATTTCGGTCGCCATTTCTCCCCATCCTTCCAGCCATCATCTTCAATAGCTCCATCTCTCATGCTTTTCCTAATTCCTGTTCTCCATTACTTTTGTGTTGTTGTCAGTCTTACTTTTCTTCTCCTGTTTTGTGGTGTGTAAGTCAGTGCTTTCTTTGGCCATCGCTTCTCCTCCATCCTCATTACGTGACCACACCATAGCAACTGTCTGGATTCTATGCTTTATGGTGTTGTAAATACGCGCCCTGTTTTCCTTCTCATATCTTCGTTTATAACATGTTGCATTCTAAAAATATTACACGCTCTTCTTCTTACACGCCATTTCCACAGTTTCTATCATCTTTTCGTCTTTATCTGAAAGTTGCCAGCATTCGCAGCCATAAGTTAAAATGGGCTACACAATAGTTGTGTAGATTGTCAGTTTAGTTTGAAGTTTCATTTTGTTCGACCAAAGTAACGAGTTTAGCAAACGAATAGCCTTTTTTCCCTGTTTTATCCTATTTTTTATGTCATTTTTCATTGTTGTTCCATCTTCTGAAATAACGCTTTCCAAATATTTGTTTTCGCTACACTTTCCGATTATATGGATTTGCATATCTGGTCTTCTTCTTGCATGTCTCCTATTTTCAGATACTCTGTTTTAGTAGTGTTTATGTTTAGACCCCATTTCTCGTACTCCTCTTTCAATTTTCTATAGTCTGTGTCGTCCTCCTCGCACGCTATAATTACATGATCGTCGGCAAATAGGAAAGTTGTTAAGCACTGCTCATCCATTTGAATTCCAATTCCTGATGTTTTTTTTCTCCAGTTACTGATGGCTTCTTGGATATATATTTTAAACAAGGTAGGTGGCAAGCTGCACTCTTATTTAAACCCTTTTGTGGTAGGAAACAATTCTGACAGGACATTTCCCATTCTCACCAAACTCTTTGAGTCCTTGTATATGTTCCAGACAGCGCGAACATAAATTTTACTCAGCCCAAACTTATTTCAGGCTGATCGTAATAATTTTTCTATAATAGTGTGCAACAGTGTTAATTCTGTTTGTAATCCATTCTAAGGATGGTCCATTGTTTTAGACTCACAAGGTACGGTGGAAAGGATATTATTTTGTACATTGAAACAACAGTTTCAACTTCTGTAACGTATTGCAATTTTAGGTTTTTTTGTAAATTATGTGGTTTTTGTAGCATCGTTGGCGGTGGGTATATAAATAGGGGTGTGTTAAGAGTTTGTGCTCTGTCTCAGTCGAAGCTCTGAGAATGCTCCATTGTAGTATAGGCGAAACACTTGTTTAAAACGAGTGTTAAATTAAAAAATTGTTTTTGTCCTTGAGAATGAAAAACGACGAAAAATTACCAGTAAACTGAGAACAGAAGACAGATCTAAAAAATAATAACGAACAGAAATAACACTATTGAACACCACTATAGAAAACGTTTTTCCGATTAGCGCGCTCAAGCTTCACAGCTTATCGCGTCAGATCGGAAATATCTATATTTACGGAAATATCAGATCGGAAATATCATCATCATATTGGAAATTCTAGATAGCTGTGAAGCTTGAAAGCTCTAATCGGAAAATCTTTTTCTATAGTGAAGTGCGACAGTGTTTTGTGATTATTGTGACTTTATGACTATTAACACAACTTTTCTCTTGTATCGGCCTTCTAAGGACCACGGACCACATGCAACTTTTTTTTTTTTTTTTTAGTATCGGCCATCTAAGGACCACATGCCAATTTCAATTCTTTACTCTTTGTTTTTCCTTTTTCTGCAATATTCTTTCATCTTTTCACTGTGTCTCTTTCTTCCTGTCTTCAGTCCACTATGAACCTGCGTTTTCCTCTCTCCTGCCCTGGACTCCTTCCATTTTTAACACTTTTGACCGAAAAACGTCCCCCTCAATTGCTTCTTTTGCGTGTATATTATTTTTTTCTAAATCCTTTTGGACTTCTTTAATCCAGCTTGATGTTGAACTTCTTGCCCCACATATATTTGAAGATCTGCTTTGTTAACTATTGTCGTCCATTCTATGTAAATGTCAAAAAAGTAATAGTCTCTTTTTTCTCGTTGTTTCTGTCACATTTTCTATGCTTTGATATATGTCATCATTACTTCTTAATTTCCAACCTTCAGAAGTTTTTCGTGGGCATAATATTTTCCTAATAATTCGTTTTTCCAATATTTCTAGTTTTTCTAAATTTCTAGTTGTCTAAATTAACACTACTTTATTAATTAAAAAAAATGAATATGAGTCTCAGTTTTTAAAAGTACATGAGAGAGAGAGAGAGAGAGACAGACAGGGAGAGACAGACAGACAGACAGACAGGGAGAGAGAGAGGCAAACGATGATTGCAGGATGTGGAGACGATCCGATTTTAAACGCCTGTATATCTGCGATGGAGGAGATATGTATAGATAGATAAAATAGAATTCTGATAGACCAAAGCGTCTTCTCGGTCCTCTTCTACTGTGTAGAATCTTGTACTTTGACTGAAACCACAACTAAAAAACTGGAATCTTTTGAAATGTGGCTTTAGCGTAGAATACTGAGCATTTCATGGACAGCACATATAACTAATGTTGAAGTTCTTAGAAAGATGAAGAAAGAAAGAAAGCGAAGTTATCAACACAACGAAGATAAGAAAGCTTCAGTATCAGGGGGACATCTCATGAGAAATGAACAGAGATTTTACTTATTGCAGTCCATACTATAGAGAAAAGTACCTGGAAAGAGAGGAGTTGGGCGACCGAGAATCTCATGGTTGAGAAATTTAAGGACCTGTTTTGACCTGAATACAGCTGACTTATTCCGTGCAGCAGTACAGAAAGTTAAAATAGTCTGTATGATATCCAACATCCGAAACGGATGGCAACTATCAGAAGAATATACTAAAATACTCTTATTTCACAATAATTTACAATATTTAGTGGCTTTTCAATTATGAGTGGCTTATACAATGTATATAATACCTAGTTTTACATAAATCCTGTGACAAGTTGATTACTCTGTGTTGTTTTCAATTCTATGCATTACCAATTAATTTCACATTTAATAAGTCATAATTTACAGAATTTTGAGTTTTACAATTTGTACATGCAGTTAAAAATGATTAATTTATACAGTTTTTTAAATACAGTACATTTGTTACTCTTAAATATTACCAGTACTAATGCTTTAAATAATTTTACAAATTTCTAATTACATTTCAATTTGACACCTTTCAAAATCAAATATCGTTTGCCACTCTAGTTGCTCTTGTAAAAATCTTCTTCTTATATCTTCAATCCTAAGATTGGTTTGCAGCAGTCTTCCGTTCTGATCTATCTTTTGTTTCCACTTCATTTCCTCATAAGTCTCACAATTTACATCCAACATAATTTAGTTTATACACTGCAGCCTTGGTCTTCTCCTATGCCCTTTACCCTCTATTGTACTTTCCATTACTAATTTTAGTAGTCCTTTATGCAGCACTGTGTGTCCAATTAGTTCTTTTTTTTCAAAACTTTGGTAGGCTTTTTTGACTCTAGTGCCTCAGGATTTTGAAATTTCTAAAACTGAACACTATACTCAGATATTTGTTAAAAATTTGTTGTCTGTTTAACTTCATGCCCGAAAGGGCATGTTGCAATTTCTTCAAAATTTTAACCCTCACATTTTTTTTTGCCTCCTGCAACCCTATTTTAGGAGTAGCAGATCTCAAAAACAGTAGAGTTTTGTTGGTTGTATGTGTGCCACGCATACCAGGATTTACGATAACCTGTTAAAGCGTTAAGAAATTCTTCTTCTTCTTCTTCTTCTTCTTCTTCTTCTTCTTCTTCTTCTTCTTCTCCTTCTTCTCCTTCTCCTCCTTCTCCTCCTTCTCCTCCTCCTCCTCCTCCTCCTCCTCCTCCTCCTCCTCCTCCTCCTTCTTCTTCTCCTCCTTCTTCTTCTTCTTCTCCTCCTTCTGCTTCTTTTTCTTCTTCTTCTTCTTCTTCTTCTTCTTCTTCTTCTTCTTCTTCTTCTTCTTCTTCTTATGTCTTTCCTATGTCCTGAGATTGGTTTTGCAGTAGCCTTCCATTGTGATCGATATTGTGTTTTCCTCTTCATTTCGTCATAAGTTTCACAATTTACATCATCCATAATTTGGTTTTATACTGCAGCCTTTGTCTTCCCTTATATCCTTCACCTTCTGTTGTTCCTTCCATTACTAATTTTAGTAGTCCTTTATGCACCACTGTGTGTCCAATTAGTTCTACCTTTCTTCTAATTATGCCTTTCCACAAACACCTCGCATTGCATATTCTGTTCAGCACCTCTTTATTTGTAATCTTGTCAGATAATGTTACTTTTAGCATCAGCAATAACACCATATCTCAAAGCTGTCAAGTTTCCTTTTTCCGTGCAGCAGTACAAAAAGTTAAAGTAGTCTGTATGATATCCAACATCCAAAACGGATAGGAACTATCAGAAGAAGGAAGGGTTGGCGTAAGGAAATAAACAAGAGGATGATAAACAAGGCGGAAAAGAAGAAGAAGGTAAAGACAAATAAGGAAAATAAGAAGCAGAAAAAGAAGAGACAGACAGACGCAGGAAGGCAAACGATGATTGCAGGATTTGGAGACGATCTTAATCATCTGCATAAGTGCGATGGTAGAGGTAGGTACGGACAGAGACAGTAGAATTTTGATAGATCAAAGCTTTGTCGTTGATCAGTAGCGTGGCGTCCACGAAACCGCTGTTGCCGGAGGCAACAGTGCTGGAAATATAAGAAAATAATATTAATAACATCACAGAATAAGCACTTTAGTTATTGAATAATTTGAAATCCGAACAATATTAGTACGGAAACTTGAAGAAAAGCATAGCATTACTTGCGAACTGCTGGGCACTTGCACCGTCTTGTGTTGCCGGCTCAGACATCGGCAATGTTTTACTGCGTATGGTCATTGACCTCGTAATAGTTGTCACTGTACAAACTGCGGAGGGGGGACACATTCGTCCACCCAACGTTTTGCCGCTGTATAAACCGGCAAAACGCTCAGTTAGCAGCTGTATTCGTTTCGGAACCAACGTGCAGCAGATACTACCTACCTATTTGTGTTTTGTTCGTTTAGTTATGTGTTCCTCTGATTGTATTTATTATTTTTAATTCGATTATTTGTTCTGATTTAGTCTGTGAAAGTATAATGAGAGTCATATCCCGTTGAACCGGGACCCTCTTCTTCTTCCAGAGGAATGATAGAAAATGCTCTAAAAAGAACACTTGGTAAAAGAAAAAATTCGAATTCATTTTTAGGTTAAGTTTTAGGTACAAGAGAGTGAAGATACATTACAACTGGCAGTGCACCGACTGAATCAAATATGTCCAGAATATAATCTTAAAATTTCCTTGCATAAGACGAAAGTTATGGCTTTCCAAGGCAAGTATCCCGTTAGGTCGAACGAATAATTGCCAACAATAAGCCACTCGAACAAGTATCAAATTTTACATACTTGGGCTGCGACACAAGCTACAATTATGACAATGGCATGGAAAACAAAATAACTAAGTTTCAGGCAATATGTGGCACAATAAATAGAACATTAAATAACAAAACACGAAAAGACACGAGGATAAAATTTTATAAAACGATGGCTGTACCTGTACTTATGTACGGGAGTGAAAGTTGGATATATATAAAAAAAGGAGACAGCAAAATACACGCAGCAGAAATGAGATTTTTGAGACGGGTCAAAGGCTGCACAACAAGAGATTTAATAAGAAATGAGGACGTGAGAAATGAACTAAATGTATATGTAATAAATGAAAAAATAACTGAATATAAAGAAAGATGGAAACATCACGTAAATACAATGGGAAATGGGAGAATACCCCCCCCCCAAAATACTTAACTACAACCCATGAGGAAAAAGAGATATAGGAGGACCACGAAAACGGTGGTCGTAAATTTGTGAGGACGGAACAGGAGTGCAGAAGAAGAAGAAGTTTTAGGTCTATCACAACCGGCAACAGGTGTTATGTAACAACGCCACGCCACTGACGTTAATGATTATGGTGATAATGAAAAAGAAGGAAACAAACAAGAAGATGATAAACAAGGAAAAAGAAGAAGAAGATGAGGAGGAAGAAGATAAACATAAACACGGGAAACAAAAAAAGACAAAAAGAAAAAGATAAAATTGTTTCACATGCGTATGAAAAAGTATACAGTTGAAGCTTTTAGAAATAAGGTGTTGGACTATTGCAAAACAGTTGTCAGTTTTCAGACGTAACCTTTCAGATCGCTTAATTAATACGTTTTCTTTCCAGCTAACTCAAGTGTTTACACTTACGCAGGAGAACGCAAGCAATAATGGCTATGTGCGTAGACAATCTGAACCTACCAATTAGTTAAGACGGCGCGAACGAATGAGAATTTTGTTTTGTTGTTGGTGCTGTTCGTTCGTTAGGTAACAAGTCTCGAGTGGTTGGTACTCTTCTATTCCAATTTATTTGGACAAATAACTGCGGGAGGGTGGGTTGGGGGCGTTGGGGGGCATTAGAAGCCCGACGGTATTTATTTATAAGCGCAGACGACGCAACTATTGAATTAACTAAACCGCCACGCCGGTCCCCGACGCAAATAGTCTTCCATTGTACGCCCGCGCTCCTGCTTACGTAAGTTTTCTTTTGCGCGTCGTTGCGTATTTAACGCGAGTTTGTTTCGTAAACGCTTTGCAGTTTAATTGTGTGCGTTCTTTCTCGCCGACAAAAGGGGAAAACTTGATTTCCACAATCCTGTTTGACTGCAGCTCGTCATTACAGACAGATTTATTTCATCTTGTTCATCTTTTCCATTATAATTTTCTTTTTACAGTCATCCTTTCCTTCCCCTCCACCACTTCTTCTTCTTCTTTTCTTCTTCATCCTCCTCGCCCTACCCCTTTTCCTTCTATTATTTCTCCTTCTTCTTATTAACGTCTTCTTCTTCTCCTCCTTCTTATTAACGTCTTTTTGTCCTCCTCCTTCTTATTAATGTCTTCTTCTCCTCCTCCTTCTTCTTTCTCCCCCTCACCTCTACCTCGTCCTTCTCCCCATCCACCTCCACCTCTTTCTTTTTCTTCTTTTTCTTTTCCTTCCCCTTCTCCTCACCCTACTCTTTTCTCTCTTCCCTCTATTGAAGATAATCTCCGGAAGTGCTGTCGAAAGGTCACAAGAACATAAGCGATCGACCATGGCCTAACAGCCTGAAATATAATAGTTTTAGCAATATCGTCACTCCTCTTCTTATCCGGGACCGAATAACCCTGTGATCCCTTATTAACATTTCATGTAAGCAGCTTGAATTTTCTTATCTTCCTTTTCACTACAGAACCACGTTTCACTGGCATACAGAAATGTTAGACTAGGTAGGAAGATTTTTGGCATACTAAATATATATATATATATATATATATATATATATATATATATATATATATATATATATATGTGAAAAGCTTGTTGGACAATCTATACAGCGGTAGCCATATAACTTTTTTATTAATCTCGAACAGGCCTTTGGCTAAATTCTTCAGTCTAATGACGACTGTGATAATGCACAAAACTACATGAGGGCCAGTTAAAACGTTTGCGGAGCGATATCTGTAGTTTAGCGGTAGAACTAAAATTTTTCGTCTGTTGCAAGATTCACATTTCTTACAGACACGTATTCATTTCCAAACGTTTCTACCAATTTCGAAAAAGTCTATCGAATGTTCGAAATTTACACGTCACGCGTGTATCAAAAATAGAGAAAATCGAAAATGACCAAAACATCGTGCTGTCATTGAATTCTTTGTTAAAAACGGTCTAGCATCGATTGAAATTCACAATCGAGATAGTTAAACGTGATCGTCCGAGCGTTGAAGATGATCCTCGCAGTGGACAACCAAAAAAGTGAAACAACCGCAGATATCATTTTAAAAAATGTCGTACACAGTGTTGGGGGACTGGCGATTGAGAGCGGATGACATGCTGATACCATATGTAACGATACCGGGGGACCCGAGTTCGATTCCCGGTACCGAATCACAATTGTATAGTTATTATTGGTTCTGTTCTAATATTTTTTGTTAATAATAATGATATTGTTTGTTAATAATTATTATATTGTTTTGTAATAATGATAATTGATATAAAATGTTAAATATAAATAATTATGTATGTATAACTGAATGTATGAAAACAGAATTTGTATGAGTGATGTGATGGAAAATTGGTGGCGTTGTCAAGGAGACTGTTTTGTGAGATTGAAAATAATGAATTGTTAATTTTGGATCTGTAGAAGAAAAGATGAAATAAAAATTGTTCTTAATATCTAAAGTTAAATAGATGGAAATAAAAATTGGTACAACAAAAAGCAGTTGTTGTACGCATATTATCAATATATAATATATATTGATTATAGTATAACATTAATAAAAAAAAAATGTTCAAATAAGAATAAAATAATAAATAGACCTCCGAAGAGAAATAATGAAACGCTACACATAGGTATTTCACATTAGCTTGTGTATCACATTTTAAGTCAAGAACTCAGTGTGAAAAATCTTTGTGCAAGCTGGGTGCCGCATTTAGAGTTGTACTTTTGAGGCGACCACGCGGGGATCATTGCATGGCCACGTTTAAATTCAAATGCCCACATACGAACTGCTGAACTGCATTCAAGGCGCAGCGTTTCCTAACACAAATGACATTTCATAGTGACTTTCTTTTGTAGATAGGCCATTTTTAACAAAGAATTCGTAATTTCTTCGTTTTTAAACAACACGCGTGGCATGTGAACTTCAAACAGCCCCAGTGAACAATGAATAAATTGACAAATAGATACGAAAATTAACAAGTGTTTACACGAAATACGAATCTTACGATACACTGAAACTTTAGTTCTACCGCCAAGCTATAGATGTCGCTCCGCGAACTTTTTAACTGCCCTCCTCGTAGTTTGGTCGATTAACGGAGGCGGCTAGACTACCACCGTATGTTCACAAACACAAACACACACACGCAGATGGCCTCACTTCGTCTTCATTCGGTGTCTTGAAGCCAGGTCCAAGGTATTGTTTGGCGGTCTGTGCCTGTGCAAACGGTCTGCTAATCCTTCAGCCGCCTTCTTTGTACGGCCACAGTATTGGACGAAGAGGAAACTGCTGTGGCGCACTCAGAGAGAGAGAGAGCGGAGAGAGAGAGAGAGAGAGAGAGAGTGTGTGTGTGTGTGTGTGTGAGAGAGAAGGAGTTTTCATGCTGTGGTTATTAACAAAACCCCGCTCTCGGTGAGTCATTCGGTGCAGCGAAAATCACTGCTCGACTGGAAACGAGCTCGAGATTAGAAGAAAAAAAAAACTCCAGGGTAATTTGCAGTCAACACTGGCGGAGAATATCCTTAGCGGTGCTGTGCGCATAATTAGACAATTGCATGGCAATATCGCATCGGCGCTGCACTGGAGACCTATGCAGAGCGGAACAGCCTCCGCCCCCGCCCCCGCCGCCTTACACTCTTTATTTTTACTCCGTGCTGCTGTTGTCTTCTCCCTTTTTGCCGTCGTCGTCAACAACATCTGATACGTTTCGTTCCAGCGGGTCGCGCCATTACACTTAATGAGCCCGACAATGGCAAATTGGATTTGCCGTATTATTGTCTTAAGGTGATTGTAGCGAGTCGGGTGGGGGTGGGGTGGGGGTGGGGGAGTGGATTGTTGCAAGATGAAGAAGACGGCGACCTTGAAATACGTGTTGAAGAAAGAAACACAGTAGTGTAATCAAGACAAACGTCCTTACGAGACCTGCCTTTTTGTGGACATTTTTTCTTACTGAATTTAATTTGTATTACAATCTATCCAGCACAAAGGTAATCATAAATAATATTAATGACTGGTTAAAAAAATGACGTACAGGATGTGATTCCCATGAAACGCCTCCATTACAAACAAGATTTGCGGTACATACACTTGTAAATTACATCTTCTTCTTCTTCTTCTTCTTCTTCTTCTTCTTCTTCTTCTTCTTCTTCTTCTTCTTCTTCTTCTTCCATCAGGGACTAGGCGATTCGTCTGTTCTGGTCTCAAAGGAATATATATCCACATCATCTTCGCTTCTTAGGGTCCCACACCTCTCCGTCCCCTCGGCTTATAGTTCCACAGTTGTTTGGAGATAAGGCAGTCATCCATTCGGCAAACACGTTCACACCAATTCAGCCGATACTGGGCGATCCTGTCGAGTGTACTCATAATATTCACAACTTGCTGTATATCTGTGTTTCTTCTATGATCATGGAGAGTATACCCTGTCACGTGCCTGAGAAATCTCATTTCAGCCGCCTGGATGCGACTGGCCTGGTCTTTCGTTAAAGTCCAATTCTTAGACCCTTAAAGAACTGTAGGAAGAGCCATCACCTTGTAGAATTTTAGGCGTGTTTCTTTACTTGCTGACTTAAGAGTTCGCCTAATGGTCCCGCACACAACGTTGAACTTATTCAACTTATCCACAACGTCGTTGCTTGTATTATAAGACACACTGTAGCGCAGGTATTCAAAATCGCTGACTTGTTCCAGGACAGTACCATCTATAACAATTCTTGTCCGTACGGGATCAGTTCCACGAAAATCCATCACGTTGGTATTAAGTGTGGATATTTGTAATCCAGATTCTTTGCAGATTCGACAAATGTATACCCATCTGCAACCTTTTTTCCGAGTCCGACAGAATAGCCTGATCGTTCGCAAAGTCAACTGAAAAGTGGCCAATCATTAATTATATATAGCCTTATATAGTTTTGAAACAGTCAGCACAACCTTATAAAGTCACAGGGTTTAAGACACACACTTCACCACCGCCAGAATCAAGCTCCTTGGGTCGGTTGTTTGGCCTGTCGCTGGAAATGGCGCTTAGTTGTTTTATCTCTTCTGTGACAGAATGCATTTGTAGATCTCTCTGGATTAGTTGGTACCGTGGGCCGTTCGTGATGGCTCCCAGTACTTTGTTCTGAAAGCGCTGGAATATTCCAAGTTTGGAGTTACTGGTTGTCCTCCGCAGCTTTACCATACGTCCAGACAGATTTTATGATAGCTTTATAATGGGGACTGGATTTGCTATATATTGTCTTAAGGAAATTATAGTAAGGGAGTGAGTAGAGGGGAGTTAGGTAGATAAATCTATATACAGTATAGCATAATATATAGCATATAAAATAGCATACAAAACTAATAAAAATAATTTACAAAAACTAAATAGCCCACACAACAAAGGTAATACAACAACTAACGGTATATACAAAATTGAGTGCATAGACTGGAATAAATGTTACATAGGACAAACAAAAAAACAGATGAAAAAACGTTATTTTGAACACCTAAACGCACACAAAAAACCAGAAATATATAAATCCAATTTAGCCACACATGCAATAAACACAGGACATGAATTCCCAGACATAACCAATGTGACACTAATAAAACATATACCACACAAAGGCACCATAATGAACATTTGGGAAAATTTACAAATATACAAACATAAAACACAAAATAAACTAATACCTGAACAAATACTAATCAATACAAAACATGACACAATATTCAAAATACTCAACATCGAAAATACACAAAATACAAATACATATACCACAATCACACACAATAATACAACTTTAAAATACCAGAAACCAACAAGAAACCTTAATAGCATCCAGCCAACACACAAATACTTCACCAGACGCAAGATCGCGAAGGCTGAGGATGAGAGCACGGAAGCTCTCGAAACATGTTCCAAATAAGGAAAAATAACATCTTGAGGTAATTTAAATATAAATTTTAGAGAGAGAGAGAGAGAGAGAGAGAGAGAGAGAGAGAGAGAGAGAGAGAGAGAGAGAGAGAGAGAGAGAGAGAGAGAGAGAGAGAGAGAGAAGAGGAATCGTGGGAAGATGAGGTAGACACAACATTAAATACGTGTTAAAAAAATTGAGTAGTTTAATCAAGACACGCCTTTTTGTGGACTTTTTTGTTATTGAATTTAATTCGTATTACAATCTACCCAGCAAAAGTAATCAGTAGTATTAATGATTGGTTGAAAAATGACGTGTAAGATGTGGTTCGAGAGAAGCGTTTCCTTCACAAACAAGTGTTAGAGCACTTGTAAGTAACAAATAACATGTAAATAAGTAACATGTTGTATTTCAAAATTTTATTTGTTTTACTAGTGTCCGTAATTCCAACTTCGTTGTGCTTACTTGCTCAACTGCTACATGTCATGCTGCGGACGAGGCCTTTCAGTATCAAGGGTTTAGGGTACACATACGATCCCAGGGGTATATTTGTTTGTAGTGGTTTAGGACTTGATAATGGTGGAGGACACTGAAAGGCCTCGTCCTGACCATGACAAGTAGCAGTTCAGCAAGTAAACACGACAAAGTTGGAATAACAGAGACTACAATTTTCAAAGTTTTGGACGTCAGGGCCCAAAGAGTGGCTGAAAAGTTTGGTAAAAGTCAGTAAAACCATGTGTGGGTATCAAATTAAAGAGAATGTTGACTAACATCTGAATATAGTGTTGAGGGTTTGGAAATTCACAATTTTCGGAGACCAGACCGCAAACAATAGCTACAAAATTTGAAAAAATTGTGAAAGTCCAGCTGAGTGTCAGACTAAAAGGAATTGTAACGCAAATCCAAATTTTATGATCGTTTTTACTATTTATTGTCTGACTGAGTGCTCTATAGTTGTTATATTACTAAGGTGGTTTGACACTGTTTGATTAGGTATTAAGTCTTCGCGAACTAGGGACGGTGGTGGATTCTATGGGGCTTCGGCCCCAACCAACAGTTATATTACTAATGAAATAGCGTAATGGAGATTTTTAAAATTTTTACATAATTAGTAAATTATCTAATATTGAAATTTATGTAATCAATAATAAATGTACTTCGTTCAACAAACAGAGGAGGCGGTAAGGCCCCCGGAGACCTCTCGCCGGGGGAGGGTCCCGGTTTCTTGGCGGGGTCTTAGGCTTAAAGTAGGCCCATTCGCAGAAACATAAAAGGGGAACTTTTTTTACTAATACTGAAAACCGACAAAATTTGACAACTATACAAAATGCCCATTTTTGTTTATACGAAATTGATTGTCATAGCAGATCTCTCCTTAAGCAGACCTTTCTTATAGACATAACCAGTGGCGAAGTTACATGGAGGCAATTGAGGCAATGCCTACCCTAAAAAATTCTGTAGAATAAAAATTATAAATACGTATGAACTACATAACGTAAAGATTATACATTTTTACCGCGACTGTCAAATTTATTAAACCGAAACGTGCTTTACCGAGCGACCGCTAGATGGTGACAGCCGAGATTCGGCATAGCTCGTTTAAAGCGAATGAGGCAACCTGAACTTGCCTCAGCGTTTTTTGTATACATCGTATGTAAGCAATGTAGGGGTTTGATAGGGAAGTGAAGGGAGGGGGGATTGTCCCGCGCTGTACACATAGAGCGTTGAGGCATGCCTCACTTCTGTGGTCCAAACAGTTAAGTTAAAGCGCCTGTGTTGTTTGTTTATAAGTGTGTTTATTTTATGCGGTTATTAAAAGTGTCCCTGTTATTCCGCTGAACTAACAGATGATCAAGATTGTTATCTGCATTATTTGTAACATTAAACATATAGAAACCAATCAAGTTTAAAATTTTGAAGTTCAATCAGTTGTATTATTGTGTATGACTAATACAAGGATTGTTCAATAGAAACACGTATAGAGCTGTAAAGCATTTTTTGTTCAACGATTTTAAAAGAAGTCTCCATTAACATTAAGACATGAGTTCCACTGTTGCGCCAACCTGTAGATTCCCTGCTAGTAAAATTCTTACGGTTGTTTGTGGAACCATTCGGTTACAGCAAACTCTACCTCAGCGTCCGATTTGAACCACCGTCCTTTTAGTGATTCCTTAAAAAAAATTTAAGATAAGATTTTTGCCTACCCATTAATTAACTACTAGCTTCGCCACTGGACTTAACATATATTTATTTGGTGCCTCAAGATGGTGAACTCATAAAAGAAAATCTTTAGGCAACTTATTCGTAGTAAAGAACAAAGATTGATGTCAAATTACCCAAATGAATCTACACAGTGAAGTTTCCCGGTTAGATACATTTCATACAAATGACACAACAAATGCGTCGAAGTATTTTGCATTCGTTTATTATAAGACTGCTCCATGTCCCCATAAAAAAAAATGAATAAGGGCCTCTCTTCGAATAAACCTGTTATTCCGTTGTCTAGAGTTCATGGTGACAGACGTTTCGGGCTCACCATGGGACGCCATTATCACGGTTGGTAACAATTTACACGGTGTCCGCCAATTCGCCCCAGTATGTAAACGCTAAAAATCCCAAACTCTTTGATTTTTTTGTTAAAATTCCCTTTAGTCTCTAACACCCGGCTGGATTTTTTCAAGTTTCCAAATATTTGTGAGCCCATTTTTGGGCCCTGGAATAAAAAGATTTTTACATTTCCATACTTGTACTCTACTTTCAGATTTTGATTAAAATTATCTTTTTAATTCGATATCCCACATGAGATTTTCAGTTATATCAAGCGTTTGCGTTGTCAACAGACCATGTTGAAAGAATGCACAAGAACACGATACCAAAACAAATTTTGGCTTATAATCCGAAAGGACGGCGGAATATTGGAAGACCAAGGAGTGCGCAGCGGATCGTAAGGTCTATAGCCTGAAGGAGAAGAAGAAGAGATCAAGCTTTTGCGCCGCCTTTTAGGCTCTATTGCGTCCCAGAAATTTGGTGATTTCCAAAACTTAACACTACAACCAGATTTTATTTAAATTCCCTTTAATTCGAACATCACATGAACTTTTCTGATTTTGTCATACTTTTCACCGAATTTTGGCCCTTGGTGTCAAAAATTTTTTAATTTTTTGAAAATTCATGTTTTTGATAAAATTTTCATTAATTCTGTCCTTCACATCTACAATTTTGCAAACTTTTGATCCACTTAAATTTTTGTCTCCAGCCACCTACTTTTGGGAGAAAAAAAACCCAAGATTCTGTAGGGTAAAAAGTATGCACACGCACGCACGCACAGTTTTACAAAAATCGTTGATGCAGCCACAAGTTGTCGTGAGACATACCCCAGACAAACAAATAGACATGCATTCGTACAGACTAATGCCGAGCGGTCCGAGTTAACACTGAGAACTATCTTTGCTCATTGAAAATTTAGTACTTCAAAAGACTGAATAAGGGCACCTTCGGTCCTTAGCACCGCCACTGTCAGCGAGTTCTGCCGTTCAGGGAGTACACCTGCAGTCAGTAGAATCATTTCGCCCAAGTTTGCCACCACATTTTACAAACACTCTGTATATGCATTTAAATGCACACTGATTTGTTATGCAGTTTTATATGCAGCTGGCAGTTTGCAATCAGTAAATCTCCAGCGCTGTTTATTAATTCTGCCGCGCTATATACGTAAATGTATATATGTATAGAACAACAATTTACTTTATCACGTGCACCACTGTTAACAAATTACTCCCGTGGCTGCAACAGTATTATGTGTTTTAAAATTCATAGTGAATGCACACACACACACACACACACACACACACACACACACACACACACACACACACACACACACACACACACACACACACACACACACACACACACACACACACACACACACACACACACATTGGTATCAGCAGCGTGGCGGCGGCCCCAACACCTGCCGTCCGCGTATAAATCGTGATAAATACTTAACTTGCGACGATCGCAGCACTGCACTAATAACAACAGTTTTAATAATTCCACACGATAAACACATAATTTTCCACACCGCAGCGTCGCGTCGCCCCGCGCCGTACGCCGCACGACGTCGATTTTTCAATGCAAATTACGTTGTTACAGGAAAAACGCTGTATGGATTTGTACTGAACAACGACTGAGACGGTGAACTGACACAAACGACAAGATAGAGGGCGCGTGCGTCGAAAAAATTGTGTGTGTGTGTGTGTGTGTGTGTCGTGGTACAGACGCCAGAATTGAGAACTTGAGTGTCGAGCGGCGAGCGAATGACCTGATTCAACGTGTAAAATGTTGCTCGTATGTGTTTGGAGTAAAGTCTAGTTTACAGCTGACGAGCATTCGGCCGAGACACTCGCTAAGCTTCTCAGCCGAGCACGCGTCTATACGCATATTCTCCAAGTGCCAGAGTAAATTAATAATTTACTTATATAATTTATAAGTAGGAGTGGACTTCACGGGACTTCTCCAGCCTTAACCACACTACTGTGGTCACTAATGTCTACCACCTTACGTTAGCAAAACTTCGAATTTTACATTGATGATGGCAGTCGACGGTACTGCCGAAACGTCTGTTTTTGTTGAAAACAATGGACCACGGCCAAAATTTTAACAACAACTTCTTAGTCAAATATATTGCAACCTACCGTCTGCGGCTTTTTGAAACAACGTCTTCACTATGAAGTTTACATGTTTCGGGACACTTGTCCCATCCTCAGGACTTAAAATATTCGTGTATCATTTAACGTTGATACAGTTGTCAAATAATTAAAATATTAAAATCCAATATGAAACAAAGTCACAATACTTAAATGTTTAAAACGAGCGCGACGGTTAAACGATGTACATCGCGCTCGTTTTAAACATTTAAGTATTGTGATTTTGTTTCACATTGGATTTTAATATTTTAATTATTTGACAACTGTATCAACGTTAAATGATACACGAATATTTTAAGTTCTGAGGATGGGACAAGTGTCCCGAAACATGTAAACTTCATAGTGAAGACGTTGTTTCAAAAAGCCGCAGACGGTAAGTAGGAATATATTTAATTGAACAACACGTGGCTTGGTACTAATAACTTTGGGATTTATTCCTTTTAAACATGAACTTTAGTGTTTCTTGTTGCTTATTTATCAGTGTGCATGTTTCGCCTCCATAGTAACAATCTGCAAGTTGAAATATTTGCATTTATATCTTTTACTTCTACTCCTTCTTGACACCCTGCTAGATCCCCACAAATTTTTCAAATTTTTTATCTCTTTTATAACCCTTGGGGTCCAAAAATTTAAAAATTTTCAAAACTTAAGACTACAGTAAGATGATAGTTATAAATTCTCTTTAATTTTATATCCCACACGAATTTTTCCAATTTTATCAACATTTTCACCACTTTTGAGCACTGACGTCGAATAATTTAAAAATTTTCCAAAATCTCTCTACTCAGATTGTAGGTAAAATTCTCATTAATTTAGTACCCCTACATGGGCTTTAGCGACTTTTTCAACAATTTGTCTCTATCATTTTAGACCTCTTCCCAATATTTTTTGGGGGGGGGGGGTATTAATCTAAAAACCAACAGGAGTTTGTAGAGTAACAGTATGAACACCTTGTAATGGGGAATTAATTTAATTTACTCGCAAGTTTCATAGAACACTGTCGGGCAGAGGCAATGGTAAACGACTCGAAATAGGCAGCACCTACGCTATGCCGTGTTGTGAACATGATGATGATGATGATGATGATGATGATGATGATGATGATGAAAAGTGTGATCTCGCATGCCACGTTTTAAAAAAATCAGTTGCTGTACTGAAAACTGAGAAATACCTCAAACTGTACAGTATATTCATATATTGGTTAAAACTCCTTTTAATATAATACAGCACATGAATATTCCCGTTTTATCAAACCTTTTACACACGTTTTGGCTCCTGGCGTCCCAGAATTTTGAGATTAAAAAAAAAAAATTTAATACTAAATTCATAATTTTGGTTAAAATTTTCTTCAGTTTAATTAACTGACTTTGGTTTTCGCGACTTTTTCACAATTTGTCCCCTCACGCTTTGCCTCCCGACTCCCCATATTTGAGGGGATCTATCTCACCATCAACAGAGTTCAGTAGGGTAAAAGTGTTGACGCCCTTACCAAGTTTTACCAAAATTTGATTTGATGCGTTCAAAGTTATAGTAAGATATACCAAAAAATATGTTAAGCCATTAAAGAACATTCTACATGTGTCTCGGCTATTCCAGTGGAACCCGACTGTAATGTGTGTGTGTGTGTGTGTGTGTGCGCGCGCGCGCGCGCGCGTACATATTGCTGCTACTTTGAGATGAAGGACAATTACGTGACACTTGCCACGCTTCCGCAACGAGACTATTCCAGACCATACCGGTCCGAGCCGGTTGCGGTGTTCAAGGCCGCAATAAATTACGCTCTAGTGTTTTCTAGTAGTTGACGCGTATTCTGGATTATTCTTGAATCTCTGGGGGTATAAATATAAGCAGTCAGCGACGCTTAGTTACAGTTTGAGTGGCGACTTATTACAATGAGTTCGAAGTATTGTAGCGAAGTGTTATGTGTTTTATAATTGTGCGGGACTCTATTAATTGGCATTACTATTGCATGTAGCCAGATTAATTTGAATCATTGTACGAGTATAATTCTTGCTGAATAACTTGTTGATTACAAACTGTTTTATTGTGATAATTAAAGCTGGTGATTAGTGACTTCATTGGTGTCTTGTATTTTGTTTTCCACTGTACCATACGACGATCAGTTAGACAGTCGTAACAGTATATATACAGACAGAGACACACATACGTCTATAGATAGACAGACAGACAAATGGCAAATGGTCATGTTAAAACTGAGTTCTCAATTCGCTCGTCCAAATATTAATACTTTTTCAGCATTCATGTTTACTAATGTTAGTTTTCGCTAGGAGAATTGACGGGAACCAGTATTATCAGACAGAAAAATCTACGGAATGAAGGTTAGATAAGTTATATACAGTTATCAGTGAGATTTTTTACCAGCGCTTAGTAAAGTTTTAAATAAAAATGAACGTTTTTAAACGACGATCATTAGTGGGAAAAGCAGAGACTACAGTAGATATTACACAGCCAACGGAACGAGGAGAGAATATCTCTGTCTTCTCTTTGTGTTCCTCAGCTAAAACGTACTTGACAAGCCAGAGATTCAAGTGAAAAGAAATTGATGCGGATAAAAAGTGTAATAGTAGTAGTGGTAGACGACTTGTGAAAGCGCAGAGCTGAGAAGAACAGAGAGGGGCACACGCTAAGCAAAATAATCAGAGGAGAAAGACAATTAATGAGAAGAGAGATCTTTAGGGTAGGGGGCGGATTGGCGAAGTGTTCTCATTAAGAAGGCTCCGCAGTTAATGGAGAAACACGTGAAGGGGTTGGGGGTGAAGGATACTTTACGTGCAAGGGTTGTAATGAAACTTAATGTTTATGTGTGTGTTCCCTTATTATTGTTCGAGCACTAATAACCACATCAGCGTCATGGGGTTGATTGCATGCTGCACTTATTCCTTCTCCTTCTGCTTCTTCTTTCCTTTACGTATTCTTTGGCAACAGTGGCGTAACTATATACAGGGGAATCCGCGGAATCAATCTCCCCCCGTCAGTGAATTTCATTAAAAAATTTCAGTGAAATTCCATAATCACTTAATACAAGTCTGTTTCTAAACCAGTTGTGTGCGTTATAATAAGGCTTACAAATAATATAACGCAAATAATATATTATAATTTGTTTACAAATAATATATTATAAATAATATAATAAATATGGATAATTTTGTAATATAATATAATATAATTATCAAAAATAATTACTTGTGCAAGTAGTTGTACTATATTATTATTGTTTCAATTCTCCTTACATATGTTTCACTGAATATGTTGTATCTTCATAGGTTTGTAAATTAATTAACAAATAATCGAAATAATTCGATTTTGAGCTAGAGACTAACGAATGATCGAATTTTTTTTCGATTTCAATGTAAAATAGGGAATTATCAATTTTTCTAAATGTTTATTTATTTAAGCAGCACTTTTGACTGTTATATTGGAAATATTTAATGTTTATATTTTATTTATTTCAATAAATTATCAATTTCAAATAGATCGTCTAGTTCTGTTTTTACTTGTATTTGTTCTTTAATTAGTAAGTTATTGTTACTGTGTTTGTAAATATTAAGATTTTCCCAAATATTCATTTTCTGGCCTTTTTGAATGGTTTTAATTAACTCCATATTTCTAATGTCTGGAAATTATTGGTTATTATTTAGACAATGCGTGGCTAAATTAGATTTTGTAAATATTTGGTTTTGAAAATGCTTTGCCGCGAAACATGGGTAACGACAAAGGCACAAGAAAATCGAATTCAGGAACAGGAAATGAGATTCTTAAGACGAGTTAAGGGCTGTAGACGAATAGACAGAATAAGAAATAAAACGATTAGACAAGAACTTCAGGTATTCAACTTAAATGAGAAGATAAAATTTAATAGAAACAAGTGGCAAAAACATTTAGAAAGAATGCAAGAAAACAGGATTCCAGTAAAAGCTAGAAAATACAAAGCCAGAGGAAGAAGAAATTTAGGTAGACCAATGAAAAGGTGGGAACCGTAACAGGCAGAATGCCTAAAACATGAAGTGAAGAAGAAGAAGAAGAAGAAGAAGAAGAAGAAGAAGAAGAAGAAGAAGAAGAAGAAGAAGAAGAAGAAGAAGAAGAAGAAGAAGAAGAAGAAGAAGAAGAAGAAGATCCATTGCGTTGTTGAAGAAATCTATAGAGTAGTTTTTCTTTGTAAACGAAAAACGTAATTATATGAAAAGATTCTTGAGTAACTCATTTGTCCTGAAGAAAATGAATCAACCTTCAAGCTAGTCTCTTCCCCTATCCCATAAACTAGTCTATCACGCCTAGAAGATAGTCTCATCCCCCCCCCCAAAGAAACAGCGCCTAGTAACGACATTGGTTGGCACAGAGTAATATCTGTATCAGCTGTAAATAACGGAGTCTATTTGCTGTAATCGGTAACTAGAAAACATAAGGAAGAAATTATTAAGAGGATATAGCTGTATAAAATAATCAAATCTATAGTAACATATGCAGGCGAGACATGGGTACTGAAGTTAGAAGATATTATGAGAAACCTTGGTGTTTTGGGAGGGGGGAGACTTTTGAGAAGAATTTACGGACCAGTGTGGGATGAAGAGATGTGGAGGATAAGAAAGAATCGTAAGCTGAGAGACCTCTACGGAGAAGCGGACATAGTCGTGGCAGTGAAGGTGCAAAGGTTGTGAAGGTTGGGGCACGTGGTGAGAATGAGAAGTGATCGATGCCCAAAAATTGGATTTGAAAGAAGACAGAGGGAGTAAGCAGGAGAGGACGTCAAAGAAGAAGATGGTATGAAGATGTGAAAGGGGATTCGTGGGAGATGCAAGCGGCAGGTTGGACGAATACGAATACGGCTCTAGGCAGAGAAGAATGAAGAAGACTCGTTGAGGGGGCCAGGATTCTACAAGGACCGTAGTGGCAGAAGAAGAAGATGTAGGTGTATAAACACAGGAATAGGCAGGCGTGGTGTAGGTGTCCACCTCACGGAGTACGCACTTTGCCTGTTCCGTCTTCTCAGAGTATCTCTCCATCTCACTATCGGCCTTCCTACAGCTCTTGTACCAAAGGGTCTATATCGAAACGCAATCTTAGGTAGTCGTCCATATCCCATTTTGTCCAGATGATGTAACCATTCGCTGAGATATGTCTGAATCTTCATTTATGGAGAATACTTGTAGCTCTTCTTTAATATCCTCATTGCGCAAACGATCCTCTCTCGTGCAACCCTTTGGTCTTCTCAGAAAACTTCATTTCCGAAGTTTTAAACTGGTTTTTAATCGTCTTTGTAGGAACCCATGTTTCACATCCATATAGTAAAACAGGCACTGCCATTGTTTTATAAAAATTAAGCCTTGTCTCTTTCCTTGTCTTTGTCCTCAACGTTCTATGTATGACGCCACACATCATTTGAAACCTTGATATTTTCAGATCTATGGAGTATATTTTAGAAAGAGGACTATGGAGAGTAATAACACTATAAACAAGATGATTCCTGGTGGGGAAACCAGAAGCTACTTCGGAGGCGGCGAAGGGGGAAATGTCCCTTTTTCCTAATTTCTAATCTGGCCACTCTGTACTGTACACGCCCCTGAAGCATAATCTGGCCACTCTGTACTGTACACGCCACTGAAGCATAATCTGGCCACTCTGAACTGTACACGCCACTGAAGCATAATCTGGCCACTCTGTACTGTACTCGCCACTGAAGCATAATCTGGCCAATCTGTACTGTACACGCCCCTGAAGCGTAATCTGGCCACTCTGTACTGTACACGCCCCTGCAGCATAATCTGGCCACTCTGTACTGTACACGCCCCTGAAGCATAATCTGGCCACTCTGTACTGTACACGCCCCTGAAGCATAATCTGGCCACTCTGTACTGTACACGCCACTGAAGCATAATCTGGCCACTCTGTACTGTACACGCCCCTGAAGCGTAATCTGGCCACTCTGTACTGTACCCGCCACTGAAGCATAATCTGGCCACTCTGTACTGTACACGCCCCTGAAGCATAATCTGGCCACTCTGTACTGTACACGCCCCTGAAGCTTAATCTGGCCACTCTGTACTGTACACGCCACTGAAGCATAATCTGGCCACTCTGTACTGTACACGCCCCTGAAGCATAATCTGGCCACTCTGTACTGTACACGCCACTGAAGCATATACAATAATGGAAGAGTCGTACTCTGTCCTTGTAGTTTTTGGGAAAATTATGTAGAATGTTACAGAGCCGTTGCGATACAATGCTAAAAGTTAAGATCCGCTGCTACTATTGTTTATTCAGCCAAGATGTTGTACTGTATGAAGTAATTACACAACGGTCTTACCAACCGATTTCAGTCGGTCTCACTTAATATAACTGTTGAATACAAACTAACTGCTGTAGTGGTTGCAAAACTACTGTAACTTGTAATTGACTGTTAACAACAAAGCACAACTCCCCCTCTGTCTGTCTGTCTATCTCTCTGTCTGTCTGATTTCTCTTATCTCCAGATATTGAGTTAAACTGAGAGTCCCCATCTGTTTTGTTCTCGTCCTTGTATTGGTTTTACAAACTGAAAGTACATATAAACGAGTATGCTTGTTGACTGACCTGCAGAACTTACAATTTTTGAACAAAGTACATTATTTGATTTTGTCTTGGGCTCACACAGCTGGTGTCAATATACTTAAAACGATTACAAACGTTAAGCCGTGGTCGGTCGCTATGTAACAGCGACATCATCGCCAACGTTTCGAATCCCACTCTCGGGTAATTCTTCAGGACGCAAAAAGCAACATAGGTTGCTCTTACCTGAAAACGTTGTCGGGTAACGTTAGGAAAAGATCCGCTGTAACTGTTTAACAACATTCTGTCGCTTTCTGTAGCCTGAAGATCCCCGAGGGTGGGATTCGAAACGTTGCCGACGATGTCGCTGTTACATAGCAACCCCCCCCCCGAGGGTGGGGGCTGGGGGCTGCGACCCCTGGGGTCAACATAGGGCGAACCTACACCGCCATTTCCGGTGGCTCGGACTTACCCTCCCCACCTGACACCCGCCGCCTCATCGCCGGCCCGGGGGTGAACCGGCGAAATCAGCTGAAATAGGGGCTGACTAGCAGGGCCAAGGTGGGTGTCACATGCGAACAGGGCTGTCGCGTCCCAGACCAGTAGTCGTACTAGGCAACCACCCTTGACCCCAGTGAACCTAATTATCATCGTGCGGTGAAGCCTAGTAGAAGAGGTCGGCACGCGACACGCCCCTGCATGGTGGGAGAGGGTCATGCAGGGAGACGCCGCGTTACGGACCGAGCCCTGTCAGGTGGGCCCGGGCAAAGTCCCGGGATAGTCGTGTGTTGTGCCTTACCGCTGATTACGGGTGGCTCAACTCCTTCCGAGAACCCCACCCCACCCTGGCGTACGCTGCTGTACGGGGCGCGGGACTATCCGATTTTCGGCAGTATCAGTGCTGATAATCGGAACAAAGCGAACGTCCAGCGCTAGGGGAGTCCATGCGCTGCTGCGGTCCTGTACCCGACTCGAGTGTGGTGGCTGACCCCCACCGCTTCGTGCTATAGAGTACCGAAACGGCGCCCCGCTGGGCAACTTTGCGTTTGTGCGGCCATACGTGGTCTCACTCAACGTGGCGGTTAAGACCGTTAGTCTCCTCGCTCGAAGAGAGGGCTCCAGACCCAATCGCGGACGTGACCAGCGGACGGAGAGTGGGGATTTTTCTGGGGTTCCTTTCAGGATCGTGGCGGCGCTACATGGTAGCTATATGCGTTCGTAAGGGGGCAACGCTGGCCTGACATGTTACATAGTGACCGACCGCGGCCTAACATCCCGGTTTCTAATCACTTTCAGTACACATAATTTATTATTTTATAGATATTGATATTAGATAATTTTCTGATTATCAGATAATATTTAAAAATATCGACTACCCCACTATTTTGTGCAGTAAAGTAACAACTGTAGTCATACAATAAACGGTAAAACTTCCAAACCACTGGATTTTTGTTAAAATTCCCTTTTTTGGGCCCTGTAATGAAAAGATTTTGACATTTCCAAACCTGTACATTACGATCAGACTTCGATTAAAATTCTCTTTTTAATTTGATATCACACATGAGATTTTCAATTTTATCAAGCTTTTGCACCACCTTTTAGGCTCTGGCGTCCCAAAATTTCGAAATTTTCAAAACTTAACACTACACATTTAGCTTTTATTTTAAATTGGTTTTAATTTGAAACGCCGCATGAACTTTTGTGATTTTGTCGTACTTTTCACCAAATTTTGGCTCTTTTTGCCAATTTTAAAAAATCATATTTTGGTTAAATATTCATTCCCTGGTAATGTTCCCACCTTTTATCTATTATATGTCGTAATACAAACAATGCATCCACACTTGACAGTGGTTATTTATTTAGTATTAATATAATGTGTGGTTGTCCGTCGAAATAAAGTATTGTTTTTAACACTGTTATCAACTATTTTTTTACCAATTAGTTATAAAATAAAATAATTATTCACAAAACTATCGTTACCCGCTATTTATTTTGTAACTAATTATGACAAGAATTATATAAATCCGTGAAGAAAATACTTCCGTGAATTGTCGGTCGGTCGGTCGGTATTTTTGTACAGTGATTAAGACAATTTTTATCGTCATTAATTTCGTTCAACAACGCACGTGTCCCATCTACAGCCGGCTGTATATTTATACAGATGGGTTTAAAACAGTTAACAGACATAACGAGACAAGACACGGAATAATTATAAACAATTTAGACGCTCGTTTAGGATCGGCAGACAAGAAGTGTCGTCTTGGGACCGATGCCTCACAAAACAACGCCGCATCAGCTGTTTCTATTTATTTATACGCGGCGTCGTTGCCAAGCAATTGTTTACAACATTGTTGTCCAATTCCAACCACCCAGCACTATGTGTCACAGGTTAATAACGTCCGTTGATAGAATAACAATGAACTCGTCTCTGTTTTTTGTTAGTTTTTTTTGTTAATTCTTATAATATAAATCTCAATAACAAACGTCGTGGATTCGATACCGACTGTCTCTGCGTGTGTGGTATGCGTATATTTAAAATAATCGATAGCAGCGTGTGTGTGTGTATGTTTTTCGATAGATATATCCATGAGCGGGCGGAAGAGGTGATAACGCTTGTTTCCAAACAAAACATCGATTCCCGTTTTCTGTATTTAAACACACAGCACGCTTATTTAAAACACTGAAACGCGATCAGAATGCATTATAACACAACAGGCGGGTTAATAGCGTTTTGAAGCGCGTGCGCGCGCACCCACCCACCCACCCACACACACACACACACACACACACACACGCTCACACAGAGATGACACGGACACGGAAAATGAACATTAACGACTCCTGATCCAACGCAACATCTGGCGTGAAAAGAATTTCCGGTCATCGTGTTGTTGTTCTTGTTCTTCTTCTCTTGATTTACTGGAATAACCTCTTCTTCTTCTTCTTTAGTAGTACTACCCAACGTACACCGTGCTTCCAACACCAATCTTCTCCAAGGTCTCGTGTCCATTGCCATCTGAGTGTAACCCATCACATCCATTCTTCTGAGATTTTATAGCAAATCATCCAACCATCTTTTCCTAGGTCGGCCCTTCTATTCGCTTTAATAGACTTGCGCCCTCAAGATTTTCTTGGCATACGCTGATCATCCACCCGCTCTAGGTGACCTAACCACTGTAGTCATAGAGCCGTTATCAATCTTACAACGTCTTTGTGATTCAATAGCTCATCTATCTCCTGATTATTTCTTATTCTCTATTCATGATCTTCTTTAACCGGGCCATAAACACGTCTTTCGATCTTTCTTTCAAACCTTCTTAGTGTTACTTGTTCCTTTTTTGTCAATGTTCATGTATCGGCGTCCATAAGTAACAACCGGTCTGATAAGTGTCTTATACATTTTTATTTTTGCGTTACCACTAATGAGTTTGCTTCTCAAGAGCCTACTGTTGGCATAATATGCCCCATTTGCTATTTGTATCCTGCCATGTATTGGCGTGTTTACGAACTCTTCATTATCTATCATGTTACCCAGGTATGTGAACATATTAACTGTATCAAATGACTTATCCCATGCATAAATTATATAGAAATCAGCGTCTACGGATATAGTTTTCCTGATATTTACATTGAGTCCAATTCCAGAGGAGTTTTAATTCAGCTCTTTGTAAACCTCAGCTAGCCGTTGTCTAGGTTAACCTACTCCTGTTTATAACCGTTTTCTCCCAGAGGCCGCCCGTGTCTCCTTCTGTCTTCTGGTTGATTATATCGGGTCTTCCACATCCTTTCAACGTGATCGATAGCGAATTGTTGTCTTTATTTTAGCCGGTTATCAGCTCTAGACGAGGCTATTTCGAAAACAACGTCTCGGTCTGACAAAAAAAAAACCTCACGCTTTCTCATAAAGTTGGTTTTATTTTTCAGCGTAGTCCTTTTCCAACTCAGGAGACTGAGATGAATCATAATAATTCAACGAGCAAGACAAGTTCTCGATTTTAACTCGACCGTTTGGCATTTACCTGTCTGATACCCAATTGACGCCGTTATTAACGACTGCTACACATATTATTCTATACCAAAGATTATATTTTGTTGACGATCAGGTCATAATAGCAGACAGTGAAAATAGTCTGCATAGGGCCCTCTATGAATTGCAACAGGTAATCAGGATGTGTATGGTCTGGAAATTTCTGTTGTCAAGACTAAGTCCTTTGCTTTTAAAGGTTTGAAAGACATGTTTGAATTGGTATCCAAGTCACTTATTGACAAAATCTGTATAATATTTACACTATTTCTTCCGTCGTGTGACTTTGTGTTGCGTTCGATTGATTAACGCGTTTCGAAACATATGTTTCGTCTTCAGAAATAAAAAATTCACTCTTAGCGAGGTCGTTACATATTAAAATTACAAATATTGGAAAACAATTACACACATATCCTCGTTACATGAGTGCGCACTCGAGTCGGACCGATCGGACACTGACTATCAATAGCTATTGTGTAAACAGGTTTATTGCGGTATCGTAGAGCGGGTTTGATTTGAAATTTAAATGCTCGTTTAGCACGAAGTCACGACTGTGTACGCCATTGTACGCTCTATATATCTCGAATTCTTCCAAGGCGTTCATGTACAGCCTTTTTATTACAAAAATATATGGGTTTCAAGTTGGAATTAAAGCTCGTATATTTATGATTTTCGTTTATCAAGTAGCGTGCGTAGTTGGATTTTACAACACGTAGTTGGACAATCGGACGCAACACGAAGTCACACGACGGAAGAAATAAGGTAAATATTATACAGATTTCTTTTAAAGGTTGCTTTCATGGAAGGTGTAAACTAGTACTGAATGATCGACTAATTGAGCAAGTGCATTCATTCAGGTACCTTGAATGTAACTTGTCTTATGTTGGTCAGATAGAGGTGGACAAAAATATAGAGAAGTTTAATCACATGTGTGGAACGATAAGAAGAACACTGAATGGAAAGGTCAGAAGAAATACTCTTTTGAAATTTTATAAAGTGATGGTAGTGCCTGGCTGTGCCATGCGGCCTTTATGGCAGTGAGATTTTGACACTGAACGCAAAGACCCAATGCCGGATACAGGCTAGTGAAATAAGATTTTTAAAATCAATACTAGGGAGTGTCACGGAGATATCGGCAAAGAAATGATGATACAAGGAACATCCTTGGAATTCGTAGTCCTTCAGTCTTACGACTGGTTTGTACCCTCCCCGCATATACCCGTGGTGCGTGTAGTACTGAGTCTCTCACAGGTATATGGGACCTACAGTTTAACGCCGGATCCGAACGGCATAGTTGGGGAGGGTTTATACTAAGCAGGATACCTTTCGCTGGTTTGCCATTGCCTTGCGAGGGGGAACGGTCGTATCTAAATCAGATGGCCCCCGGCGGGAATTGAACCCGCGCCGACAGCGTAGCAGCGCCACAATCCTTGGAATATACGAGCTAAACGAAAGGACAAAGCAATACAGACAGGATTGGACAAACCGTGTTGGAAGGATGCATCAGAACAGAATAGCAAAACAAATTTTGGTTTATAATCCGAAAGGACGGCGGACTATTGTAAGACCAAAGAAAAAATGGTCGGACCAAGGAGTGCGCAACGGATCGTAATGTCCACAGCCTAAAGAAGAAGAAGAAGAAGAAGATGATGAAGACCTAACATTATGTAACAGTATAGTAAATTGGATAAAGAAGAACGACCATGCCAAGGCACTAGTTTTGTCCTGGGGTCCTCTTAGCCGTAACTTCAGAATTAATAAATCGTGTAGACTAAACGGTCCGTATTCCCAATAATGTCTTACTTATATTTTCTAGTTGCCAGTTATAGCCAGTGGATACCGTTATTAAAGACTGCTAGCGGATAAGACACTCTCTATTTTTCTCATTCTCCTCATTTATGCTACATTGAACAACGGTGTGAACACAACAGAAACACAAGAGTGTGTCTCAAACCCTGTGGCTTACAGGACAGATTTTATAAGCTTGTGGTGACTAATTCAAAAAGTGTGTGTGTGTATAAAATATACATTTTATAACTTGTAATCCAAGTTAGTATTGCAGAGAGATGGATTGCTTAAGTGAACAGGGTGCCAGATGGCAGGTTGCCTAAGGAGGTTTTCGCAATACAAGCCTGTTAAACAGCAAAAGTATAGGAAGGCCTAGAAAGCGATATTGAAGTGGATACATTGCTTTGGGAGCGGAAAAGCTGATTCGCCTAACCCTTGATAGAAGAAGAAGAAGAAGAAGAAGAAGGAGGAGGAGGAGGAGGAGGAGGAGGAGAAGAAGAAGAAGAAGGAGGAGGAGGAGAAGGAGGAGGAGGAGGAGGAGGAGAAGGAGAAGGAGAAGGAGAAGGAGAAGAAGAAGAAGAAGAAGAAGAAGAAGAAGAAGAAGAAGAAGGAGGAGGAGGAGGAGGAGGAGGAGGAGGAGGAGAAGAAGAAGAAGAAGAAGAAGAAGAAGAAGAAGAAGAAGAAGAAGAAGAAGAAGAAGAAGAAGAAGATGTAATGATAATTAAGTGAATATGGAATTTTACTGAAATTTTTAAATTAAATTTTATTGAGAGGGAAGGATTGCTTCCGCTGCTGATCCCACTGTACACTTACGCCACTATTTCCAAAGAATACGTAAAGCAAAGAAGGAGGAGGGGCAGAAGGAGGAATAAGTGCACCATGCAATCAAGTGACGCTGATGTGGTTATCAATGCTCGAACAATAATAAAGCAAAACACACACACAAACATTAAGCTTCATTACAGCCCTTGCGCGCAAAGTATCCTCCACCCCAACCTCCTTCACGTGTTTCTCCATTAACTGCGGAGCCTTCTTAATGAGAACACTTCGCCAATCCGCCCCCTACCCCAAAGATCTCTCTTCTCATTAATTATCTTTCTCCTCTGATTATTTTGCTTAGCGCGTGCCTCTCTCTGTTCTTCTCAGTTCCGCGCTTTCACAAGTCGTCTACTACCACTACTACTATTACACTTTTTATCCGCATCAATTTCTTTTCACTGGAATCTCTGTCTCCTCAAGTACGTTTTAGCTGAGGAACACAAAGACAAGACAGAGATATTCTCTCCTCATTCCGTTGCCTGTGTAATATGTACAGTATTCTGTTCTCGTTTCCACTAATGATGGACGTTTAAAAATGTTCAGTTTTACTTAAAGTTCTACTAAGCGCTGTTAGAGAAAGTCTCACTGATAAATGTATATAAATTGTATAACCTTCATTCCGTAGATTTTTATGTCTGATAATACAGGGTTTCGTCAATTCTCAGTACAGACTGTACAATACAGTAAAGACTAATAGGTATTATTACAAAGCTGTATGGTGGAAAAGCTTTAATGCTTGAACAAAAATTAAGAACAAAATTAATAATTAATGACTAAATCTGTACAATATTTACCGTATTTTATCCGTCGTGTGACTTCGCGCTGCGTCCGATTGGTTTACGTTTTCGAAACACATGTTCCGTCTTCAGAAATAAAAAATCAGTCAAAGTGAAGTCGTTAAATATTAAAATGACGATTTTTTATTTTTTATTTCTGAAGACCGGGACATGTTTCGAAACGCGTAAACCAATCGAACGCAACACGAAGTCACACGGCGGATAAAATACGGTAAATATTATACAGATTTTGTCAATAAGTGACTTGGATACCAATTCAAACATGTTTTTCAAATTAATGATTGAATTCAGTGGCGTGGCGTGGGGATATAAAACTGTTGCAAGTTGTGACAGGCCCGAAACAACCTAAAAATTAATTCGAATTTTTCCTAGTACCAAGTGTTCTTTTTAGAGCCAAAATATTCTTTTTAGAACTAAAATATCTTTTTAGAGTATTTTCTATTTTTCAGTGGCAGAAGAAGAGGGTCCCGGTTCAACGGGATCTGACTCCATTATACTTACACCGAATAAATGAGGACACAAATAATCGAATTAATAATAATAAAGACAAACAGAGAAACACATAACTAAACGACAAATAAATCACAAATACTGTAGGTACGTTGTTTCCGAAACGAACATAGCTGCTAACTGAGCATTTTGCCAGTTTATACAGCGGCAACACATTGGGTAGACGAGTGTGTGTGTCCCCCTCCATAGTTTGTACAGTGACAACAATACGAGGTAAATGACCGTACGCAGTAAAACACTGCCGAAGTCCCAGCCGACAACACCAGACGGTTCAAGTGCCCAGCAGTTCGAAAACAATGCTTCAAATTTTTCCTACTAATATTGTTCGGATTTCAAATTATTCAATAACTAAAGTATTTGTTCTGTGATATAATTAATATTATTTTCAGCCGGCGAACGCGGTTACATGCACACCACGCTACTGATCGAATTAACGAACTGGTGAACTATTTTAACTATTAGGAAAAGTTATTGGCTATGATGAGAGTCATGATATAGTGATGTTTTTTAACTCCTAAAGGCAATGCCTTGTCGCTGTAGCCACGTCACTCTATCCCTTGCGATATTCTTCGTTTCTCCATAGGACCCACTATTCACGACACTCATTGTGCTGCGGAAGTATGCAGTTCTTGGTCTTCCTTTGGGCCAATTCAATAGTGATGTTAAATAAGGTAAAATTGAGACGATCTGTGAGACGATCAAACATATTTTTTAAGAAACAAGGTACGTCTAGAGACAAAAAAAATATATTTTTACAAAATTATGGCGATTTCTGTACTGTCCTATGGGTGTGAATTATGGACGACTACGACCGAGAAACAAGACGGCAAAATACAGGCGTCGGAAATGGTCCTAAAGTTGATCTATGAAGAATGAGACCATAAGAGAAGTATCACAAGTTTTTAACTTAAATGAAAGACTAGAAGATTATAAACAACGGGTGGAAAAATGTCAAATTCAAGACTGGCCAAGAAAGTTTGGAAATATAAACGTACGGGACACGGGTTTGTGGATGAATCCAGGACGGAGGATCTTGAAGGCGGAACAAGCAGCACTTTGCCTATGCCGTGCCGTAAAGATGAGAATGATAAGGTGATAATGATAGGCAAAACCTCTGATAATCAGACCCACTTTTAAGAAGAATCTAAAGTTAAAATTAAACACATTAAAAAAAAATCGGTATGGAGAACCATAAATGATTTCCAAGTTTTAAGATTTATATTTAAAATCATTTACGTCAATTCGGTTCGATAATTTCTAAAAAAAAATATCACCCCCCTCAAACTATTTTCACTAATTATAGATATTTTTATTTATAGATGGAGACTTTATCTATAAAAATTAGGTACTTTATTCTTATAAATAAACTGAACTGCGCAGATAATCATCCCTCCTCCTCACCCGATCCCCCCAAATTAATAATATTTACACTTTCGTAGAGTAATATTTTTATCATATGTAATTTCTAAGGTATCTTATCCTTCAAAATTAAATATTCATACTTTAATTGATTTTAGCTCAGCAATTTTGAAAAAATCATCCTCTCCCCCTTCAACTACCCACTGCATTTATAATTATCTCATTTACCATTTTACGGTGGATTAATATGACTTTATTTTCGGGGCACTTATTTATTAGAATTAAGTACTTTACTCTTGTTAAACCGTAAAACGTTACAGGTATAATACCCCTCCTCCTTAACCGATCTTCACCAAAATCAATAGACCTTGAGTCCTCTACAGGTCAGGGACATATGCAAAAAAATGATATGATTCTTAATTAAGAAAATTGTGTTAGTGGTTATAATCACAAACAGAATTAACACTGTTGCACACCACTATAGAAAAATTATTCCGATTAGCCAAGCTTCACAGCTCATCATCAGATCGGAAATCAAGCCATTTCTTTCTGGGCCTACCCACACACTTGTGTCCTATAGGCTTAGATTTACAGACTAAAATTCATCAGACCAAAAATTTCCGATCTGACGATGAGCTGTGAAGCTTGAAAGCGCTAATCGGAATAATTTTTCTACAGTGGTGTGCAACAATGTTAATTCTGTTTGTGATTTGATTCTGTTTGAATTTGCGGCAGTTATCGTTCGCCATAGAAAACATTCTACGCACAGACATACAGACACTTTTCGAAAAATGATTTTTCTTTATATTTTGAGGGTAGTACAATCAGAATCAGACTTTATCTGGAATACGATTTTGTTCGCCATCACGACACTTCCATTTTCTTACGGAACATGGAAGTAATAAAAACGAAATATTCTACATACATTTCACGGACGCTTAATAGGCATACAGAAGGCGCGCAGCTAATCCTTACTTCACACACACACACAAACGATGGCATTCGCAACAAACTGGTTGCTCCGTAAGTCGGCCAGTAAAAACTATGATAAATATTACCGTAAACAGTTGTGGTCGCGCTACAAAATATAATATAAGAGTTAAATAAACATTAATCCGTTACATAGTTGCCAGCGCATAAAGTTGCGAGTTGCCTCGAGACACACTGTAACACTGAGTAACTGATCGCTTTACCTGCAGATAAATTCTAATTTCAGCTGTGCAACTGCGTCTGTCTATTATTTATATAGGATATCCCGCTGTGATAACATTAACCAATTTCTCTAACTACCAGTTTCTTAGTTTTATCGTAAGACTGTTCTCTGGGCGTGACCTTAGCTCAGTCGCTTACTTCCTTTCCTTACCTAACTAAACGCAAGTGGCAAAGACGGTGAATGAATTGCAATGCATCGAAATAATTTATAACGTAAGCTCACACTGTCGGTGTTAATATTATTAAATTGAGAACAAACCGGGCTGTGAGTCCGTGGTCGGTTGCTGGTAACTAGCAACATCGTCGGTTCTCAACTACACACTCGAGCTTCAACTCCCCGAACTCCGTTTCAACTTCCCCAGTGCCATCCTCTCTTCTGTGAAACTGCTGCACATGAAAAAAGTTATATATATATATATATATATATATATATATATTGTTACAAACTGTTTATGTGTCTGTTGTAAAAATTTAATGTATAAAGTTTAGAATGTTGTTAAACGTGTCAAAATGTATGCTCTCAGTCGTGTACGGGTAAACCGTATTCTGCTCTGCCGCATTCAAACGTAGCAAACGTTGCCGCCTCGCCACCTGATTGGCGTACAGCTCTCTGCAGTATTACCCAGCTTGCGTCTCGCTTTAACGCCTTCACTTCATTAATTACTAGTCGTAATTCTAAATTAACGGAATCAAACATACAGCATTGCAGATTGAGAACATTTATTAATCCTTTAGAATATTTCACTTGGTTTATTATACATCAAAATTCGTTTTCAGCACCGGCTATTATAATTGTGTAGTTGGTACTTGCTCAGCTCTGTTGTTTACATTCAGTCAATTACTCTAGTTTACAGTAAAATTATCGTTTTTTCTCAGGGGTGTAAAGTCCTTTTGGCTACAGAAATATATATTTACGGCTAACACAACAAAGTTATAATAATTCTTACAACTAATTACATAAATAAATCGATATCTCATTACATTTGACTAAGTAATCACCAATGAAAATTTGTGAAGCAATTTTTGGTTATGTTCATTTGCTAGAAGTTCGTTATTAGAAGATTCGTTAATTATTTATCATAATTTACTTTCTTAATAATCGTTAATTTGTTATAGTTAGACAGTGAATTTAAATCAGCATTTATTTTGACTCGGAATAGTGATCAGTGATTTTGAAATAGTTATATTTAATTCAGACCAAAATTTGTGAATACGCTTTAAGGGATAATGTTTATACTCATCAGTTACTTGTTGCTGAAGATCCTGGTGTCGTCTTCTTCGATAGATAACTCCTGGGCTGTCGTCTTCTTCTATGGATAATTCCTGTCGTCTATTTCCCTCGTCTCGGCACTTTTCTTTGCTACTTCAGGCCTCGTAATTCTTCAGTTGGTGTCGTCTTCTTCTTTTAGGAGGTTCCACTGATCTTCATATAGTGTCCGTGTCGTATTTCTTCGTCACGGCGTCGCTTCGTCTTCTTTGGATCACTTCGGTTTGTCAAATTAATTTTTTATAAATAAAATTTACGTTCAGGATTCCCTGTACTGTTGTACTTGTCTTCTATTAGTTTTAAAAAGTTTTGAAATTGTTTGAAGAATAATAATTTAATGTTAATACGAGAGCTACTCGGTCCACCCTCTGGCGTTGGTTAATAATGACTTACTGAAAATCTAACGGTTTTTTGGCGTTATTTTTCTTGTTGCTATGGTTACTTAAGAAATTATGCTAATTTTTCATTGGTTATTAACTCAGGTTATTGTTAAGATTTATCGTCTTTTTTCGTCAATTTTTACCAAAATATCTTCAACTGAAGATTACTACTTTGTTCTAATATCTATGGTCATCACATTAGTACCATTCTTCCTAAATTTTTATGGGGAACATTTTGATACCCCTCATGCCTACTTTTGGATAGCTAATTACATTTTTACTATTTTCCCAATTTTATATCTTACATATAATTTATTCAAAATTAGTTGTTAATCACATATTTTGGTACTATGAATACCCACTTACATGGTTTAATCATTTGGCACGTTCTGCCTTAACTTTGGATTATTATTTGTTCTTAAATTAATAAATTTATGTTCAACAGTTTGGCTTAGAGCCTAGATTCCATTCTACTACCATTTAACATTTCTTACTAACGTTTCTGGTAACTCTAATATAATTTACAAACAAAACAAACAATAAACATCAATATTCCTAACTCTAATTCTTACTATTAAACATTTCTTTTCAGGTTCTACCCTGAAATATCTTTTAATTGCTGTTATCTGCTTATCCTACAATTTACTCTATGCTATGATTTTCTGAACACAAATAAAATCCTTAATACTTACTTAACGAAACTCTTATAATACTATTGACAAACTGTTCCTTGTATGCTATGTCCTATCTACTATTCCCTTCACTTAAATACAGTGTTAGTCCTTCTTAATTTGCTACACTCTGATACCTTAACTCTTACCTTAATATATAATCTTGATATCTTATTACCTAAATTAACAATACTACAATTAGTTCAATCTTACCTACTAGTGCACAGTTTATCACAAATTGTTTATCTGTTTAACATAGTTAGCTTACATAATATTTAGTTCTACACTCTCACTACACTTTTCCTTTCATTAGAAAGTTTCTATAATTACTACCCTGCTCACTTTGTTTCATTATTTTATACCTATCACTTTCACTACTTATTTAGTTTTACACACACACTTTTGGGCTTATTCACGCTTATTCATGGTTGTCTGATTACTTTACATCACTGTGTGATTATGGTCATTTATAACTATTTACCTTCAAATCACACTGATCACTTTTGGTCATCATTCTAATATTGCTTTTGTTTTGGGCTCAAAGTATTGTTTATAGCCTTTGGCCATTACTACTACAATTAGTTTGGGGTATGGTTAGCTTCTAACCCCCCTACATTATATTATACTATTACATTCTTTAAATAATAAGATACATGTGATACTATTACCCTTCATTAATCTTATTGTCCTAGCTACATCTCATATGCTACAGACATCAATTCATTACTAAATTTACAATATTCTGTTCACTTTTTTGGAATGACTTGATTATACTTAAACTTCTTCTTCACTGTCTCTTGGTTTTCTTTTGGTTCCTATCCGATCTATTGTGTCAAGTCTGTCGGGTTAATAGTCATTTGTCATTTATTGGGTTATTGGGTTATTGATCTTTAAGTTCATAAGTTTTTTGCCTTTTACTCTTATTTTCAGCTGTTTATTTTATAATTAAATACCATTGAATTCTTGCTACCTTGTGTCATGTTACATAATATATATATTTCAATCACTTTCTGCTACAGTCCGTTTCTTGATGTATATAATACATTTAATATTTATACATAAATTTACCTCAAGATGTTATTTTTCTATTTGGAACATGTTTCGGGTACTATCTTGTACCCATCCTCAGCCTTCCGGTTTTTTTGTCTGGTGAAGTACATATGTGTTGTTGGTTGACTATTATTATTATGGCTTCCTGTTGGCTTCTGGTATTTCAAGTTGGTTTTATTGTGTGTGATTGCAATAAACACAGGACATGAATTCCCAGACATAACCAATGTAACACTAATAAAACATATACCACACAAAGGCACCATAATGAACATATGGGAAAATTTACAAATATACAAACATAAAACAGAAAACAAACTAATACCTGAACAAATACAAATCAATACAAAACATGACACAATATTCAAAGCAATCAACATTGAAAATACACAAAAAACTAACACATACACCACAATCACACACAATAAAACTAACTTGAAATACCAGAAGTCAACAGGAAGCCACAATAATAATAGTCAACCAACAACACATATGTACTTCACCAGACAAAAAAACCGGAAGGCTGAGGATGGGTACAAGATAGTACCCGAAACATGTTCCAAATAGAAAAATAACATCTTGAGGTAAATTTATGTATAAATATTAAATGTAATATTTATATATATATAAACTTTCACTATGAACTTACTTTATGGTTTTATTTCCCATACGTTTCAACGTGGTGTACGTCTTCTTCAGTGGGAGTAAATACTGAATGTCTTTACAGAGTAACGGTTATGGACTATAGGTGAGTGTGGTGGGGGTTGATGGTGGGAAGTAACACCACCACACACACCTATAGTCCATAACCGTTACTCTGTAAAGACATTCAGTATTTACTCCCACTGAAGAAGACGTACACCACGTTGAAACGTATGGGAAATAAAACCATAAAGTAAGTTCATAGTGAAAGTTTATATATATATATATATATATATATATAATATTTAAAAAAGTGAACGAAGAGGATGTACCAACAAGATAATTATGAAAAAAGTGTACAAGGCATCTTCATATAAAGATTCACCGTACTGACGTACCGGCAATGCACCTTTCCCATTCTGTGAAGACAGGCCTTAAAATTTCCGTGACCACTAACAATCATCATCTTCACGGATTAAACCAAGGATGGTTTGTTCCGGCTTCAAATAGGCAAAGATTAGAGCTGGTCACTCCATCGGTCACTTATAGTTCCATAGTTGTTTGGGGACGCGGCAGTCATCCATTCGGCAAAGATTTTACCACCAATTCAGCCGATACTGGGCGATCCTGTCGAGTATACTCAGAATATTCAGTTCCTGCCTGCCGTACATCTGTGTTCTTCTATGATCATGGAAAGTATACACTGCCATATGCCTGAGAAATCTCATTTCAGCCGCTTGGATGCGACTGACCTGGCCTTTCGTTAAAGTCAAATTCTCAGACACATAAAGAAGTGTGGGAAGAGCCATCACCTTGTAGAATTTCAGGCGTGTTCCTTTACTTGCTGACTTAAAGGTTCACCTAATGGTCGCGCACATAAGATTGAACTTATGCAACTCATTCACAACGTCGTTGAATGCATTATAAGACACACTGTACCGCAAGTATTCAAAATTGTTAACTTGTTCCAGGACAGTACCATCTGCAATAATTTTGGCCCGTACTTGATCAGTTCCACGAAAAGCTATCACCTTGGGTTTACGTGTAGATATCTGCAGTCCAGAGTCTTTGCAGATTCAATTTAACTAATGTATCCTCATCTGCAATCTGTTTTTGGAGTCCGACAGAATATCCGTTGTTTCTCCGCAAACAACGAAGTGTCAATTGTAGAGTGACCAATCATAAAATGTTCTGGAAGACACATCTGCCAGTTTTGTATGACATCGTCAATATATAAATTAAAAGGAGAAGGTGATAATTGACACCCTTATAGTACTCCACAATTGACCAGGTCAACTCTAAGAGCTGTTCTCGGTTTCCCTGCGTCTATTAAGATTTTATTCTCCACATAAATACTCTGTATTGCTCTGATTAGATGTTGTGAGGAACTAATAATAATAATAATAACAATCGTTCGTTCGTTCCTCTGGCGTTACAGCCCACGATAAGCCTTGGCCTCCCCAACTAGTCGGCTCCAAATACTTTGGTCCTCCAGTCTCCGCCTCCAACCACCCATAACAAGCCTCCTGAGGTCATCTTCTATGTCCTGTAACCACTTTCGTCTAGGTCTTCCTTTCTTGTTTTGCCCATCTATTGTCCCTGTAAGAACTGATTTGGGCATTCTGTCGTCCTCCATGCGCATCAGATGTCCCAACCAATTGACCTCATAGACTCGTCGGACCTCCCTACATCTATCAATTCCTCTGATTCCCTATTTTGCCATATTCTTCACCTCCCTTCACTGGTCCAACGATTTTTCTTAGTTTTCCTTCAAATACTAGTAATAATAATAATAATAATAATAATTTTTTACAAGGGTAGGTGGGGAAATTTGCTGAACAAATGTCCGGAGGAGTACACACCTCCATACTCTCTGGATTTGGGTATTACTAGTTATTACGATTAAGATGGATGGAATAGCCCACCATTGGATGACTTGGAAAAAAACGGGGAGATTCGGAAAGCAGATAAAGGATAGAAATATATGGAGGTATATATTGTACAGGAGGCCAAGGTGCTGTAGAAACGAGTGACAGGTAGCTAGAGGTAGGTGTGTGCTATTTTACGTTACGACCGCAGACGTAAGACGCAACCTTTATAGTTTCTGAGCAACCTTCGATATCACGTCCCGTTCCGGGAACTTCTACGTAGTTTATACGTCTGTCAACTTTTAACGACCTCCGAAAGAGTGATAAAACTATGAAGGCGAGACATACTGCGATGATAGGCTATATAACACGCAAGGACTCTAAGCCGCGGAACGCATAATTTGGTAATTCTGTTTTATTCACATACGCGACCTGCATGTAAATGCTGTGAGCCGAACGTTTGTTCCCAGCAGCCGAATATATACCTACGTACTGAATGTAAAATTATTTGAAACTTTATAAAATAGTGGAATTAACCGTAGGAAGTGTATATAATATCTACAAAAACGTTCAAGCCAGAGTGAAAATAGGACGAGAAGTGTCCGAGTCGTTTAATATTAGTAAGGCACTGAAACAAGGATGTTGTTTGTCTCCAACTTTATTTAGAGTATATATACAAGGAGCACTGGAGACATGGAGAAACAAGTGCAGCAGAATGAGAATAGAATTAGAAGAGAAGTGTTTATACACTCTTTTATTCGCAGATGATCAAGTGGTGATAGCCAATGATGAAGAAGATATCACTTATATGATGAGAAAACTAGTAGAAGAATACGATCGATGGGGATTAAACATAAACTTAAAAAAAAACAGAGTACTTAGCCACAGGACGTCGAACATCAGATCTTCAGTTATCAGATAATACTTCCATAAAGAAATATGAAAAGTATAAATATTTAGGAAGTATAATTAGCGATGATGCAATATGTGATAAAGATATCAGACATCGATTAGTTTCAGGAAAAAGCACCATACGCCAATTAAACTCACTTTTATGGTCCACCAAATTCGGGCTACCGACAAAGATCAATATTTATAAAGCCATTGTTGAACCAATTACCACCTATGGGTCAGAATGTTGGACAATCAACGAAAAGAACCGCAGGAAGATTGAAGCTGTAGAAATGGACTATCTTAGACGAGCTTCCAGAGTTTCTCGTCTGGAGCGTGTAAGGAATGACGTAATAAGGGAAAGAACAAATAGAAAAGAAACTGTAATAGAAGACATAAAACGTAAACAGCTTTCCTGGTATGGACACCTAATGAGAATGAGCGAAGAAAGAATACCTGTGAGTGTGTTCAAATACACAACTACCAATAGAAGAAAAAGAGTGAGACCTAGATTACAATGGATAGAAGGAATCGAAAGGAGTATGGAAGAAAAGAATCTGAAGAATGAAGATACACAAAATAAGTTGATAACTGAGATGCGGGATGCGGCAGAAGCTGTGGGATCCCCGCAAATATATAAACAGAAGAATGTACGACAAACTTCGAACAAAAAATTACAAAAATACGAAAAACTGAAATTGGAAATTTCAGTCCTCATGCATAAAATGCAAACGACAGAGAGTGGTTAACAACGCGAAAGAAAGCTAGTACCCTTCGTTTGTTTTCTGTACATTTCTGAAAACAAACATTTATTTTGTTTACGTATCCGTGGTTACGTAAAACTGTATAAGTTGTTAATATTTTATTGAAATTTCCATGTTTTCAGTTGAATAAAATTTATAACATCAATACACAAAATTACCCTCCTCTCCCTTCAGCTACCCTTTTCACTTACAGATATTTCATCTACCTTTCTACAGTGTATTATTACGACCTTCTTTTCAGGATACTTTATTTATCAAAATGAAGTACTTTACTCTTGTTAAAACGCAAAACGTTACCGGTAAAAAACCGCCCTTAACCGATCTTAACCAGAATCAATAGGCCTTGAGTCTTCTACAACTCAGGCACATATGCAAAAAATTATCTGATTATATTTGAATTTGAGGCAGTAATCGTTCTCCATAGAAAAAATTACACACACACACACGCACACACACACACACACACACACACACACACACACACACACACACACACACACACACACACACACTTTACGGGAAATGACTTTTCTTCATGTTTTGACGGTAGTACAATCAGAATCAGCCCTTATCTCGAACACGATTTTTTCGCGATCACCATACTTCCATTTCGTTACGGAACATGGAAGTAAAACACATATCCTATTTTCGCTTTACATAAAGAAATAGAACAATTTACAATTAGTACATTTCTTCTTCTTCACATCGTAGTATATCGATACAATCGCATATTCAAAACGTCGAAAATGTAGTGCGGGTTCCGATTACTCGGGCCTCAAGGATTAACCTACCTACTCGTTTCCACAAATTAAATCCAAATAGAGGATTTTTATAAAACGCAGATGGATTTTTTATATTATCGGTCGGGAATCAATCTCAGGACCTGTACGTTAGTAGCCAAGTTCCGCGCGCCCCCTGGCGTTCCCAGCTTATAAACATTTCGTCCGTATACTAGTAATTTGTATCTTTGTTTATGTCGAACATAAAAATCACCGTTTACAAGCGCCAAAGTTCAGCCAAGTTGGCCGAAATTTAAAAGAAAACAAAAAAAAAACACCGATTTAAATTCGTCTTCAGTTGCAGCAACCAGACGGCACAGAGAGTTTATGGCCAAACATAAAAGTCAGTTACTCGCATGAGTTTTTGGCAAGTACTAGGTGGGTGTCGGAATCGCGGTAATAACGAGCGAGACGCGTACAGCTGTTTGGGCTGGGTCATACGACGCGGCGCGTAGGTTGAGAATAATCAGTCTGCCCCACCAAAGTACACACACACACACACACACACACACACACACACACAGTAGTCTCTTATGTTACAGAATACATACACGCCCTTAAACATTTGTATGCGTCTACATTTTTTTATGCGCGCCTTGCCCAAAATCGCGCTTTATGACTATGTAAAAAGCGTTGTTCAATGCACATGAAGACCGATTCTTGTTGTTTTGATACAGTTTATTCAATAAAAATTTAAGGAGTTTTTCATTTTTCAATATAAACTCCAGCAACAATTATAAACCTTTCCATTACTCAAGTAAGTTTCATGCCAGTAATCCATTGCCTACAAAAAGATGAACGATTTTATCATATTTGATTTCAAGGATTTGTTGAAAGTTAAAGTCTAACACCTCTCCATGCTTTTGGTTTGTAATGCAATAGCTGTATGGGGGATGCGACAGTCGTCCATTTGGTTAAGATGTTCCAACCATTTTAGCCATTACTGGGTCATCGTATCCAGTATACTCATAATATTCCGTTCCTACCGTGCATCTGCATTTCTTTAGCGATCGTGAAGAGTAGATCCTGCCATGTGCCTGAGAAATCTCATTTCGGCCGCATGAATACGACTGCCCTGAGACTATGTTAAAGTCCAATTCTCAGACACATAGAGAAGTGTGGAGGGCCCACATCACCTTGTAGAACCTTTCAGGCGTGTTTCTTTCCTCGTTGATTTTAGAGTTCGCCCGATTGTCTCACACATATGGTTCAACTTGTTTGGTTTATTCATCACGTCATTGTCTGTATTGTATGACATGTTATAGCCCAGACATTGAAAACTATTTATCTACTCTATTCAGTGGCGTGGCGTGGGTACATAACACCTGTTGCAGGTTGTGATAGGCCTAAAACTTAACCTAAAAATGAATTCGAATTTTTTCTTGTACCAACTGTTGTTTTTAGGGCGTTTTCTATCATTCGCTGGGAGAAGAAGAGGGTCTCGGTTCAACGCGATCTGACTCTCATTATGCTTACACAGAATAAATCAGAACACAAATAACCGAATTAAAAATAATAAAGACAACAGAGAAACACATGACTACTAAACGAACAAAACACAAATAGGTACGTAGTAACTGCTGCACATCGGTACCGAAAACGAACATAGCTGCTAACTGAGCGTTTTCCCGGTTTATACAACGGCAACACATTGAGTGGACGAATCTGTCCCGCCCCTCCACAGTTGGCCGTACACAGCAAAACGTTGCCGATGACTGAACCGGCAACACAAGACGGTGCAAGCGCCCAGCAGTTCGAAATCAATACTACGCTTTTCTTCAAGTTTCTCTACTAATATTGTACGGATTTCAAATTATTCAATTACTAAAGTATTTATTCTGTGAAATAATTAATATTATTTTGTTTTATTTCCAGCACTGTTGCCGCCGGCATCAGCGGTTACGTGGACGCCACGCTACTGGCTCTATTATTGTACAAATTATTGTGGAGTTGAGATTTTTAGTTGATTCCGTGGGAGCGATTCAAACGGGAGTGAAAACGGTCCAAGAGTTGTGTTTAGTCTCGACATTGCCTCCAATAAATGTAACTTTTGTGCCTGAAAAACAAATAAATCTGTTCAGCTTGAAACTGTGTGTGTGTAACTGTATGATACGTTAAACACTGTAGAAGACGTTAAAAGTAATTTTCGGAAGTACTGGATAAAGTGCCTTAAAATTTGTAGCGAAAAATTTACATTCGTCAAATCACAAGGGGGGGGGGAGCAGTAAATGATAACAAAAAATTTAGTACTTTGCGTAATCTTTGCATCTTATTATGCAAGCAACGACGTTGTGAATAGGTTGCGTAAGTTCAACCTTATGTGCGGGACCACTAGGCGAACCCTTAAGTCAGCAAGTAAAGGAACACGCCTAAAATTCTAAAGGTGATGGCTCTTCCCACACTTCTTTATGGGTCTGAGAATTTGACTTTAACCAAAGTCCACGCCATTCGTATCCAAGCGGCTGAAATGAGATTTCCCAAGCATGTGGCAGGGTATACTCTCCATGATCACAGAAGAAACACAGATATACGACTGGAACTAAATATTATGAGTACACTCGACAGGATCGCCCAGTATCGGCTGAATTGGTGGGAACGTCTTCGCCGAATGGAAGACTGCCGCATCCCCAAACAACTATGGAACTATAAGCCGTGGTGACGGAGAGGTGTGGGACGTCCAAGGAACCGCTGGAGTGACCAGCTCTAGACTCTTTGTGTGTTTGAGACCGGAACAAACAATCCTTGGTTTAATCCTTGAAGATGATGATGATGATGATGATGACACCACATCGCAAATCGATCAGAAGGAAACAAATAAAATTGTAGGAAAAAGAATAGAGCACAACAAGTAGTGAAAAGAATCGTGGGATCCTTTCGTCGTGACATAGAGAGTGATGAGCGTAGAAGAAAACTAGTGGCATATATAACAAATCAACAGATTAGAGAAAGACTACCTCAAGATTATCTATGTAACAGTAATAGACTGGATACAACATTATAGGAATCAGTGGAGCAAAGACAAAATTCATATATGACGATCAAGACGTTGTGGACACTAAGAGTTTTAATGAAATAACATTAGAATAATTGACTAAAAAAAACGGGCAGAATAAGCCCGCTACTTGAACTGCTTTCATCGTAATATTGTTCTTGCTTGAGTCGTTTCGATTCCTAGAGTCTCGGATCGTCTTCAGAATCTGTGAGTGGCGGTTGACACCCTATTGTAAAACCTAACAATGACAACAGGATCCTTTAATCGCCACTCATACCATCTGACGACGTTCCCAGACTCTAGAAATCAAAACGACAATCAAGAAATATATTACGATGAAAGCAGTTCGAGTAGAGAGTTTACCTACCTTTAGAGTAAATGGACATTTTACACCATTTGTATAAAGCTATTCGTAGAAAACGGCCAGATTTACTGAAGAATAATTTATGAAAATTACAGTCCGATAATGCGCCTGGACGCACGTCACTGCTTGTTAAGAATTTTGCCCGGCTAGGTAAAAGAAAACGTCATAATGACGACACGGCAATTGGCGTATTCACCAGATGTGTCCCAACGCGATCTTCACTCCTCCCAATAGTGATAACATCCACGAAAGAACAACGTTTCGCAACCCCCCGAAGACGTAAACGAAAATCGCTAAGCGAGTTCCAGGCTGTACTAAAAAGTGCATGTTTGAAATATTTTAAAGACTCCAAAACGGCTGGCTCAATCGTGTTTCAATAGGCTGAGACTACTTTGGAGACGGCAGTATAAGTGTCGATGAATGAAGGCATAATTTTTAAAATAAACAAGAACTGTGTTAGAAGTCAAACACATTGGAACTTACCGTCTGCGGCTTTTCAGAAACAGCGTCTTTATAAAATTTACATGTTTCGGGACCCTTGTCCCATCATCAGAATTTAAAAATAATTGTGTATCATTTAAATTTGATACACTTGTCAAACACTTAAAATATTAAAATCCAATGTAAAAATAACTTAATATAACATTTACAGCGAGTGCGAAGGTTACCGATGTACATCGTATGAAAACGTTTTTCATACGATGTACATCGGTAACCTTCGCACTCGCTGTAAATATTATATTATCATGTTATATTAAGTTATTTTTATATTGGATTTTAATATTTTAAGTGTTTGACAAGTGTATCAAATTTAAATGATACACAATTATTTTTAAATTCTGATGATGGGACAAGGGTCCCGAAACATGTAAATTTTATAAAGACGCTGTTTCTGAAAAGCCGCAGACGGTAAGTTCCAATGTGTTTGATTGAACAACACGTGGCTTGGTACTAAACATTTGGGATTTATTCCTTTTAAACATGTGTTAGAAGTATCTTGACTCACGGCTCAGAAAGTTGGACTACTAATAAACACACAAGAAGAGAATTAATGACAGCAGAGATGGACTTTTGGAGAAGTTCGGCAAGAGTATCAAGACGTGAGAAAACTAGAAATGAAGTCATTAAGGGCAGAATGAATGTGAAAAATTCAATTGTGAGATTTTATCCAAATAAAAAATTACAATTGTATGGCCACACGAAAAGAATGGCACAGGAAAGATTACCAAGGAGAGTTATGAAATGGACCCCACCAGGAAGAAGGAAAAGAAGAAGACCGCCTGTCACCTGGACAGAAGAAATTCAGTCTATATTGAGGGAATGAGAGATTGAAGAGGATTTTTGGATGGACGATGCACCAGTGGAAGATGAGAATTCAACCAGTTCGGTAATCTTTGGTTGTGTAAAAATTGTACAGCCGGAATAATAAAAAATAAAAGTTGGCAAGATGATACAGCCCTGTTACACTGTCACCTTAGTATGAAGACATACTTGAAAATAAACTGAATCTCAGAATGATTTGTTTACAGAGAAAAAAAGTACTCCTTGCTCAGTATAATGTTTGTCTGTAATCACGAGAATGCATAAACAGAACTTGAAACTATCCAACCATTAGGCGGAGACGTTTTAATTTATATATAGACTATCTCAGACACAATTGACATATGAATCTTCCCAAGCGTTTTATGATCGGTAACTCAGCAGTTGGCACGTTGTTGTTTGCTGAGACCAGGGAGTGTCTTGTGTAAACGTTGTACAGCCGGAATAATAAATAAATAAAACAAGAACTGTGTGAACTTTTTGATCAAACCTCGTACACGTTCTGGTTCAAAGGAACACGAAAGAAATTGTAGTCTCTTCGTTCGCCTCTCTCTATGTTCAGAGAAATTCAGACTATATTGAGGGAAGGAGAAATTGAAAAAAAACTTTGAATCGACAAGCAGCAGTGGATGATGAGAGTTCAGTAAATTCTGTAATCTTTCGTTCCGGACAACGTGTAAACATTGTACAGCCGGAATTATAATAATAACAAAAACTGAACTTTATGATCTAACCTCGTATATATAGTCTCTAAATGTGTAATGTATCATGTTTTGTTCTTTTCAGGAGTACTAAAGGCGCATTTATAAAAACAATGATCTGGCCACCACCATCCGACTGCATAGATTGCAATGGGCAGAACACATCATTAGGATGGAAGGCAGCCGAATACTTAGGAAGGTACTGTCTAGTCAAATCGAGGGTAGAAGGCCTATCGGAAGACTCAAGCAACGCTGGATTGATGCAGCGGCGATGGATGCTGATACTTTACTTAAAATAAAACGATGGACAACGATCGCCAAGGATAGGGTAAAATGGAGGCGGATGATTATGGAGGCTAAGGTTCGACTCCGAACTGTGACGCCATAGAAGAAGAAGAAAAAAGGCGCATTACAAAGTACAAACGGTATACTCATCCAGTTACTACATTTAATTTGACATTTTTGTACTGATATACGTTCCGCTTCAAAGGGACACGAAATAAATCGTAGTCTCTTCGTTCGTCTCTCTCTCTCTCTCTCTCTGTACAATGAAATTCTCTTCAAAGTGAAATCAAATTTCAATAAGGTTGCTGCCGATGCTGCTGCAACTCGCTCACTGCCTTGTTGATTGTTTCGTCCTTGAGTGGTTGCTGCCGCTGCGCTAGATTGCCGTCATCAAGGTTGAAACATATGCGACATGTAACTCAGTAATTGCGCCCGCCTAGGCTAAGCTGTATTATATTGCATTGCATTGCACCGGCCCGGCCCGACTGCATTCGGATAAACACCACAACGCCACGTCAGGCTAAGCATTATCCTATCCTATCCTATCTCAAGTCCTACCTTCACTTGACAAACGTTGTCTCAGTCCTATATATAGGCTCCCTAAGCTGAACAACTCGCTCACTGTTTTAAACGAAATGCACTTTTCTTGTTTGTATCGGCCATCTGAGGACTACATGCCAATTTCAATTCTTTACTTCTTGTTCTTTTCTTTTTCTCCAATATTCTTTCACATTTTTAAATTTTTTTGCCGTTTTAAGACAGAAGATCTGCGAAAACGTAATAGTTAAAAAAAATGTCAATGATCACCTTTTAACATTGAGGGATTTCAATAGTTTCACTAATCAATCAAGCAGAGAGGAAAATACTGAGGGCGAATTTTTGGGCCAGTAGTGCAACAAGATGGGACTTGGCGGATCCGCATTCATAAACAGCAAAAACATAGTAAAGTTTATTAAGTCACAGAGAATTGGATGGCTAGGACGTATTTGTAGAATGGAGAAGACCAGAAATACAAGAGCTATCACAGAATGCAAACCCTTGCAGTTTAGACCCAGAGGAAGACCGAGAAAGAGGCGGATGGAGTGTATTGAGGAGGACCTAAGAGCCTTGGGGCTCAGAGAGTGGAAGATTGTTGCTGATAACAGAAGGAAATGGTGTAGGAGTGTTGAGGAGGCCAAATCTCATAGAGGGATGTAGAGTCAGAGGAAGAAGAATCAATGAGAATCTAAATCTGGGCAAAATCTCCTTGTAATTTCTGTTATTTTACAGTAAGTTATTGCTTGTTTTCAAAAACTATTTTAAAACAAATAAAACCGAAATTACGTTTTTCACTATTTGTATTGCCCATCTAATGACCACATGGCAATTTCAGTTCTTTATTCCTCGTTCTTAACTTTCTCCAATATTCTTTCATCTTTTCATTCTGTCCCTTCTTCCTGTCTTCAGCCCACTTTGAACCTGCGTTTTTCTCTCTCCTACCCTGGACTCCTTCCGTTTTTAACACTTTTCCCGAAAAACTTCTCTCTCAATTCCTTCTTCTGCGTTTATATAATTTTTTCTAAACCGTTTTTGACTTCTTTAATCCAACTTGATGTTGACTTCTTTCCCCACAGATGTTTGAAGGTCTGTTTTTTTAACTTATTGTCGTTCATTCTATATAAATGTCTAAAAAATACTAGTCTTCTTTTTCTCACTGTTTCTGTTATGTTTTCTATACACTGATATAGTTCATCATTACTTCTTAATTTCTAACCTTCTGAAGTTTTTCTTGGGCCTAATATTTTCCTAATAATTCGTCTTTCAAATGTTTCTGGTTTGTCTAAATTATAATTCAATGCTAGACATTCACTTGCATATAGGCATTCTGGCTTCACTGTTGTCCTGTAATGCCTAATTTTCGCATTTTTAGATATGCACTTTTTATTGTAAACATATTTAGTTATACCATATGCTCAAATTAGCAAAGGCCTTTACTCTAACTCGGAAACTGTACGGAAAGAAAAACCTTTCCATAAGTGCGAAAGTACGCCATTATAGCACTGTGATCAGGCCGGTGATCATGTATGGAGTGGAAACAATGTGGTTGCAAAATTTAGAGCCTCTTCTTAAAATTGAACGAAGAATTCTTCGGAAAATTCATGGCTCCAAGAAAACCGAAGAATGGTACAGGCACAGATACAAAGAAGAGCAGTACAGGGATTTGGTCGATCTGGAAACGGCTTTCCAAAGGAAAAGACTGAGATTCCTTGGACATATGGTTGGATGGAACGGTCCAGATTAAATAAACAAATTTTCAACTATATTGCCAACTTTCCCGTCTGAACGGATACACCAAACAACTTAATGAGGAAATGATGAAACTGGGTATCTCTTTGAACGACTGAGTGGACAGAAATACATACAGAAACAAAATTCAATATCTTGAGGTTTCCTGCGGTGAGAAGAAGACGAGAAAGGGGTGGACAGTGGAAAGGAAGGTGCATAGTGTGCGAATGAGGGCCTTCTGGCAGGAGAAGAAAAGGAAATGAAATTCGCGTGGTCCACGGCTGGCCTGTTCCTGTAAAAAAAATCGGTATGGAGAACCATACATGACTTCCATGTTGTAAGATTTATGTTTAAAATAATTTACTTGAATTCGGTTCGGTAATTTCTAAGAAAATGTCGCCCACCCTCAAACTAATCTCACTATATACAGATATTTTTGTTATTATGGGGTAGTCGTTTAATATAATGTTATTTTCAGTCAGTGTATCCATAAAAATTAGGTAGGCTTACTTATTCTTATAAAGAAACCGAACTACGCAGATAATCATCCCTCCTCCGAAGCGCTCCGAAGTCACTCATGGACCCTGAGCATGTTGCAAAGTGTTCATTCCCTAAAGACGAAAAGTCTGTCTATGAACCGTTCCTCTGTAAACACGTGCAGTTACACTGCCCAGCGATCCACAGGAAGCAAATCGCTATCCACGCTGGACAATTTTTCGGCTTGCACGTGTTGTGTTGGTGTGGGTTTCGGCACTTTCCATTTAAAAAGCGTGCAAATGCAAGAAAATAAACATAAGTGAGGCCAGAAATAACGCGAATTTTGTGTGTGTGCGTGTGTCTTGCCTGCCTTTTTATTGTGGTAATCATAATAATAAAATGGAAACGTAAACATTACATAATTGAGATATGCTTGTCTGCCACGAACGATATATTTTCTCTCATACATGAATTAAATTAAAATGAAAAAATATAGAATTTCGTTGAAGTTAAATGAAATGTTCCATAGAAACTACTTCTTTGTTGTCAATAACGTAGTACACATATAAAACTTATAAAAATTTACCTCCTCTATCATCAACTACCATTTTAATTTATATAAAAAAATAACCCCTTCCCCCTTCAACTACCCTTTTCATTTATAGATATTTCATCTACCTTTCTACAGTGGATTATTATGACCTTCTTTTCAGGATACTTTATTTATCAAAATTAAGCACTTTACTCTTGTTAAAACGTAAAACGTTGCAGGTAAACAACCCCTTTCCCTTAACCGATCTTCACAAAAAACAATAGGCTTTGAGTCCTCTACAATTAATGGCAGTATGTAAAATATTATTTGATTCTGTTTGAATTTGCGGCTATCGTTTGTCATAGAAAAAATTCTACACACAGACAGACACACACACAGACACTTTTCGAAAAATTGTGGGAGATGTGGGAGAGGAGGACGAGAGAGGAGAAGAAGGGAGGAACCAATTGAAGCAAGCGTAGTCCACAGTGGCTGATACAAAAAAAAAAGTTGAATGAATTTTTTGAATTTTTTGGGGGGGTAGTTTAGCCACTAACCCCTCGTTTATAATTTTGTTAAAGTAAATTAGTTTGTTAGTTACCAAATACCTCGTTGGTTTAATTACTATAACCATAATACAATCGCAAAATTACCTTTAAATCAAATTCTTTGCAGCATTAAATAATAAATATAAGCATTTAAATAAATAATTATTTTAGAAAATTTTTTTAATGCTACGCATGCGTTCATGTGCACACACACACACACACACACACAACAAGAAGAATTAATTGAAACGTCTGTACAGAAATATTATAAAATAAAAATCATAATTATATTATGGTTACGATTTTTATAATTTTTCATCATACCAGTGAACCAAGGAGACAGCAGTGATATGACACAAAAACCGAATTTAAAGACAGCTTCCAAAACGAATTATTTATTCCTGCAACGCATTTCTTGAAATCAGTTTTGACTTAATTATATCGTTTGGAAAAAAAACTTATGTCTTGTCTGTTTAATAAAACGGACTAAACATATGTAGGGAAATAGTGACGTATTGTAGCCAACCAATGCCTCTTGTATCAACGTTGACGCATAGTTTCAAAGACGTAGGCCTGAGGTCGACTGTGTCTTTGTCATTCGCCTTGTTCGGGTCTGAATTAGCAGCTGCAAATACAGATAAACATTCACTTAACCACTTAAATAATTAATAATGATTTGAAACTGACTCATAATATTACATTACTTACTGTCAAGTATCGTTTTAATAATTAAATTAAATTAAACGTAGTCCACAGTGGCTCCACGTACGAAAAAAAAATTAAACAAGTTTTACAAGAACAGTCTAATTGTGAGAACCGTCTAACAGTCAAATGAAAAAACAAACTAAAACTATGAAAATTGTTAACGTGATCACAGCAGGATATCCTATATAAATAATAGAAAGAGTCGCACAGCTGCAATTAGAATTTATCTACAGGTAAAGCAATCAGCTATTCAGTGTTACAGTGTGTGTCTTGAGGCAACTCGCAACTTTATGCGCTGGCAACTTTGTAACGGATTAATGTTTATTTAACTCTTATGATTCTGTACCGCGGCAGCGAGACACCAACTGTTCACGGTAATATTTATCAAAGTTTTTATTGCCCGACTTAACGGAGCAACCAGTTTGTTGCGAATGCCATCGTTTGTGTCTGTGAAGTCAGGATTAGCTGCGCGCCTTCTGTGTGCCGATTAAGCGTCCGTAAAATAAATGTAGAATATTTCGTTTTATTTGAATGTGTAGCAACGCCTTGGGGAAGACAGAGACAAGAAATATTGTTAGTCCGCTGTATATTTAATGCTACGTTTACGCAGTGGCGGATTATCCATAACGCAGCACCGGGCACCAGGGTCTCAACCGTCAGAGGGGGGCACCATCCAGCTCAAAATCACAAAAACGTTTTAAAGATAATAGGTATGAAAAAAAAAACAAGAAAACAAATGTTGTCAATCCAAAATCATAAAAAGATTATGCACAGTTTTCGACGAGTTTGCCGTTATATTTTGTAAACATCTGTAACAGAAATTTTAAACAACAACACTTGCGAAGTTTCATTCGTTTCCAATTTAAGAGAGCAATTTTCAAAATTTGAAAACGAAGACAAAAATTTAGGTTTATTTATTAACGAAGAATATTCTAATGAAAGAAAAAAGAAAATAACGAGAATTTTATCAGGCCAAGGAACACATTAATTTGTGGAGATCAGATAAGTTTAGAGTAGAAACCTTTTACGTAATAATAGATTAACTTATAGCGGAACTGACAAAGAGAAACAAAGTTTATGATCACATTACGCAATTGTTTAGTTTTCTCATGCAGTTATTAACCATGGAGAGTGTCGAGTGAAAAATCAAGCGAAAGCTTTTGTAGACGTTTACTCGAACGATTTGAATAACGATTTTGTAATATAATTGAACCACTTTGTGCCACGAGTAAAATTACAAGAAAGAATTTTCTTTTCAAATCGTTCGAATGAACAAAGATTCCAATAAAGATTCCATATACGACAGTCTGTCAGCTCAAAGTATTAAACTGGATTATTGATTGTAAAATGATTTATGTATTTAGAAGAAATTACATAAGACTTCGTTGAGGCAAAATCAAGATAAAAAAGAATCGATTGGTACTTTCTAATCTTAAGTACTATTATGCTAATTGTAATCACTATTTAGCTATATGTTTGTTGTAACTTGAGAGTTTAATAAAATAATTGTTAATTTTCGAAATTCTGTGTGCCATTTATCAGTGTAAATAATGGATAAAAAGTTGAATTTTGAATTCGGGGGGAGCACCAGTCTGATGGCAGCGTAGGGCTCCATGCGCTCCTAATCCGCCCCTGGACACCGGCCGTGTAAGCTTCGGTGCATTGCAATCCATTCACCGTCTTTGACACTTGCGTTTAGTTAGGTAAGGAAAGAATAAGTGACTGAGCTAAGGTCACGCCCAGAGAACAGTTATACGATAAAACTAAGAGAAATTGGTTAACGTAATCGGTATGGTAAACATTCGCGCGCAGCTGCAATTAGAATTTATCTGCAGGTAAAGCAATCAGCTAAAGCTACTCAGTGTTACAGTGTGTCTCGAGGCAACTCGCAACTTTATGCGCTCGCAACTTTGTTACGGATTAATGTTTATTTAACTCTTATGATACTATACCGCGGCAGCGAGACCCCAACTGTTCACGGTAATATTTATCATAGTTTTTATTGGCCGACTTACGGAGCAACCAGTTTGTTGCGAATGCCATAGTTTGTTTTAATGTGTGTGAGTCTGCAGTGAGGATTAGTTCTGCGGCTTGTCGGTGCCCGCTACAAGAGGTGTGTCAACTAGTATTTGAAAATAACAGGTACAAACGAAACCGTTTAAAAAAAAATAACACCCTCAAATACCTGTTACTATATACCTATTATACATGTACTGATTTTACACTGTGTGTTTTTAGAAGGAAATAAGGATCAAGAGAATTTATAGGCCTATCTCCCTTTGGGAATACTAATTAAGTTTTCACTAGAAGTAAACAAACTGACATAGGTTTAATATTAACTTATTGATTCTATTTTGGTTAGACAAATCACTTGCGAATCCCAGGCAATGAAATTTAGAGTGCACGTAATAGCACAACAAATAATGTTAAAAAAAATTTACGTGAGATGTGCAGCGAAGTTAAAATCATCTCTGAAATCACATCAACAAAAAGTACTATACGACCTATCAGCCATTCTGTAGGTTATAACACAATATAATTCGCTTTTTTAAAATTTACCAAGTTAGTGACTAGTTTAATGAACATATAATTTGTTATTAGATCTGTATTATATATCTGCATAACACACGAGAATAAATGTAATATCAGTATGAATTTTTTTCATTTATTAAAAACAGCTTCGTCTCTTTGGCACAGGGATATTCTGAACCTCGCTGTTTCGCTTCGTTTTGTACTTGTATGGCAATCGGCACATGCGCAGAATCAAGTATTCAGCACCAGTAACTGTGACTTTGTAATCGTAGTACTCATTTATTCTTTAGTTGCGTAGGGGACTATTTTTGCGTAGTATTTTGTGTATTTTCAATGTTGTATTAGTATTTTGTACAACATCGAAAATACACAAAATACTAATATATACACCACAATCACACACAATAATACCAATTTAAAGTGCCAAAAGCTAACAGGAAACTACCACAATAACCAACCAACACACAAGTACTTCACAAGATACAAAATTAGGAAGGCTGAGGGTGGAAACACAAAGCGTCCCGAAAAATGTTCCAAATAAGTAACAAATATATTGAGGTAAAGTCGTTATAAATATTAAATATATTATATACATCAAGAAATAGACTGTAGGAAAAAGTGTTTGAATTATAATTTTATATATGCAGAAGTTGTGTGTGTGTGTGTGTGTGTGTGTGTGTGTGTGTGTGTGTGTGTGTGTGTAGGCGTACACTTTTGACAACTTATTTAACTTATTTTAGAAATTTCTGGCAACCAACAAAGTGGAAGACGTGTTTGTAGGCCGTGCTTACAGTAAAAATGATGAGTAATTCCACATAATAATATGGTTTAACTAAATATTTTCGACAAGTATTGTCGAAAATTTAATAGAGTAAGAAAATAAAAAGGGAACGCGCGAATCGATTGGCCGGGCCACACACAAAAGAGGATGACAACTCGGATTTTGCGTTTTCTATTGTACCGCACAACACCACGGCCTTATACATATGTATAGACAAACTCATGATTGATGGACAAAGAGAAAAAAGAAATTCGATTCCGACGAAATTGAATAGGCGTCGCGGGTCAGGTTACGTTTGCGGAAGCGCAGACGCGGCCTGCCTCCTGCCTGCCTGACGGATACCGTTATGCTGATTTTTAACGATAATTATGAAATTAAAAATCAATTTAAGAGATCCTTTTATCGAGTGAAACCCGTGAATCATCGTCACGTCAAATTGTTAACATAAAGAATGCAGACGACGACGCTAATCCGTCACGGCGTCCGATATACGCCAAACAATATTTTGCGTAAGTTTGCCTCCTCTCTCGTCCCGTTTGGAAATGTCTGTTACCACTGACAAGCAGTAACTGATGTGGTCGCGGCTTCGACGACTATATACAGTACTGCCAGTGGCACAGCGAGGGAACTTTAGATATTACCCCCGCCCCGGGAGGTATATAGATAAAAGAAAATGTAAAAAATTCAAAGTAAATATGTTTCTTCACTTCAAGGATTAGGTTATAATGATGTTTTCACTTCTTTACAGATCGTCAACTAAATGTTAAAAAGAGTAGGTGATATACTTCACCTTTGTCTAACACCTTGGTTGAGAGATATTTGTTAAGATATCCTACAATTTGTCTTCTCTTCTTCTTCTTCTTCTTCTTCTTCTTCTTCTTCTTCTTCTTCTTCTTCTTCTTCTTCTTCTTCTTCTTCTTCTTCTTCTTCTTCTTCTTCTTCTTCTTCTTCTTCTTCTTATTCTTCTTCTCTACAAGGAGTAGGTTATATAAACCTGTTCCGATACCTATCTCATCATCGGACGACCCACGTCTCTTCAACCAATGGCTTTTTAGTTAAGTGCCTCTTTCGGCAATCGATTCTCTGTCATCCTTTGCAAACGATCCCACCATTGTCTTCTGTATCCTGGAATAATTTCATTTATCTCCTCTCCTTCGAGTTTTGCTCTTATATCGTCATTCCTTAATCTATTTCCGAGGCTGCTTTGGGTACCATAAATGTTATAATGTTTTACGTGAACAGGTTAATGGCCTACCAGGAGGACCGGAGACACAATACCTTAGCCAAAAGGCCCCAAAGGCTTTGGGGCGCAGGAGATTCTGAGACAGGATTTGGTGGCTTTGTGTCAGTTATTCTTAACGTTTCTTAGTATTTCCAGTGCCACCTATCGGCATCAGTGACCCTTAGCCAACCAAATTAAGAAATTATAATAAAAAAAAAGGCACCATAGACCTCGAGTACTGTAATAGCGTCGGGGTCAGAAAAGAACAAGAGGCAGTCAAGAGAGACTAGACAGAAAAGACTAAAGGAAGGGATCTCACCCAAGACAAGTTGAGAATCCAGCTAGGGCACATCGGGATTGCCAAACCCGTATCCACAAGATGTGGACCCCTGATTTAAGTATACATATTTTACAATGTTTAATATCTACCTTATGTCTTTACTAGCTGTATACCCGTGCTTCGCTACGGTTTTTACTGAATAAACACATTGGTTCGGTGTTTTTTTTTTAACCTTGGGTAACCAAGCACATTGTATAAATGTAATATTTACGAATTTTTAAAAGCATAAATGGGTGCTAATACTAAGTCTACTGAAATCGTTTTGTGAAATGAAATACGACACTTATAAAACTTCCTTATAGACAACGTTCTTTGTTTGACCCTGTGGCTGAAGGATAGTTAAACTCTCAGAAGAGCTAACTCGTGAGCAAGCAACATACAACTGGCCATGGGAGAAGCAGTCTTCTTTAGGGAAGTTTTAATTAAAATTATTTAAGATTGACCTTTGTGTTCTTTAAAAGAGGGTTAAGTTAACTTGTAGAACAAATTTCATGTTTCTATCTCATCTAGAAGCTGCCTAACAGTTGTCACGTTTTAACTGTCATGTATTTCTTATGAGAATATTCGGTTACTTTGACCCCTCCAAAACCCCCCTAAAATTTTCAATTTTGTCAAACCCCGTCTTATTGCACATCTACAGTATCTAGTGAATATTTATGTAAAGTTTCATCTTTCTAGGCCTTGTCATTGTTGAGATACAGTGATGAGTGAGTGAGTGAGTATGAGAATAATCGGTCTCTTTGACCCCTACAAAACCCCCCTTAAATTTTGAATTTTGTCAAACCCCGTCTTATTGCACATCTACAGTATCTAGTGAATATCTATGTAAAGTTTCATCTTTATAGGCCTTGTCATTGTTGAGATACAGTGATGAGTCAGTGAGTGGGCTTTGGCAAATATATTATAGATTATTATGGTGATATAATAATATTATACCTTTAAATATATTATATAATAACATATGAAGAATGTGTAAATAACCGTAATTAATAATTATTATTTAACCTAGTTATGTAATTCGACTTACACGAGTAAATTTTTTTGGCAATTGTTTTTTTATCATCATCATCATCATCATCAACATCAACTTCAAGGATTAGGCTCTATCCTGGACCTGTTCCGGGACCCACTTCCCTCTCGGCCGTCCTACATCTCTCTCTTCCCCATTGCTAGCACTGGAATCCTGTTACCCGTCATTCTTCCCAAATGTCACAACAATGGGTCGACTCCCAGTCCCGTCGTTATATCCACATTCTTCTTTCTATCAAGAATGGTAAAGCCCAGAGTACTCCTCATAAATTTCATCTCTTCTGCCTGAATATTTGCATTGTCTCTTTCTGTCATAACCCTGGCTTCGTCTCCGTACATCAGAACTGGTACCGCTACAGTGTTAGAAAACTTTATTCTTGTTTCCTTCTTTGTTCTATTTTTTAAGGTAACTGTGAATTGTTCCACAGATATTCCTAAATTTGTTTAATTTTTCATCCAAATAAATTTTTGTCCCATATGTAACGTAACATCCCAAGTAACTGAAATTCTGGACTTTGTCCATAATCTTTCCACTTCAGGACGGATGGCTCCCGCAATCTCGCGGTTTCCCATACTCAGAGTTTCAGCCCAGCCGAGACGTCAAAGCAGGTGCTAACTGTGGTGTTGAAGTTCTGCGCTGTCTGTAAGCAGGCGCTGTGCAACCTCAGCGTCGGCAACAAGCCGCAGCCTAAGGATTAGCCTGTTTATTCAGGCAGGATTCAAGAATTCCAAAATTGGGGGGGGCGGTTCTGAGGGGTTCATGACAAGGGGAATCAAGGGGATCGTCTAGCAGCGCCCGTGGGCGCCTGACGCGGCGTGGGGGCGGAGCACTGTTGAGGCGACAGAGATGCGTGTAGGCGGATTCGCCGGCCTCTGTAATCAAATTAGTCGCCAACGACCAAATAAAGGCCTCCACGTTAGGGACCCGAAGACCCCGATGGATAGCATCATTCTTGACAAACCATGGAGTCCCCGAGAGGAATCTGAGGGTCGGTTCTGGATGGAAGGTCGACAGCCTATGCCTGTTGGTGGTTGACAGGAGAGGACACGAAGCGGGCGCCGCGTACGTAAGTACTGTTCGAAGGAACAGCAGATATAAAGTTATACGGCGTTCCAAGTCGCATGGCACCTGAGGGATTAGGAGACCCTTACTAAAACACACGCACACAAACACAGCTGGCCCGCACGCGTCGGGTATGAATTATCTACTGGGGCGTCCACTACGCAACTGCAACTTTTTATAATATGAATTCTCTAACAATCGAGCTTAGCATATTTGTAATCTCCATAAAATTTTAAAGAAAATGACACCAAACACGACGTGGTTGTGATATATTTTACAGTGCTATTAAAACAATCTGCGTCTTCTGACAGTTCTCCTTGCGTGTTTACAAGAAGTAGTTGCTATGGTAACTCGGACGAGACTCCGAGGTGAGCCAATCACCGGCAGGCGTGCGCTTTCCCTCCCCCTTTCTGCTCAGTGTAGCACTGTACAACTGTACAACTGTATCTAGCACTGTAGATGTACAACAGCGTCTAATTTAACATTCATTTTGGCTTTAGAAATTAGTGTTTTGTTAATTCTATTTAATTTTCGTTGATAATCACGCACAATTCGACTTATACTTATTGTCATATTGCATATTGCATATATAAAATAAAATGTAACCTTGTAAGCATCGAAGTGGTTCATTGTTAAGTAGGCTTCGACAGCATCTATTATTGTAGAAAAAAATAAAAATTTTCATAATACTGACGTAAATTTTGCATCATGAATGTAAATTGTAAATACATTTTTGTTTATTATAATCAAGATAAAAACCAACATACTTATTACTTTATAATAAAATCTTTATTAAGTACTCCAATTCTGCGTTTGCTTAAGAAATCCATAAAATACTCATATTGCAATTATGTGTTCTTTGGACTCACTTTTCTCACAATTTCACGGAGATTACAAAAATTGTAATTTAATATGGATTATACGCTAAATTAAAAATTTTATAGGTTTGAATTGGACCGTACACTTATACCTGAACCGTCCGAGTTGTGCCTGGCTGAGCCGGGCCGGTTGTGAGTGCGCGTGCGAGAGTAAGGGTAAGGGTCTTCTAATCCCTTAGGTGCCATCCGGTTTGAAACACCCTACAGTTTAGTGCGGACAGCCGGGCGGTGTTCCACTGGAGTATGGGGAAGAGTTTGGCTCTGACGTCACGAACCTTGTTCAGGTTTCGGTCACGTATTCGTTGAAGTATAGGCAACGGTCTAGCCGAACGCTCAGGTACTGCGCCGACTCGGTAATATAGCCTTGTTGCGTTGCGTTGTGATCAGGTAGTGCACCCATGGCTGAATTGCACCTTCCGGGTCGTGCCCGATGGCTGCCAGATGATAACAGTGCTGGTCTTTCATGAGACAAGGTACCTAAAAACTTCGAAGGACACGCCAACGCGGTTAATCGCAGAGCCGCCGGATATTTTGTAAACAATTAATTTAATTTAATTTAATTAAGGTTATAGGTTATGCTTGTTAGCACTGCCTCTGGGGACGAAGCGAACGGCAGGTGCCGCCCGCATCGAACACAGTAGCCAGACGCCTTGAGGCGTCGGTCGTTCCCCGCGAGGCAGGAAACCTCCGTGCCGGTGGTAAACGGTAACTAAACTAAGCAGTGTGTGCTAAGACATGCTTCGGGAAGGATGTACCTGAGGAGCGAAGGTAAGGGAAAGGAAAGGAAGATGCTGGAGGCTATGCAGATAGCGCAACGAGGTTGACTTACGGGGCATCATCTAGAATCGGCCGAGGGCGTTTGAATCTGGTATGTGAGGGGTTCAGTTACAGCGAGCGACTGGGCAAATTCGGCAAGAGAAGGAACTCGAAGACCTCCACGAATAACATCATTTCAAACAAACCATGGAGACACCGACAAGGAACGGAGGGTTCAGGACTGGACTTGTTCCAGATTACATTTGTTAGTAGTCGACAAAAGTGACCACCATGCGGGAGCAGCATAGGCCAACACTGACCGGAGGGACAGGAGGAATATGGTTACTTTTTGCACAAAGCCAGACTGTTGTAACACGAGAGCATGGGATATAGTTTGGCTCTATTACAGCCTTGTCGCTTGTAGCTAATGGGGGGACGGAGCTCAAGGCCCCTGCGTGGTAGCAGCGCCAGGTGTGACTCCTCCGATGACTGAAAGAATCGTGCTCTCTCTAGCGCTTTATGGGGGTTTCAAGGTCAAGTGGTTGTGGATTGTATGCTCCTGTTGTTTATGATAGGAGGAGAGGATCTCAGCAAGTGAGGTGCTAAGCAGTTATTTTGGTGTGACGTGTGCCCTGAACCAGTGGTGACGCGTCCGAGTAACAGCGTAGATACCTCCCGGTACATTTGAGGACCGGTTAGCCAGCGCTGCTGCCTCCGACTCGGCCCCACCGTCCGGTGATCTGCACAAGCCTGTTCGTGCGGTGATCTGCACAAGCCTGTTCGTGTATCCAGTGCGGCCACCTCATGAAATAAGGCTCTTGCACAACTGACATGAGACAGCCCCACCGAGGTCACGAACGACCAGGGCAGCCATTGATGTCCAGATGTAGGGGCACAATCCAGGCGTGACCCGGTGTCGTTACTTAGGTGACGGAAGGTGTGGGTAGGCTGATTTGGATGCCCGATAGAACAGATTGAACGTAAGAGTTCGCACAAAATCACCGTCTTCAACCCTCGCCTGGTAGCATAACTTCTGACATACCAGGGAGAGTTGGAGATATGGCGGAGGATACGAAACTGGAATGCTTCCAGGCGTGCAATTACGTCGGGGGCAAGCTTGGTCCAAAATGAAGGCGCTGCTTTCAGAAGGAGGGCTCTGAGAAAGAGCAGATAGATTGAGAGCTTCGTGAGCACGGACAGTCGCCCTAGATTTGACAAAAATGGGTACAGTTTGGCTTTGAAGCCACGGGCGCGCTGGAGTACGTTGGACACGTGAACTCTGAAGCTTAGGCGTCGATCAAGAGTGACGCCCAAGTACTTCACAGTACGTTGCCAAGTGATTGGACTCCCTGCAAGGGAGATGGTCTGGCATCGGGAAGTGAGCTGACGGGAGAAGGCAATCGCCTGGGATTTCTCCGTATTGATTGCCACCCGCCCATTTCCTTAGCCAGGCCGGAAGCAAGGCGAGCTGGCGCTGCACCACGGTACATTGCGTCGTCCGCATAGAGATACAGCGTAACTCCAGGCAGTACTGGGAGGTCGTTCGTGTACACTAAGTACAGAACGGGGCCGAGGACATATCCTTGTGGGTCGCCGGCGGCGACAGGTCGGACACTGAAGAGTACGATCCATCGACGCAGATCCTAAACGTGCGGCCGCGGAGGTACGACCGCATCAGATGAACGAATGAGGTCGGGAGCGGGGACATGACGAGTTTGTAGAGAAAAACCTTCGCGCCAGACTCTGTCGAAGGCCTTGCTCACGTCCAGAAGGACGGCGACTGTAGATTGATTCTTGTTGATGGCGTCTATGAGTTGGGTGACAACTCGGACTAGTTGAAGAGTGTTCCCTGCGAAAGCCGAACTGTTCCTGACGAATAAAATTATCCAGCAGAGGATTACAGCCTTAATTATGTACATTCTTTACAATCTGTGGCTGTTACCGTGAATGGATCCGAGAATAATACATTGACTGCGGACTTGAATCGCAGAGATTAAAACATGCAGTAAGTAAATCTTCAAAAAAAAAAATACTTTGCCACGTCAAGTGCAAACCTTTTACACTGATAGTAGCTTTCTGTGTGTTTGAAGTTAAATAAAAGACACGGAAAACTTTTTCCTCGAAGTTAAAAAGTTTCTAGACTTTACTGCGGCGGCTTAACTCGCAAGTTTTTCCCACTTTCACCTGTCTGTCTTTCCAATGCAGACGACAGATTCACCTCACACTGAACTTTCTGAAACTCCGTTTCGTCTTCTCTTTTCTTTTTGTGCGAGACTGAATCAATATACAGACGTTGTATTACGTTGAGTAAAGCAGGCAACAGTCCCACTGTTGACTTAACAGACGAAGAGAAACAGTGGCTGATGATAGCCTATGACAGAGAAGCTCACTTTTTTCATGCTTGAAATCGCCTTAAACAAAACAACAGACAGACACTCTAACAGCACAAAGTGGTGCGGTAGCAGTAAATTTATGTATACAAATTATAACTGCATACATAGGTTGATTTGAAATTATTACAACAGAGTCTATATCTGGAGGTAGGAAAATTTTATTCATTAACACATTAAATTTACTCTCGTCTTATGGCTTTATAATATAAAATTGCTTAATAAAGAATTGTCTTTCAACAAATGAGTCTATTGGCTTGTTTTACATATAAGTTACTTGTGCGTAGAATTCCAAATGTTACGTAGACACCAGGCGCGCTCCGCTCGCTGCTCCGCTGCACGTCGACCGACCGAAGATCACCCCGTTGAATATCTACGTCTCGGCACACACACGCACTGCGATATGAAACTGTTATTGTTTATAACTTAAGTAATCTTAATCTCAGGGATCAAAACTGGGTATAAATAGATCGTGTATTAGGCTTACACAATTCCGGCTTCTTGAAGTTATCTCGCGTTACTATTCAGAATACCACGATAGGTATTCTGCCCCTAACGGAAATCTTCCACTCTTCGCGAAAAAGCACTAGATCTATATAATTAGTTGAGTTCTATAATGTGGCAATGGTTACGAAGAACGCTAATGGTTAACCAACTACTAAGTCTTATGGAAATCGACTTGTCTTTTCATGAAAATCTCGTGACTGCGAGTACGTCTTTCTTTGGCAAGACTTCGAAACTGAACTGAACGGTGCGTTCTCTATAAGAGACCATCTCAAATAAATTTCAGACCTTCTGATTGGTGGAAAATCTAGCAACGTCATAGACGTCGTTAGTGATAGCCAGGCATCAGATTGAAACTCTGTCCGATTCTGCAAAGACCTGTCTAGATTTAATCTACAAATTTTATTACTTTTAGGAGATAACGAAATGAAAAAGAACTGATTTCATTAAACAAAAAAAAACATAAGAATTATATATGTGGAGAACTGAGTATATGGAAAATGTAACTTACAACCATGAGAACATCCTGTCCAAGTTTCAGAAAGAAATATCAATTTTCAACGAAGTTATTAAGTGAAATGTGAATCACACGCACATCCGCGCACTTGCAAACAGATATTTCACATGACATAAAAGAGTATAAAATTATGCACATTTTGACATAAAATACTTTTTTAAACATAGCTTGGTTCAAAACTTATGACTACTTTACCAAGAAAAGAACAAAATCAATTTTTAACATGCCTATGGCCGTCAGAAAATGTGTTATAGCATTAATATTCCACATATATGAACTTATATCCTGATCTGATAAGATATGCTGTGTATATCAGAGTACATGAATGACGAGCATTTTCTTTTTTAAATTTGTTTTGTGTAATATTTTGTCTTTTAGTCATAAGTTTTGTATTTAAAAATTGATAAGCATATAGGTTACACCAAACTATTCATAAAAAGATGTACTATATTGTCATGTATTTTTTGTATGAATTGGTGCGCGTGTGCGGGTGTGATAATCTGCGATCGCTATAGCGGCAGTGGTAGTTAACCGATTTACATGAAAATTTGACAAGGAATTATTTAAGTAAATAGCTTCGATTTGTGTATACTCTGAGGTTTGTAACTATTTTAGAAATATGGGTTTTTAAGTAAAGAAAAACTCAAGTGTAACTCTTATCAATGATAGGGTAATAAAGTTTGTAGATAATTTCCATGCAGGACTATGCTAAATTATACAGTTTTTCATGAAATTGTGTATCTGGTTGTTCCATCAATCATGTGACTTGGGCTTGGCCTATCAAAATACACCAAATTCAGTGAGATTCATACGTTGCAGAGCTAGGATGGGCACAGTCTGTCTGTCGACGTTGCTAGGGGAAGTTGTGCCCGGGTAAGAGAGTTGTTCTCTTACAAACGTAGAAATATCTTATATAAAATAAACCATAAACCTTAAAATTCTTAACGAAGTTTTGCGGTAAGAACCGAGAGGGAATAGAGGAATATCTTACATAAAATAAACTATAAACCTTTAAATTTTTAACGAAGTTTTGCGATAAAAACCGAGAGGGTAAATAATTAAATAAAATTTAAAATATAATACAGTGCTGTTTCGTGTAAGTTAAGATATCCGCTTAGGGAACTTAAAGACTCTACAAGATATCGCGGAAGCAGTCAAACATAACTACGAGACTCTGTGAAATATCGCCGCTGGAGCCGCTTGCTGTAGAAGAGGACAACGAGACGAAGAGGACGCCAGGACGAAGAGGACACCAGGAAGGAGTGAAGCTGAAGAAGAGGACGCCAAGACGGGACCGACGAGACGAGAGGAGGACGTTGCAGCAAACAAGTAAAATCGATTTATATTATCGAACAATACAAACAATTAAATATATTATCAATACATGACAATTTAAAATACATTATACATCTTTATAACCAATATTTGTATATAATAAATAATTTTTCATCTCCTCCATAATAGACTTGTATCGATTTTTACACACTCACAATATCCTTATTAGAATAATAAAGTTTGATCTGTTGCAATATATATATATATATATATATATATATATATATATGTATATGTATATATATATATTTGTAGCTTGCGGCCCCCTCTGAGCCCACGGCCTAAAAAACCAGTTTAATACGGAAACTAATAATAACAAACGCTATAAAAGAATTGTAGTGTTAGAAGAACAAAAAGCAAAAAGTGACGTTGCATTTCCTGGGGCAAATCATATTAGAGCAAAGATTGTCATACAGGACTCGCCAATAGAACAGGTGCCAGTTTAAAAGTATCTTGGGTGTAGCATCACATACCAAGATGATAAGGAGGTTGAAAGCAAAATTAGTATCTTCCAGTTGCTTTGTGGCTGTATCATTAAACACTTAAAGAAGAAAACAATGAAAGAGACACAACTGAAATATTATAAGTTTAATGAAGAAAGTTGTGTTAGTTGTTAAAATCACAAGCAGAATTATCACTGTTGTACACCAGTATATAAAAATTATTCCGATTAGCGCTTTCAAGCTTCACAGCTCATCCGATTAGGCTAACGATGAGCTGTGAAACTTGAAAACGCTAATCGGAATAATTTTTATATAGTGGTGTGCAACAGTGATAATTCTGCTTGTGAAATATTATAATGTAATGGCCATACCTTAACTACTGTATGACAGTCAGACTTGGATCAGAAAGGCCAAAGATATATCTATAATACAAGGAGCGGAAATGAGGTTCTTGATGGCTGTAAAAGGTTGTACCAGGAGAGATCTTATCAGATATGGTCATATTAGAATGGAGCTAGGCATAGCTGAAAGCTTAAATGAGAAAATCTCCAGGTACAAACGCAGTGGCGGTTACGCTTAGAGAGAATGGATCCAACTAGATTTACAAGAAGAGCCCTTGACTGTCATCTAAGGGGGAAGAGATGCGTGGGAAGACCCCGTAAGCGATGGTTGGATGACTTCCATTGACATTGGATCAGGCTACTAGCCTAAGCCGTAAAGCATGACAACGACCTTAGACAGTATTGTCCGCGTTACGTGGCCTTATTTATAACGAAATTTATCACTTGAATTTTTTCGTTACATTTTGAAAATTTTGGTAATGTTTTTACTCTGGTTTTTACCGTCCCAAAATTAACGGACGTCTGGTTTTTTCCATTCACGTGGAAATTCTCTTTAATTTGATACAGCAAGTGAATTTTTTGCGATTCTATCAACATTTTCTTCACCAACATTTCAGTCGAAATTTCCAAAACTGAACACTTTATTCAGACAGCGGTTGATTAGATTCTGTTTAATTTGATCTTTTGTATCAAGCAGATACGACCGGACCCCCCTCCCACCAAATCTAAATTCTAAATACGCTACTACTTCTGCTAGAGGGAAATTGTTGTCACAAAGGGGGGTAATTTAAAATGTAAATGAAACAGTTTAATACGGAACCTAATAATGTCAATAAAAGAATTGTTTTATATATTCTGATGACATGTTGAGAGCATGGGAAACCAGAGTGACTTCGGGAATACAGCTTAACAGATCAGTTTGTATGGGTTCTCTGCTATATGCGGATGACATAGTTCTTATTCAAGAAAGTGGGGATAGCTTACAAAGAGCTATGTTTCAATTACAAGAAGTGCCCAGAGAGTACTCACTGACAATTTCAGTAAGAAAGACAAAAACCATGGCCTTTAAAGGTAAATATCCAGTGAGGACTAAGATAGTTCTAAATACGCTACTACTGCGACAGAGGGAAATTTTTTTTGTTACAAGGGGTCAAATTAAAAAGTAAAAGAAACCAGTTTATAAAACGGAAACTAATATTAACAACACTATAGAGAAAATGGATCCAACTTGATTTTCAAGAAGAGCCCTTGACAATCGTCCAAAGGGCAAGAGAAGTGTGAAGACCCCGTAAGCGATGGTTGGATGACTTCCATTGAGACTGCAACAGGATACTAGCCTAAGCCGTAAAGGATAACGACGACGACCTTAGACACTATTGTCCGCGTTATTTGGCCTTATTTATAATGACGTTTATCACTTTAATTTTTCCGTTTCATTTGCAAAATTTGGATAATTTTTTTACTCTGAAAATTAACACTACATTCACGTTAAAATTCTCTTTAATTTGATATTTGATACAGAAAGTGAGCATGGAAAGCCAGAGTGACTTCGGGAATACAGCTTAACAAATGAATTTGTATGGGTTCCCTGCTATACGCGGATGACATCATAGTTCTTATTCAAGAAAGTGAGGATGATTTACAAAGAGCTATGTTTCAATTACAAGAAGTGGCAAGAGAGGACTCACTGACAATTTCAGCAAGAAGGACCAAAACCATGGCCTATAAAGGTAAATATCCAGTGAGGACTAAGACAGTTATAAACAACAGCACTTTAGAACAAGTGAGTCGTTTCAAATATCTCGGCTGTGCAGTAAGCTATGAATCTGAATATGATATAAGAGAGAAGGTAAATAAGTTTAGGAATATTTGTGGTACGATTCATAGAAATCTTAGAAATAAAAAAGAGACACAGCGCAAGGATTAAATTTTATAAGACAATTGCAATACCCACATTGATTTATACAAGTGAGGTGTGGGTCATGGCAAAAAAGAAAAGCGGCAAGATTCAGAGTGATGAAATACAGTTTCTTCGAAATACTTTAAATTATACATTGCAAGATAGAATAAGAAATGAATATATCATAACAGAACTCGAAATAAATGACATAAATAAAATTATTTCAATTTACAGAACACAATGGTGGGATCATCTGTAAAGGATGACAGAGGATCGATTGCTGAAAGCGGCACTAACTATAAAGCCATTGGTAGAAGAGACGTGGGTCGTCCGAGGATGAGATGTGTGCCGGAACAGGTTTATATAACCTAATCCTTGAAGAGGAGAAGAAGAAGAGATATGTATTCCAAAATAACTCTGGATGGATACGTAATATCTTCTTTCCTTCTGATCACATATCCTGAGGAAGATTATGTTGGTATTCTTAGAGTTCTCATCGACTTTTCGTTCTCACTTTTTCCGTATGCTTCAATTATGTTTCAGTTTCAGAGCCATGTTTCAATTATAAGAAGTGGCAAGAGAGTACTCACTGACAATTTCAATAAGAAAGACCAAAACCATGGCCTTTAAAGGTAAATATCCAATGAGGACTAAGATAGTTATAAATACGCTACTACTGCGAGAGAGAAAATTTTTTTTATTACAACGGGGCAAATTAAAAAGTAAAAGAAACCAGTTTAATAATACGGAAACTAATAATAATAACACTTATAAAAGAATTGTTGTAGTGTTAGAAGAAGAAGAAGGAGGAGGAGGAGGAGGAGGAGGAGGAGGAGGAGGAGGAGGAGGAGGAGGAGGAGGAGGAGGAGAAGGAGGAGAAGGAGGAGAAGAAGAAGAAGAAGAAGAAGAAGAAGAAGAAGAAGAAGAAGAAGAAGAAGAAGAAGAAAAAAGTGACGTTGGGGCACGTAGTTTGGTTACTGTGTGACGTTTGTTGACAACTCGGTAGCGAGCGCTCGTTCGTTCGTCGCTAGAGAATGTCTGTGTTGTTGGCTGCTGCCTGGTCGGCTGATAGTGCAATTAACCAGTCTTGCTCTCGCTCGCTGCGCGCGCCCGCACTCACGCATGCACACACACAACAACAACAACAATTGAAACCTGACCACCATCACAGTCACGTATTTGAATTAATATCAAATTAAAGAGAGAGAGAGAGAGAGAGAGATAAAATTGCGCGCGGTAGTCGGTCATCCGATGATTTTGACAGTAATTTGTGTTGTGCTGAGCGGCGGTAACAATGGACAGACCGTCACTAGCGTAGGCCACTAGAGATACTGTTGAACCCTGCCCGGTGTTACGTGTCTCTCGGCCGTTCACCGTCCGGCTCAGTCACTCTCTGTCTGTCTAACGTTATAGCACTGTACTGCACCAATCTTGCTTACCCAATGTTACGGTTTTCCAAAATTTTGCCTTCAGTTTTCAGTCTGTGGTGCTCCTGAAGATTATGTACCAATTCAATTCAGTAAATTACCGTATTTTCTCGTGTATAACACGCACTTTTTTCCCATATTTTCTTCCTAAAAGTATGGGTGCTCATTACACACGAATATGTAAACTGTAATATATCCTTGGGATAATAATGGGCGACTGAAGCGTAGTGCTGGCCACACTGCTTTCCTTGTACGCAGTACGGCTCGCGTATGGCAGCCTACCCTGCCTGACTCCTAAGCTGTTTCGGTGGTACACATTATTATGTAAACTGTAATACAAAACTGTAAATCTTCAATGTATGATCAGATTGGTTTTCTTACGCTGTAGTTAATCATGAAGAGTGTCGAGTTGGAAAGTCAAGCAAAGGCTATTATAGAAGTTCACTCAAACGATTTGAATAACGATCTAATGGAATTAAAGCTAATTTGGTTTTGAATTAAAGCTTATGGAATGGATTTGAATTTGATGCTAATGGAATTAAAGCACTTTGTTCCTCGAGTAAAATTGCAAGAAAGAGGATATTTTTCAAATCGATCGAATGAAGATGATAGATTCCACACTACTACAGTTCGTCCACTCAAAGTATTAAACTCGATTATTGATTGTAAAATGATTGATGTATTTCAGAATATATACATTTCTTATCGTCAGCTTTTGACGATTCCAATAGCTAACTGCGAATCTGAAAAATGATTTTCTGTATTAAAACGCATTAAAGATATGTTGAGTTCAACTATGGGAAATGAGAGATTATCTTCGTTAGCAAGGTTGAATACTGAAAGGGAGATACTTGAATCGTTCTATTCAGAAGAAATTATACAAGACTTCGTCAAGGTAAAATCAAGAAAAAATCTAGATCGCTTAGTATGTTCTAGGCTACTAGAGATACTGTTGAACACTGCCCAGTGTTACGTATCTCTCGGCCGTTCACCGTCCCGCTCAGTCACTCTCCGTCTGTCTAACGTTATAGCACTGTACTGCACAACTCTCGCTCACAATGTGTTACGGGTTTTCCAAAATTTTGCCTTCAGTTTTCAGCTTGTGGTGCTCCTGAAGATTGTGTACCAATTCGATTCAGAGAATTAGTTCCAGGGCCCGATTTGAAATTACACCCCTGCTCTCTTGTAATTTTGAAATCTTTTGCTTTTCAGCGTTGAATTTAAATTCGAATTTGATTGGAATTATTGACCCGAATGTTCCATAAGGAAATGGAAGTATGGTTATCCCGAAAAATTGGTATGGTAAGGTAAAAATATGGTAAAAAAAAAGATGGCCTCTAACTGTGGGACCTCTTTTTTATGCGTCAGTAGTGGACCACGGACTCATACTCCGGTGAGTTGTCAAACGAATTTCAACAGAAAGGAATGGTTTGGTTATTTCGTTCTACAGATACTTTTTACTTCCATGTTCCATAAGAAAATCGTGTTCGAGTTAAGGGCTGAATCTGATTGTACTACTCTCTCAAAACGTGAAGAAAAGCCATTTTCCGAAAAGTGTCTGTGTGTAGAATTTTTTTCTATGGCGAACGATAACTGCCGAAAATTCAAACAGAATCAAATAATATTAATTGATGACTCGTTGGACACTTGGTGAAACATATTAATAGAAAGGTTTTGTAAAATATATAAAACCACTTGGTAAGTTTCACAGATTTTATTTAACTCTGACAGCTGTTTCGGCTACCTAAGCCATTGTCAAAGAGAGAACGAATGAAAACCTAAACACAGGATGTGAGTGGTGGTGACCATCTGTTTAGGTCGTATCTGGAACATCTGTGAGGGTGATTGAGATAGTGGGGGGGGGGTGCAAGAGACAGGGGAAGGTCAGGTGTCTTTAAAAACTAAATACAATCTTGAATGCAAAATATAAAATTAACTAAATTTTTAAATTTATTAAAAACTTAAAAAAACTTAAATTTATTAAAAGCTGTTATTTAGTTTACTTAATTTTATATTTTGCATTCAGATTATATTTAGTTTAGTTAATTTTATATTTTGCATTCAGATTATATTTAGTTCAGTTAATTTTATATTTTGCATTCAGATTATATTTAGTTTAGTTAATTTTATATTTTGCATTCATGATTGTATTTAGTTTTTAAAGACACCTGACCTTCCCTTGTCTCTTGCACCCCCCCCCCCCCACCATCTCAATCACCCTCACAGATGTTCCAGATACGACCTAAACAGATGGTCACCACCACTCACATCCTGTGTTTAGGTTTTCATTCATTCTCTCTTTGACAATGGCTTAGGTAGCCGAAACAGCTGTCAGAGTTAAATAAAATCTGTGAAACTTACCAAGTGTTTTTATATATTCAAACAGAATCAAATAATTATTTACATATGTAAGCGAGTTGTAGAGGACTCAATGCCTATTGATTTTGGTGAAGATTGGTTAAGTGGAGGGGATAGTTTACCTGCAAAGTTTTACGTTTTACCAAGACTTATTACTATTTCCGGCTGTACGATGTTTACACATTTTCCGGAACCAAAGATTACAGAAGTGATTGAGTAGTCTTCCACTACTGTTTGTCCATCCAAAGATCTTCAATTTCGCGTTCCTGCATTATAGTTTGTCTTGAAAATTGTAGTGATGTTAATTTTACTTAACGTGGAGATTAAAATTTTTGGTGTTATATCAGTATAAGCGGTTTTAACAAACGTTAATTTTACGTCTTGTCCTAATTTGGCTTTTAACCTCTTATTTTTATGTTTTTCGATAAGGTTATCAACTAATGAGCTGTTGTAACCGTTAGCCAAAGCTATACATTTTATAGTGTTTAATTCGTCAAGGAAGTCATACTCGTTGAAAGGTATTGATAATAGTTTTAAAATAATTTAAAATTTCTAACTCGTGTTGAAAAGGTGACAGCAACGAATATGATGATGGTGATATTTATGGTGATGATCATGATAATGATCGTGGTAGAGGTAATGATGATGATGATTGTGATGATGATTATTATGACAAAATAACGAAACGAACACACTAATTAAACAATTCGCATTTTACAATAGTCGATCGAAGTGATGTTCTAGATTGTATTCCTTCTGAAGAACGGTATCATTAAGAGAGCGTTTACGCCACGCGGAGCGTAAACTGGTTTAAATATAACCCGCGTTATCTCAAGTTGTAATCAACATTGTTGCGTGTAATTACACGTCCGACGTATTAATTACTGCGAAATTTATGTGCTGCGAAAAAATATTTTCAGACAATTTTTTTTGCCAGTCTCTCTCTCTATCTCTTCGGCTTTTTGTGTAACATGAAGTTCTTTGTTAAACGTTGTGCTTCTGCCACCGTTTGTTACAGTCCAACGATTTCAGATTTTTCAATGATAATAACGTTATTTTTTGTGTTTCGTGTTTTCGCTTCGCGTTTTTATCGTACACATATATCTTTCATTCTCTCCTCGGCTGACATTGTACCAGGAAACGGGCTGGCTGGCGGCAGTTGCCAAAGCGGTGACGCGAGATCATATCAGCGTGATAAGGGAAGCGATGATGTTCGTGTGTTTCCGTGCGTACGACACGTCCGACAGTATTTCTTCAAAGTCAGTGGCGTATCTACGGGGGTCATTCGCCCCCCCCAGAACTGTTAAAAAATCATTGTGTGTGTTAAAATAAGGCTTATGAACCACCATATTCATCATCATCATCACCATCATCATCATCATCTTCACAACACGGCATAGGAAAGGTGCTGGCAATGAAGTTTTTAAGAAGCACGCATGGACGTTCTCTGGTGGATGATAAGAGAAATGAAGATATTAAAAAACAAAACTAAAAATCTAATCTTTGCACAAGAAGAATGCATACAATAAGAAGTGATGGTGCCACCAACACTTGGACTGCACAACAAATAACAGGCGATTAGTCTACCAGTATCAGCCTTGAAATATGATCCCAATGGGAAAAGGGATGTTGGTAGGCCTGAGGAGAAGATGTGTTCCGGAACTGGTGAAGTAGGGACTAATCCGTGGAGTGAAGAAGAAGAAGAAGAAGAAGAAGAAGAAGAAGAAGAAGAAGAAGAAGAAGAAGAAGAAGAAGAAGGAGGAGGAGGAGGAGGAGGCGGAGGCGGAGGCGGAGGAGAAGAAGAAGAAGAAGAAGAGGAAAAGAAGAAGAAGAAGAAGAAGAAGAAGAAGAAGAAGAAGAAGAAGAAGAAGAAGAAGAAGAAGAAGAAGAAGAAGAAGAAGAAGAAGAAGAAGAACCATATAAATAATTCGCCAAATCACTAACGCCTCAACCGAGACATTTTCTTATTTTGAAGTTCATCATCATCACCTTTACAGCAAGGTATAGGCAAGGTGTTGCCTGTTCCGCCTTGAAAGGTCCTCCAGCTATCTCTTCCTGAAGCTACACACACACACACCTCTGTCCTATAGGTTTGTATTTCCAGACTAGTTTGACCAGTCCGGAATCTGAAATTCTTTCTAACTGTTCTTTTCACCGTTATAAAGTCTTTTAATACTTCATTCAAGTTAAAAACTTGTATATAGGTTTTTTATTACTTTTCGATGTTCGGAACATGGATACCGTGGAGGAACAAGGAGGATGACGCCGTGCAGAGAAACGTTGGAGGATGAGAGGAGATTCTGTTTGGTAGTGTAACGTATTGCCACGTTACAAATCCAGGGAACCCATCTTAACTGACGCTTGCCAATTACATGGGCTGCCTACGTTGTAACGAACTGTTATTAAACTCAAATTAATAGAACAAATTACATAAGATAATTATAAGGAAACAAGGGAAGGTATTTCACTGATTTATGCACTCATTTTCATGTGTAACAAGATGACTTCTCTTTATTAACAACTGTTACTCAAAGATCCCATGACATCCTTAATTAGATTAAAATATTTAAATGCTTTTCATAAAAACTTAGGGATCAAACTGATTCTGTATTGTTTTACCTCGGATCCGAGTTTACTTTAAGTATATTTATAGCAAAGACTTCTAAGTATTTTGAGTTCATCTAGACGCTTGCAAGACTTCTTTTACCATTTGAAGAATGGTATTATTACTTAAAGTGATTATAAATTACATTTACATTTAAGGCGTTACAACGTATGATATTGAATCTTACAGTAAACTCTTAGCTTGTCTCATTTTAATTTTAAACAAAATTTATAGTCTTTGAAAAGTCTCTTTTTAACGTGAGTTGTGTATCAAATATGATTAATTCTCGATAGGCAAGCTATCAAGTCACCTTTACAATTGGTCGTAGTAACCTCGTCCTGGTGTGTCTCTCTTGGGGATTCTTGAAGTCGGCGTCATCATCTGGGTCGTGTCTTCGGCAAGTACTAGATAGGATGTTCACTGCGGAGATTGAAGTTTCTTTTGTGAAAGTAGGTGTAGATCCACGGAGGTCCTCGTCAGCGTCTTATGCATCGTATACGTGTATTTATGAAGTTTATGCAGATCACATCTTCATGTGTAAGGTTGTACTTGTATTTACCTCTTGAGGGGAGACGTCATCTTGCTTACTACTTGTTAAGCTTTTGTTTTACTTATTACATTTTTCTTCTTAACACATCTTTATATCATTCACACATTACACAACGCTCGCCACGTTTAGCAGTGGTAGCTAACATTCTAAAATTAAATTAAAAACAAATGCATTTTCGTGGAGCTCTCGCTCATACGTCTGTACGGTCTGACGGCAGCATAGTGACTCCCTACTAGATTCGACTGGCACATAACAACGGAGAGGGGCAAGTACTCCGCGACAATATAGTTCCTATTTTTATTTAAATTGACATTCTTATTACCAAAAACAATACATTAATTATACATATATAATTTAAGTGAATTATTTTAACTACTACTCGTGCCTTCAAATTTCTAATTACAAACATTGTGATTTTTATATTTTCCTAAATTACAGACGACTCGATAAACACGTTGAGTCCGGAACTAACAGGTCACCGCATGATGACTAGCAAAGGGTTAATTGTGATATTAATAACTTTTTACAATTCGACTTTTTATTAGTGCTTCTGTTGATTTTCATTCACTTCTCATTCTCATTCTGATTTAGTACAGGGGCTTTAGGTTTAATAGTGCGATTTAAAAAAACTTAATCGCTCGCAAATTTAATTTTTATTTATTTAAGATTACAATTTCAATTAAATCGTCACAGTAGGAGATAAATATTAAACCCCAAAACATTAAGCGTCTTCTCCTTTTCTTCTTCTTTGCATGTGTAAGACTCAAAGCCTATTACGTCGTCCGTCGTTACAACTGATCTGTCCATTTTTTCGTCGGCCGTCACAGACTCCTTGTACCTCTGGACATATATTCTGCATTCATGATGAAGTCTTGATTTGTGTGTGGCCCAAAGGCCACCCGCCTTATATTCGAGTTGAGGTTTTCGTAGTTTCCGCCCCCAAAAACGAGTTTTACATTACAGGCGTTTCGCTTTCCACGTGACACTTCAGTTCCCATGGTAACCTAACAACATCAACTTTTGGCGTCACAGGTACGCAACTGTGATATACTACTGCTACAATCATTTTTTTAATTAAAAAGTAAAGGACTAAGAACACCAAAGCAATCGCTTGGCAACTATTTTACAACATACAAAATTGAAATTTATATAATTCTTTCACCTACATAAAATTATCTGCGATATTCACTAAAGATCGAAGCCAAATAATCGCATAATCGAAAATGACCGCAAGAACGGATAAAGATTCAGTACCACAATTTCCAACTTACTGTTGTTCCCGGTTTGACATTAAGCTGTACATTAAAATATAAAAACCTTAGGAATACGAAAGAAAAAGTATTTGCGATAAGTTCTGAGAATTCGTAGTATAAAAGAAAGGAAGGCATTCGGTTGTACGACGCGTCGTCGTCTTAGTTTCAAGGATTCCCGGCGAAAACTCCGCTGCTACAAAATGTGTTCTTTTCAAATTATAAAGGCCGACGAGACTCTGAGAAATGGAAAAAGTAAACACCCGACACGAGAGAGGGTGGAGGAGAGAGTCTGGTTGCGCCGCTAAAATGCCAGGACAATTTACAGTGCCAAAGTCAAAGGCAGGCGGCCGGCTTAAAGTTTACCGACTAGAAGATATTTGTTTTTAGAGAAGAGGGAGAGAAGTTTACTATGGCCAAAGTTGACCTAAAACATTTTCCGACTGAACGCGATTTTACGCTCCTGTGTGCGCGCGTGCGTGTGTCTAGCTGATCGAATTGAAGCCCAACTTGTTTTTGTGTCTACACATAGCGAAACCAAGTATACGTACAAAACATTTACTTCTATTTCTTCTTCGTATTCTTCTTCTTCTTCTTCTTCTTCTTCTTCTTCTTCTTCTTCTTCTTCTTCTTCGTCTTGCTCTGCTCTTAAGTATCGATACATTTCACTCGATGGATCCGTGTAAATCGTTCTTTTCCAAACGCGCACCTTTGAAATCTTCGCTCATATCTTGTATCAACTCTAGTACGAAAAGAACAAACCTAACAGTAAAAACATTTCTTCTTCTTCTATCTTCTTCTATGGCGTCACAGTTCGGGGTCGAACCTTAGCCTCAACAATCATCAGCCTCCATTTTCCCTGTCCTTGGCAATCGATGTATACATTGTTTTATTTTAACCAAAGTATCAGCATCCTCGCAACTTAGTCAATCCAGCGATGCTTGGGTCTTCCGACAGGACTTCTACCCTCGATTTGACTAAACAGTACCTTCCTAGGTATTCGGTTGCCTTCCATCCTAACGATGTGTCCTGCTCATTGCAATCTATACAGTCGGATAGTGGTGGCCAGATCATTGTCGTTATATAGCTTGTATAGTTCCTCATTGTGACATATTCTCCATATCCCATTGAATTGGACTGGTCCATATATTCTCCTCAGAATTCTCCTTTCAAAGGCATTGACTATGTTAGCGACTTGTTTGTTCAAAGACCAAGTCTCGCTGCCATATCTTATCTCCGGTCTAATCAGAACTTTATATAACGTGACCTTGGACTAACGGTGGATATTCCTTGTCTTGAATATAGGTGTCAACGAAGCATATGCCTTATTTGCGGCCTGTATCCTTTTCTTTATTTAATTTTATTTCGTCATTATCTTCTGCCATTCAACATCCCAAATATTTAAACTGATTAACTATTTCTAGTAGTGGCTAGCATGTGGCGCTGCCACGCTGTCGGCGTGGGCCCGCCGGGGCCATCTGATTTAGATACGACCGTTCCCCTTCGCAAGGCAATGGCAAACCCGCGAGAGGTATGCTGCCTAGTATAAACCCTCCCCAACTATGCCGTTCGGATCCGGCGTTAAACTGTAGGTCCCATATACCTGTGAGAGACTCCGTAACACACGCACCACGGGTATATGCGGCGAGGGTACAAACCAGTCGAAAGACTGAAGGACCCCCCAAAAAACTATTTCTAGGTTTAGTGGTTCGATTTCAAACTGTTCAGGTTTCCTGGTTTTTCTTCGAGTGGTGATCATAATCACTAAAAACATTTACTATAAAATAATTTAGTTCCTCAGAGAGGCTTGATAGTACAAGTGATACAAGAATGCATAATCGTGAATTCAGAAAAAAAAACAATTCAATAAAACAAATGTGAGTTGAATGTGTACATAACGGGAGCCGATCTCTCTCTCTCTCTCTCTCTCCCTCTCTCTCTCACACACACACGCGCGCGCGCGCACACACACACACACACACACACACAGGAACAGTCTACTTCTTCTTCTCCACGTCAAGATATAGGCTTACAGCGTATTCCGACTTCACTGAAGCCATCTGTTCCTTGGTCTACCTATATCTCGTCTTCTCTGACATCTGTATCACATCACTTGTTTAGGTAACCTCATATCGCAGGGGGTAAAAAGCTGGTAAAGGGTACCGAAGGGCTGTTCCTCCTTTGCCGAAAGGAAATGAAACCAATAAATTTCGGTTAATGGCCACTGTTCCCGACAAAAGTCGGAACTTGAGAAATCAAGTCAGCTCTGCCAGCAAAGAAAGCCTACTTTCACGTCCTCGGAGGCGAAAGCCGCGTGGCCCCTGGAAAGCATGGCGTGCAATGGATGTGCGTTACGTAACTGTCGGAAGAGGCTGAAAGGCGAGTTTCCAGCGCCTTAAAACTGGCACCTTCGGCTAGGTTGTACCGACAGAAAACATGCCTGTTAGGATATCTGAATCTGGCAGCCCCACCACCTAACTACTTAGCGAGAGGTTGGTAACCTCTACTAAGGAAACTAAACCATACTCAAAATCTTCACGAAAAGCCGGACGGATCTGAACAGGAACAGTTTTGAGTGAAATCAAGGAGCACAAAGTCGTCAATTTCAGAAGGCAGTGGCGTAACGGATCAGGGGATCGATACCCCCCTTCAGAGTTATAAAAGTGTCAGAAAAATTCCGTAATGATTTAACGTAGGCCTATTTCTGGAATGCCATTAAAAAACATACTTCTATGTTCTAAGCCACAAATACAAGTGTGAAAATAAAGCTTGAAAATAATTGTAGAAATAAAAGGAATTACATTTGTAAATTATATTCATAATTGCTCAAATGTTTCTTGTTCTTTTATATTATTATTAATAATACAAAAAATTTCAACAAACATTTTTTTTGAAATTGTTGAGCCATTGTTGAACCAATTACCACCTATGGGTCAGAATGTTGGACAATCAACGAAAAGAACCGCAGGAAGATTAAAGCTGTAGAAATGGACTATCTTAGACGAGCTTCCAGAGTTTCTCGCGTGAAGCGTGTAAGCAATGACGTAATAAGGGAAACAACAAATAAAAAAGAAACTATAATAGAAGACATAAAACGTAAACAGCTTTCCTGGTATGGACACCTAATGAGAATGAGTGAAGAAAGAGTACCTGTGAGTGTGTTCAAATACAGACCTAGCAACAGAAGAAAAGGAGGCAGACCTAGATTAAAATGGATATAAGGGATCGAAAGGAGTATGGAAGAAAAGAATCTGAAGAATGAAGATACACAGAATAAGTTGATATGGAAACTGAGATGCGGAATGCGACAGTAGCTGTGGGATCCCCGCCAATATATATATATATGTATATATACACACAAAAACTTTTAACAAGAATATATTTTATTTTGTAAACTACGTATGTTTTGATAGTAATCCAACTATCGTAATCAGAAATAAATTAATAAATTCAAAAAATTTGTAAATCAATTGTTCAATCCAGCTGTTTTATATGTAGACTAAATTTAATGTTTTTATATGTGTATATAAAATATGTTATACATATAATTGTAAAATGTAATATAAATTTATTATTTTATTAAATTAGTAATTTTGAAAATATTATAATTTTTTTTATTAATCTAAATTTGTTCTGGTATTAATTCAGTACTTGTTTCATGTTTAAATATTTCTAAATTTTCCCATAAGGTCATTTTTGGACCTTTGGAAATGTGTTTTAATAAACAGATATTATTTACATTTGGGAATGTGTGTGTTTTTTATTGAGTGTGTAGCTAAATTTGATTTATATATGTCTGGTTTTAAATATGAATTACGGTGTTGTATATATATTTTTCTTTTTAACTTTTTTAGTTTGGCCAACATACAATTTGTTACAGTCAGGCCATTCAATTTTATATACTCCACTTAAATTATGAATAACTTTATCTGTTTTAGGTTTGATTCTATCAAAATCTGTTTTATTACTGCTATAGGAAATTTTTATATTTTCATTTCTAAATAATTTTGTAATTTTATGATCAATATTGCCTATGTTTGTAAAATTAATATATTCAATATTTTGAATTTTGTGTGTTTTGTTATTGACAGAATTATTTAAAACTTTTTGTTTAATTTTGTTTATTATGTTAACAATAATTTGGGGTTATATCTATTATATAAATTTATAAATTAATGTAAAATTATTAATTTATATCTGATGATGATATTTGGATTACTATCGAAACATATATTTTTGTTAAAATTTTTTTTTCTTCTTTTGTATCGGCCACATGCCAATTTCAATTCTTTACTCTTTGTTCTTTTCTTTTTCTCCAATATTCTTTTATCTTTTCGTTCTGTCTCTTCTTCCTCTCTTCAGTCCACATTGAACCTGCGATTTTCTCTCTCCTACCCTGGACTCCTTCCATTTTTAACACTTTTGCCCGAAAAACTTCTCTTTCAATTGCTTCTTCTGCGTTTATATTATTTTTTCTAAATCCTTTTGGACTTCTTTAATCCAACTTGATGTTGACTTCTTCCCCCACAGATATTTGAAGATTTGGTTTGTCAACCTATTGTCGTCCATTCTATATAAATATCCAAAAAATAATAGTCTTCTTTTTCTCATTGTTTCTGTTATATTTTCTATACTTTGATATATTTCATCATTACTTCTTAATTTCCAACCTTCTGAAGTTTTTCGTGGGCCTAATATTTTCCTAATAATTCGTCTTTCCAATATTCCTAGTTTGTCTAAATTATACTTCAGTGCTACACAGTCACTTGCATATAGGCATTCTGGCCCCACTACTGTACTGTAATGCCTTATTTTTGCATTTTTAGATATGGACTTTTTATTGTAAATATCTTTAGTTATACCATATGCCCATTCCATCTTATGAACCTTAAAAGTTTTTTTATTATTAATAATTTGTAAATTAATAAAATAGATTTTCTAAATAATGGCAATCACTCAACACTTAGCAAATAACTTAAGAATTTATAGTATTAAAAAAAATGTATGCACGCGCCACAAAACGAAGGCTCAGTCTATTAATCTATCTTTATCTTTTTCGCTCGACACAAGTCCTTTACAGGATTGTCTATGATGTCATGAGTCGTCTAGTCTAATATCTCTATGGTCTGACTGTATTCTTTGCACCTATAAAGTATCAATTTTTTCACGTTAAAATTCGGAAAAATAGAAAGATTTTGTTGGATTAATAATGTTTTAAAATCGGTATGGAGAACTATACACGACTTCTGTGTTCTAAGATTTATATTTAAAATCATATACTTGAAATCTGTTCGATAATTTCTAACAAGTTCGGAGTGTTTCTTGTAAATCGGGTTTTATGTTTGATAAATTGAAATGAAATATTTCCATAGAATCTATATGTTTGTTGCCAACAACGTTGTACACGTACAAACAATTATCCTCTCCCCCTTGAACCATCATTTTCATTTATAAAAAATTACTCTCTCTCCCATCAACTACCCTTTTCATTTATAGATATTTCATCTACCTTTCTACAGTGGATTATTATGACCTTCTTTTCAGGGTATTTTATTTATCCAAATTAATTACTTTACTTTTGTTAAAACGTAAAACGTTGCAGGTAAACTACCCCTTCTCCTTAACCGATCTTCACCAACATCAATAGCCCTTGAGTCCTCTACAATTCGGGAGCATATGCAAAATATTGTTTGATTTTGTTAGCACTTTACGGCAGTTGTCGTTTGCTACTGGAAAATTCTACACACAGACACTTTTCGGAAAATGACTTTTCTTCATGTTTGGAGGGTAGTACAATCAGAATCAGCCATTATCTCGAAAACGATATTTTCGCGATCACCATACTTCTATTTCCTTACGGAACATAGAAGTAATAATAATGTAATTAACACGAACTATAAGTTGCTTAAAACATTCTTGGGACATCATCGTTAAGTAAAACCGCGAAGGGGTAATAAAATTGTGTGAGTAGATCTGTGTTCCTTCGCCATTGATGATGTCCATCATCGGTATGGGTGAAACGTCTGCTGAAAAACAAGAAAAGAAAACTTAGACCGCGGCCTAACAACCTGGAAATTTGCAATAATAGTATTTTTAATAGTATAAGTATAATATTAATATAATATTATATTATATAATATATATAATATATATAATAATATATAATGTAATATAATAGTAATAGTATTTAATATAATAATAATAGTATTAATAATATAAATATTATTAATATTTATGTATAGTTATTTATCATCATCATTATCATCTTCACTCCTAGGACTAGGCCTTAGACCTGTTCCGGAACCCATCTCCTTCTCGGTCTACCGACATCTTTCTTCCCAGTAGGGTGATAACCCAAGGTAGCCACAGGTAGCCGGATATCAGGCATGCGGTTCATGTATTCACACCGTCTCCTTCTGTGGTCTTCAATCTTCTGGTGCAACGATACAGTGTTTAAATCGCGTCTAATATCCTCGTTCCTTCTCCGATCCAAGCGAGAACAACCTTGCGTCCCTCTTAGAAATTTCATTTCGGCTGCCTGAATCCTCTTCACGTCACTTTTACCAAGAGTCCATGTTTCACTAGCATACAGAAATGTGGGGACAGCCACAGTTTTATAAAATTTCATTCGGGTATCCTTCCGTGTGTGTGTGTCATTTGTCAGGTACCTATGAATCGTTCCACAGATGCATCTAAATTTTGTTAGCTTAATATCCCAATTAATATAATTTCTATAAGAGATATTACAACCTAGGTAATTAAAATGACTAATCTGATCCAAAATCTGGTTACTCACGACTATCTTACTTCTTATAGGACTTGCCGTGAAATGCCATCGTTTTGGATTTTGTAGCAGAGATCTGTAGCCCATAGTCTTGTATGATGATGCTATTGAACGTAAATATCGCCCGCTGTAACTGGTCTCATCGCCCGCTGTTTTCTGTATCATTACCTTGTCATCTGCACAAAGCAATGCATTCACACGTATATTTTGCTGAAGTGATATTCCCGAGTCAACTTTAGCTGTCCATCGCCATGAAACATGTCGTGCATGTAGACGTTAAAAAGTGTCGGTGAAATAAGGGCACCCTATAGATGAAAATAGGAGAAGTAGACTCTGGAGAATGTAGTGGGACAGATCTCGCCCATCGAACTGGTGCTGCAGAGCGAACACCGCTGGGATCAGGTAGCAGCCTACGTAGAAAAACTTCTAAGACAAAAGAAGAAAGCAGACAATGGCCTTGCTGGTGGTGCTTCTGACAGAACAGAAGAAATAGGTAACGTGGACGCAGTGGCGTATTATCCATAACGCTGGGGTATGCTGCAGCACCGGACACCAGGACCTCAGCTGTCAGAGGGAGCACCATCCAGCCCTAATTCACAAAAACGTTTTGAACATAATAAATGTGAAAAAACAAAGAAAAAACTCTCTCTCTCTCTCTCTCTCTCTCTCTCTCTCTCTCTCTCTCTCTCTCTCTCTCTCTCTCTCTCTCTCTCTCTCTGTCTCTCTGTCTCTCTCTCCCTCTCTCCATCTCTCTATTTATGCACCTAAGCATTCAAAGAATTTCGACGAAACCGAAACATCGAAGGAAGACAATTTTTTTAGGCTTTTGAAACGTATATTGTGGATTACGTTTGGTGGATTACGTAAATCATTTCCAAAACACAGACGATCACAAACAGAGCATGTAAAACCAAATTTATTCTCACCAAAACGTTTGCTTAACTCAATGTCAGCAGCGATTATTTCTGTCTTGATGCGTTTACGTATATCAAATTTCTAGACTGTGGGGAATCGAAAGTGTGGAAGCGTTACGTTTTTCGATGACGATTTTGTGGAATGATCCTAAGCCTAAAAACATTATCATGTTAGAAACAAATGTCCTCAAATCAAAAACCAATCAATCCAAAATTTTAATAATAGAGTATTTAGCGAAACCCCCACTTAACCTTTCATCGCCGTCATCAACAGTGGAAAAAACTTCTTTATTAGAAAGTCATGGCCAGAAGAGAAGGGGGACGGAGCACACAGACACAGGACGAGATAAGTGTCCACTTGAGCCATCCGTATGTTGTCAGCGCAATGTGTAAGGCATAAAGTTTTACGACAACAGAGACAGGCAGAGGCAGAGGCATCGACGTCGTCGCATCGACAGCAAATGGAGCGGAAGCCACGTGCGACAACGGCGACATTTCTGCCCATTTATTTGTTTGATACTTTGTTGCAGTCAGTGAATACTGTAACGTGTTCTTCCCCGCTTCGCACGTATTTTACACATCTCCAAAGATTGGTATTATTTTCCGGTTCGGCGGTTACAGAGAAAAACAACATAATTTGCTTAAAAGTCCTTAAGCTTTTACAGTCGGCTACAACATTGTTTAAATTATTATTATTATTATTATTAATATTGTTACGACGATCTAATGATCGTCGTATGGTACAGTGGACAACAAAATACAAGACACCAATTAAATCACTAATCGCCAGCTTTAATTATCACATTAAACGGTTTGTAATCAACAAGGTAGTCCCTTACAACAAATAAAAATAAAAATTGTTCACACGCAATAATAATGTCAACTAATACAAAACACAATTGTATTACATTGTCCCGCACAATTATAAAACACTTTGGTACAGTACTTCGAACCGCACTGTGTAAATCGCCCGACAATAACTGAACTAAGCGCCGCTGAATGCCTATATTTATACTGCGCCGCTGAAATTCCAGAATCATCCATACTACGCATCAGCGCTACTAGAAAACACCGGAATGTAATTGATTGCGGCCTTGCGGACAGCGCGCGCGCGCGGACCGGTGAGTCTGGAAGAATGTTGAGAATCACGTACGTACGCACACAACACTACAGCCGGATTCCACTGGAACAGCCCAGAAGTACGTGGAATGTTGTGTACTGTCGTAACAGTTTTTCCGCATGACGTAACAATGTTGTTGTTAAAATTACTTCCCGCGATGTTTGGTCGTGGTTCAAAGTTTTCGCCAAAACTAACCAGACGTTTCGGCAGTGCCATCGACTGCCGTCTTCAGTGAAAATGGAGTACGCTAACGTGAGGTGGTATACGTTAGCGACCACAGCGCTGTGGTTAAGGCTGAGCCAAGTTAGCGTACTCGATTTTCACTGAAGATGGCAGGCGATGGCACTGTCGAAACGTCTGTTTTACCTAGAAACAATGGACCACGGCCAAACAGCCCGGGAAGTAATTGTAACATTTACTCCGGCCGTGTAAGCTTACGTACCATTATTAACATTATTCATTACATATTATAAGGTTTCGGACGTTAGCCATCGTAAGTTAAAATTAATAAACACGACGTTTCGACCTCTATATAATGAGAGGTCGTCTTCACGCGAACAAAAAATTAATTAAATAAATTTTTTAGAATTACCTTTTTGGTTTCCTTCTTTGGAACTTCTTTGTGCTCTCAATATACACTACGCGTTTCAGGACAGCTTCTATGTTTCAGGCTAGTTTTTACATTGGACAAACAGGCAGAAACTGTTTAGATAGATATAAAGAGCACCTGCCTAGGGGCAACATCAGGAACATCAAATCAAACTTTACCATGCATATCATCGATCACAACCATACCTATTCCAGTTTTAGAAATAATTTCAAACCAATGCATTTCCGCAAAAAGGGTAAACTCATGGACGCACTGGAAGAGTTTTAAATTTACAGAGCCTCTACAACACACAACGGTCAGCTTCTGAACGAGAAACTGTCGTTCAGATCAAACGAACTGTATGATACTGCTATACGCATGCTGAAAAAACACCACGACAAATAGGTACAGACCGAATAGATTTGTCAGTCGCTCGCGGGGTCGGTAGCGATGCGCATCGTGAGATAACGCGAGTGGAGAAATCGACTGAGTAGCGAGATGTGCGCGACCTTTATATATTTTTTATCTATTGACGTGCTCTACATGAGTGAAAAATTTATCCACCTGATGATGGGACTTTATGTCCTGAAACGCGTAGTGTGTATTGAGAAAAAACACTAAGAAGTTGCAAAGAAGGAAACCGGAAAGGTAATTCTAAAACATTTATTTAATTATATAAGCAACTTGGAGACCACAACAATTATGTATAAAAAATTAATACAAAGATAAATCTATCACTAACAAATAGATATCGTCAAAACTCCAAATCTTAGTTAAACAAATATAGTGATAAAACATAATAATAGTAATAATAATAAAATAGTACTCACCATTCCAGCAAAGAAGGATTCCTCCTGTGGTTGCAACGTAAACAACAGGATTTCTGGGATCTAAAATTGGTTTCCTGTTGGTTTTTGGTATTGTCAGTTGGTATTATTGTCTGTGATTGTGGTGCATATATTAGCTTTTTAAGTATTTTCGATGTTGAGTGCTTTGAAAATACTGTCATGTTTTGTATTGATTTGTATTTGTTCAGATATTTGGTTTGTGTTTTCTGTTTATATGTTTGTAAAATGACCCATATGTTAATTATGGTGCCTTTGTGTGGTATGTGTTTTATTAGTGTCATGTTGATTATGTCTGGGAACTCATGTCCTGTGTTTATTGCATGTGTGACCACATTTATATATTTGTATGCATTTAGGTGTTCAAAATTATGTTTTTTTCAGTTGTTCTTTGTTTGTCCTATGTAACACTTATTGCAATCTTGGCATTCAGTTTTGTTTATTCCATTGATTGTTGTATTATCTTTGTTGTGTGGGTTATTTAGTTTTTGTAAATTATTTTCATTAGTTTTGTATGCCATTTTAATATCTGTGTTTTTAAATAGTTTTGTTAGCTTTGTCATCTTATTACTTATGTATCTGAATGTGGCCCATTTTTTATTGTTGTTATTATTTATGTGTTCTTCATTTTCATCATTTCTTAAATGTTTAGTTTTTATTTTCTATTTTGTTTATCGTATTTTTATTGTATCCATTTTCATCAGCAATTTGATAAATCATATTTCTTTCTTTCTTAGTTTACTGTTTGTTTAGCGAAATATTGTACATTCTGTTGGATAGTGAATAGAAAGCTGCCATTTTAAAACACCAAAAGCTAACAGGAAACCATAACAACAACCAACCAAAACACAAGGACTGAAAAAGATACAACGGCTGAGGATGGGAACAATAGGGTTCCCGAAACGTGTTCCAAATAAGGGAAAAACATCTTGAGGTAAAGAAATTATAAATATTAAACAAATTATATATGCTAAAGGTTGTCTAAGACCTGAAGATGTCAGTAATGACGAAAAGCTTTGTCTAAACAATAACAATTCTAGCAGTTTAGCAATTTTATAAAAGAAAAGTAAGGATGGCTGCTTATTTAAACAATACGAAGAAATTATATATGCATCAAGAAATATAAAAATTGTTATAGGTGGTACTGTCCTGGAACAAGTTAGCAATTTTGAATACCTGGGCGACGATGTGAATAAGTTCTATAAGTTCAACCTTATGTGAAGGAATACGCCTAAAATTCTACAAGGTGATGGCTCATCCAACACTTCTTTATGGGTCTGAGAATTGGACTTTAACGAAAGGCCCGGACAGTCACATCCAAGCGGCTGAAATGAGATTTCTAAGGCACGTGGCAGGGTATACTCTCCATGATCATAGAAAAAATACAGATATACGGCAGGAACTGAATATTATGCGTATACTCGACAGGATCGCCCAGTATCGGCTGAATCGGTGGGAACATCTTTGCCGAATGGGTGACTGCCGCGTCCCCAAACAACTATGGAAATATAAACCGAGGGGACGGCGAGGTGTGGAACGTCCGAGGAAACGCTGGAGTGCCAGCTCTAATCCTTGCCTATTTGAGGCTGGAACAAACCATTTTGGTTTAATCCTTGAAGATGAAGATGATGACGATGATGATCAAGAAATAGACTGTAGCAAAAAGTCTTTGAATATTTAAAATATACAACGATAGAATGGTTACACGTCTGTACTGTCATTATACTTCTGCAATACAGTATTGCATCTTTCTTTGCGACATTTTTGTACCCATTCACTGGGATTACAAATATAATAGACAGGTGCGTGTGCGTGTGGCGGTACGTAATGTTGTCAATGCATGCTAGTGAAGCTACACACACACACACACACACACACAGGAATTCCACTCACGCCCAGCCCGACCGGACGGTACGCAGTACGTGTAATTCAGAGCGTGAGTCTTCTTACTCCAGTGATTGCCAGCCAGCCAGCGTCTCTGCTGCAATGTAATGTAATGGTGGATTTGACCTACAACGCGGCAGCTCTACTGTTGTCTCCTTACGGCGGCTAGCTACGTTATGCGCCCATATTATTTATGTTTTATACATTGGAGATACTACATAAAAATATATAATAACATACAAAAACTAAATAACTCACACAACAAAGATAATACAGTGACCAATGGAAATATCGGTATGGAGAAGATTTAAATTTAAAATCATTTTCGAAATGAAATATTTCCATAGGAACTACTTCTTTCTTCAGCCTTAACCACGGTACTGTGGTCACTAACGTATACCACCACACGTTAGCGCGCTCGATTTTCTCTCATGATGGCGGTCGATATCATTGCTGAAACGTCTGGTTTTGTAGAAAACATTGGATCACGGCCAAACAGCCCCGGAAGGAATTTTAACAACGAACTACTTCTTTGTTGCTGATAACGTAGTACACATATAAAATATTAACCCCTTCCCCTTCAACTATCATTTTTATTTATAGAAAATTACCCCCCCCTCTTCAAATACCCTTTTCATTTATAGATATTTTATCTGCCTTTCTACAGTGGATTATTATGACCTTCTTTTCAGGATACTTTATTTATCAAAATTAAGTTATTTTACTCTTGATAGGCCTACTTAAAGTCTACACATAATACTAAAAATACTAAAGATACTAAACATTCTACACATAGACACACAGACAGACACACACACAAACACTTTTCGAAAAATGACTTTTTTCATGTTTTGAGGGTAGTACAATCAGAATCAGCCCTTATCTCAAACACGATTTTTTGGCCATCACCATACTTCCATTTCCTTATGAAACAGGGAAATAATATACGAAATTGAATGCCCAGACTAAAATAGATATTACATTGGCCAGTCAAAAATTACTATTAAAAGGTAAATACAATTTAGTCGTTAAGTCTAAATTTTGTTTAACTTGTATTGCAACCACTAACACACAATTACACTTTCCATAAGCGCTTTCAAGCCTCTCGGCTCATCTTCAGATGGAAAACAACCTTAAGATAAGGCGAGAGGCTTCAAACGGCTTAGGGAAAGTATAATTGCGTGTCAGTGGTTGAAATACAAGTTTAGTAAGAAAAAGACAGTTGTAAAAACGTTATTTTGAATTTGTATTTGTATACAATAATTTATATACAAAATTAAGATGGCTGGGGATGGAAACAATAGGATTCCCGAAACATGTTCCAAACAAGGGAAAGAACATGTTGAGGTCAAGAAATTATAAATATTAAATCAATATTAAATCAATATTAAATCAATATTAAATCAATATATATATTTCAATCACTTTCTGCTACAGTCCGTTTCTTGATGTATATAATACTTTAATATTTATAACTAAATTTACCTCAAGATATACTTTTTTCCTATTAGGAACATGTTTCGAGAGTTCCTGTACTCTCATCTTCAGCCTTCGCCATCTTGTTTCTGGTGAAGTATTTGTGTGTTGGCTTCTGGATGTTATTAAGGTTGTTTGTTGGTCTTTGGTCTTTTAAAGTTGCATTATTGTGTGTGGTTGTGGTATCTGTTTTTGTATTTTGTGTATTTTCGATGTTGAGTGCTTTGAATATTGTGTCATGTTTTGTATTGATTTGTATTTGTTCTGGTATTAGTTTGTTTTGTGTTTTATGTTTGTAAATCTGTAAATTTTCCCAAATGTTCATTATGGTGCATTTGTGTGGTATATGTTTTATTAGTGTTACATTGGTTATGTCTGGGAATTCATGTCCTGTGTTTATTGCATGTGTGGCTAAATTGGATTTATATATATTTGGTTTTTTGTATGCATTTAGGTGTTCAAAATAACGTTTTTTCAGCTGTTTTTTTGTTTGTCCTATATAACATTTATTGCAATCTTGGCATTCAATTTTGTATATACCGTTGGTTGTTGTATTATCTTTGTTGTGTGAGCTATTTAGATTTTGTAATTTATTTTTATTAGTTTTGTATGCTATTTTTATATCTGTGTTTTTAAATAGTTTTGTTAGTTTTGTCATTTTATTATTTATATGTGTGAATGTGGCCCATTTTTTGTTGTTGTTATTATTTATGTGTTGTTCAGTTTTTTATTATTTTTATTGTATTTTTATTATATCCATTTGCATAACCAATTTGGTATATTATATTTCTTTCTTTGTCAGTTTCTTGTTTGTTTAGGGGTATTTTGTACATTCTGTTAAATAACGAATAAAATGCTGCCATTTTATGTTGTGGTGGGTGGTCAGAATGGTTAGGTATAATGATGTTAGTGGAAGTTGGTTTTCTATATATTGCATATTGTATGTGTTTGTTGTATCTTGTGATGGTTATGTCTAAATAGTTGATTTTGTTATGTTTTTCTTTGTCTTCTGTGAATTGTATTTTGGGATGTATGTTATTGATTTGTTTCAGTATGTTCTCTGCATTTGTGTTTTTGTTATTTGATACATATAGTCCATCATCTACATATCTTATCCATATGCCATCTGGGTCATGTGTTTTTATGATATTTTGTATTTTGGTGTCTATGTGTTGTAGGAATATTTCTGCTATTATGCTTGATAATGGTGATCCCATTGCTAAACCTTCTTTCTGTTGATAAATTTTGCTATTAAATTCAAAGTAATTTTGTTTTAGTATTAGTTGGCCAAACATGCAATAAACACAGGACATGAATTCCCAGACATAACCAATGTAACACTAATAAAACATATACCACACAAAGGCACCATAATGAACATTTGGGAAAATTTACAGATTTACAAACATAAAACACAAAACAAACTAATACCAGAACAAATACAAATCAATACAAAACATGACACAATATTCAAAGCACTCAACATCGAAAATACACAAAATACAAAAACAGATACCACAACCACACACAATAATGCAACTTTAAAAGACCAAAGACCAACAAACAACCTTAATAACATCCAGAAGCCAACACACAAATACTTCACCAGAAACAAGATGGCGAAGGCTGAAGATGAGAGTACAGGAACTCTCGAACCATGTTCCTAATAGGAAAAAAGTATATCTTGAGGTAAATTTAGTTATAAATATTAAAGTAATATATATATATATATATATATATATATATATATATATATAAAACAGAATTATTCTGCTGTAAGACTGTGTGTGTGTGTTTAATGTGTGTATCAAGTCGGCGTAAAAAGTCAGTGGGTCAATTCGACCATTACGATGCAGAGACAGCTCATTTCAGTACAGTACAGTGCTGTATTGCTGACAGTCAGACACGATGCACACACACACGCACAATTTAACCGTCCTGCTTAAACTTTACAATATTTCACTGCAGTACGGCTAACATAAAGTGATGACGAATATCACAAGAATATGTGGAACGATTTGGTGGACAACGTTGGGAAATAAATGTAGAAAAGAAACCCAAATAAAATTCTATAAAACAATGGCAATATCTACACTACTGTATTATGGTTCTAAAACTTGGGTCATAAAGATAAAAGATGAACAGAAGACACAAACAGTAGAAATTAAATTTCTGAGATCAGTTAAAAGGTGTAATAGACGAGATCATATGAGAAATGAACAGATAAGAAGTGATTTAGATTTTTTTGCAGTTAACGAAAGGATTAAAGAATACAGTAGAAAATGGATTCAACACATCAATAGAATGGAAGAAAGTAGAATACCGAAGATGGCGAAAGATTACAACCCTAGCGGCAGAAGAAACGTTGGTAGGCCTAAGAAAAGGTGTACTGTGGAATAGGAACAGGCCGCTAAAGCCTGTTACCGTTAAGAAGAAGAAAAAGATGATGATGATGATGATGATGATGATGATGATGATGATGATGATGATGATGATGATGATGATGATGAGACGACTGATATTACAAGGCAAAATGTTTGGTACATACACTGTCAATACTGAAGAACTTCTTTATAGAAGAGAAGAAAAAACAGAAGTAACTGTAAGTGAAAGAAGAGGATTACGGAAATATATTGGTACAGCTGACAGACCAGCTTACTGTCCACACAGTACGGCACTAGAGAATTACCGCAAAACGATAATGGAAGGTTACGGATAGATATTGGTACAGCTGACAGACCAGCTTACTGTCCACACAGTACGGCACTAGAGAATTACCGCAAAACGATAATGGAAAGTTACGGAAATATATTGGTACAGCTGACAGACCAGCTTACTGTCCACACAGTACGGCACTAGAGAATTACCGCAAAACGATAATGGAAGGTTACGGATAGATATTGGTACAGCTGACAGACCAGCTTACTGTCCACACAGTACGGCACTAGAGAATTACCGCAAAACGATAATGGAAAGTTACGGAAATATATTGGTACAGCTGACAGACCAGCTTACTGTCCACACAGTACGGCACTAGAGAATTACCGCAAAACGATAATGGAAGGTTACGGATAGATATTGGTACAGCTGACAGACCAGCTTACTGTCCACACAGTACGGCACTAGAGAATTACCGCAAAACGATAATGGAAGGTTACGGATAGATATTGGTACAGCTGACAGACCAGCTTACTGTCCACACAGTACGGCACTAGAGAATTACCGCAAAACGATAATGGAAGGTTACGGATAGATATTGGTACAGCTGACAGACCAGCTTACTGTCCACACAGTACGGCACTAGAGAATTACCGCAAAACGATAATGGAAAGTTACGGAAATATATTGGTACAGCTGACAGACCAGCTTACTGTCCACACAGTACTGCACTAGAGAATTACCGCAAAACGATAATGGAAAGTTACGGAAATATATTGGTACAGCTGACAGACCAGCTTACTGTCCACACAGTACGGCACTAGAGAATTACCGCAAAACGATAATGGAAGGTTACGGATAGATATTGGTACAGCTGACAGACCAGCTTACTGTCCACACAGTACGGCACTAGAGAATTACCGCAAAACGATAATGGAAAGTTACGGAAATATATTGGTACAGCTGACAGACCAGCTTACTGTCCACACAGTACGGCACTAGAGAATTACCGCAAAACGATAATGGAAGGTTACGGATAGATATTGGTACAGCTGACAGACCAGCTTACTGTCCACACAGTACGGCACTAGAGAATTACCGCAAAACGATAATGGAAAGTTACGGATAGATATTGGTACAGCTGACAGACCAGCTTACTGTCCACACAGTACGGCACTAGAGAATTACCGCAAAACGATAATGGAAGGTTACGGATAGATATTGGTACAGCTGACAGACCAGCTTACTGTCCACACAGTACGGCACTAGAGAATTACCGCAAAACGATAATGGAAGGTTACGGATAGATATTGGTACAGCTGACAGACCAGCTTACTGTCCACACAGTACGGCACTAGAGAATTACCGCAAAACGATAATGGAAAGTTACGGATAGATATTGGTACAGCTGACAGACCAGCTTACTGTCCACACAGTACGGCACTAGAGAATTACCGCAAAACGATAATGGAAGGTTACGGATAGATATTGGTACAGCTGACAGACCAGCTTACTGTCCACACAGTACGGCACTAGAGAATTACCGCAAAACGATAATGGAAGGTTACGGATAGATATTGGTACAGCTGACAGACCAGCTTACTGTCCACACAGTACGGCACTAGAGAATTACCGCAAAACGATAATGGAAGGTTACGGATAGATATTGGTACAGCTGACAGACCAGCTTACTGTCCACACAGTACGGCACTAGAGAATTACCGCAAAACGATAATGGAAGGTTACGGATAGATATTGGTACAGCTGACAGACCAGCTTACTGTCCACACAGTACGGCACTAGAGAATTACCGCAAAACGATAATGGAAGGTTACGGATAGATATTGGTACAGCTGACAGACCAGCTTACTGTCCACACAGTACGGCACTAGAGAATTACCGCAAAACGATAATGGAAGGTTACGGATAGATATTGGTACAGCTGACAGACCAGCTTACTGCCCACACAGTACGGCACTAGAGAATTACCGCAAAACGATAATGGAAGGTTACGGATAGATATTGGTACAGCTGACAGACCAGCTTACTGTCCACACAGTACTGCACTAGAGAATTACCGCAAAACGATAATGGAAGGTTACGGATAGATATTGGTACAGCTGACAGACCAGCTTACTGTCCACACAGTACTGCACTAGAGAATTACCGCAAAACGATAATGGAAAGTTACGGATAGATATTGGTACAGCTGACAGGCCAGCTTACTGTCCACACAGTACTGCACTAGAGAATTACCGCAAAACGATAATGGAAAGTTACGGAAATATATTGGTACAGCTGACAGACCAGCTTACTGTCCACACAGTACGGCACTAGAGAATTACCGCAAAACGATAATGGAAAGTTACGGAAATATATTGGTACAGCTGACAGACCAGCTTACTGTCCACACAGTACGGCACTAGAGAATTACCGCAAAACGATAATGGAAGGTTACGACGGGGGAATGGATACCTTTGAAAGACAAAGGCTTCTATGTGCAAATAAAGTAATAAATTACGCAATTAAACGAAGAAATTCTTATGAAGAAATGAAGCAGAAGGCACAAAAGCAATCCACATGGAGAACAACTGCCAAGCAGTCTACGGATTGAGAAGAAAAGTACAACAGGAAGGAAGGGAGGAAGAGGAGCAGGAAAAAAGAAGAAGCAGAAGGATGAGGATGAGAAGAAGAAAAAGAAAGAGGAAGAGGAGAAGGAGTAGAAGAATAAGTGAAGAAGAAGAAGAAGGCACAAAGCGATCCACACTGAGAACAGCTGCCAATCAATCTACGGGTTGAAAACAAAAGGACAACAAGAAGGAGAGAGGAAGAGGAGGAGGATAAAAACAAGGTAACAAGAAGATAAAGAATAAGCAGAAGGAGTCGAATCAGAAGAAGAAGAAGGAGAAGGAGGAGGAGGAGGAGGAGGGGAAATAAGTAGAAGAAGAAGAAGAAGAAGAAGAAGAAGAAGAAGAAGAAGATGATGATGATGATGGTGATGAAAAAGAAGAAGGCCATGAAAAGAAGAATAATCCCATAAGAGAAGAGTCACAAGCTTTTAACATGAATGAAAAATTAAAAGATTACAAACAACGGTGGAAAGAACACTTAGAAAGAATGTCAGATTCCAGAGAGTGGCCACACAAGTCTGGAAATACAAACCTATGGGACACAGGTGTGTGTGTGTAGACCCAGAAATAGTTGGCTGGAGCATCTTTAAAGGCGGAACAGGCAGAACCTTACCTATGAAGTGTTGTAAAAATGATGATGATGATGATGATGATGATGATGATGATGATGATGATGATGATGATGATGATGATGATGATGATGATGATGATGATGATGATGATGCAGAATCATCGTTATATGTATGATGCCAGTCTTTGGGGGCAGGGGTTTAGTTGCTCTGTATTGTTTCTAGATTCAGGACAGCAGTAGTATTAGTTTGTGACTTATTATTGTTAACCTCGTTTACTCCCAAACTGTAATTGAGGCCAACACATTGTAAAGGGTCACCTTTCGGCAGTATTTGTTCTTGTCAGTAGAAAATGTAAACATGACGAAATTTGTAAAAAAGATTAAATGTTAATAAAGGAATTCCATTATGTTTTCTTTCATTCATTCAGAGTTATGCCAGCCAAAGCGTGCACGTAACTAGATTAATGTAGCTCAAAATAACGCGAGACACAGTATCCATGGATACCAATAAATACTGGGCGTTAGCAAACACAATATCATATATGCAAAACTTGTTCGGCTTTTCGTAAACATCCCAATAAATACACCAAATACCACAGTGAAAAGTGTAGTATTCAATTTGGAAATAAATATACAGGACAAAGAGATGAGCAATAAAGCCGAATCCATATTTGAAATGTAGATTTATTTCTGTGTTGTCACGCAGCGTGATATGTGAATTTTTCATCTTTTCATTGTTTATTGAACAGCCGAAGCAAGCTCTCGGTTTGGAATTTGTCTGTCTGTCTATTTCGGGTACTTTGTGTCATAATAACGTTTGAACGCATCAACCGATTTCCTCCCCCCCCCAAAGTAGGGGAGCTGGAGGAAAAAATATGAGTGTTTTAATATACTTCGTAGGGTTACATGGCCGGAGTCAATGTTGATTCATATATTCATTCCCGGATTGTTTGGCAGTGGTCCATTGTCTTCAACTAGAACAGACGTTTCGGCAGAGCCATCGATTGCCAACATGAGTGTGAAATCGAACTTCGCTAACATAGGGCGTCTAACACCCTGTTCGCCCTACGTTAGCGAAGCTCGATTTTACACTGATGATGGAAGTCGATGGCACTGCCGAAACGTCTGTTTTTTGTTGAAAACAATTGACCACAGCCAAATAGCCTGGGAATGAATTTTAACAACACGAGAGTTTTAAATTTGTGAAAAAAAATCGCAAAGCCTCGTGTGAGGTATCAAATTACAAAAAATTTAAACCACAATCTGATTTTAGTGTGATTCACAATTTTTAGACGTCGGGCCTAAAAAGTGGGTGAAAAAGTTTTATAAAATCGCAAAAAAAATCACGCGGGGTGTGAAATTTACAAGAATGTTTAACTGACATCTGAGTGTAGTGTTGCGTGTTGAAAATTTCAAAATTTTGAGAACCCGACATACACCATCGTCAGGGCATAAAGAAAGACATTAAGACTATTGTCGGTCATAGGGAAACTCTGGACACAAACGTACGTTCCACGATAATCACTGTTTACGAATTCGTGTTGTGTAAATAGTAACTGTTTTAAAATATAGTGACCGCGAGTGCACAGTGCTTATGTCCTGACGATGGTCTATGACCAAAATCGGTCGAAATTAAGAATGTGAGTAATTAAAACTGTATTATAAATCATATTTATGGTACCTTTAGGTTATGAACAATAATTAATACACCACAACAGAAGATTGATTTAATTCGATTTTAACTATCGAATTTTGTAATGTATAATTATTTACTTAATCAGCTGTTTTTACGGTTATAATGGAAATATTTAATATTTATATTTTATTTTAATGAACTTATTATTTTAAATAGGCTACATCATCTTTTTTGTTTTTATTTGAGTTTGTTCTTTAATTACTAAATTATTTTTACCGTCTTTGTAAATAATTAAATTTTAGCCTAATTAAAACATACAAAAACGTCAAAAAATGAATAGTCGGGAAATTCTTAATTCATTTAGAAACCACTGAGTTTCAGGGCAGGTACCCCTATAAGAACTAAGATACTCATGAATAATCAGATATTGGATCAGGTTAGTCATTTTAATTACCTAGGTTGTAATATCTCTTATAGAAATTATATTAATTGGTATATTAAGCTAACAAAATTTAGATGCATCTGTGGAACGATTCATAGGTACCTGAAAAATAAAACACGGAAGGATACCCGAATGAAATTTTATAAAACTGTGGCTGTCCCCACATTCTTGCTAGTGAGACATGGACTCTTGATAAAAGGGACGTGAAGAGGATTCATGCAGCCGAAATCTAAGAGGGATGCAAGGTTGTTATATTCGGAGAAGTAACGAGGATATTAGACGCGATTTAAAACACTGAAGATCACAGAAGAAGATGGTCTGAACACTTGAATCGCATACCTGATATCCGTCTACCTGTGGCTGGCTTGGGTTATCACCTAACTGGGAAGAGAGATGTCGGTAGACCGAGGAGGAGATGGGTTCCGGAACAGGTGTAAGGCCTAGTCCTTGAAGTGGTGATGATGATGATGATGACCTCTGAAGATACTGATACAGCCAGTGAAACGCTGTGCTTCAGGTCAATTAAAACGATAAAAAGAAAGAAGAATTTCGACGAAACCTAACCATCGAAGCATGATAATGTTTTTAGGCTTTTGAAACGTATAATGTGCATAAACTGTAATTTTTTATAATAAACGGATTTACATATAAAAATTATCATGTTTCCTAGATAACTATATAACAAATATTTACTATATAACAAACATTATCATGTTAAAACGATAGAGACCGAAGATTTCTAGACTGTGGGGAATCGAAAGTGTGGAAAAAATGATGACGTCATACAGCGTGACGGTAAATAAAATGTTACAGAAAGTTTCAAACGATGTCCAGCTAAAAGACATTATCATGTCAAAATAAGATACAACTACTTGCAGAAATAATTATAATTTGATAATATATAGTGTTATAAGCAAGAAATATGTACACGTATTCATAATCGTGCTTTGGGGATTAGCAGTACAAAATGTCTGTAACAATTTCAAGGTCGCGTATGGCGGATACGAATTAAACACTACAACGGACGACGACAAATATTGCTGATAAACAAAGGTGAGACGCTAGGAGCATTGTCTCAAGCTGGTGTTTCCACACTCCTTTGATCTGAAAGAAGAAAAGAACTCTCGCCATAGCGAATCGATAATCTTCCTTTTCTTCAAATTAGTAAACCGTATTGTTCTTTTCTTGCAGGCATTACGTAATGCTTTTTGTATATAGATAATTTTTATTCTTTTATTTTATGTTTTTATCCTTTATTCACCATAAAGTGTAATAGTTCGATGTTATGACGCATACGAAAGTTTTTTTCTTTCTCTCCATCATCATCAGCCGTGGCTCTACAATCTTTGTAAGTCTTGGCTTGCTCCAAGAGTAGACTCCATTCTTCCCTATTGCATGCCCTGGCTTTCCAGTTTCTTACGTTCACCTGCCTGAGGTCCTCCTCTATCTGGTCTTTGAATCTACTTCGAGGTCTTCCCCTTGCTCTACTACCCATTGGTTTCTGGTAGAAGGTATGTTTCGCAAACTGTTCTTCCACCATTCTCTCTATGTGTCCAACCCACCTTAGCCTGTATATTTTGGTTATCTTGACATGTCCGGCTCTTTGTAAAGATGATGTACTTTATAATTATAGCGCCTGCGCCACATTATATTTTCTTGTACTACTCTAAATATTGTCCTTAGAATAGTCTTTACAACCCTAGATGAAGAAGAAAAGTTGGTAGGTCTAAGAAAGGTGGACTCTAGAATAGGAAGAGGCCCGCTAAAGTCTAAAACCGTTAAGAGAATGATGATGGTGAATCCGTCTTTCAAAGCAACCCAGTAGTGTCTCACTATTTTTTGTCATCGTCCAGGTTTCTGAAGCATATACAGCACTGGTCTGATACGTGATTTGTAAATTTTGCATTTCATGCTTCTTCAGATGTGATGCCAGGTGCTTTTTTAATCCATATTTTTTTCTACTTAAATATAATTTTCTATTCTTTGAATTGTAGCACTTCCCGCTGCTGGGCCCCGGAAGTGCCCCGCATACACACAAAAACATAACATAATATCTAAATCCATCAAAAGGCTTGAGACACTTTTCTGTGTTGTAACTTATTTCTCAAGTGTTTCTATAATTAACATAATTATATAAAGGGAGGAGGTGCAAGTAAAAGAAATTGTTGAATGCGTCAATCTGTGAGTAGAGCCGGATGCGACCCGTTTATTTCAAGAACATTACGAGCCTCTAAATTTATCTAATTATGTGCCAGTCAGCAACGGTCAGTACTGAGCTAAATTTTTTTTGAAAAACTGAGTATAGAAAATGTTAAATGCTAAATATGGGGGCTGTCGCATAAATCAATGCTAGTTTACAAAATGGTGTTCAGCGTACACGCTGTGATCTACTTATAAATTTCTGACACTGTTATCTATCACAAAAGTTTATAAAATTGTTTCTGATACTTAGGATGAGTAAATAGTTTGTTTCGCTTTTCCTTCGTAATTATGCAGCAACTGCCACCGTAAGTTATTAAAGGTAAAAATATTACTTGGCAATCCAGATGAGTCCTTTTCCAACCTGCTGTGTCTGGTCGCTACGGCTGCGTGTTCCTCAGTACTTGCTGTGAACCACTGCTATGTCTGTGCTGGAAGATCATGTAAAAACTGTACGAAGTTCGTGCTCTCGTGTCTTCGGTCCGGAACGTTGAATCAAGTTTTGAACTGAAAGTTTTCACATCTTTTAGTACACTTTTATACCCACATCGTTCGATTAACACGCACACATGCATTCATACAGTGCGTAGTTAGAATTTACAATATTACAAAATTGCATTACAAGGTTACGACTTCAAATTACATTTATAACGAGTACTGACACTGAACTTTACATATCTTAGGTATTTTCATCAAGTTGACTGACTGAAATTTCGTTTTAGGCGAGGCTGACTATTACAGACAAGATACGTCTTGGTTGGTTATGGATAACAATCTTTTTTCATCTATATTACAAGTTTTCTTCTTTTCGTTACAAACGTAATATACAAAATTACTAGCCACTAGCATTGATTTACGACAGCTCAAAAACAATCATAGTTACCTTGGTTATTGAGGCTCCCAAACTTGACGAAAGTCCGGCGACGGGCCGCTCTGCTCACAGCGTTTGATGGGAGACTGACGAGATTTAACAAAGCAAACGATAGGGTTAGTAAAAGGGAGGGCGTGACGTCAGGGCGTCGGGCAAGGTACAATTCGCGGATTGTTGCATTCGGCAGAAGACGAATGATTGCAACAGAATCAACACGCTACTGTAAATATAAACAAAGGCAAAACAGAACAAATATCTATTATATGAGGAAGTGCGACAAGGGATTGTGTACTGTTTTCAACTTTGTTTAATATCTACATTGAGAACGTCTTTCCAAAGGCTATCAACACCCAAGACGGCATAGTAAAAGTATCGATACGCCGATACTACATTTCGATGCCAACAATCGCACAATCGAAATATCGAAAATGAGTGTGGGTACGGATATGGGTAAACTACCCATTTTTACCTTCTTCATTCCTCTACTTCAGGTGTCTTTTCAATCTTCGTCGTCCCCATCCTTTACGGCTTAGGCTAACAACAGCTTGTTAGGAAATCATGAAACCATCGTTCACGGGGTCTTCCCGCACTTCTCTTCCCCTTGCACGATTGTCAGGGGTTCTTCATGGAAACCTATTATCTGTATACACTAAGTTGGCGTCTGGGCCGGCGACTACCTGGGACTAAGTGTATACACTTAGTCGCCGGCCCAGACGCCAACTTAGTGTATACAGATATTAGCCGAATCCATTCTCTCTACGTGTAACCGCTACCGCTACTCGGTTTTCTACCGGGAGCTATTGTCATTTTTACCTTTCAGCTATGCCTAATTCTATTCTAATCTGATCATTTCTGGTAAGATCCTGGTGCAACCCTGGTACAGTCCTCAAAAATCTCATTTCTGCTCCTTAAACCCTAGACATAATAGAATGCCTAGACGGTATAGACGTCTGTGTAGACGGTATTCTAGAAAGGAAAACGGAATGATTGCAAGAACCATAGAGAATACGTTTTTTGATATCGTTTTACAAAATATATGCAGGGATCAGTGGCGAAGTTACATGGAGGCAATTGAGGCAATGCCTACCGTAAAAAATTCTGTAGAATAAAAATTATCAATACGTATGAACTACATAACGTAAATATTATACATTGTTACCGCGACTGTCGAATTTATTAGGCCGAAACGTGCTTTACTGAGCGACCGCTAGATGGTGACAGGTGAGACTCGGCATAGCTCGTTTAAAGCGAATGAGGCAACCTGAACTTGCCTCAGCGTTTTTTGTATACATCGTATGTAAGCAATGTGCCGGAGTGATAGGGAAGTGAAGGGAGGGGGGATTGTCCCGTGCTGTACACATAGAGCGTTGAGGCATGCCTCACTTCTGTGGTCCAAACATTCAAGTTAAAGCGCGCTGTGTTGTTTATAAGTGTGTTTATTTTATGCGGTTATTAAAAGTGTCCCTGTTATTCCGCTGAACTAACAGATAATCAAGATTGTTATTTGAATTATTTGTAACATTAAACATATATATAGAAACTAATCAAGTTTAAATATTTGAAATTCAATCAGTTGTATTATTGTGTATGACTATACAAGGATTGTTAAATAGAAACACGTATAGAGCTGTAAAGCATTTTTTATTCAACGATTTTAAAAGAAGTCTCCATTAACATTAAGACATGAGTTCCACTGTTGCACCAACCTGTAGATTCCCTGCTAGTAAAATTCTTACGGCTCTTTGTGGAACCATTCGCTTACTGCAAACTTATAGTGAACACCATCCTTATAGTGATTCCTTAAAAAAAATTTAAGATAAGATTTTTGCCTACCCATTCATTAACTACTAGCTTCGGCACTGCCAGGGATCATACACCACCGTCTGTAGATACTTCCGAGCATTTTAAATTTAGAAAAACAGAACTGTTTCAGGAAGAGCAGATCTAGTAGAGACAATGGTTTTATTATTACAAAAATCATTGAGAACCATCGTGAGTTCAACAAAGGAACGTAGTACAGATATAAAAAATCGGTATGAAGAACTTACATGTTCTAAGATTTATATTTAAAATCATTTAAATATAAACTGAAAAGTTTGACAAAACGAAATAAAATATTTCCATAGAAACTACTTCTTTGTTGCCAATAACGTAGTACACATATAAAAAAGTTACCCCTGCTCCTTGAACTATCGTTTTCATTTATAGAAAATTACCATCCTCCCCATTCAATTACTCTTTTCATTTATAGATATTTTATCTACCTTTCTACAGTGGATTATTATGACCTTCTTTTCAGCATACTTTATTTATCAAAATGAAGTACTTTACTGTTGTTAAAACATAAAACGTTGCAGGTACACTACCCCTTCGCCTTAACCGATCTTTACCAAAATCAATAGTCCTTGCGTGCTCTATAATTCGGGTACATGTGTAAAAAATTAATTTCATTCTGTTTAATTTGCTGCAGTTATCGTTTGCCGTATAAACAATTCTATAATAGCACACACACACACACAGACACTTTTCGGAAAATGATTTCTCTTCAGGTTTTGAGGGTAGTAGAATCAGAATCAGCCCTTATCTCGAACACGATTTTTTTCGCGATCACCATACTTCCATTTCCTTACTGAACACGGAAGTAAAACGAAGGCGAATTATATGTTTATACGAAACACTACAATGCGTAGAGAACTTTGTGTGTATGTGTGTGCGTCGTGTGACTGTCAGTAATACAACACTGTACTGTACTGAACTGAACTGTTCCTGCATCGTAATGGTCGAATTGACCCACTTAACGTTTTGCGCCGTCTTGAGACACACACATTAAACGCGACGCACCAGTTGTCTCTTCCAACAGACTAATTTCGTTTTATAAAGGCCTTTTCTTCTCAATCCGTAGATTGATTGGCAGTTGTTCTCCATCTGGATCGCTTTTGTCCCTTCCACTTCATTTCTTCATTGGATTTTTTCCATTTTTTTTACGTAATATATTACTTTTTCCACACAGAAGCCTTGGTCTTTCAAAGGTAAGACCTCATAGTAACCTTTTTATTATCGTTTCGCGTAATTCTCTCCTGCCGTATTGTGTGGCCGGTAAGCTTGTCTGTCAGCTATTTACAATATTTATCCGTAATACTCTTCATTTACTTACCATATGGTTACTTCTTTTTTCTTCTCTTCTATGAAGGAGTTCTTCAGTATTGACAGTGTATGTTCCTGACATTTTGCTTGTAATGTTGAAACCCCCCTTTTATTTTATAAGTTTTTTTGTAATTTTTTTTTATTTTTTTTTATTTTATTTTTATTATATTTTTTGCCACAACAAACCGTCTACATATACCCGGCGGCGACGCGATGCAGTGGCATTGCGTGACGTCAAGAACCCGCCCGTTTTAAAAGAAAGTAACCCGTCTCTGCAACCGAGCTTCGCCTTTCTCGGGCCGAATAAAGTAAGGCACAATGTTAGTCGTAGTCGTCATCATCATCTTCTTAACGGTTTTAGGCTTTAACGGCCTGTTCGTATTCCACGGTCCACCTTTTCTTAGGTCTACCAACTTTTCTTCTGCCTCTAGAGTTGTAATATTTTGCCATCGTCAGTATTCAACTTTTTCCCATTCTATTGATGTGTTGAATCCATTTTCTTCTGTATTCTTAAATCCTTTCATTAAGTGCAAACAATTTCTAAAAATCACTTCTTATCTCTTCATTTCTTATATGATCTCGTCTATTACAACTTTTAACTGATCTCAGAAATTTAATTTCTGTTGTTTATATATTCTGTTCATCTTTTTTCTATATGACTCAAGTTTCTGAACCATAATACAGGAATGTAGGTATTGCCATTGTTTTGTAAAATGTTGTTTGGGTTTCGTTTCTACATTTATTTCCCAAATCGTTCCACAATTCGTTCCACACATTCTTGTTAGATTCGTCACTTTATTTTCTATATCTCTATCTTGATCATAAGTAATGTCACGTCCAAGATAGTTGAAATGTCTTACTTGTTCTATGCATGTGTCGTCTATGGATATTTTGGTCCGAACCGGTTCATCTCCTATAAAGACTATTACTTTCGTCATTGATTCAGGTATGTTACAGTTATATTCTTTGCCTATTTTATGTAAGATGTATATTGCTTGCTGGAGATCGTCTTCTGAAGTGGCGAATATAGCTTGGTCATTCGGCTTTTCAAGCTTTTATTTCGGTGGATTTTATAACAGTGTAGGTATTGCCATTGTTGTGTAGAATTTTATTTGCGTTCCACAAATTGTTCCGCACAGTCTTGTGAAATTCGGCATCACTTTATCTTAGTCGTACTGCAGTGAAATATTGTGAATTTTAAGGCAGGACGGTTAAAGTATGTGTGTGTGTGTGTGTGTGTGTGTGTGTGTGTGCGTCGTCTGACTGTCAGCAATACAGAGCTGCACTGTACTGAACTGAACTGTCTCTGCATCATAATGGTCGAATTGACCCACTGACATTTTACGCCGTCTTGTCACACACATTAAACTGATGCACCATTTGTTTTGCAACAGACTAATTCGGATTTGGATAGGCCTCCTCCTCCTCCTCCTCCTCCTCCTCCTTCTTCTTCTTCTTCTTCTTCTTCTTCTTCTTCTTCTTCTTCTTCTTCTTCTTCTTCTTCTTCTTCTGCTTCTGCTTCTTCTTCATCTTCTTGTTCTCTCCTTTTTATCCTCCTCCTCCTACTTCTTCTTCTTCTTCTTCTTCTTCTGATTCTCCTCCTTCTGCTTCTTCTTCATCTTCTTGTTCTCTTATTTTTATCCTCCTCCTCCTATCTCTTCTTCTTCTTACGCTTCTTCTTCTTCTGATTCTCCTCCTTTTGCTTCTTCTTCAGCTTGTTGTTCTCTTCTTTTTCTTCCTCCTCCTCCCACATCTTCTTCTTCTTCTCTTTCTTCTGGTTCTCCTCCTTCTGCTTCGTCTTCATCTTCTTGTTCTCTCTTTTTATCCTCCTCCTCTTGCTCCTCTCCTTTTTGTTGTCCTTTTGTCTTCAATCCGTAGATTGACTGGCAGCTGTTCTCAGTGTTGATCGCTTTGTGCCTTCTTCTTATTCACTTCTTCTTATTCTATTCCTTCTCCTCTTACTCCATTTTCTTCTTCTTCTTATTCTCCTCCTTCAGCTTTTTCCTCTTGTTCTCTTCTTGTTCTACGCCTTCTCTTCAACTTCTCCTTCCTGTTGTCCTTTTCTTCTCAATCCGTAGAGTGATTGTCTGTTGTTCTCCATGTGGCTCTCTTTTTGTGTCTGCTGATTAATTTCCTCATAGGATTTCTTCATATCTTTACGTAATTTATTACTTTATTTTCACACAGAAGCCTTTGTCTTTCAAAGGTATCCATTCCCCCGTCATAACCTTCCATTATCGTTGGGCGTAATTCTGTCGTGCCGTACTGTTTGACCAGTAAGCTCGTCTGTCAACTGTACATAACGTTTATCCGTAATCCTCTTCTTTTACTTACCATATAGTTACTTCTGTTTTTATTTCTCTTCTATAAAGAAGTTCTTCAGTATTTATAATCTATGTTCCTGATATTTGAACTTGTAATATTAATCCTAAACACAAAAATGAGACTTTTACGCTGCTACGTATTCTCGATCTTCTTCTACGATGTAGAATCTTGGACTTGCGGGAATGGGTTCTTGAGGACTGTAAAGGGTTGTACCAGGAGAGATCTTATCAGAAATAATCATATTACAATGGAGCTAGGAATAACTGAAAGTTAAATGATAAAATCTCCCGGTACAAAACGGAGTGGCGGTTACACGTGGAGACAATGGATCCAGCTAGATTTCCATGAAGAGATCTTGACAATCGTCCAAGGTGGAAGAGAAATGTTTGGTAAGACCCCCCCCGTAAACGATGGTCGAATGTATTTCGTTGTGACTGGAACAGGCCGTAAAGGATGACGATGACGACTACTTTGTTCAAAATTGTGAACGAGTTCTGCAGCTCAGGGAGCAAGCATACTAGTTTATGTGCTTCCAGTTTGTAAACCCAACACTAGGACGAGAACAAAACTGATGGGGACTCAGTTAAGGAGATAAGAGAAAGCAGAGAGAGAGAGAGAGAGAGAGAGAGAGAGAGAGAGAGAGAGAGTGAGAGAGAGAGAGAGAGAAACAGAGACAGAGAAGGAGGAGGAAAATCTTTTTTGACAAATTCTTGTTTTTTCTGCCGCCGACGCCATTAAATTATTTGTTTGAGAGGTATAGTGGGGTGACTCACTCTCGGGATTACTGGGGAAGACGTGAACACTACCGTCAGAGGGAAATACTGAACTCAGTACGCGGTGGTCGTGATGGAAGAGTCAACTCTTTCAGTAGCGTATAACTGTCCTAGCGTTGACACTAGATGGAGTTTTTGGTGGTGCTCAGTGGTTAATAGAGGAAACCCTTATTTAGTGTTAGTGCAGTGGACAGTTTTGATGTCAGACCTCAAGATGACGTCACCCTGTCCAGCCTCTAGCCTACCAAGACGTTAGTAACGTGTTACCTCTTCTTCTTCTTCTTCTTCTTCTTCATCGCTCCCCGGATTAGGCCCTTGTTGATCTATTCCGGAACCCATCTTCTCCTCGGACTACCGGCAAGCCTTTAGGTTCATATTTCAAGGCTGCCGCTAGTGAACGGTCCAAATGTTGGCACTATCTCCTCTTATTGTCTTTAACCTTCTTGTGCAAAGATTCGATTTTTAGATCTTGTGTAATATCATCATTCCTCTGTCTGTCTCTCTCTCTCTCTCTCTCTCTCTCTCTCTCTCTCTCTGCTTTCTCTCTCTCTCTCTCTCTCTCAGAATCTTTGTATGAAAAAAATTATTTAATTCTGTTTGAGTGTGCGGCAGTTATCATTTGCCGTAGAAAACATTCTACACACACACACACACACACACACACACACGCGCGCGCTTTTCGAAAAATTACATTTCTTCATGTTTCGTGGGTAGTACCATCAGAATCAGCCCTTATCTCGAACACGATTTTTTCGCCAACACCATACTTCCATTTCCTTATGGAACATGGATATTCCCCCCCCTTTACCAAACCACGACGACGACGAAGATTGTAGAGAGAGAGAGAGAGAGAGAGAGAGAGAGAGAGACAGACAGACAGACAGACAGACGGACAGACAGACAGACAGACAGAGGGGGGAGTTGTGCTTTGTTGTTAACAGCCAATTACAAGTTACAGTAGTTTTGCAACCACTACAGCAGTTAGTTTGTATTCAACAGTTATATTAAGTGAGACCGACTGAAATCGGTTGGTAAGACCGTTGTGTAATTACTTCATACAGTACAACATCTTGGCTGAATAAACAATAGTAGCAGCGGATCTTAACTTATAGCATTGTATCGCAACGTCTCTGTAACATTCTACATAATTTTCTTAAAAACTACAAGGACAGAGTACGACTCTTCCATTACATACTATGTTTCAGTGGCATGTACAGTACAGAGTGGCCAGATTAGAAAGTTGAAATATCGGTATGGAGAACCATACATGACTTCCATGTTCTAAGATTTATATTTAAAATCATTTTCGAAATGAAATATTTTCATAGGAACTACTTCTTGCTTCAGCCTTAACCACAGTACTATGGTCACTAACGTTTACCACCTCACGTTAGAGCACTCGATTTTCACTGATAACGGTAGTCGATGGCAGTGCCGAAACGTCTGGTTTTGCAGAAAACATTGGACCACGCCAAACAGCCTGGGAAGGAATATTAACAACAAACTACTTCTTTGTTACCGATAACGTAGTACTCATATAAAAATTACCCCCTCCTCCTCCAACTATCATTTTCATTTATAGAAAATTACCCCTCCCTCTTCAACTACCCTTTTAATTTATAGATATTTCATCTACCTTTCTACAGTGATTATTATGACCTTCTTTTCAGGATACAGTACTTTATTTATCAAAATTAAGTACTTTACTCTTGTTAAAACATAAAACGTAGCTGGTAAACCACCCCTTCCTCTTAACCGATCTTCACCAAAATCAATAGACCTTGAGCCCTATACAATTCAGTCATGTATGCAAAAAATTATTTAATTCTGTTTGAGTGTGCGGCAGTTATCATTTGCCGTAGAAAACATTCTACACATATACACACACACACTTTTCGAAAAATTACATTTCTTCATGTTTCGAGGGTAGTACCATCAGAATCAGCCCTTATCTCGAACATGATTTTTTTGCCAACACCATACTTCCATTTCCTTATGGAACATGGATATTTCCCCCCTTTACCCTCTCCAAACCACGACGACGACGAAGATTGAAGACAGCTGAAGTACAGGATGAAGAAAATGAAAACGGTAGTGTAGTCTGAAGGACATTGCGCAGGTCAGGCAGACGCGGCCGCGGCTTCGATTCTTTCTTACCTGGGAACAAATAATTCTAGTGCAGGATAAAGTGCAACAGTGCATGGACAAACAACGTCACAGATTAGATACCACCGTTCACTTGCTTTCATTTAGCCGGTTCCGGCGGCACAGTCTTTATCCGAATGTTGTCGAAACGGGCCGAACGCGTCTGACCGTGCGGGCATCGACGCCGCGATAAGTTAAAACAATTTGCCACCACCGCCGCCTAGATCGCCGCCACTTATCGCCAGCCAGTCTTTCGGCACTACCGTATGATTACGTTGATTTGTTTTCTGTGTTCAGCTGTGTACTATCGCATCGGCAGCAGCAGCATCCACGGTACAATCGAATTGCACAATGGTGTGTACGTGAGGGAAGGTCTTGCTGGGCAAGGTCAGTTATCACGCGGAACAAATTACCAGCGGCCGAGGAACGCTGCCTGCCAACAGCGGCAAAACTAAATTGCTTTAACATTGGCTAATAATGTAGGTCACCTGTAGTAGACGTCGCGGCATCGAGCCTGGCTCACACCCAGTCGACCACGATTCTCTCTGAATTCGTATAATTCATGTTACCACGTAATTTGTGACATCCATGAATTATATTGTTAAGCAAGAAATATATATTCAATTATCCCTGTTAATGACTTTGTTCTCTTGAATTGTGTTCGCCGATCCTAGGTCTCAGTTGAATTTCTTGCCCTTACCAAGAAAGACGAATGTTGGCTTACGAACAGTGTTATATGAATATGTTGTCTACGTTTTTGCTCTTTACACTCGATAATCTTATAAAATTTTGAAAATTAATTCTTACTTGATACCTATGTTTCAAAGCTTGTCCAATCTTCCACATTCTCTAGCACTGATTTCTTAAGGTTACTGCCACAGAAACATTACAGGAAATTTTTACGATGAAGGGATTGCGAGGATCGGTCAAAAAGTGTAACACAAATTTTAAATTATTTGTGTCGAAGTTTGAACACAAATTTTAAATTATTTGTGAAGAAGTTTGACAATATTATTGTCATATTCAGGATCTGTGTATGGATACAAGAGAAAATATATCGAACACAACAGATAAATTAGTTGAGTGAATGTATTTGATATAGTTTCTCTTCTATCCGTACACATGCCCTGAAGATGACAATAAATATTGTCGAAACGTCGACACAAATAATTTAAAATTTGTGTTATACTTTTTGACCGATCCTCGCAAACCCTTCATCGTTATAATTCATTGATTGACGGTCACTACGAAATTAAGAATTCATTACATGTAATATATTTATTTTCATTTTTAAATTAGTTATTTTTTCCAGATGCCTTCTTTCTTCTACTGGCGTTACAATTCAGTATAGCTCTTCAACGATTTTTCCACCATTCAACCCTCTCATTACACAATCTTCTCCGTTTTCTTATCCTCATATTCCTCGGACTGATATTGACTTGGATAGTAAGCTAATAAAATTTAGACGCATCTGTGAAAGCTGAAAAATAAAACACGGAAGGATACCTGAATGAAGTTTTATAAAATTGTGGCTGTCCCCACATTCCTGTATGCTACTGAGACATGGACTCTTGGTAAATGGGACGTGCAGAGGACTCAGGCAGCCGAAATTACATTTCTAAGAGGGACGCAAGGTTGTTCTCTTTTGGATCGGAGAAGGAACGAAGATATTGTAGGCGATTGTATCGTTGCACCAGAAGATGGAAGACCACAGAGGGAGATGGTGAGAACACTTGAATCGCATGCCTGATACCCGTCTACCTGTGGCTGCCTTGGGTTATCACCCTACTGGGAAGACAGATGTCGGTAGACCGAGGAGGAGATGGGTTCCGGAACAGGTCCAAAGCCTAGTGCTTGGAGTGGTGATGATGGTGGTGAAATTAATTATAATTAATATAATTATACCTCTTCAGTATACCCTCTTCAACGATTTTTACCGTTCAGTCTTCTCCATTTTTTTATCCCCATATTCCTCACATCCTCCTCAACATCCTCGATCCATCTCTTCCTTGGCCTTTCTACTGGTCTCATTCTAGAATTTTTCTGAAAATTCTGTGTTGTTTCATCCTCTTTCTTTATTCTCGGCAGGCTACCCTTCCACTCTTTGTACTACATCAGCTTCATGTAACAGATTATTTAGGCCTTCATTTCTTGATTACTTCGTATTCTCCACGAGCCGTTGTTACTTATGTTATTCTTCTCTACTGTCCGTACAGAGGTCCTGATGACGACAATAAATACTGTCGAAACGTCGACGCAAATAATTTAAGATTTGTGTTACACTATGGTGGTTAATACGTAGGAGTTTTCCACTTCACATCGTCCGCGCTATTCAGAGCCTGTATGCAGGCGCAACTATTTGTATAGATTTAGGTAAGGGAAGATTATCTCAAAAAGTGAACATAAATCAAGGTGTTAGACAAGGCTGTAGCCTATTTCCAGTTTTATTTAATATGTATATTGACGAAATTTTGCGAGAATGGATGATCGTCTGTCCTGCAGGTATACGAATCTCGGATAAGGGATCACTTAGCACATTGCTATACGCAGATGTCCAAATAATTATGCGAAAGAGTGAAAATTAGTTGCAAAGGTCTATTTATACTTTGCCAGAAATACAACTTTAAGATCTCAAATACTAAGACAAAAGTGATGGCCTTCGTACGGAAGAACCCTGTAAGAACAAAAATTGTAATTGATAATAGTGTTTTGGAGCGGGTATCACATTTTGATTATTGTAATTGATAATAGTGTTTTGGAGCGGGTATCACATTTTAATTATTGTAATTGATAATAGTGTTTTGGAGCGGGTATCACATTTTGATTATTGTAATTGATAATAGTGTTTTGGAGCGGGTATCACATTTTAATTATTGTAATTGATAATAGTGTTTTGGAGCGGGTATCACATTTTAATTATTGTAATTGATAATAGTGTTTTGGAGCGGGTATCACATTTTAATTATTGTAATTGATAATAGTGTTTTGGAGCGGGTATCACATTTTAATTATTGTAATTGATAATAGTGTTTTGGAGCGGGTATCACATTTTAATTATTGTAATTGATAATAGTGTTTTGGAGCGGGTATCACATTTTAATTATTGTAATTGATAATAGTGTTTTGGAGCGGGTATCACATTTTAATTATTGTAATTGATAATAGTGTTTTGGAGCGGGTATCACATTTTAATTATTGTAATTGATAATAGTGTTTTGGAGCGGGTATCACATTTTAATTATTGTAATTGATAATAGTGTTTTGGAGCGGGTATCACATTTTAATTATTTGGAATGTGATATCTCATATAGGAAGAACAACGGTATCGAAAGGAAGTTAAATGAATTTAGTTATACCTGTGGAACAATAAGAAGACGACTATTGAAGAATAAAACGCAGAGGGAGACAGAGCTAAAGTTCTATAAGGTCGTGGCTGTCCCGACTTTAATGTATGGATGTGAAACTTTGACTCTTCTGTAAAAAAGATATTTCAAAAACACAGGCCTTGGAAATGAAATTTTTAAGAGCAGTTAAGGGATGCAGTTTGAGAGAGCGTCTACGAAACGACGACGTAAGGAATGACCTGAAGTTACAGTACAGCCGCTTCTTGATAGAATAAAGGAATACAGGCAGAATTGGAAGTCCCGTGTGGAACGCATGGTAGACACGCGTATTCCTAAACAAGCGTTTGAATATAGGCCAGTGGGAACGAGAGATCGTGGAAGACTCTGTAAAAAATGGTCAGAGACCTTGTGAAGTCGAAACGGGCTATAGCCCAAGCCATGTAGTGAAGAAGAAGAAGAAGAAGAAGAAGAAGAAGAAGAAAAAGAAGAAGATTATATTTCACCGATTCTTGCTAAACCTTACATCGTTAAAATTTATTGATCGACGGTCCCTGTCTTAAGTGGGACATTACACCCTATATCACCCGTGTTATTTTTAGTGTTTTTATGTACCTCTTTCTCAGAAACTATAAAAAATAGGGAGCTGAAATTTTTACAGGTTACTTACACGACCATTTTGTGCATATTAAAGCAGAATTTACTTTGGAGTCATTTAAGAAAAAAAAAAGTTTTGAGTTTTTAAAAAGTGTCTAGAACATTTTTTTTTATGTTTATTATAGAGTATGTTTCATCATATTAAATAGAAATTTCAACATAAATTTCTGGTTCAACATATGTAATCTTATGAAATTTAGCTACAGTAAAAATTTCAAGTCTATCTTTTATAGTTCCTGAGAGAAAGATACATATGTAAAATGAAAACACAATTTTTTAGGAAACTAGTTTTACTTTAAAGAAGATATTTTAAATGTATTCCTGATGAAACGATGGTCAAGTAACACTTCTGAATACTTGGATTTCGTTGTCCATGACGTGTCCGTTACTTAACTAAATATCACCATAGTATTGACGACTCGGAACACTAAGTTTTTTATAAGTAAAAACGTAAAGTTTTACCTTACAGCCTAAACCGGCTTTCACCTTTAGAAGGCTTCATCAGAGGCTGCCATAGGTAGCACACAAACTGGCAAAATATCTAGACAAAATTATTAGACAACACACACAAATAGACAACAACATTGCAGTAAAAAACAACACTGACCTAGTAACAAAAATAAAAGACATACACATCCCCCATAATGCCACATTAGCCTCCTTTGACATTAAAAACCTGTACACAAACATCCCAATCTCTGAAACAATCACCATCCTACAAAACAAACTCAAACAGAACAACACACCAGACGAACTTATCAATGAAATAACAGAAACTCTGAACATTATCACAAAACAAAACTACTTTACTTATAACAATAAATACTACACACAGAACGATGGCCTACTCATGGGCTCCCCCATATCCAGCATTCTAGCAGAAGTCTTCCTCCAACACTTAGAAAAAACAAGAATACTCACAAACAATGACAGACACTCACATAAAATACTATATTGGCACAGATACGTTGATGACATTCTAATACTATACAGGGGAAACAAAAGACAATGCGAACAGTTACTAACGCACATAAACAAAATACATAAAAACATAACCTTCACTGCCGAATACGAACACAACAATACCATAAACTTCTTAGACCTCTCCATCACAAAACTAGAACACAGGCACAAATTCAGTATATACAGAAAACCAACTACAACTGACACACTAATACACAACAGCTCCAATCACCCAATACAACACAAACTAGCTGCTTTTAGAACCATGATAAATAGACTTAACAACATCCCCTTAGATGAAATAGACTACAAAGACGAACTAAACACGATAAAATATCTAGCAGAATCTAACGGTTATGACAGAACAATAGTAAGTAAACTCCTACACAAAACACAAAACAAACAACAGACAAAGACAGAAAACAACAAATTCATAACACTAACATACATCAACAAACAAACTGAAAAAATTGCTCACAAATTCAAAAAAGCAGGATACAGAATCGCTTACAAAACTACTAACAAAACAGAACACACACTATCAAAACGCATGCCCAAAGCACAAAACAAATTCGATCTACCTGGTGTATACAAGCTAAATTGCTCAAATTGCAATAAATTCTACATAGGCCAGACAGGACGTAGCTTCAAACAGAGATATATTGAACACACAAAAGCAATCCACACCACTACAGAATCTACCTTTGAAAACCACCTCATCGAAGCAAACCACACATATAAAAACATCGACAATAACATGAACATTCTACACGTACACACAAAAGGCCGAAAACTAGACACTCTAGAACAATTAGAAATATACAAACACACAAAAACAAATAAAAACGACATCCTAAACGAACAGACACAATTCAAATCGCACGCATTATTCGAACACATCTCACCACACACACACAGCATCGATCTTTCGAAAAACTATCCCGTCGCCAACAACAAGACGGACAGCGCTACCTACGGCAGCCTCTGATGAAGCCTTCTAAAGGTGAAAGCCGGTTTTGGCTGTAAGGTAAATCTTTACGTTTTTACTTATAAAAAACTTAGTGTTCCGAGTCGTCAATACTATAGTGATATTTACTTCAGAATAGTCCAGCTCCGTAATCTTTGTGTTGTCTCTTTTCTTCTTTCTTCCTTTTTTCATGTCTCGTTTCTTCCCTCTTCTTTTTCATCTACATTGAATTGTTTATCAATTTTTCGCACCAGCCCTCTCTGTCGATATGTCGTAATCTCAGTTTACAATTTTCACTATATTTTAATCACAAAACACTAACCACATCCAGTTTTTCCACTGCAGCTTTATTAAATGATAGAACTGCATCGAGCACCCCTACTATTGGTGTTGTGATGCCGACAAAAAAATAGTTTTTGGCAGTATTTTCCAAATCACCGCATTGAATTATTCGTTTGGATACTGGGTCTTTACCAAACAGTAGAAAGATATTTAAAAATTGGTTTTATTTTATTTAAAACTGTTTCAGAAAGGTAATGGTAGACTAATAGTAAAAACAAATTTATACTGTTTCCGTTCTTAGTTCAATCCTGATGTAAACAAACCCACGTGGCAAATCTGAAACGCTACTGGTCAGGGGGCGTTGACACTGTTCACACAGTAATGTGATACGCGCATGTGCAGAATGTGTGTAAACTCATATGAGAGTTATCTTGCCACTTAAATCGGGGCACGTCGTTTTAAGACTTCGTCCTTATCACTGTATTACAAAATCGTAGTGAATTAATATGGAGCCAGTTGAAAGGATATGTTGCTCGCTTGACAACATTAGCTGCTTGACATGAAACAATTTATTGAGAAGGCGGTAAATTAAAACAACGGAGGGCAAGTGGAGTCATTGTATGCAGCATATAATCAAGGAAGATAATAAGCTACGGCAACTGGCCCACATTACCGACGTCGTTGTAGACAATGAATAATCTATCAGTAATAACGCTGACTCAAGTGATGATACAAGTTCAGACACAGATATGGAAGGGACTGAATTACTCTCTGACAGCAACTGACAGTATTACGTACACTGGTAATTACCACAGCTTCTATTTTCGTTTTAAATAAACTTTAGTTTTTTATTTGTTGCGATATCTAAACAATTAATAAAAGAAAAACCATTAACTGGTGTTATAAAATGTTTCATTGTCGGTCTGACACAGTCACTCAAATTTTACTTTGGTCAGAACACATTATTACACTTTACGTGTGTTTATACAGTATCAATATTATATGTACCCTGTCTGTACTTCTTCTGTCAGAGTCACACGTCTCTAATTCAACCAGCAAATAGCGTTTCAGACGTGCCACGCCTGTTTGTTTACATTAGGATTAAGCTAAGAACGGAAACAGTATATACCTAAAGAAGTGTATATAAAAATGCTTGGTGAACGTTCAAACTCGTGAGCCAGCGCGCAGTAGGCCCAGAGAATTGACGCAAATTTTCTGTGCACGAGTCACTTATTTTTTATAGTGAGGTTATAATTTTTTAACATGGAAATGTTATGTGTATCATTTTCTTCAGAACGTTTCAGGCTATAATAATGAACAAAAACCCGAAAATGGCCAAAACATTATTTTTTGGGGGTAAGATCCATCTTAAGGATTATTTAATAAAATTAATAGTTTAAAATTGAAAACGGAGACTTTTGTGTGGATTGTTTTATTATATGCCCGTTGACCATAGAGAGAAAGAGAGAGACAGAGAGAGAGAGAGAGAGAGAATGAGAGAGAGAGTAAAGGAATCGAAAGGAATCGTATTGTTGGCAACCAATCGGGAAGGAGGTACGATACAGAAATGACATTATTCAAACCGACCCACTGCTTCTGCTAATGTATAGCAGTAATTATTATACATCATACTTCCTGCGTCTATGCTGCATTGTTTACAAACGCGTTACGTAATGACAACAATCGCAACATTGCGTAACGTCTGCCGTATTGTTAGAACAACAATCCTCATTAACTACTACGAGTTTCTTGGAAAAAACGTGTGCCGTCTAGACGCGTTGGCACAATTAAGCGAATTATGATACCCGGTTTTTGCTGCCTTTATTGTTGTTGTTTTTTTGGAACGTGGTACTGTTTTACTTCCATGTTCCTTAAGGAAATGGAAGTATGGTGATGGCAAAAAAAATCGTGTTCGAGATTATTGCAGATTCTGATTGTACTACACTCAAAACATGAAAAAAATTCGTTTTTCGAAAAGTGTCTGTGTGTGTCTGTCTGTGTGTCTGTAGATTTTTTTCTATGGCAAACGATAACAGCCGCAAATTCAAACAGAATCAAATAATTTTTTGCATACAGCCCTGAATTGTAGAGTTCTCAAGACCTGTTGGTTTTGGTGAAGATCGGTTAAGGCAATAAAGTAGTTTACCTGCAACATTTTATGTTTCAACAAGGGTAATTTTCTTATGACGAACGATAACTGCCGTACATTAAAACAGAATCAACTACTCTTCTGCATACCTTTTTGAATTTACAGAACTCAAGGTCTGTTGATTTTGTTGAAGATCGGTTAAGGGAAAGGGGTAGTTTACCTGCAACGTTTTATGTTTTAACAAGGGTAATTTTTTCTATGACGAACGACAACTGCCGTAAATTCAAAGAGAATCAAATAATGTTTTGCATACAGCCCTGAATTGTAGAGTTCTCAAGACCTATTGTTTTTGATGAAGATCGGTTAATGGAATAGGGTAGTTTACCAGCAACGTTTTATGTTTTATCAAGGGTGTTTTCTATGGCAAACGATAACAGCCGCAAATTCAAACAGAATCAAATAATTGTTTGCATACAGGCCTGAATTGTAGAGTACTCAACACCTGTCGTTTTTGGTGAAGATCGGTTAAGGGAAAGGGGTAGTTTACCTGCAACGGTTTTTTATCAAGGTAATTTTTTTCTATGGTAAACGATAACAGCCGCAAATTCAAACAGAATCAAATGATGTTTTGCATACAGCCCTGTATTGTAGAGTTCTCAAGACCTATTGGTGTCGGTGAAGATCGGTTAAGGGAAAGGGGTAGTTTACCAGCAACATTTTATGTTTTAACAAGGGTAATTTTTAATATGACGAACGATAACTGCTGTAAATTCAAACAGAATCAACTACGTTTTTGCATACCTTTTTGAGCTAAAGAGAACTCAAGGTCTGTTGATTTTGTTGAAGATCGGTTAAGGGAAAGGGGTAGTTTATCAGCAACGTTTTAAGTTTTAAAAAGGGTAATTTTTTATGAGGAACGATAACTGCCGCACATTCAAACAGAATCAAATATTCTTTTGCATGCATCCCTGAATTGTAGAGGACTGAAGGTTTATTGATTTTGGTGAAGATCGGTAAAGAGAAAGGAGTAGTTTGCCTGAAACATTTTATGATTTAACGAGAGTAAAGTTCTTAATTTTTATAAATAAAGTATCCTGATAAGAAGCTCATAATAATCATGATAACAGCCGCAAATTCAAACAGAATCAAATAATTGTTTGCATACAGCCCTGATTTGTAGAGTACTCGCGACCTATTGTTTTTGGTGAAGATCGGTTGAGGGGAAGGGGTAGTTTACCTGCAACGGTTTTTTTTATCAAGGGAAATTTTTTTTTTTGGCAAACGATAACAGCCGCAAATTCAAACAGACTTAAATAATGTTTCGTATACAGCCCTGAATTGTAGAGTTTTCAAGACCTATTGTTTTTGGTGAAGATCGGTTAAGGGAAAGGGGTAGTTTACCTGTAACGTTTTATGTTTTAACAAGGGTATTTCCGATGGCAAACGATAACAGCCGCAAATTCAAACAGAATCAAACGATTATTTGCATACAGCCCTAAATTGTAGATTTCTCAAGACCTATTGTTTTTGGTGAAGATCGGTTGAGGGAAAGGGGTAGTTTACCTGTAACGTTTTATGTTTTAACAAGGGTATTTCCTATGGCAAACGATAACAGCCGCAAATTCAAACAGAATAAAATAATGTTTTGCATACAGCCCTGATTTGTAGAGTACTCAAAACCTATTGTTTTTGGTGAAGATCGGTTAAGGGGAAGGGGTAGTTTACCTGCACCGTTTTTTTATCAAGCGTATTTTCTATGGCAAACGATAACAGCCGCAAATTCAAACAGAATCAAATAATTTTTTGCATACATCCCTGAATTGTAGTGGTCTCAAGGACTTTCGATTTTGGTGAAGATCGGTTAAGGGGAAGGGGTAGTTTACCTGCAACCTTTTACGTTTTAACAAGAGTAAAGTACTTGCAAATTTATTTAACCTTTTTGAAACAATGGTAATTGTTAAAAATAAAATAATTTTGTTGCCAGGCAATAAAATTAAAATTTTTTAATTTTAATGTAATATAATATTTTTCATTTAATACGGCAATAAAAAGGCAGGTAAGACACAAACACACAATTCACGTTATTTCTGGCCTCACTCATGTTTATTTTCTTACGTTTGCACGCTTTTTAAATGGAAAGTGCCGAAACCCACACCAACATAACGCGTGCAAGCCGAAAAAATGGACATCAATTTGCTTACTGGCGAAGCTAGTAGTTAATGAATGGGTAGGCAAAAATCTTATCTTAAATTTTTTTTAAGGAATCTCTAAAAGGACGGTGGGTCAAATCGGACGCTGAGGTAGAGTTTGCTGTAACCGAATGGTTCCACAAACAGCCGTAAGAATTTTACTAGCAGGGAATCTACAGGTTAGCGCAACAGTGGAACTCATGTCTTAATGTTATTGGAGACTTCTTTTAAAATCGTTGAATAAAAAATGCTTTACAGCTCTATACGTGTGTCTATTGAACAATCCTTGTATTAGTCATACACAATAATACAACTGATTGAACTTCAAATTTTTAAACTTGGTTAGTTTCTATATATATGTTTAATGTTACAAATAATTCAAATAACAATCTTGATCATCTGTTAGTTCAGCGGAATAACAGTGACACTTTTAATAACCGCATAAAATAAACACTTAGTAACAACACAGGCGCTTTAACTTAACTGTTTGGACCACAGAAGTGAGGCATGCCTCAACGCTCTATGTGTACAGCGCGGGACAATCCCCCCTCCCTACACTTCCCTATCATACCACTACATTGCTTACATACGATGTATACAAAAAACGCTGAGGCAAGTTCAGGTTGCCTCGTTCGATTTAAACGAACTATGCCGAATCTCACCTGTCACCATCTAGCGGTCGCTCAATAAAGCACGTTTCGGTTTAATAAATTTGACAGTCACAGTAACAATGTATAATCTTTACGTTATGTAGTTCATACGTATTTATAATTTTTATTCTACAGAATTTGTTAGGGTAGGCATTGCCTCAATTGCCTCCATGTAACTTCGCCACTGATATATATGTGTACAACGTTATCGGCAACAAAGAAGTAGTTTTTGTTAAAATTCCTTCCCGGGATATTTGGCCGTAGTCCAATGTTTTCTACAAAACCAGACATTTCGGCAATGCCATCGACTTCCATCATCAGTGAAAATCGAGTGCGATAACGTGAGGTGGTATACGTTAGTGACCACAGTACTGTGGTTAAGGCTGAAGCAGTAAGTAGAAAGAAGTAGTTTCTATGGTAATATTTCATTTCGAAAATGATTTTAAATATAAATCTTAGAATATGGAAGTCATGTATGGTTCTCCATACCGATATTTTCTATGGTAAACGATAACAGCCGCAAATTCAAACAGAATCAAATGATGTTTTGCATACAGCCCTGTATTGTAGAGTTCTCAATACCTATCGGTGTTGGTGAAGATCGGTTAAGGGAAAGGGGTAGTTTACCAGCAACGTTTTATGTTTTAAAAGGGTATTTTTTATGGCAAACGATAAGAGCCGCAAATTCAAACAGAATCAAATACATTTTTCATACAGCCCTGTTTTGTTGAGTACTAAAGACCTATTGTTTTTGGTGAAGATCAGTTAAGGGAGAGGGGTAGTTTACCTGACAAGTTTTTTGTTTTATCAAGGGTATTTTATATGGCAAACGATAACAGCCGCAAATTCAAACAGAATCATATAATATTTTGCATACAACTCTGAAATGTAGAGTTCTCAAGACCTGTTGGTTTTGGTGAAGATCGGTTAAGGGAATAGGGTTGTTTACGAGCAACATTTTATGTTTTATCAAGGGTAATTTTTTTTTGACGAACAATAACTGCCGTACAATAAAACAGAATCAACTACTCTTCTGCATACCTTTTTGAATTATACGGAACTCAAGGTCTGTTGATTTTGTTGAAGATCGGTTAAGGGAAAGGGGTATTTTACCTGTAACGTTTTATGTTTTAACTAGGGTATTTTTTCTATGACGAACGATAACTGCCCTAAATTCAAAGAAAATCAACTAATGTTTTGCATACAGCCCTGAATTGTAGAGTTCTGAAGACCTATTGTTATTGGTGAAGATCGGTTAATGGAATAGGGTAGTTTACCAGCAACGTTTTATGTTTTATCAAGCGTGTTTTCTATGGCAAACTATAACAGCCGCAATTTCAAACAGAATCAAATAATTGTTTGCATACAGGCCTAAATTGTAGAGTACCCAAGACCTGACGTTTTTGGTGAAGATCGGTTAAGGGGAAGGGGTAGTTTACTAGCAACGATTTTTTATCAAGGGTAATTTTTTTCTATAGTAAACGATAACAGCCCCAAATTCAAACAGAATCAAATGATGTTTTGCATACAGCCCTGTATTATAGAGTTCTCAATACCTATTGGTGCTGGTGAAGATCGGTTAAGGGAAAGGGGTAGTTCACCAGCAACATTTTATGTTTTAACAAGGGTAATTTTTTATATGACGAACGATAACTGCCGAGAATCAAATAATTTTTTGCACCCTTTCCTCAGTTGCAGAGAGCTCAAGGTCTATTGATTTTGGTGAAGATCGGTTAAGGGAAAGGGGTAGTTTACCAGCAACATTTTATGTTGTAACAAGAGAAATGTTTCCATGACGAACGATAACTGCCGCGCATTCAAACAGAATCAAATATATTTTTGCATGCTTCCCTGAATTGTAGAGGACGGAAGGTCTGTTGATTTTGGAGAAGATCGGTTAAGAGAAAGGGGTAGTTTACCTGAAACATTTTATGATTTAACAAGAGTAAAGTACTTAATTTTTATAAATAAATTATCCTGATAAGAAGCTCATAGTAATCCACTGTAGAAACGTAGATGAAATATCTATAAATGAAGAATTTAGGTGAACGGGGTGGGGGTAATTTTCTATTATTAAAAATTATAGTTGAAGGTGTAGTGGAGAATTTTTTATATGTGTACTACGTTATCGGCAACAAAGAAGTATTTTTTTGTTAAAATTGCTTCCCGGGCTCTTTAGCCGTAGTCCAATGTTTTCTGCAAAACCAGAATTTTCGGCAGTGCCATCGACTTCCATCTCAGTGAAAATCGAGTAGGAAAACGTGAGGTGGTATACGTTAGTGACCACAGTACTGTGGTTTAAGGCTGAACCAATTAAGTAGAAAGACGTAGTTTCTATGGAAATATTTCATTTCGAATATGATTTTAAATATAAATCTTAGAACATGGAAGTCATGTATGGTTCTCCATACCGATATTTACTGAATGTAAAGTGGGTAGATAATATCATCGTCGTCAAGAGGAAAGTCGTCTTCACACGATATTTTACCGTGAAGCAGGTCTTAAGACGCCGTCTCCAATCTTATCCAATCGAAGCTGAAGTCTTCGTATCGCCATCGATATTACAGTATTGTACATCATCTGGCTAAGAAGTTAGTTGATGGGGCTGGGCCACCATCAGGTACCCTAACAGGCCTGTTTTCTGTTGCGGTTGTCTCCCTAGCCGAAGGTTCCAGTTTTAAGACGCTGGAAACTCGCCTTTCAGCCTCTTCCGACAGTTACAAAACGCACATCCATTGTAAGCCATGCTTATCAGGGCCCACACGGCTTTCGCCTTCGAGGACGTGGAAGTAGGCTATGCTGGCAGAGCTGACTTGATTTCTCAAGAATTCGACTTTTGTCGGGAACAGTGGGCATTAACCGAAATTTATTGGTCCATTTCCTTTCGGCAAAGAAACAGCCCTTCGGTACCCGCTTACCAGCCTTTGACCCCCCCCCCCACGATACAGACCTCAGGAAGACGTGATATAGGTAGACCAAGGAAGAGATGGCTTCAGTGAAGTTGAAAGAGTCGTAAGCCTATTCCTTGACGTGGAGACGAAGAAGAAGATTGTTGTTGTTTTACTGAAAGTAAAGTGGGCAGATAGAATCGTCTTCGTCAAGAGGAAAGTCGTCTTCACACGATATTCCACCGTGCGGCAGGTCTTAGACGCTTCATCGTCCGTCTCCAAACATAAGAACTCGGGGTTGAAGCCTTGATATCGTCTTCGATAATACAGTATTGTATATCGTCAGTAAAATGAGCGCAGGCGTAAACGATGTTTTTATAGACTTGAAACGCCCTCCCAATATTTTCTATTCTATTAAAACCATTACGCGCCCCGAGCTGCAGATCTCGCTCACTATCTTAAACGAAGTTCATTTATTGTTACAGAAATTTTAATACTACACAGTTTTTTACTTCTATGTTCCATAAGGAAATGGAAGTATGATGATCACGACAAAATCTTGTTCGAGATAAGGGCTGATTGTGATTGTACTATCCTCAAAACATGAAGAAAAGTAATTTTCTGAAAAGTGTGTGTGTGTGTGTGTGTGTGTGTGTGTGTGTGTGTGTGTGTGTGTGTGTGTGTGTGTGTGTGTGTGTGTGTGTGTGTGTGTGTGTGTGTGTGTGTGTGTGTGTGTGTGTGTGTGTGTGTGTGTGTGTGTGTGTGTGTGTGTGTGTGTGTGTGTGTGTGTGTGTGTGTGTGTGTGTGTGTGTGTGTGTGTGTGTGTGTGTGTGTGTGTGTGTGTGTGTGGAATTGTTTTTATATGGCGAAAGATAACTAGGGCAAGTTCAAAGCGAATCAAATAATTTTTTGCATAGTGACCGAGTTGTAGAGGACTCAAGGCCTATTCATTTTGGTTAATTTTGGTGAAGGGAAAGAGGTAGTTTACCACCAACATTTTACGATTCAACGAGAGTGAAGTACTTAATATTGATAAATAAAGTATCCTGAAAAGAAGGTCATAATAATCCACTGTAGAAAGGTAGACGAAATATCTATGAATAAAAAGGGTAGTTGAAGGGGGGCGGGGTTTTTTCTATAAATGAAAATGATAGTTGAATGGGGAGGAGATAATTTGTTATATGTGTACTATGTTATCGACAACAAAGAAGTAGTTTCTGTGGAAAAATTTCACTTCAATTTGTCAAACATAAAACTGGATTTGCAAGGTGGGGGATATTTTTTTTTTAGAAATTATCGAACCGAATTCAAGTAAATAATTTTAAATATAAATCTTAGAACATGGAAGTCATGTATTGTTCTCCACACCGATTTTTAATTATGGAAAAAATTACAACAACCCCGATTATTCTACTATTTCTTTAGCAATATAACAATAGTAGAGAAACTAAAAATTCCATCCAATTCCTTTTAATCTGCCACGCCGCTAGATTTCCACAATTTTTTATTTATAATTTTCATCATCACCCTTATAGGATGATGCCTGTTCGTCGTCCAAAGATCGTCCACGTATGGGACTGGGTCTACCTACACACCTGTGTCCTGTAGTTTTATACAGGTTTTATACAGGTCAGGCTTGTTTGGCCAGTCTTGAATCTGACGTTATTTCTAAGAGTTCTTTCCACCCTTGTTTATAATCTTATAATCTTTATTCGAGTTAAAAATTTGTAATTATTTTTCTTTTATGACCTCATTCATTATACGGTCAAGTTTAGAACACCTTTTACGTTGTCTTAAGAAAGCAATTTCCGAAGCCTGTATTTTACTGTCTTGTTCCTTGGTTGCTGTCCGTAGTTCACACCATAGGACAGCACAGAGACTTCCATAACACTGTAGAACTTCCATTTTGTCTCGACGTACATCGTTTATAAAAAGACGATTGATTACCCCCTTCAAATTTTAATCTCTTTCTGGAGCGCCGGGCTCTCAGAAATTTTGAAATTTCCAAAACGTAACCCTGCATATAGGGGTGTTAGTTAAAATTGCCTTCAATACCCAACGTGAATTTTTGCGATTTTATCACATTCACACCCTTCGGCCCTGACTCTACTGTATACACTAATTCAGAACTTGCTTAAAATTCTCTTTTTTTTTATATCCCACAAGGGATTTGCAATTTAATGAAACGTTTGCCCCACTTTTGGGCTTTGGCGTCTCCAAATTTTGAAATATTTAAAACCCAACACTACACTTAGATTTTGGTTATTATTATTTTTTTTTTTTTATTTGTTACGCCACCTAATTGACTAAAGGGAAAAGAGATGTGGGAAAACCACGCAAAAGATGGCTTAAAAATAGATACCGGAACAGGTGATGTCGCCTAATCCTGGGAAGGAAGAAGAAGAAGAAGAAGAAGAAGAAGAAGAAGAAGAAGAAGAAGAAGAAGAAGACAATTTTCCCTCCGCGGGACTTGCCACTGCAGACAATTCAAAGCGGATACAAACATAAGCATTGTTGACTTTGGCAACGTCGCACTCCCCGGCAATAATGAGATGCAGATATTAAGTACCGTCCGAAAGATGCACATATATGACTTGTACAAATCGGACGCGGAATACAAACGATTGGATTTGCACAGTCAAGGTCCGCGTCGTGTTCAGTAGTCAATTACCGTTTCACGGCGCGAGCAGTATTTATTGCATCACGCGACTTTTAGTGTCGGGCGCCGTCTCACAGCCTACCGTTTTGAAAGCAACGCCTGTTGAATTCGTAAGCGCCGGGCACCTATCGACGCGTCTTAATTTGACCGTTTTGTCGCTATTTATAATTTTTAAATATGCACAGAGTCAGTGGCGTAAATAGCCCACTGGAGGCCATGGGCGATTTTCTTTCTGAGCTCCCCTCCCAAAATACAGGTGTTAACAATCCAATTTACCTTTAAGTAATACAGTACATAGCAAAAACACTTTACTGTTATATATCTTGTTGTTCTTCTTCATCACTTCATGTTTTAGGCATTCTGCCTGTTACGGTTCCCACCTTTTCCTTGGTCTAACTAAATTTCTTCTTCCTGTGGCTTTGTATATCATAGTATCCATCCTATTTCCGAGTAGCCTTCCGTTTTCCACATTGCTTCTTCTTCTTCTTCTTCTTCTTCTTCTTCTTCTTCTTCTTCGTCTTCTTCTTCTTCTTCTTCTTCTTTTTCTTCTTCTTCTTCTTCTTCTTCTTCTTCTTCTTCTTCTTCTTCTTCTTCACTTCATGTTTTAGGCATTCTGCCCGTTACGGTTCTCACTTTTCCTTGGTCTACCTAAATTTCTTCTTTCACTGGCTTTGTATTTCATTTGTCCTTTTTCATTGCCGTTGTCGTTACCATAGTATCCATCCTATTTCCGAGGCTAATTGGGGAACCGGGAGTAAACAGTAGATTCCTCTGTACAGGTTACCAATCTCGTAGCAGAGTAGACAAATGGCGGGGCTGCCACCTTTACGGCCTTTTGTCCTGCCGGTTTTTCTGTTGGGGTTGTCTCCCTTAGCCGATAGGTTCCGGTTATTTATGGGCGCCGGAAACTCGCCCCTCACCCTCTTCTTTCTGCTACATAACGTACGTCCATTCCACGCCATGCATTGCGCAGGGGTCACGTGACTCAAGTCTTCGTGGACGGAGAAGTAGGATTTGCTGGCACAGCTTTTAAATTCAGTGAGCATTTCTCAAGGTTTTAAATGCTATACAGACATCGGCATCCTGTAAAACCCCGAGACTCTTTACCAGGCATTGACCACCCTGTTATATATGTATTGCCTAATTACTGTATCGGTACATCTAGTTAGAAAAATTTATAAGAAGCTGTAGTAATGTTTGAAATGAAAATATACTTTCATAATTTATTGTAAATACAAAGTTTAAATAAATAATGGAAGTAGTATTTTTTATAGACCCCATTAAATTTATTACAATTCTTTATAATATACAATAAACTTATATACTGCAAAACAATTTATCACTGCTGCAAGCAATATTTGGCTTTTTTTTTCAAATCAGTTAGCAGTTTTAGTGCATATAAGGTGAACTTTATAAAATGGCCGTTTTCTAGTTTTGGTCTCGAAAAATTCGAGTAACTGGCCCGATTTCCGCACTCCGAATTATTTAATGTTCGGTAAAAAATTCTGATGAGGCATATTAAATAAATTGTTGGTCTCCTGAAAAGTTCAATGTTATTTACTAGTGTAATCTTTGCATAGACCTACACGTTATCAGCCGGTATTAATATTTCACTCCGCCGTTTACTTTTTCGTACCGAGGCAGGCACGGCCTTCTTGAGTCGCTGCCGCTGCCGTTTCCGTCCGTGCTATATGGGGTTCAATTTGCGACTTCCGACTGCGTGGTGAGTCATCGGCGCTAGGTATAACTGACGCTTCTTTTTTACTATGAATATATTTCTGATAGTAAACGTACCATTATAAGTTTTTTTTTAATACCTGTAAAACAGATTCTATAAGTCGAGCGTATAAACAGGTTGGAGTTTCATGATTTCATGATATCCAGTCGTAAGCGTCTTGTAAAATGAGCTGGTAAGCTCCTTAACCTGAGAACTCGCTCAATATTTTGAACGAAGTACAAAAAATTCGATTCTTCTTCTTCTTCAATGGCGTCACAGATCGGAGTCGAACCTTGGCCTCCATAATCATCCGCCTCCATTTATCGCTTCCTTGGCGATCGATGTACATCGTTTTATTTTAAGCATGCTATGAGCATCCCTCACCACTGCATCGACTAAGGTACTGTTGACTAAACAGTACGTTCCTAGGTATTCGGTTGCCTTCCATCCTAATGATGTGTCCTGCCCATTGGAATCTATACAGTCGCATGGTGGTGGCCAGATCATTGTCTTTATATAGCTTGTATAGTTCCTCATTGTGACGCATTCTCCTTATCCCATTGACTTGGATTGGTCCGTATATTCTTGTCAAAATTCTCCTTTCAAAGGTATTGACTATGTGAGCGGCTTGTTTGTTCAGAGTCAAAGTCTCGCTACCATTATATGTTATCACCGGTCTAATCATAACTTTACATAATGTGACCTTGGACTGACGGTGTGTATTCCTTGTCTTAAATGTAGTTGTCAACGAAGTTTATGCTCTATTTTCGGCCTGTATCCTTTTCCTTATTTCCTTATCTTCATTATCTTCTACAAAAAATTCGATATTACATAACAATTTAGATTTTAAACAATTCTTCAATTATGAAAAAAACTAAAATAAACCGGATTACTCTACTGTTCATTTGGTGATAACAAAAAATTGAAAACATTCGCATTTGGATTACAATTTCGTTTAGTCTGACGCCCTGCTGGATTTTCAATTTTTTTTTTTTTTTTTTTTGAAATGTTTGATCTCTTCTCCGGGAACTATAGTGCCAACATTTTGAAATTTCCTAAACTTGACGCTACATTCAGATGTCAGATAAATTCTCTGTAATTTGATAGCCTACATGTTTTTTTTTTTTGTGATTTCTTTAAACTTTTCACCTAAAGTTTGGGCTCTAACGTTCTAACATTTTGAAATTCTCAAAAATGTATACTATATTCAAATTTTGGTTAAAATTTCCTTCATTTTGATGACCCCGCATGGGCTTTTACGATTTCTTCACAATTTGGCCCCCTAACAATTTTGCCCTTCCCCCTAACATTTGATGCAGTTAAATAAGATCTGATAACTGTGAAACGTAGTAGATAATGAAATGTCCATAAACACGACAATGCATGACAGGATACGAATAGGAAATAGGGCATTCAGAAAGAAATTAATTAGGCATAACACAAAAATTAAAATGTATAAGAAAATCAGTACAGTTAGTTGTTACTTATCGAGGCGAGGCATGGGAATTAACAAAAAAATAACATATAATACTAAGAAGGTTTGAAAGAAAGATTGTATTTAAAGACGTGTTTATGACCCGGTTAAAAGAGATGACTAATGGAGAATCAGAAATAATCAGGAGATATATGAACTATTGGTACATGAGTATATTGTAATATTCATAAAGGCTCAAAGAGTACAATGTCTAAGTGACCTAGAGAGGATGGATGATCAACGTATGCCAAAGAAAATCTTCAGAGTGCAAGTTTATAGAAGCATAAAGAGTGGCGGACCTAGGATAGGGTGAGGTCCTAGATTTATACGGTCCAAGTCACTTTATATAGTAAATAATTTACCTTAATTGAAACCGTCCAGTGACTTCAAGGATGATATATTCATGACGCGTTTCGAGTCATATGACTCTTAATCAGACAATAATCACTCACAAGGAGATCATCAAATATTAAAATTCACATGAAACACACATATGTGTAATATAATACGTTTTGCAATTATACATATGTGTGTTTCATGTGAATTTTAATATTTGATGATCTCCTTGTGAGTGATTATTGTCTGATGAAGAGTCATATGACTCGAAACGCGTCATGAATATATCATCCTTGAAGTCACTGGACGGTTTCAATTAAGGTAAATTATTTAGGATAAGGTGGTTGGATGATGTAATGAATGTGAGCGGTTACACTGAGATGGCAGTGGACAGGAGACTTTAGAGAAGATTGGTGTTGGAAGCCACGTTGGGCTGTAGTGCTGAAGAAGAAGAGGAAGAAGGCACGCTATTTGCACAATGTTGAGTGGTTGTTGTCGTTAAGAAACATCTGTTTTATTAATTTACAAATTTTGTCATTCCTTTTATTTCTATAATTATTTACAGATCGTATTTAACTCAACACGCGCCTGGCTTAGAAATGTGCCTACGTTATGTGATTATGGAATTTTGATGAAATTTGAACAGCTCTGGTGGAAAAGGATTGATCCCTCCCCATGCTTACGGCACTCTGTGTGTGTGTGTGTGTGTTCGCGCCGGTATCGTGTATACCAGCAACATGTAATTAGATTAATCATGACACGTATTCATAACCAATTAGTGGTGGAATACAAAAAAAAGTGGAATGACTACATCCAGGCTGAAATAATCGTTACATGCAGTCATGACTGTTCAGTGATAATGAAGTCACTGTGTTTCAAAACAGACGGAGCCAACTTTTCAAACTGCTGGTGATCACGATCGCGCGTGTGTGTGTGTCTATCAGTCTGTACTTATTCAAGACACTTGGTTTTAATTACACTTGGTTTAAAGGACATTACTACTACTACTACTACTACTACTAGTACTACCTACTACTACTACTATTACTACTACTACTACTACTACTACTACTATTATTATTATTATTAATATGCCCCATGAAGATGCCTTGCACACATTTTTCGAGTGCAACAGATTCACAAGTGAATGGATGGCACTCTAGACGGAGTTTCGGGGGAAAGGACGAATTCTCCATTTATTCAGACGATTCTGTAAGAAAAGAGAAGACAGGCCCAACTTGCGCCCAGCGGGCAGTAGACGATAAGGTACAATTAGAAGGAACCCGATAAGGGCGCAAAAAGCTCCATCCTGACATAATACGCTAAGCGGTTACAGGATGGATACGAATGCCTGAATAAAAGGTGGGTTTTTTAACGAGTAGAGTCAGACGGTTTCCTGTGATGGTCCATAAAGCTTTTCCCCCCTTTATATAAAAATTATTATTATTATTATTATTATTATTTGTCCTCTTAAAATGTTTGCGACAAATGCTTCATGTCTTAAAGTACTAGGTGGCTGGGATACGTGTATGAACGTTCAGTGATAATGAAGTCACTATACTTCGAAAAGGCGAAGCCAACTTTTCAAACCGCAGATGATTGCACGTGTGTGCGTATGTTCTTATTCAAGATATGCCTTATGAGTTTTAATTACACTTGATTAAAAGGCAATATTATTATTATTATTAGTAGTAGTAGTAGTAGTAGTAGTAGTAGTTGTTGTTGTAGTAGTCGTCGTAGTAGTAGAGTAGTAGTAGTAGTAGTAGTAGTAATAGTAGTAGTAGTAGTAGTAGTAGTAGTAGTAGTAGTAGTAGTAGTATTAATATTATTAGTCATATTTAAATGTCTGCGATAACTACTTAATGTCTCACAGGGTTAGATCTACGGGTAGACGAACGGGGCCGGAGGACGATCCCCGCAGAGGATCGAAAAAGTTGACGAATTTTGTTAATCCCTCAATTTCTAGGCTGTGTTATTTTATTTTTTCAGTCGTGTACGCTAATATAATAGTAGCTCTTTTTTTTAAATACACAAACAGGTTTATTACACAGTTTTTGGGTACAGCCCTACGTTTGAAATATTAAATATAGGAAAATCAATTCAGTGAATAAGTATCTTTTAACAATTTTTCAAAAACGCGTATTTTTATTTTGTTATTTTACTTTAATGGAACTGATTTCAGGATATTACCACACGTTGTCCAACCACTTTAAAGATAGTAATGTTGATTAGTCTTAACTTGCTTTTCTTTTGTGCGAAGCCGACCCGATACCGGACCCCCCAAGCGAAATTCTAGATACGCCACTGCGTGTATGAATGGATCAGAACAGAAGTAATAAGAACTGACTGGAAGCCGACAGATGTTAGATGGGAAGCAAGACTACGATCTCTGAACCGTAGAGAAGGATTTGACGAGTATGGTACATAGGAACTGATGGCGAGGAGAAGGTGGTGCACAGTAGTTTAGGAGACCAAGGTCGACATAAGGTTGAAGAAACCATGGTGCACATAGGGTTGTATTCTTCTTCTTCTTCCTCTTCTTCTTCTTCTTCTTCTTCTTCTTCTTCTTCTTCTTCTTCTTCTTCTTCTTCTTCTTCTCCTTCTTCTTCTTCACTTCACATAGTAAGAACATTGCCTAATCCGTCTTCACACTACATCTCGCCATCTTGCTCTCGGTCTTCCTACAATCCTTGTTCCAAGGTAGCCGCGTATCCTCCATTCTGACAAGTTGTTGCGATCATTCTTCTCCTCCCCCTCCTTCTGCTCCATCTCCCCTGCTCCTTCTTCTTCTTCTTCTTCTTCTTCTTCTTCTTCTTCTTCTTCTTCTTCTTCTTCTTCTTCTTCTTCTTCTCCTTCTTCTTCTTCTTCTTATCCTCCTTCTACTTCTTCTTATTATTATTATGATCCTCTCCTCCTACTTTTTCTTCTTCTTATCCTCCTCCTATCTTCTTCTTTAACTCTACAGCCCAACGTGAGCCCTGGCTTTGAACACCAATCTCCTCCAAAGCCTCCCATCCATTGCCAATCTCAATGTAACCCCTCACATCCATTCTTCTGAGATCTACCAGCACATCATCCAACCATCTTCTCCTAGTCAACGACTCTATCTGCTTTTACAGACTTACGCCCTCAGGATTTTCTTTGGTATACGTTGATCATACATCCGCTCTAGGTGACTTAACCATATTGTAGGCTATACGTAGAGCCTCTATGAATCTTACAATGTCCTCATGTTCCAACAGCTCATCTGTCTCCTGGTTATTTCTTATTCTCCGTTCGTCATCTTCTTTAACAGGGCCATAAACACGTCTTATGATCTTTCCTTCAAAGTTCCTTTAACGTTTCCTGTTCCTGTTTGTATCGGTGTCCCTGTTTCGCCTCCACAAGTAACAAGTTGCGAACATTACACGCGATATCTTTGACTGTGAAAAAGAATTCGAGAAATTTATTACTCTGGAAGAGATACTAGCAGTTCCCGAAGGGTGACATGACAGCGTTTCTGTCATGGCTTACGTCTAACCATCTTGTGTATTGTCCTCACATGCGGACTTACTCCATCCGCTCGTCTCTGGCCGTTAGAGTCTTTGCCCTTGTTAACTCGCGTTTCGTCTCCGTACTACCGCTAAAAGATGGGGGATGCCACAGTTGCCGCCCACTTGTTAACTCGCGTATGGTCTCCGTACTATCGCTAGACGATGGGGGATGCCTCAGTCGCCGTCCACTTGTTAACTCGCGTTTGGTCTCCGTACTACCGCTAGAAGATGGGGGATGCCACAGTTGCCGTCCACTTGTTAACTCGCGTTTGGTCTCCGTACAACCGCTAGAAGATGGGGGGGATGCCACAGTCGCCGTCCACTTGTTGACTCGCGTTTGGTCTCCGTACTACCGCTAGAAGATGGGGGATGCCACAGTTGCCGTCCACTTGTTAACTCGCGTTTGGTCTCCGTACTACCGCTAGAAGATGGGGGATGCCACAGTTGCCGTCCACTTGTTAACTCGCGTTTGGTCTGCGTATTTTCGCTAGAATATGGGGGATGCCACAGTCGCCGCCCACTTGTTAACTCGCGTTTGGTCTCCGTACAACCGCTAGAAGATGGGGGATGCCACAGTTGCCGTCCACTTGTTAACTCGCGTTTGGTCTCCGTACTACCGCTATAAGATGTGGGATGCCTCTGTTGCCGTCCACTTGTTAACTCGCGTTTGGACTCCGTACTACCGCTAGAAGATGGGGGATGCCACAGTTGCCGTCCTCTTGTTAACTCGCGTTTGGACTCCCTACTACCGCTAGAAGATGGGGGATGCCACAGTCGCCGTCCACTTGTTAACTCGCGTTTGGTCTCCGTACTACCGCTAGAAGATGGGGGATGCCACAGTTACCGTCCACTTGTTAACTCGCGTTTGGACTCCGTACTACCACTAGAAGATGGGGGATGCCACAGTCGCCGCCCACTTGTTAACTCGCGTTTGGACTCCGTACTACCGCTAGAAGATGGGGGATGCCACAGTCGACGTCCACTTGTTAACTCGCGTTTGGTCTCCGTACTACCGCTAGAAGATGGGGGATGCCACAGTCGCCGTCCACTTGTTAACTCGCGTTTGGACTCCGTACTACCGCTAGAAGATGGGGGATGCCACAGTTGCCGTCCACTTGTTAACTCGCGTTTGGTCTCCGTACTACCGCTAGAAGATGGGGGATGCCACAGTTGCCGTCCACTTGTTAACTCGCGATTGGACTCCGTACTACCGCTAGAAGATGGGGGATGCCACAGTTGCCGTCCACTTGTTAACTCGCGTTTGGTCTCCGTACTACCGCTAGAAGATGGGGGCTGCCACAGTTGCCGTCCACTTGTTAACTCGCGTTTGGACTCCGTACTGCCGCTAGAAGATGGGGGATGCCACAGTTGCCGTCCACTTGCTAATTCGCGTTTGGTCTCCGTACTACCGCTAGAAGATGGGGGATGCCACAGTTGCCGTCCACTTGTTAACTCGCGTTTGGACTCCGTACTACCGCTAGAAGATGGGGGATGCCACAGTTTCCGTCCACTTGTTAACTTGCGTTTGGTCTCCGTACTACCGCTAGAATATGGGGGTGCCACAGTTGCCGTCCACTTGTTAACTCGCGTTTGGTCTCCGTACTATCGCTACAAGATGGGGGATGCCACAGTTGCCGTCCACTTGTTAACTCGCGTTTGGACGCCGTACTACCGCTAGAAGATGGGGGATGCCACAGTTGCCTTCCACTTGTTAACTCGCGTTTGGTCTCCGTACTACCGCTAGAAGATGGGGGATGCCACAGTCGCCGTCCACTTGTTAACTCGCGTTTGGTCTCCGTACTATCGCTAGAATATGGGGGATGCCACAGTTGCCGTCCACTTGTTAACTCGCGTTCGGTCTCCGTACTATCGCTAGACGATGGGGGCTGCCACAGTTGCCGTCCACTTGTTAACTCGCGTTTGGTCTCCGTACTATCGCTAGACGATGGGGGCTGCCACAGTTGCCGTCCACTTGTTAACTCGCGTTTGGTCTCCGTACTATCGCTAGACGATGGGGGCTGCCACAGTTGCCGTCCACTTGTTAACTCGCGTTTGGTCTCCGTACTATCGCTAGACGATGGGGGCTGCCACAATTGCCGTCCACTTGTTAACTCGCGTTTGGTCTCCGTACTATCGCTAGACGATGGGGGCTGCCACAGTTGCCGTCCACTTGTTAACTCGCGTTTGGTCTCCGTACTATCGGTAGACGATGGGGGATGCCACAGTTGCCGTCCACTTGTTAACTCGCGTTTGGTCTCCGTAGTACCACTAGATGATGGGGGGGGATGCCACAGTCGCCGTCCACATTCGTCCTCTTCTCCGCCTACTCCGCCGTTGTGGTCTTCACCCGTAACCATGGACGTGAGTAAAGCGATATACCTCGCAATACTGGGGATTCTCAGCGAAACTTAGTTACCGAACAATATGTGTGTCGGGACCCTCCCGCCCTATTGACGCTTCCGCTGAGAATTCCCCAGGTGGGATATAGACCCCAGAGCCTCAGCTACTGGGCGGATCGCAGTTGCTGAATAGCGAATGTTCCATCAGATGTGATGGGCAGCTGTTGAATAAGGCTACGCGATATAAGCAGTACCGAACCGAGGTAGCAGCATTAGCAGGGTGGGGTGGTCACACCAGCTAAAATCCCCATAAACCCTATGACAATGCTGTGACATGGCGGGTAAGTACCGCCGTAAAATAAGCACTACCCCGTACTGACTTGTATGGTATGGGACAGATTACCAAAGGCTAGGAGACGGACACTCCGAAATCAAACCGAGAGGTTGGTCAGGCTCCAAGCTGTAGAGAAAACAACTGGCCTAGGAGAGTAAACTGTGATAGAAAATCGGGCATGGCAGGATGACTTGAGGTGGCATTCCCTTCATCTGCCTATCTAACTACAGGCTGATAACCTGTATTAGGGAATTTTGTTTGAATACTCGGAATCTTCAGAAGCAGCCTGATGATCGCTGCAGTGAAGGGGACGGGGTATAAGCCTACACCGTGAAGTGACGAGACGAACCATAGACGAGGCTCATGGCTTCACTTTGACTTAAGTCCTTAAATTCCTAGGTGGAACATAGGGCCTCGACGAAATTTCTCCAGCGTGTTCTGTCCATTGCCAGGGCCTTCACCTCCCTCCATTTCTTGTTGACACCAGCCAGCTCTCTTTCCATAGCCCTCTTCCAGGTGTTCCTCGATCTTCCACGTCTGCGGCTATCTTACGGATTCCAATTCAGTGCCTGTCTAGCAATATTTTCTGGTGGTCTTCTCAGGGCGTGACCGATCCACCTCCATTTTCTTCTCTTTATCTGTAGCTAGACGGTACGCTGACTTGTGGCCTCCCATAGATCTGTGTTCGAGATGGTCTTGGGCCACCAAATTCTCATTATTGTACCTAAGGCAACGGTTTATGAAAATCTGTAACCCTGTGGTAATGTCCTTTGTCACTTTCCAGGTCTCACATCCATACAGCAACACCGATTTGACATTTGAGTCAAATATTCTGAGTTATGGCGTCCTGCATAAATATGGGGTGATCTCCATACTAGTCTTAACTGTGAAAATGCTCCTTTGCTTTATTTATACGACTTATCACATCCCTAAGAGCACCTCCATCCTGACTAACCATGCTACCCAGATAGCAAAATTCCTCAACCCTTTCCATAACTCCTCCGTCTAGTATCTAATCAGAAATATGTCTATGGTTAATACGCATTTCCTTGTTATTTTTGTTATTTATCTTGAAGCCTACTTGTTTGGCTTCTATTTTCAGATCGTTCAACTTTAGGCTTCAGATCGTGGCTTCCCTTAGGCTTCGTTAATGCTCATTTCTGATGCCGCAGACGAAAGCATATTGGGTTACAGCGTCAAGAAAGAAAGAAAGAACTTGGCCCTTGGCCATTTTGGCCAATAAAGAGTTTCAATAAAACATTCTCTAGTCCTGAGAATTTCTATCCGTTCCTTCACTGCACTTATTTATTTTTATTCACCAACTAGCTGTTACTTGCGGTTTCGCACGCGAATATTTGAATGTTAATAAGTATTTTAATATAATTTTTATTGTCTATGTCTATATGGCGTTCTGTCAGCTTCTATAACAATTTTTTACTCCTTAGTCAAATTCTCTTCAAAGTTGTTTTCAACACTTGTACTATTTTAACTTGTAGGTACTAAATTATTATCTTGGATTTCGTTGTCCATGACGTGTCCGTTACTTAACTAAATAATTATATTTATTAAATTATTATGTTAGTGCAACAGCCTTTGGAGATTTAAAAGTACTCGTTTATAAAGCCTTTGGAGATATTTATAAAGTATCTGTTAAATCAACAACACTAAATTCTTTATTTTAAGTGTTACTGTGTTAGAGGCATTGTATAACACATTAAACGTTATGTTTTCCTCAACCATGGATTTTATTTATTTCAGCAGTAAACTAAAAACCGTTGTCAGCTAACCTCACAAATGAAAACAACACGTATTTTTGCTTTGCATTAAGTAATAGGACAATTTAGAATTATTACACTTCTTCTTTTCCACACCGTAATATATCGATACAATCGTTTCGCATATTATATAAAACATCGAAAATGTACTGCAGGAATGGATAAATGTACAGTTCAGATGCCGCTAAATAGCTTTTGTTTATTTACTTGTTACTATAGTAATTAATTCTGGTCTCCATGGTTTTGTTGACATCTTTATACGTTTCAACGAAAAGGCATAATTAAAAGAGCCTAAATCGTGCGAACGGGGCAAAATATCAAATTCCAAGTTAGACAGTATTTTTCGCCTTGTGTCAAAGGTTACCTGTGCAAAATTTGGTGGAAATCGGTGTAACGGTGTGGATTTGTATTCAGTACCCATAAATACTCAGACTTTTGAGTTTTATATATATAGATATTTGTACATTACGTGACAAACGACACCATTTTGAAACCATTTGTAACGTTAAACGGTGCTGCTGTAATAATATTCTTACATCGTTTTATTATACCCCAATAAGGGCGACGAAACACAATAACAGAGCTTGTTTCCCGTAAAACCGTTTCGACTTACACGCGATCCAGCAGACGTAAGGGTGTATTATGCAAATAACCGCCGTGTACAGCAGATTTATTAGTATTATTTACAAGGGAAACGAACATGAAGCAGTCGGTTGGTTGTTTGTCGGTTCGCTGGCCTCTACAACCAACAACAGCCAGCTGATGATGAACTTGTTGCTCTTTTACCTATTCCTTTCTTTTTTAAGAGCAGGAATGTGTTGTATCCACCATAGAGGTATGCTAAACTAGTATTTGAATATAACAGGTACGAACGAAACCGTTCCAAGAAAATAACACGTATACAAGACGGTACCAATTTGAAAACTTGACCTTGAAACAGTTACGACAGGCGGGGTAAGGAAGGTCGGGTTGTATGCAGTTGGAACTGAAAACATCCGCTGTCAACGTCTTGCAAATGAGTGGATTTGCTCTGCTTACATCCTTGATATCTCGAAACTTTTCTTCAACACTTTCTCGGATTGTGATCTTAAAATTTTACTTTCAGAAAACGGTTAAGCAAAAAAAAGTATAGGTCATCGCTTTGGAAAAAAAGTTACCCGCTGGATGAAAAAATGCTTACGCTCGCGTACTTATTCGATGCCTGTTTGAAGACACTTACAATTACATTAATAATTTACAGCTTTAGTATTCAACTACTTCTCAGAAAATGTATAAATTTTTAGAATACCAAAGATTTGTTATAAATGATCGCTAACTATTAATATATGATCCGGTATAAAGTAATGCAAATAGTCACCTATAATCGCACGATATTTTTAAGCAGTCTATTAGCTAACAATTCCTTGCCAGCTGTCGTCAAGGTCAAGCTTTCAGATTGGTACCGGCGTGTATACAAATACCTGTTATTATATATCGATTTCTTAATTATATAATTTATTATGAGAAATAAATTGAAACTAATACTATTAACAGTGTTACTTTACACTGTGACTTTAGTAAGCTGTTACTGTTTAAAAGAAAGTAAGCAACAAGAGAATTTGTATGATGATGACGACGATAATCAAAGAAAAAGAAGATTAGCCCCTCTGTCTTGTGAGCTCCACTCTAACCTACAGTTCTAATAAACGAGGGAGTTAGGCAGGGATGCTGTGTTTCCCCAACCTTGTTTAATATATAGGCTACATTGACGACATGTTGAGAGCATGGAAATCCAGACTGACTTCTAGAATACACCTTAATAAATCAATTTGTATAGATACCCTGCTGTATGCAGATGACATAGTTTTTATTCAAGAAAATGAGGATGATTTACAAAGACCTTTGTTTCAATTACAAGCAGTGGCAATAGAGTACTCACTGACAATTTCAGTAAGAAAGATAAAAAGCATGGCTCTTAAAGGTAAATATCCAGTAAGGACTACTAAGATAGTTATAAACAACAGCACCGTAAAACAAGTGAGCCGTTTCAAATATCTCGGCTGTGCAGTAAGCTATGAATCTGAATATGATATAAGAGAGAAAATAAATAAATTTAGAAATATTTTTGGTACGATTCATAGAAATCTTAGAAATAAAAAAAAAAAACAGCACAAGAATTAACTTTTATAAGACAATAGCAATACCCACGTTGATTTATGCGAGTGAGGCGTGGGCGATGACAAAAAAGGAATGCGGCAAGATTCAGAGTGCTGAAATGCAGTTTCTTCGAAATACTTTAAATTATACATTGCAAGGTTGAATAACGAATGAGGATATCAGAGCAGAACTAGAAGTAAAGAATATAAATGAAATTGTTTCAATTTACATAAGACAATCAACTTTAAAGGATGACAGAGGATCGATTGCCGAAAGCAGCACTGAACTATAAAGCCATTGGTAGAAGAGACGTGGGTAGTTCGAGGATGAGATGAGTGCCGGAACAGGTATATAGAACCTAATCCTTGAAGAAGAAGAGGAGGAGAAAGAGGAGGATGAGCAGAAGAAGAAGAAGAAGAAGAAGAAGAAGAAGAAGAAGGAGGAGGAGGAGGAGGAGGAGGAGGAGGAGGAGGAGGAGGAGGAGAAGAAGAAGAAGAAGAAGAAGAAGAAGAAGAAGAAGAAGAAGAAGAAGAAGAAGAAGAAGAAGAAGAAGAAGAAGAAGAAGAAGAAGAAGATGATGAAGATAAAGAAAATGAAGAAGTTGAACAAGAGAGTCCAAAACAACAATCTGCAGTAAAGAGTATTTCTATCCGTTCCTTCAATGCACTCATTTATGTTCACCAGTATATAGATTACATGACAAACGACACCATTTTGTAGCCATTTGTAACGTTAAACGGTGCTGCTGTAATAGTATTTTTACATCGTTTTATTATACGCCAATAAGGGCGAGGAAACACAATAACAGAGCTTGTTTCCCGTAAAACCGTTTCGACTTACACGCGATCCAGCAGACGTAAGGTTGTATTATGCAAATAAACCGCTGTGTGTGTATAGCAGATGTATTAGTACTGTTTACAAGGGAAGCGAACATGCAGCAGTCGGTTGGTTGTTTATCAGTTCGCTGGCCTCTACAACCAACAGCAGCCAGCTGATGATGAACGTGTTGCTCTTTAACCTATTCTTTTCTTTTTTAAGAGCAGGAACGTGTTGTGTCCACCAATCGACTGGCGTGTGAAAAGTGTTTCAGATGGTACTGTTCAAGAGTAAGTCAGTAATTTAGCATATCTGCTCTATACAAGGTGCTATATATTACAAACAACGGTGTCGTGAAGAAGCTACACAAGTTCAACCATATATGCGTGGCACCGTCAGGAATATTCTAAAATCACTGAGTAAAGAAACACGCCTAATGTTCTCAAAGGTGACGGCACTCCTCACACGTCTCTATGGGTCTGAGAATTGGACTTTAACGAATCCCAGACCAGTTGTATTCAAGTGGCGAAATGAGAGTTCTCAGGCACGTGGCAGGATATACTCTTCAAGATCGCAGAATAAATAAGCTGAAACTGCAAAATACCCTTGTACCATATTGGGGTGTCGGGTTACATCAACTACACTCTATATACAAATTTTTTCCATCTTACTCGATCCATTGACAATGTCTTCGCTTCACTCCAGCCCAAGCTTCTTTCTCTCAAAATGTTTCCCATCATTCCATCCCAAGTCAGTCGCGGTGTTCCTCTCTTCTTTCTCCCCCCTGATTTTGCCTCCCAAACCTTTTTTACCATTCTATCACTATCCATTCTCTGCATGTGTCCCCACCAGCATCATTGTCTCTGTTCAATAAAATCCAGAATCGATATCATTTCTAATTCCTCTCTTATTTGTGTATTCCTAACTATATTCTTCATTGTTACTCCTACTAATCTCGTAAGATATTTCATTTCTGCCGCCTGGATTTTACTTTTATGGCTTTTGGATAGTACCCGTGTTTCACAGCCATTTGTTAAAACCGGTCTGTATACTGTTTTATACACACTCATTTTCGTTTTTCTTGATAAGAAAATGAATATACTGTATGTAAGTATACTCGTTAGGGTTGCCCAATGTCGGCTAACATCGTTGGAACATCTTAATCGAATGGACAACAGCCGCACTCCCAAACAAGTATTGAATTATAAGCCGAAAGGAGGGAGCAGTGTGGGGTGTCCGAAGAAGCGCTGGAGTGACCAGCTCTAGTCTATCTCCTTGGGACAGGAACAAACCATTTTTGTCTTAATTCTTGTTCAAACAAATTCTAGAACAGGTGGGCCACTTTAGTTATTTGGAAAACGATATTGGTTATGATAGGAATTATGACATTGATGTTAAGTTAGGTAAGTTCCAGACTGGACAGTACTGTGGTAATTTTCGCATTCATAGGTTGGCTAATCTGTACTTTCTGAAATTGCGCTTATCATGTTTATACAACGACACAGTTCACCGAGCGTTGGCGGGCGGCAGACGTCATAACGTTTGCTGCCTTGTTCTGTCTTTTCACTTTTTTCTTGTTGTCGCGGCAATTATCTAGGCCTTAGGCCTTAACATTTTTTAATGTAGTCGGAGTGTCGCACATTTGCGCCTCATCTGCCATGTAGCTTTCTTATACGACTCGGTTCATACAAAATTTAAATGTCATCAGACATAGCCAACCTTAGCACTCTGATTTAAGTGTACAACAAAATTTAATAAATGTATTAAATACACTCCACTATCGTCATTATTCTGCAGCCTGGCAATAGCACCACAAAGCATCATTCTTACTAACATTTAAGGGTCCTACGGGACGAAACGTAACATTTTTTGGTACACACGTGCCGGAATTAACACAGACCATGGAACTATAAACCGTATTTTTAGAAACAAGGAACGTTGAGAGATAAAATTACAGTTCTACAAAGTTATGGCAGTCCGTGTGTACTGTCCTACGGGTGTGAATTATGGACGACAACTGTTATGGACAAGACGTTAAAATATACGAGTAGGAAGTGGCGTTCTTAATAGGAGTTAAAAGGTCTTCTAAACTTGACCGTATAAGGAATGAGGCCATAAGAGAAGAGTTACAAGTTTTTAACTTGAATGGAAAATTCAAAGATTACAAACAACGGTGGAAAGAGCGTTTAGAAAGAATGTCAGATTCCAGATTGGGTAAACAAGTATGGAAATACAATACGCTATTTGCAGAAGAAACTACATTGAATAGCATCACATTATTATATAATTGCTGCAAGAAACTTCAAGTTACCTATATATAAAATGATATATTAATCACATCTGTGGAATTCCAGACATTCCAGAAGGTAATGGTATTTCAAGGAAACGGACCAAAAACAACAAAAATAACATTATCATCATTAATTAATTAATAACATTAACATTATCATTAATTATCATTATTTTATTGTAGAACAGTTGAGTCGTTTTAACTCTTTGGTAAAATGATATTGTCTATGATAATAACTATGATAGTGATGTTAAGTTAGGTAAGTTCCAGACGATATGTGTAAAAATCAATCCTATTTTTAGATCCTTAAATTTTTTTTTTAGTGACCGTCATCAATGAATGTTTTAGGGGATGGTTAGTGTGGATCGGTCAATAATACAACTTTTAGTTATTTTGCGTCGACATTTCGACAATATTTATTGTCATCTTCAGGACCTGTGTATGAAATACAACAATAGAAATATCAAACATAACGAAACAATTAAATATTTGGGTGAACGTGTTGGTGATGTGAGTGTGTGCGTGCGTATGTATGTATCATTTTTTATGTGAAGACTTATGATAGTTTGTTTACAAACAAACTATCATAACAAACTATTTTTAGAAACAAGGTACATCGAGAGACATAATTACAGTTTTACACACAAAGGTATGGCGGGCCTTGTACTGTTCTATGGATGTGAATTATGGACTACAAGTAAGAAACAATAAAATACAGGCCTCGGAAATGGCGTTCTTAAGTGGAGTTAAAAGGTGCTCTATACTTGACTGTATAAGAAATGAGGCCGTAAAAGAAGAGTGACAAGTTTTTAACTTGAATGAAAAATTCAAAGATTAGAAACAACGGTGGAAAGAACACTTAGAAAGCATGTTAGGTTCGAGACTGGGCAAACAAGTTTGGAAATACAAACCTGTGGGACCCAGGAGTGTGGTTAGACCCAGGAAGAGATGGCTCAGGAGGAGGATTTTTGAAGGTGGAAAAGGCAGCATAGGCAGCCTATGGCGTGTTTTGAAGATGATGATGATGATGATTCTTGTTGAAACTGATGATGATGATGATTATGATGATGATGATGATGATGATGATGATGATGATGATGATGATGATGATGATGATGATGATGATGATGATGATGATGATGATGATGATGATGATGATGATGATGATGAAAGAAAAAATGAGCCCCTCCAAATATACCGCTCTAAGACGAGAATCTGCCTCTCCGATCTATAGATAGCCTACATCTGCAGTTTTACCAGGCCAACTGCATGTTGACCTATCTTTGTCTTCAGTTTTCGTAATGATAAGGTGAAAATTTCGTCTATAGAGGTACACCTCACAACAACAGACACATACCACGATATCCCACTTCATATTTCGTATGCGAGAGCGCGTGCGTGTGTGTGTGTGTATGCGTGAACTTTTCTCTTATGCGTTGTTGAAGATGATGATGAAGATCATGAAAGAAAAAGAAGATGTGAGCTTCTATCTTGTGAGCTCCTGAAAATTTTCTCCGCTCTAACCTACAGTCAGCCAATGTTTTGAGTTGGGAACGCGTCTGTGTGTAGTTTTAACATGATAATGTTTTTAGGCTGGGGCTCATTCCACAAAATGCGTGATGCAAAATGTGTAACGTCATCGAAAAATGTAACGCTTCAGGTAATGTTAACACTATATTTTTTCCACACTTTCGATTCCCCACAGTCCAGAAATCTTATTTTTAAAGCCTAAAAACATTATCATGCTTCGATGTTTCGGTTTCGTCGAAATTCTTTTGCTTTCAGTTTCGGTAAAATGTCCGTGCACGAGCACATCGTAACAACAGACACATACCACGGTATGCCTTTGTCGCGCGCGCGCGTGTGTACTCGTACGCGAGAATTTTTTCCTAACGCAACGACGAACGTCTCTTTCACCAATACAGAAGAAGAAAGCGAAAAAGAAGAAATAAACTTTTAGTACGACGACGATGATGGCAGATGGAAGGAGGCGAAGCGTTATTTTTATTATTATTATTTTGCTCTCTCGTATCCCCTTTCGCACGCGACGACGACGCTAAATCGACAAAACGTCAACAAGATTTTTCAAAACAACCTCCTTTCATACTACGTTTCACAGGCTTTTTTCCCTTTTTTCGCTTCTTGACTTTTCCCCATTTTCTCTAGTTTCTTGTTCGACTTAAAAGAGAAAAAAATAAAGTATGAAAAGAAAAAAAAGTGGTGAACGTTTCTCTTTTCATCATCGCGCCACCAGATTTTTCCAAGCAAAACACACACACACACACACACACACACACACACACACACACACACACACACACACACACACACACACACACACACACACACACACACACACACACATAGATTGATAGACAGATGGACAGTCAGACGGCTGCGACGGGAGGTAGTGTAACGTAGAATTAACAGGGGTAAAACGAGGCGGAGACGGTGGAGGACGGGGAGAGGATTCTTTTATTTCCAACACATTTCTCAGAGCGCGTTGGTTGCCTAATTTTCCACACGACTAAGCAGAGACTTTACAAGAAGCTCGGCGAGAGTACTGACTGAGTGTCGAGACGAGATACTGTAGTGTCTAGTGTCTAGTGTACAGCGGGGCACACTGTGCTCTTGTGGAAGTGTAGCAGTAGCAGCAGCAGCAGCAGCAGCAGCAGTAGGTTTTATGAAAAAGATGAATTCTGAAGTGACAAGAGAGCGAGCGAGAGAGAGAGATAGAGAGAGAGGGGGAGAGAGAGAGAGAGTGTGTGTGTGTGTGTGCGGCGGTGAAGTGGGAAAAAACCATGTCAGCCCGTCTAGACGGGAGTACATATACCCATACCACGGTAACTACATACTTGACCCACAACTAGTCACCTGAGCGTCGCGCACCGCACTGTTGTGTGTTGTGTTAAAATGCACTATGCCTCTGCTCTGCCGCACACATAACTACCATGGCCGGATTAAGGCTAGGGAGGGGGGCTGTTTAAGGGGATGTTACACTGAAATAGGCCAAAAACGACAAAATTTTTGAAATTTTTTTTTGCTAATTTTGTTTTACATGTCTTCCTGCACAAGAAAAAATACAGTATAAGTCATGTTTCACCTGTATTTTTACCAGAAAAAATTGTTTTTCTGAGAAAGCGCACTCTTTCGCAAACTTTTTTATTTTTGGCCAATTTTTTGTTGTTGTAAATTTCACATTTTAAGTTTTTGCTGGTAAATGTAGGCCCTGAATTGTATCATATTTATAGAGGGAATTAAAGGACCTGTGTGATATATAAGCATTTTAAACTTTAATTACCCAGTTATTTCTGTGCCAATGCAGTGTGCTAGACAAGCGTTACTTCAATCGGAGTTTCCCGAAAGTTTGAATTTCCGTGTTTTTTGAGACAAAAATTTATATTTCTAAACAACCACTTGTACTACAAGACTGAAATTTTTACCACTTATTCTGCAGATGTTTTTCTTCATATTTTGGAAGATTTATGTTTGTAAGTACCCTAGAAGCCAAAAACAAAATTGGTAAAAGAAAGCAAAATTTTTGTTAAAAAAACACAAATTTTAAAGTCGACTCATACAAAAACTACACATTGTACCACCATAAATCTACCTAAATGTCAAAAAGACATCATACTCTTTAAAATAACACAAACATGAAAAAATCCATTAAGTACTTTTTAAGGAATATCAATTTAAAAATACCTCTGCAAATTTGCCGAAAAACCGACGTTTTAATTTTTTTACCTATGATAAAATTTAAAAAAGTCAAGTTTCATGTATTTTTTTACACTATTCCTTACATAAAAAAAATTAGTACAACCCTATATAATGTATATTTAAAAAAACGACCCTTTTCAGTGTAACATCCCCTTAAGGGGACCAGGTCGTGAAGGCCTGTCCCATGTTAATTAAATGATGGGAGTGTCGCTTATCAGTTAGGTACACATATTTCAAAGACCGTTCAAAGATATTTTTTTATGAAACTTTTTTCGGCTGAAAGATAAATACATAGAGCATATCGTAGGCCTAAATTAAATATATGTACTGACAAAAGAATACTTGGGGTGATTTTTCAAATATAGTGCTTTAAAGAAAACAAAATGTTGACTTCGTTTTGCAAACATACTAAATATTTACATAAGTTATCATATAAAATTGTTGGTCTATTATATAATAAGTGTTATGAAACAAACATATTAAAAGAAACTCATGTCTCTACCACGTTCCAGTACAAAGTTATGTGTACCTAAATATGAAAAAATGGAGTTACGGGAAACCGCGTTGAAAGTTTTGTCATATTTTATTCAAATGCACCTGCACTGTACACTTCTTCATCATTACTCTCATGTCTCTTCCTTTTTAGCTACCTTTTATTTACTCTGTTTTCCTTACTCCTTCCCAGAACACTCTGATTTGCTTCCTAAATCCTTATTTTTATAGCTAATAATATTATTATAAAATATTGAAATGTCTGTTTGAACGAGGTCAATGACATCGCACTGGGTGACTTTACATGAAATATACGTATAAGATGATATGAAAAAAAAAGTTTGGAATAACAATATACATATCATTTTAAACAGGAAGAAAAGAAGAATTTTTTAATGCCAAAAACTAAAAATCGATTTTTTTTTAACTTTTTCACAACCTGATCCCCTTAAGAGCAGGGGGGGGGCATGTATGAAATTTGTTTTGCAGAAAACTTTACTTTATTCAGCCGATCATTTAATAAATATAATAAACAAAATATTGTTGTTAAACCGTATTTTTACTCACGTATTTTTTATTTTATATTGATTAAAGAGATGCTGAAACTGCTTCTACTTCTTCTTCACTTCATGTTTTAGGCATTCTGCCTGTTACGGTTCCTACCTTTTCCTTGGTCTACCTAAATTTCTTCCTCCTATGGCTTTGTATTTTCTAGCTTTTACTGGAATCCCGTATTGTTGCATTCTTTCTAAATGTGCTTGCCACTTTTATCTATTAAATTTTATCTTTTCATTTAAGGTGAATACCTGAAGTTCTTGTCTAATCGTTTCATTTCTTATTCTGTCAATTCGACTACAGCCCTTAACTCGTCTTAAGAATCTCATTTCCTGTGCCTGAATTCGATTGTCTTGTGCCTTTGTCGTTACCCATGTTTCGCTGCCATACATAAGTGCGCGGACAGCCATTGTTAAATAAAATTTCAACATTGTCTCTTTCCTGGCTTTATTTTTCAGGCATCGACTGATAGTTCCGCAAATACGGTTAAAAGTACTAATTTCTTGGTTAATATCTTTACTGTAATCGAAGAAAATATCACAACCTAGGCGTTTGAAATGTTTTATTTGATCCCGTGTTTTATCGTTTAAGATGACTTTGGCTCTTATTGGCTCTTTTCCTGCGAATGCCATTATTTTTCTTTTAGGAATTGAAATTTTTAAATTGTATCCTTCGCTAATTTGCTGCAGTTTGTATAATCCCTTTTGCAATTCTTTCAGCATATAAAATTACATTTAATATTGTGTCTTTGTCTAAATATACTCCCTCTTTATGTAATTCTTTCCAGTTTCGGATTATATCATTTATATAAATATTAAATAACGTGGGTGATAAATTGCACCCTTGCAGTACAAATTTGCGAAGTAAAATAATAGTAAACAGTTTCAGCATCCTTGCGAAGTTAACTGTTTACTATTACGTATATTACCGTAATTCACAAATCTTTTTACAATAATCAACAGTACAAATAAATTAGATAATACAAAATAATGCAATTGAAATATTTCTTTCTGCTCTTCTTTTCGGTAAACTCTGCTATCAAATCATCCAAATCCAATGTTTTTAATAATTCTGTTTCAATAGTTAATCTTGCTAAATTAGTTAAGCGGCTATCAAAGATTGTTGAGCGGTACATGTTCTTGATTCTTTTAAGAGTAGAAAATGATCTCTCAGCCTCGCAGTTCGCTATAGGAAGGTGAGAAACAATCGATATACAGTATATGTATTTGGAAATACATCAATAATGGCAGTGTTAACTATACAATTTAAAACAGACAGAGGATACAGTGTTCATCATTTTCAGCTCTATTTTTTCTATTTGAAAAGTCCTTGGGGTTACAACTTCAACACTAATAGGCCTATATTTCAATATTTCAACTTCAATATTCGCTTGCTAGGAATTTTTTTCTTCCGAAAATGAGAATTTTTAAATGGTCGGACATGGGGCATACCGACAAGCGGGGCCCGGGGCTTTAGTCCCCCCCCTTAATCCAGCAGCGATAACTACAGTATACAGATACAGACACACATATACAACACAACAAACATACACGTTCCACGCTCACGTGGTTCACCAATTTCCAGACAAGTATATACATTTTGTGACGATTTAAATTGTAACCATTATAAAAAAAAAAGAAAGAAATAAAAAAATTAGGGTTGCGAGCCATTAACCATTTAAATCTCACAATAATAAAAAACATGTAGGTGCTAAGTGTGAAAGGAAGAAGTAATTAATAAGGGCAAAGAAACTGTAATAAAAAGGCATATTGTAAATAATTATTATTGTCGTATTTAACCCTTGCTTGCTATCAGGCGCCTACCTGTTGATTCCGGACTCGACATGTTACCCGAGTCTTCTGTAATTAAGAATAAAATAAAAAACTAATGTTAATAATTAAAGAATCTGAAGACACAGATAGTCACTAAAACAACTCATTTAAATTATGTATTTTTATCTAGGGATAGTTTGTATAAATAAAAATGTTTATTTAGAGAGAGACAGGGACTATATTCTCGCGGAATAAACACCCCACTACCCCGTGCAGTACCAGTGGAAGCGGGCGTAATATCTCTCTCTCGCTATGAAGACTCCAAGCAGTGCACACGCACGAGCAAAAGCTCTGTTGGAATGTTGTGTGATTTGTTGTTAGTTTGGCTTATTTCAAATGTAGTTTATTTTCTGCTACACTAAAAGAGTGTAACATGTAACATTAATTAAAAATCAGAAACGTGGTAACAAGAAGAAATATGTGACAACAAAAGTACGAGTATTAATAACGATGACTGCTAACTTCACCAACTGACGACACTTTTCAACATCCTACCTGGAGATGTGAGCTACCAGAATTTACAACTCTAGTAGACCCGACAGAAGCTGCAGTTCGAGACATCAGAGAATGGACGCCTACCCTCGTAGAAGGTTCGACCTAGACTGCAGACGTTTAAGCCTTTAATGACTAAGACCAGACCTAGATGAGGACGACGCTTTTAAGGATTCCCAAGACGGACACTCCCGGAGGAAATTTCTACATACCAAATTAAAGGTGACTCGATAGCACGTCTATCGAGGAATAAATAATAATTATAATTGTAACACAATACACTTTAAAAGAGAGACTTTTCCGAGACGATTAAAACTTGTAAAGATTAAAAAGAATTAACTCTAAGAATTTAATGTAACTATTCAGACATAATACATTGTAAAAGTTAAATCTTAATGTATCGTAGTATAATTAATACCATTCTTCAAATGGAATAATAATGAAGCATAAAACTAAAGGTCTTGCAAGCTAATATCATGAAGTGAATATAATTAAAAGTTTGATGACTAAATACCTAAGGTTACCCGGATCCGTGGTATAGCTAAATAAAATCTGTTGTGATCCCAAAGTTTAAATAAAGAATTCAAATAACTTGAATAATTCAATTAGTATTGTCATGGGATCTATCTTTTGAGTAAATGTTATTTTTTTTCAAATGTTTAATAAAGAGAAGTCTTCTTGTTACACACATATACTGAGTACATAAATCAACAGTTTTCCCTTTCCCTGATTCCTGTTATATTTACTCTGTGTTGTTCTGATTAAATTTCAGCTCGTCGAATAAGGCAGCCTAAATAATTGGCAGAACCAATTATTTCGGGCTCCCTAAGTTATAACACTAGAAAAGATGTTATAATTTATATTTGTAATATATTTAAAATTTATAATTACTCTATCTCAAGATTTTTTTTTCCTTATTTGGGGCATGTTTCAGGAAACATATTCTTTCCATCCACGGCCTTCTTAATTTTTTTAAGGCAAATACATTTATATTTGTATATAATGTACATAAATAACATATTTTGTGTGTGTGTGGTAGGTCGCAAGGGCCAATGTATATAAACATTATATTCATCATTTTCTATATAGGTAACTCGACGTTTCTTGCAGTAATTATATAATTTAAAATTATATATTTTATAATTTATAAATTATATTTTTATTTTTATAATTATAAATTATAATTTTATATTATACAATATAAAACATTATATTGTATCAACACAACAATAACCAGTATGCTCCGTAGAGCTCGCTCAGTATTTTGAACTAGAGATGGGCCGAAATACCTATAACAGGTATTTTGGAACGATATTTGTGTGGAACGGAATAACAGTGAATGAAAAGTTGAAATACTGTTCCGATTCAACAATAACTGAAAGTCGAAATACCGGTTCCGATTACCTACTCGCGGCCTCGCGGTTCCGAGTCGCGACCCCCCCCCTCCATACACAACTAACAAATAAACAAGTAAACGAGTACTACAAGTATTAGGAGTATTGCGAGTACACGAGTACAAAGCCACTTTTTGGTGCTGATTACTTCATTCTGCGCATGTGCCGATTCCCTTACAAGTACGAAACGAAGCGAAACAGCGAGGTTCAGAATATCTCTATGCCAGAGAGACGAAGCTGTTTTTAATAAATTTAAAAAATGCATACTGATCTTAAATATATTCTCATGTGTTATGCACATATTTTTAATACAGGTTATAATAACAAATTATATATTATACTAGTCACCAACTTGGTAAATTTTGAAAAAGCGAATTATTTTGTGCTATAATCTACAGAGTGGCTGAAAAGCAGTATAGTACTTTTTGTTAACGTGGTTTCGGAGATATAAAAAAAAAAAACAGTTAAGAAAGCCGATTTTAACTTCACTGCACTTCTCACGTAAATTTTTTGTCATTATTTCTCGTGCTATTATATGCACCCTAAATTTCATTGTGCAACTCTGAGTTTCGCAACTGATTTGTTTAACCAAAATGGAATCAATAATTTAATATTTCGGCTTTCTTAACTGTTTTTCAAATTAAAGGTAATAACTCTAATGTCGTTAGAAATCAGTAAATTCTTATCTTAATCACATCTTGTGAATATGAGTCTTTCTGAAGACATTTAGGAAATCACAGTTTTATTACCTCATCGCACTTCAGATTAACGCTGCAGTCCCAAGAACGCTTTAAGAAACTTACTGTCCATGGTACTTTTAACATGATAATGTTTTTAGGCTGGGGGTCATTCCACAAAAACGTCATCGAAAAACGTAACGTTTCCACACTTTCGATTCCCCACAGTCTAGAAGTTTGATATGTAAACGCATCAAGACAGAAATAATCGCTGCTGACATTGAGGTTAGCAAACTTTTTAGTGAGAATAAAATTTGGTTTTACATGCTCTGTTTGTGATCGTCTGTGGTTTGGAAATGATTTACGTGATCCACAAAACGTAATCCACATTATACGTTTCAAAAGCCTAAAAACATTATCATGCTTCGATGTTTCGGTTTCGTCGAAATTCTTTGAATTTACGTAAAATCCAGCAATAAAATTTTCTCTTTTTTTCCCATACCAAAGTCAAAAAACTGTTAGTTTACCTGTGCAAAGATGACGGCTCAAACCATAGAGATGTTAGACTATAGACGTTATGACTTAGACAACTCTGTAACGGGAACTGTGTATCTGTGTAAAAGATATAGGTAGATTAATAGGGTCTGCTTTCGTTTTCTGACGCATGCCTAATTGTTTTTTTTTAAGGCTGCAAATTCGTACGTTATTTACCAGATGTCGAGTGATTGTCATTGTTAAGATAACTGAATAATAAGGAGGTATATTAAGCTAAATTGACAACTATATTCCTATATTCAAGACAAGGAATATTCCCCATCAGTCCAAGGTCACAATTTTATAAATTTGTGATTAGACCGGTGATAACATATGGCAGCGAGACTTGGACTCTGACATAGTCAATACCTTTGAAAGGAGAATTTTGAGGAAAATATATGGACCAGTCCAAGTCAATGGGATATGGAGAATGCGTCACAATGAGGAACTATACAAGGTATATAAAAACAATGATCTGGCCACCACCATCCGACTGCATAGATTGCAGTGCACATCGTTAGGATGGAAGGCAAACGAATACCTATGAAGGTACTGTTTAGTCAAATCTAGGGTAGAAGGTCTATCGGAAGACCCAAGCATCGCTGGATTGACGCAGTGGCGATGGATACTTTACTTAAAATAAACGGTGGAGATTGACCGCCAAGGACAGGGAAAAATGGAGGCGGATGATTAAGATAGACGAAGATTAAGATAAAACTGTATTTTATTACTTCACAAATATCGCAATTATTTTTATTTCAACAGTTATTTATAAACCTTAGTTTAAAATATACGCAACTTGCCTAGAAATAGGTCTACCTGTTAAGTCATTATGGAATTTCTCTGAAGTTTTTAATAGCTGTAAGGGGATTGATCCCATGGTAACCCCGTTGTTACGCCACCGAGACCCTATGTCAAAAACAATCGATTTGTTTTGTAAGCGGGCCGATGTCGACGTTGCTGGTAAAAGTCGCGTAAAACGTTCGACGTTGCAACAACGTTGCAGCCGTCAGTCAGTCAGTCTCGGTCCCACGTCCTCGACCTCAATCCGCAGCGAAACAATGGCCATATGCACTAATTAAATTATGTGCATATCAGTAGATTGTCGGCGCGCAGCGCAATACTTAATACTGTGCTTGAAGCATACCATATGCGACAGCGCTGACTTGATAACGTCGTCGTTCGCATACGAATTTGGAACAACGTTTTGGAGTAAGTACAGAAATTTAATTAATCAGTCTGTGATATTATATGCCGAAAGATCAAGGTAACATAGGTGAATCCTAAGAATTAAGAAGTCTGTAATTTGCTTTCTATGAAATAAGTTTTTTCCGTGCCCTGCAGAACTCGTTCATTGTTTCGAACCAAATGCATTTATTTTTGTTTAAAATCGAATTAACAAATTTCACAATCTTTAAACCTAACTTTCGACGATACGTGAACATTATCAGAAGGTTAAAGCTTTCACGTATAATCTTCAGTAAAATTATCTTCCGGGCTGTTGGGCTGTGGTCCTCTTTTTTAGTAGAGCAGAACGTTTCAACTGCAGCTGCGGCACTCATCTTCAGGGGTCTTCTGTTCTGCTCTTCTGGTGAATAAAGCGACGATGCGACAGTTTGGGAGTCGGAAAAGGCTAGGCGTATTCAAGCGGCCTCAATAGGATTTCTCAGACACGTGGCAGGATTTCTCAGGCTCGTGGCAGGATAATACTCTTCAACATCCCAAAAGAAAGAAATGTCGATGAACGATAAGGACTGAATATTACGAGTATACTTGTTAGGATCGCCCAATATTGACTAACTCGTTGGAACATCTTAATCGAATGGATGAGTGCCGCATCCACAAAGAACTACAAAATTATAACCCAAAAGAGGTGTGGGAGAGGGTTATTAAGGAGAGGTGCGGGACGCCCGAAGAAGCGTTGAAGTGTCTAGCTCTATTCTATACGCCTGGGACCGGAACAAATAACTTTTACTTTAATCCTTGTTGAAGATTATGACGATGAAATCAATTAATAAAGTAAATAAAATTGATTTTATTTTAGATTGCATCTTACATTATAATACAAACAAAGATTTGAAGTCCCCGGCACTGCCTATGAAGTAGTTTGTGAAAACCGTGACAATCAGCGGTAAAATACCGAGATCCCGAATCTCGAAAATACCGGGATACCGGGCTTATGAGAGTGCAACAAAAACCGGTATTAAAATTATAAAAAAAATTATAATAATTATAAAAAATTATAATAATAATTGATAAAAAGAAATTTGGATTTTAATTTACATATTATTATTTAGAAAAATGAATTGTTATAAGCAAGTTGGCATTTATGGTAAATAAAAAAATCGGCGGTGGCTGTGTCGGAGCCACGGCCGCAAATCTTCAGAGCGTAGAATACGTCTGTGTGCTTTAGGGTTGCTAATGTGTTATGAATAAAATGAACAAACACATATTTAGTTTTACAAAGTACAAAATTTTATTTGCAAAATCATCACACAAGTTAATTAGTTAGTTAAGACAAGATAATCGCTTAAGACAATTACAAAATATATAGACGTATCTGTATACAAAATTACAAAATATATCAATACAATCGCATAGTAAAAACATTAAAAACTGCAGGAACGGATAAAGGTATAGTTCCGATGCCGCTAAATATAATTTGTTTACTTACTTGTTACTATGGTAATTAATTCTTGTCTCCATGGTGTTGACTCGACTTCAGTATTTATTTCCTTGTCTTTTAAGCGTTCTCGGTAAATCCTCTGACGTTCGGCATTGGTCATTTTGGATTTTTTGAATTCCCCATGATTTTCTCTACTCTCCTGTATGCGTTTACGATACTTTTGAGCACATTTAGCATCCATATACCGCGACATTTTGTCCGAACACACGATTTTTACAACTTGAATTACGATTATTCAAACCTCTTAATAATATCACCGCTATTACGGTACACTATGTAGATAGTACTCGATGAGACAATTTTACCGACACCTCACTCAACGTTCTATCGCATCGGAAACCGGAGAAATACTAATTTTAGTGCGCGCCGAGCGGCGCAAAACATTTCTATTTCTCCCCCCCCCGCTCACCCCGAGCTGGATGATGCAATAGCCCGCTTATATTGTGCTATTTATTATATTTGTTCCTTTATCTGTCGATTGGTACCTCATATAAGCGTGAATCTTTTGTCGATTAGATAATATTTCAATTTCAAACGTGACGTGAAAACGTAACGCTCCATTTTCTGTTTGGGGGTGCCTATTGCTGGCCTGAAAAGTAAGACGTATTCTACGTCAAAAATTATTAAAAAATTCCCGGGGCCGCACCATAAAATCAAGGTGAGTTTTTCAGTCCCCAGGTTGACTCAGCCTATTGAAAATGAGTACCTGGGATAATAATGGGAGGCTAAAGCGTAGTGCTGGCCACACTGCCTTCCTTGTATGCCGTAAGGCTCGCATATGGCGGCCTTCCCTGCCTGACTCCTAAGCTGCTTCGGTGGTACACATCATGGGAGCCATTATTATTTAAAATTACTAGAAAACCGGGATTTTCGTGTTTTTTCTTTACTAAAAAATACATGTTCTTTATGAAACTACTATCAACATAATTTGTATTAAACTGATCAAGTAGTGTATTAATTCCTCCGACCAGCGTTGAGTCTGAACGTGTATTCACTTCCACTGGTTATTATTTATGCAGCCATTTACGTTCAAGATTGAGCTATGGAAATTTGGATACATTGTCTTTTCTTCGATCGTATTACTTAAATCGGAAAGGAACTAAATAATTTATATTTTAATGTTATATTAACATTTTTATATTTCATTATAGTATTTTCGTTATTTGGTAAGTAAAACTAAAATAATTCAAATAATGTGATTACATAAATTTTCCTAGACTGATTCAAAGTCTAGAAAAAGAAGTAAGAATTATTTTTCGTTTGTGGTTACCGTTACTATTAGCTTGAAGCTACGTAAGAACTAGTTTTAATTTAAAAAATAAGATTAGTTAAGTATGGTTTATATTTAAAAGTTTGAGCGAAGTTAAAGTATATTATTTTTAATGTAAGTCTCACGTAAATAAACGATAATTATTACTTGATACGTAAGTATAATATATATATAATATATTTATATATGTAATATATATACAATAAGTATAATATATTTAATATTTACAGTAACTTTACCTCAAGATGTTTTTCTTTATTTGGAACGTGTTTCGGGGTTGAGGATGGGAACACTGGATGTCCCGGAACATGTTTCAAATAATTCATTGTTAATTTTTGGCTGAAAGTGTGAAGAAAATAATTATTTTTTGTTTCTTAAATAAACGCAACTTTGCTGATTATAAAGTTTTTTCCAATATATTTTTATTAAACGGTTTAAAGTATGACATTTTTATCTAAAATCTCCGACGAAAAAACCCCGAACTTAACTGTTGAATGTACGAAATTACACTCAACTTCTGTAAATATATAGGTCTACATATTCCTGTATTTCTGTACTCTCAGTTGAACGTAATTTCGTACTCTCAGATCATAGTTCAGGGTTTGTTTTTCATAAGGGATGACTGCCTCTATTAAGTTATTAAGTAAAAGCATAATTTTCATACATTTTCATAAATATCGAAAATACCGAATATATTCCAAAACTGGCAGATGTGTCTTCCAGAACATTTTATGGTTGGTCAGTCTACAATTGACACTTTGTTGTTTGCGGACGATCAGGTTATTCTGTCGGACTCGGAAAACAGATTGCAGATGGGGATACATTTGTTACATCGAATCTGAAAAGACTCTGGATTACAAATATCCACACGTGAGACCAAGGTGATGGCTTTTCGTGGAACTGATCCCGTACGGGCAAAAATTGTTATGGATGCTACTGTCCTGGAACAAGTTAGCAATTTTGAATACTTGGGCTACAGTGTGTCTTATAATGCATCCAACGACGTTGTGAATAAGTTGCATAAGTTCAACCTTATGTGCGGGACCATTAGGCGAACTATTAAGTCAGCAAGTAAACAAACACGCCTAAAATTCTACAAGGTGATGGCTCTTCCCACACGTCTTTATGGGTCTGAGAATTGGACTTTAACGAAAGGGCAGGCCAGATGCATCCAAGCGCCTGAAATGAGATTTCTCAAGCACGTGGCAGGGTATGCCCTCCATGATCATAGAAGAAACACAGAAATACGGCATGAACTGAATATTATGAGTATACTTGACAGGACTGCCCAGTATCGGCTGAATTGGTGGGTACATCTTTGCCTCACCCCCAAAAAACTCTGGAACTATAAGCCGAGGGGACGGAGAGGTGTGGGACCTCCGAGGAAGTGCTGGAGTGACCACCAGCTCTAATCTTTGACTATTTGAGACCGGAACAAACCATCCTTGGTTTAATCCGTGAAGATGATGATGATGATGATGACCGAATATACCGGAATCTCGGTATTTGAAAAACTTCAATATCGGAATTGGTAAATTGCGATCGATAATGACAAAGTATGGAAGCTTTGTTTATAACGATAGAACTGTTCCAGGAAGAGACTTTGCTCTAGCTGACCATTTTACAAGATAAAATGTTGTAGACAGAATCAAGTACCTACCTAATTTCATATTGATTAGAACGTTATAATTCTATTCGCACGCACCCACTCACACAATGCATTTGCTATAAATCTGGCCACACATACAGTACAATACGCAGACAGGCAGATATTTATCATGGGCAGAGATTAACTGCTCTGACACTGACAAACTGTTTACAGGTCAAAGTTTACCAACAACAAACAACTACATCCAATTGCCAGCAGTACTGAACTGGTTGACTTGACGCGCGAGGAGATTTCGGGGCCCAGCGTTGTTGTTGTTGTTGTTGTTATTAATGACCCTCATTGTCAGTTAATTGTTGGTACCAACTATAAGATTAACAAATTATTAAAAGTTGATTAATAACGTCTGATAATATTAACAAAGATTAATAACAGCGGTAACACAGTTTTCCTTTTTGTTCCAAGAAATAACGTTACAAAAGTTTAGCTTAATCTGCGTAAGTTTCAAACTTGCAAGATTAATAATAAGTTTGGACGCGTTAATGTGATTACAAGTTTACTAATTTGTCAGCTCTAAAACAGACAAAGAGTAAAACAATATTTAGTTTTAAAAAACTATTATTATTGACGTCATTATTGCTAAACATCTAGAAATCTCTGTTGCACTAATAAATGTTTTGAATTCTTTTAGGCGTTTCTTTATAATATCTACTTCTTCAGGTGGCCAAAGGTCTATATCAAAACGCAACCTTAGGTAGTCGTCTATCCTCCATTCTGTCCACATGCTGTAACCGTTCCCTGCGATATGTCTGGATTTTATCATTTATGGAGAATACCTGTAGCTCTTCTCTAATATCCTCATTGCGCAAACGATCCTGTCTCGTGCAACCCTTTGTTCTTTTCAGAAACTTCATTTCTCAAGTTTGAATCTCGTTCTTAATCTTCTTTGTAGGAGCCCGTGTTTCACATCCATATAGTAACACGGGCACTGCCATTGTTTTATAAAATTTAAGCGTTGTCTCTTTCCTTGGCTTTCTCCTCAACGTTCTATGTATGACGCCACACATCATCTGAAACCTCGATATTTTTGTAACGATATCTCGGCTTGTGTCGTTTCCAATACTGATAGTGCAACCCAGGTAACTGAAGTCATAGACTTGTCCCAAAAATGTTCCCTCAAGGACAATTTTTGATTTGACTGGAAACTTTTACCAAAAGCCATGATTTTTGTTTTCTGCTTAGATATTTGAAAATCATATTGTTTACAAATATGATTTAAACGATCTAAAGAATACTGCAACTCATCCTCTGTTTTCTGTATTAAGACTGCATCTTCAGCATACGATAATATATCCAAAACTCGTGTTCTGGTTAGTTGAATTCCTAAGACAATATCTCGTCTTCATGATTGGATGATGTGTTCAATATATATATATATATATATATATATATATATATATATAATTTGTGATGTTTTCAATTTGTTTCTTCTGCAAGTAGTATAATTTGTATATTCTTTTTAACACCTGACGCACGTTTCACTGAAAAATATCAGTATCATCAGAGGTTTCTAAGTAAATGTATATAGAAAAAAAAATATATATATATATATATTAAATAGCGTAGGGGAAATACTACATCTCTTAATCACACTTATCAAATGTTGTGGATAGCCGCGACATTCCATAAGTAATACCTGTTTGCTCGATCGAAAGCTTTCTCAAAATAATTAAATGGAACATGAGTCTAGAGATTAAATTCTCTCCCTTTCTCAAAAATCTGTTGCAAGGTAAATACATTATCTACCGTTGAACGTCCAGTCCTAAAGTTGCTGGGATTATTAATGGAATCTATTGTTATTCTGCTCTTCGAATATATTGTCGGGTCCCTGGGGTTTACTTATTTCATATGTTGTAAGTCTCCGTGAATCTCTTCTAATGACTTGAGAATAATAAGTTGTTTAGCTTGATTATTTGAGCACATGTTATCGAATTGCTAATTCTGAGTGTGTGTGTGCGCGCGCGCGCATACGTAACGACAGAGCCACGCAGATGGGGGCGATAAAGGCTCGGGACGGGACACAATCAAGCGACTGTAGAAGTAAATGGATCTCGGCTTACGCGGAGAGTAGGGAAGCAATCGCCCGACACACACCATTACTGGCGACGAGATTAGACTGGAACGAGCCCGCGTCCTTCGTCAGCTGATGACGCCCGCCCAATTTAATTAATCCAGAAGGCAGGCAGGCCGTGGAAATTGATTCTTAAGACAGTGATATCCGTCCGTTAGCCGGTACTTCTCGTCTGGTTTCAATCGTCTCCCCGGATGAGAACATTATTTGACGTTGCCTCTTCGTCGTGAGTGATCACGGTTTAACTTTACAGATTGTAACTACACGTCTACACAGAGTGTTTCCATAAGATGGTGGCAGTTAGTGCCGGATTTACCACTACGCCGACTAGGCCGCGGGCTCAGAGGGGGCCGCAAGCTACAGATAAATGTTTTTTTTAACAGAAGAATTTTTACAAAACTAGGGGGGACTTTGATTTATTTAAGTATGATTTTTTTTGAAATTGAATGATCAATTTTTGTTAATAATACAAATGGAAGACAGTTCTTATTTAAATATTGCGCGCTTATTTTTAATACGTTGGCATCTTTGGAAACTAATCTGCGCATGCGAAATTTGAACCTCCGCTATATTGCCCCCGAATTTACACGACCGTGGTACCACCCTTGATTGTTATCATTGTTTATCTGCGTTGTGACTGAATGGTTTGCAATTTGAAGTTATGTTTTTTTTTCTGAATGTAAAGAAGGTTTTTAGCTTTGTGTGGTGGGAAGCGTGTTGCTTCGTTGTTATTTATTAGTGTGAAAACTTTATGAACATAGAATTGAATCCTTACACTAAACGTATTCATCATGAACATGAACATAAACATTCACACGGCTAGTGGAGCCTACAAACGTAAGCTAAAAAAATTAAAGAGGAAGCTCATTCAGAAACAATAAAAAAAACTCAAAAACTGGATCAATTTTTTAAAACTACGCCAGTTTCTAATGATAGCCGTGCAGTTAAATGTGTATCAGAAACTGACTTCAATGTTCCAAGCACTTCTGAGGTTGCAGACGATCAGACCATTAATAAGCCCGTGGATAATTTAAACATTGAAGGGAATCAAAATAATTTAAAAAGTATCGCTTGTATTCCAGGGTTTAATTTATTATATCCGAATACATGGGGTACTTTAACGTCAGATCTGACTGATTATATTATAAGAAACCTACGCAAACATTTTTCAAACGTCAAGGACTATAGGCCGGGGGCCGCTCAGAAACCTTGGCCTAGGACCTCAAAAATCTTAAATCCGGCATTGGCGACAGACTTCGGGAAACAATTCTACTCGTTCAACTGAAGGATAAATGTCCAGTACACATATGACAAAATGCTTATGTACGTCTGTGTTTTTGTAAAAAAAATAATTGCTGTTGAACGCTATGAGGTATAAAGTTGAAATATGGTATACACAGTAAGTGTAAATTTTTTGTAAGTACTAAACAAACTAAAATGTTATCTTAAGTATTTTTTATAAACACTGTTGAAAATTTTAACTTTAAACTTAACAAAAACCAGTACTTATAACAAAAAATATCTTATTATATAAAACATTACATTATAAGAAAATGATTATGGAAGGACTGGAAGTCACAGAAACAAAATATTAAGAAAAATCTTGGGATCAATTAAAGATGGAGAACATTACAGAACCCACGCTACGACAATGAGCTGTACACACGTGTTGAGGAAATCACAGAAGTAATTAGAAAAAGAAGAATTACTCTCTACGGACATGTTCAAAGAATTAATTCTGACAGACTAACGCTGTTAGACGTTGGATATCAATAGACGTGATAAACCAAGGGTCGTAACTGTTCCGCCAAACTCCGAAAAGATCATCATGGTTAGAACCGAGGTAGATGCTAGGGGCAACCAGTGCTCTATATTCGAAACCCAGGTAGTCAGCACACCGGGCATACAAATTGCCAGAAGTTTAGTAAGACCTGACGAAACCGGAAATGTACCTATTAGAGTGGCGAATATTTTGGATCAGACAATCACTTCACAAAGCAATACGCTTCTAGGCAAATTGACTACTGTGGTCTGAGTACCCGGAATGATGCAACGAAGATGCAGTACAGTGGACACTTCCGAATTACCAGAGGAACTGCAGGAATTATTGAACAGATCTTCTAACGACCTCTCAAGTGGTGAGGTAAACGAACTCGGAAAGTTTTACATGAATTTAAAGATTCTTTTGCAGTTCGAGCCCAGCCATTGGGAAGAACCTCTCTTGTACAACATCGCATCAATAGCGGGGACACAACACCGATACGCCAAACAATAATGTTCTTGTGCTCCTAGATATCATGTAATTTCTAAACCTAAGAAAAACAGCGGACGCTTGGTAGTTACCGGATTCGTTCAAGAAAGGCCGACCTCGATTACATTTGACACAGGTGCCACAGTCTTTCTATTCGTTCGCTAGTGTTGTGGTCTGTGTTCCCCGGGCACTGAAGATGTCAGTCATCGGTCTGGAAATAAACACGAGCAAATTAGACCATAGCCTCACAGCTCGACAAATTGTGGTAATGAAAACGCCGGCAGCGAAAGCTTGGGTTCATTACCCGTCTTAGTTGTAACCGAATGACACCTTGTTTATGAAACTCGGATACAAAACGAGGGAGATATACGAGGGTCATTCAATAAGTAAATAGACAAACAGTTGTAGAAAAGAAATTAATTGCACCAGCTGATTGAAACTTTCAGGAGTGTTACCTGGCAACGTCGTTGTGAGTTTTGATCAGCTGTTCAATAATATAGGCCTATTGCATAAACATAACCAATACAGTTTTATTTAAGATGGCGTGTCCTCTTGAGGACAGTACTTTCGAAGAACAGCGTTCTGTTATAAGATTTTTGGATTTGGAACCACTATAACCACTAACTTGGATTCACTATTTTGAACCTGAGTGAAAGCGACAAAGCATGGAGTGGAAGCATCGCAGTTTACCCGCCAAAAAGAAATTCAAAACCCAGCCATCGGCTGGTAAAGTGATGTTAACCATCTTTTGGAGCTCCCAAGGCCCAATTTTCTGTGATTACCTACAGGACCAGCGTACCATCAATAGTCAGTACTATTCTGACATGATTGTGAACAAAGTTAAGCCTGCATTGAAGAAGAAATGTCCGGGATGGCAGAGGAAAGGTGTGATTCTTCTTCACGATAATGCCCGCCCACACACGGCAAAACTGACGCTCGAAACAATAAAAAAAGTAGTTTGGGAGATCCTGCCTCATCCCCCTTATAGCCCTGACCTTGGCCCATCTGACTTTTTCTTGTTTGGCCCACTCAAGGAGACTTTGCGTGGTGTCAAGTTCAACAGCAATTAAGAAGTGAAGGAAAAAGTCCAAAACTGGCTTCGACATCAAGGTAAAGAATTCTTTGCTGACGGAATAAAAAAGCTTGTAAAGAGATGGGACAAGTGCATAGACGTTGCTGGAGATTACGTTGAAAATTAAAAAAAAAATGATATTGATTGAATAAAAAGTTTTTGCTTCACAGCTGTTTGTTTGTTTACTTATTGAATGACCCTCGTATTTATTTCATAAGAAAAGACAGGCACATTTTCTTTATAGCTATTGTTTCGTTATAAAAGAAGTACAATATGTCCATCATTCGGCATATGTCGATGTACGGCAGAAACTGAAAGTTATGAGTATAGTCGATCGGACCATAAGACGTGTTTATGGCCTGGTTATAGAAGATAATGAATGGAGAATAAGAAATACGTAACCAGGAGACAGAGAAGCTATGGAATCATGACGACATTGTGAGCTTCATAAAGTCTCAACGAAAACAATGGCTATGTCACCTAGAGCGGATAGATGATCAGCGTATGCCAAAGAAAATCCTAAAAAAGTATTAATAGGGGCCGTCCTAGGATAAGATGGTTGGATGACGTGCTGGAAGATCTAAGAAGAGTGGATGTGAGGGGTTACACTGAGAGGGCAGTGGATAGAAGCCGTCGGAGAAGATTGCTTTTAGAAGACACGACTTACGTTAGGCTGTAGTGTTGAAGAAGAAGAAGAAGAAGAAGAAGAAGAAGAAGAAGAAGAAGAAGAAGAAGAAGAAGAAGAAGAAGAAGAAGAAGAAGAAGAAGAAGAAGAAGAGTCGATAGGCAGGGCCGGACTGGGAATGAGATTAGGTGCGGGCTTCCAGATCCAATAGCGGCGGCTTTGTACTCCACACCTACTAATAATACAGCATCCATCTCATTCTAATACTACTGCTGCCCTATTTCTTTTTTTTCAATTATTCAAAATTTTGTTTCAATTATTTTCGATTTATGTTTTCAACAATATCAAAAGGTTAGCTACAAGAAAAAAAATATATATGAGATTGTTATATGCCCGAGTACTAGGTATTTATAGTAGAATTGTTTTAAGTACTTGTCACTTTTTCTAATTTTTTTATTTTTATACTAAGCAAAATCATTAAAGGAGTTAAGCTTTTTATGTCAATACATCTATAAGAAGCGAAATGATAAAAACGTCAGGTTACTACATTAGTTTATTGTTTTAGAAATATAATAAAATATACATATAAGTGATTAATACATATATATTATATTTTAAACAAACAGAAGAGACTTCAACAGTGCACTCTTTTTTGCTACGTCATCTATAATGTCATCAAGATTTAGGTTTTTTGAGATTCTTCAATGTTACTTAATGCATCGACTTCACTTGGCAGATCAGGCTCAATATTAGCCGAAGGTTGCAACTTGTTTATCTGAAGAACGTCACATACTGCAACTTCTTCAACGTCAACGTCGTTGTTTTCATTATTTTCGGCTTCGTTATTAGTTACAAACTCAGTTTGATGCTGCATATCTTCACTTGAAATGCAAGCATCGTTCTTTTCTTGGATAAAAGATGAGAGCTGCAAAATATTAACGTTATCACTGCTGTCAGTTTCATCAACGGAGCAATTTTCGTGCTTGGAGAAAAAGACTGTTATTGGCGAACACGTTTTTGCCTGCTCAAACATTAGTTTATGTTTTTTTCTCCAAGTCTTTCTGCGCCCCCTTTCTTTTTACTTTTTTTACGTTTTAATCCCTTAGATAGGTCACTGTTCTGTTCGGGACCTGATTCCCTGTTCTGATTATCTGAATCATCCCTGAAAAAAAAAACGCCTTTAGTTAAAGCAATACAGTTGTTGTAGTTAATTTTTTTTTTTAACTAAATAGTTTGACTATAGTTGGCTACATAATGAATAAACGGTACCACGAAATTAATATTAAAAATTTTCAAAACTGCCTATCGTGCCTATAAAATACAATAATAACAAACAATTAAAAAAGCTTTTCTTAATGTAGTACAAACTACTAATGTTCAATTTTAGGCCTAACATGAAAGAAACTGCTTTGTGCAAACATTTATGATGATATACGAATACTACTGCTCATTTTTAACTTACGATAAAACATCAAATGAATAATTTATTAGGCGTCTTGTTTTTGACCTAACTGAGGCACTGAGGCTTTCAAAATATTTAGAAAGACAAATGAAGGTTATATATGACACTTCACACATTGTAACAATAACAAAAAAATCTACTTACATGAATTTGTAGTCGTTTACAGTAAAACACCACCAGATTCACACACGTATATCATGTATATATGTGTTAAATGTATATTGTATATTGAACACACACGTATATATGATAAAACAGCGCGGCCGATAACTATAGAGCTCATTCAATCCCTAAAGAGCTGCCTAACCTTTAAATTTTCGTAGTTTGACCATAGAGGTATTACAATAGAGGTGGGGAGACATAGGAGCGCGCGTAAGTGAGACAAGTGAATACCATCCGGCGCCACTACGCCACTCACTACTCCATAAGAAAAACATAGTGGCAAAATCGAGAACTTCAAAAGTTCCACTAGTTAAAGAAGTTCACGATTCAGCCGCAAGTCCCGCAACTTATTTCTTATGGATTGTCAATATATGGCGCTGAAATATTTACCTAGGCGTATAACATTCACCAAGAAAATATTGCCGACACTTAGTGAGCACAGCGCAGCGCCGTAGGCGGCGATTTTTTGCCCTGCGGCGCACCGGGCATTTGCCCAAATTCCCTTATGGCCAGTCCGGCCCTGTCGATAGGATTCCCCAATATGGGCTAAAACGGTCGGAAGATCTTAATCGAATGGGTGACTACCGCGTTCCCAAACAACTGTGGAACTATAAGCGCCGAAAAGACGGAGATGCGTGGGGCGCCCGAAGAAGCGTTGGAGAGACCAGCTGTAACCTGTCTACTTAGGACCGGAACAAACCATTTTTGGTTTGATCCTTGCTGAAGATGATGATGATTTTTGTTACAGTATGTATTTTTGATATAGGCTACACACAGTGTGTTTGTGTTTGCATTAATTTGTTACAATCATTTCTTCAAACATCAACATTTATTATATTAGAATTTCTGTCTTCTTCTTCTTCTATCAGAGAAGATTCACAGGTGAATCGCCTGTTCCGGTCCCAAAGCAATACGTTCACCCCTTTGTGACTTTCGAATAGGACAAATGTTCTCCAAGGGCGTTACCAGTGTCCTGTAGAGTATGACCAGTTGTAGGAGTGCTATCTTTGAGTCTCTGTTTCTGGTTTGGGTTTCATTCCGAGACAACACACCTACTATGTTTTTCCACCCTCCTAGTGCCGTTGGGAAACCTTCCTCTTCTGGCTCTTGGCCTTCCGAGCCCCTACCGGACAGTGCGAAAAAAAACAAGAAAACAAGAATTACATAGTAAAGTTAAAATATGAAAACAATGAAAGACTCCGTAGCCCTCGCAAACCTAATAGCGTCGGGGTCGAAAAACCCAAGAGCTGGTCAAGAGAGACACTAGACAGGAAAGATTAAAGGAAGGGATTCCACCCAAGACAAGTTGAAGCAAGGTGAGAATCCAGCTAGAGTACATCGGATGTGCTAAACCCGTATCTACCAGCTGTGGACCCCTCATGATAAAATTATATGATTTTTAAATGCATAAATTTGTTAATAAATTTGTTAATTTGTTAATAAATTTGTTAATTCGTTTTTGCACGTGGGTTTGTAGGAGGTATGTTTTAATAATTAACAATTATCTCACAAATGGACACAAGCGGGGTCCGAAAGGTGGTGTGACGCGAACATATGCTTTCATTGAAGAGAAATACAACAGCGTCTCTACGCCAACTCCACTGTCACCTACACGTCGGTGGACCCTGTTACGCCGAGCAATCCACTCCAAGGCTATGGTAGCCAATCCCTTCGGCGGAGTGGCTCGGTAAGCAAACGAGGGATGGGGGTTCTGTCAGGCCAGCCTAGGGGTATCCTGTATCCTGGCCTGGCAGGAGGGTGCACATCGGCAGCAGGGTGTGTGGAGGCGGAGGAGCCTACAGTAGGCCAACGGCTGCACACATGGGCTGAGTCAGTTAGCCTACTGCGACCGGGCAGAGAGAGCTTGTCAGCTGAGGTGAAAGCAACTCTCTAGGGGGAGAGCACCCCGAATCGAAGATCCTGGTCCTCCAGGTTGGAAGTTTGACAGCAGGCCAGTGACCTGGTTAAGTAAAAATATATGTACTTACAGAACTCATACGAGCCTCGGAAATCGGATGCGTTATCACCGTACTGGCAAGAGAGATGTCGGTAGACCGAGGAGGAGATGGGTTCCGGAACAGGTCTAAGGCCTAGTCCTTGGAGTGGTGATGCTGATGATGATGGACACAAACTGATAAAATTAAACTAATAAACTGTAACAGACAGACACACACACACACACACACACACACCACCAAAGGTTGCTACCGTAAAGATTCTTATTATAGAATGACGAACCAGCCAGACAGTAACGCCCTTATTTCTGTGTGTATGTGTGTATGCGCGTGCGTGAGTGAGTGCATGCGCGTATTCACTAGTAACTATTTTTAGATAATTAACTTATCCCTTCCAAGGCAGTTGATGTAGGTATTACACGCAGTCTGATGAGCAATTAGCTAGTCTCTCTCTCTCTCACTCTCTCCGCCTATCACGTCAGCGTCGAGTAAGTGGTTTCTAAACTCCTATTATAAATTAGAATATTCTCTCTCGTGTGTGTGTGTGCGTGTGTGTGTTGAGCAGCACTGGTGTGGTATTACCTGTCCTGCTCGTCTTGCAGTCAACCAATTTTCTTGAAACAATATTTGCTTTAAAACTTTCCTACTTAAAAGATAATAAACAAAAAAATAACTCGATTACTCAATTTCAATAAGGAATTTTTGAAAAATAAAAATATAATGAAAAATGAGGAGGTTGATAATCACCAGTTTAAGAGATCGCAGTTTTGTAGCGGTATGTCAGAAAATTAATCGGTGAGCATACGTTAAATTACCTTATTTCGGTTACGTCTTGTGGCTTGTAGTAGTAATTTGACGAGTTTCGGAACGATCGTTCTGTCGCCACACACACACACACACACACACACACATATATGCAGCGTAACAAATAATTATTGCATAGAAAGGTATAATGAAAATATAAACTCAGAGTCTATATCTGGAGGTAGGAAAATTTATTAACTAACACAATTATTATTTCTGTCTCATTAAGTTTTTAAACATAAAATTATTTATTTGATTATTTGTCTTTCACTAAAGAGTTTATTGGGTTCTTATTTTTACAATAGATTGTTACTTGTATGTCGAATTCCGAAACCACCGTCGATGTCCGGCGATCAGCTGTTGTTGATGATGCTTCGTTGCTCGTTGACCTCAGCGTCGTTCGCTCCTACGTCACACACACACACACACACACACACACACACACACACACACACACACACACACACACACACACACGGCGCGTTTATCGAACTGTTATTGTTTATTAAATTATCTCAGGGGCTTTTTTAATGGGTGATTAAATAGATCTTCTGTATTGGGTTTACACACTCCCGACTCTTGAAGTCTCCTCGCGTCAATCAGTAACATCGCGATTGGTATTGCTGCTCCTAGGCGGAAAATCTTGCACTAGCGCGAAAAACACTAATACTGGTCTATTACAAATTTTTATTTGAGTTCTTCAACTAGATAACGTATATGAAAAACTCGTGACGTATAACCAAGTTCTACGTCATCAACAGAATAGACCTTATCTGACACGAAAAACTCGCGACAGTAAGTACGACCTTCTATGACGAGACCTCAAAGCGAACTGCTACGAAGTGGTCTCCGCAAAGAACTGGCTCGAATAATTTTTAGACCTTCTGATTCGTTAAAATCTTAGAAACGTCATAGATTTTCACCATGTAGACTGACTTCAAGTTAAAACTCTGTCCAATTCTGCAAAGGCCTGTCTGGATTTAAACTACAAATTTTATTACCCTCTTGCAGATAACGAGTTAAAAGAAGAATTAATTTCATTGAAAAAAAAACTTTTTTAAATTCTAGTTCTGGAGTACTGAACATTTGAAAAACGTAGCCTTCAATGCTGTACACACTCTGTGCACAAAGAAATGCTAATTATTAATGAAGTTATTAAATAAAATGTGAATCACACGCGAATCCGAGCACTCACGCACTAACATTGCACTGGACATGATAGAGTATAAGATTATGGGTATTTTGACATAACTCATTTTGTTACCCATATGTTAATTAAAAACTTAACATCTAATTTACAAAAAAGGAAGAAAATCAATTTATAACTTGTCTATGATCGTTTAGAGAATGTGTTATAGCACTAATATCCCTATTTTATGACTTCCTTAGCACGTGTTCCGTTGGAAAATATATATATATAATATATATATATATATATATATATATATATTCAATCAGCTTTCTGCTACAGTTCGTTTCTTGATATATATAAAGTATTTAAAATTTATAATTGTATTACCTCAAGATGTTCTTTTCCTTATTTGGAACATGTTTCGAGAGTTCTGTTCTCTCATCTTCAGCCTTCGCCATCTTGTTTCAAACCAAGAGGTCGTTAGAAGATCTGTTCAATAATTCCTGCAGTTCCTCTGGTAATTCGGAAGTGTCCACTGTACTGCATCTTCGTTGCATCATTCCGGGTACTCAGACCACAGTAGTCAATTTGCCTAGAAGCGTATTGCCTTTGTGAAGTGATTGTCATGATCCAAAATATTCGCCACTCTAATAGGTGACATTTTAGGTTTCGTCAGGTCTTATAAACTTCTGGCAATTTGTATGCCCGGTGTGCTTGACTACCTGGGTTTCGAATATAGAGCACTGGTTGCCCCTAGCATCTACCTCGGTTCTAACCATGATGATCTTTTCGGAGTTTGGCGGAACAGTTACGACCCTTGGTTTATCACGTCTATTGATATCCAACGTCTAACAGCGTTAGTCTGTCAGAATTAATTCTTTGAACATGTCCGTAGAGAGTAATTCTTCTTTTTCTAATTACGTCTGTGATTTCCTCAACACGTGTGTACAGCTCATTGTCGTAGCGTGGGTTCTGTAATGTTCTCCATCTTTAATTGATCCCAAGATTTTTCTTAATATTTTGTTTCTGTGACTTCCAGTCCTTCCATAATCATTTTCTTATAATGTAATGTTTTATATAATAAGATATTTTTTGTTATAAGTACTGGTTTTTGTTAAGTTTAAAGTTAAAATTTTCAACAGTGTTTATAAAAAATACTTAAGATAACATTTTAGTTTGTTTAGTACTTACAAAAAATTTACACTTACTGTGTATACCATATTTCAACTTTATACCTCATATAAATTTGAAACCAGAAACAAGATGGCGAAGGCTGAAGATGAGAGAACAGGAACTCTCGAAACATGTTACAAATAAGGAAAAGAACATCTTGAGGTAATATAATTATAAATTTTAAATACATATATATATAAATTTATATATATATATATATATATATATTGCAATAGGTGGTATTTGCATATTAAGTAGTAATTTAACTCTTAGCGTATGATAGCATGTTAATGAAGATTTGTTAATGAAGATTTGTTTAATTAAAGACTGCATGTTCAAACATTGTATTATAGACAATAAGAAACATGTCAAAGTTAGTTTAAGTTAATTTTTCACGGTAAAAAGAATAATTAGTGTTGTGAAGTAGTGCGAAAATATGCGTAGGTATATGGCGAGTGCGCCTGTGCGGTTATGTATAACCTCGTTACGGAATAGTAACAAAAAACAGATTAAATTAAACAACTTTTGTGAAAATAAAATTTCTGAACATGAGACACCAGAACATGCATAAAATAAAGACCTATCTAGTGGTAATATTTGTTAATAAATTAAAGGACTAAATATTATGCGTTTTGTATAAAGAAAGTTTTATGACCCTAAATAAAAGTAATAAAATTAAACAGGTTTTATTTGCAAGTTTAGCTATGTCCGCAGGCAGTCTTTTGCAGGAAGAACGTTATCGTTACTGTAGATGCGGAGTAAGAGAATTTTTCAGCCGATGAACGCTCGTTATTTGGTTAGAATCTCAGTTGAGTTTGTTCTTCGTAGGGTATAGTTCAGTCTCTGAACTCAATAACGCGCGGTCGTTGCCATTCGTCTATGACGACAGGTCTACCAAAAGTACACTAGCACAAATCAGAAAGTTCACGAGTAAATTAAACATCGGTATAGTACAAGATTGTCCGCATAGGTATTCAAAGAACACTTCAAGTTTGCTGGAGTATTGTGTAGTTTTATACACAGTATAAGTCGCTATTAAATATAATTCTCTACGAACTGTAGAAGTACCAACCCGAGAACGGCCCCAAACGCCGGAAAACAAGAGGAGATCGCCGTCTATCCAGAAGGAACAACTATCGCCGCTTACCAGGACCGGAGTATCGACATCGCATCCGTACATCGTAAAAGGGAAGTGAAATTACTTGAATAAACTTTATTACGCACAGTCATAAACTTACAAACAAAAAAGACCTTGTACAAATAAACATTTTATTTAATTAGAATATTGGAGAAAACTATATTAAGTTTATAAAAAATAGGTCAACAGAAACAATTAATTAATTTTATTTGTTACCAGAAACAATAGTAAATTATTATCGCAATTAAAAAAAAACAAATCTTTAATAAATCCGAATCATTGAAATATTTGATTACCGACTACTTATTCTATGCGACCCTTGTACACCGATACGATATATATTTATATCGTAGGAGATCGTCAAATATTAAAATTTTAGTTAAGGTAAAAACATATTAATTTTGGAAGTTTCATGCAACAATACACATAAAAAGCTTATTTTCATCGAGAGGACGAGAACGTATATGAAATTCGGTCATATTAACTGTCGGTTTTCTTTTTAAAAGTAAATTTTTAATACTTCTTCGACGAAACAAAGATGCGACATTAGTTCTACCAGACAACACAATTCTATTGTTCAAAAGTCCACGGTATGAACTACCATACAACAGTGTGTAGTGACATAAATGTAGTGATATAAAACGTTATGCCAGTTGCCTCGTTATCTGGACGCGTTTTCTTTCTTCAAGTTTGACTTCGTCGGGGAATCGAAAGCGTAACGTTTGCCCTTATTACAAAGAATAAATATTGGCATTAGCCTGGATGTCTAATGGAGAAGGCCGTGACTCGAAACAGGGTGTTCCACCTTTTGGAGAAGAAGAAGAAGAAGAAGAAGAAGAAGAAGAAGAAGAAGAAGAAGAAGAAGAAGAAGAAGAAGAAGAAGAAAGAGGGAGAGACTCCGTCGAGGATTCAGACGCGCGACTCTGTGCTAAACTAATAACGAAAGGTAAATACAATCAACCGAAAACAAACAGCCTACAAATTACATACAATATTTTTGGAAAGCAGCGCAAATATAGTAAATCTAGTGTTGCGAGCATTTAAAAACGTTTTTGTACGTCGAAGAGAGAAAACTAACTTTTGCAGACAGAAGAAGAACAACTTTATTATAATTTCGTCTCTACTATTGTAACAGTAGTAAGAGAGTTGATTACTGTGTTGAAATTCTACACTCAGCCTACCTAATCTCGGCACAATTATTGTTATTATTATTATTCTCATAAGTAACATGTTGGTTATTAAAACTTAGCAGCTATTCGTAGAAGTCGTTTTGTGTTCATTAAAACTGTACATTAAGGGTGAGGAGTTGAATTCACCCCTTCCTATTATTATTAGCAGTAAAGGCTGGTTATTATACGTCGCGCTCACAACCCCAATCTTCTTGTTATTGACTGTAGTCGCATCTCTTGAGTATACGCGTATACGTATTTCACTATTTTTAGACAATAGTATACCCCAACCGATGAGACAGCCTACTCACTCTCTCTCTCTCTCTCTCTCTCTCTCTCTCTCTCTCTCTCTCTCTCTCTCTCTCTCTCTCTCTCTCTCTCTGTATTCCATCTCTCCATCTATAAACGTGTGTGTCTTCTTCTTTCTTTCATTATCTCTCCATCTATAAACGTGTGTGTCTTCTTCTTTCTTTCATTGTCTCAAATCTGTTCTTCCTCCCTTCGCGCATACGTTAGTTTCTTTAATAGAGATCAGTTTCCTTAGAATTTCATGCTCTAAAAATTGTGTTACAAAACTTTACTTGTTTTTCTAGCATTTTAACACAGTACATTTTTTTAGCCTTTCAACAACTGCGATTTAACGTAGTAACTTTATTGAGCGTTCCAACAACTGCCCTTTAACACAGTACATTTTTTTTTAGCCTTTCAAAAACTGCGATTTAACGTAGTAACTTTATTGAGCGTTCCAACAACTGCCCTTTAACACAGTACATTTTTTTTTAGCCTTTCAACAACTGCGATTTAACGTAGTAACTTTATTGAGCGTTCCAACAACTGCCCTTTAACACAGTACATTTTTTTTTTAGCCTTTCAACAACTGCGATTGAACGTAGTAACTTTATTGAGCGTTCCAACAACTGCCCTTTAACACAGTACATTTTTTTTAGCCTTTCAACAACTGCGATTTAACGTAGTAACTTTATTGAACGTTCCAACAACTGCCCTTTAACACAGTACAATTTTTTTTAGCCTTTCAACAACTGCGATTTAACGTAGTAACTTTATTGAGCGTTCCAACAACTGCCCTTTAACACAGTACATTTTTTTAGCCTTTCAACAACTGCGATTGAACGTAGTAACTTTATTGAGCGTTCCAACAACTGCCCTTTAACACAGTACATTTTTTTTAGCCTTTCAACAACTGCGATTTAACGTAATAACTTTATTGAGCGTTCCAACAACTGCCCTTTAACACAGTACATTTTTTTTTAGCCTTCCAACAACTGCGATTTAACGTAGTAACTTTATTGAGCGTTCCAACAACTGCCCTTTAACACAGTAAATTTTTTTTGCCTTCCAACAACTGCGATTTAACGTAGTAACTTTATTGAGCGTTCCAACAACCGCCCTTTAACACAGTACATTTTTTTTTTAGCCTTTCAACAACTTCGATTTAACGTAGTAACTTTATTGAGCGTTCCAACAACTGCCCTTTAACACAGTACATTTTTTTTAGCCTTTCAACAACTGCGATTTAAGGTAGTAACTTTATTGAGCGTTCCAACAACTGCCCTTTAACACAGTACATTTTTTTTAGCCTTTCAACAACTGCGATTTAACGTAGTAACTTTATTGAGCGTTCCAACAACTGCCCTTTAACACAGTACATTTTTTTTAGCCTTTCAACAACTGCGATTTAACGTAGTAACTTTATTGAGCGTTCCAACAACTGCCCTTTAACACAGTATATTTTTTTTGCCTTCCAACAACTCCGATTTAACGTAGTAACTTTATTGAGCGTTCCAACAACTGCCCTAAAAAGACAGTATATTTTTTGAGCTTAACAACTGCACTTTAACACGCTAAATCTTTTGAGCGTTCCAACAAATGCACTTTATCAAAGTATATATTTTTAGCTTTTCAACAACCGTTTCAGGATTTACTGAAAATACTGCTCTGGAACCAATTTTCCTTATAATTGTACGTAATAGATAAAAACATACCAAAACCTAATAATTTTGCTTAAAAATTTAGTATAGAGTCATTCGCTGGAGTAAGCTCTATTTTTCACTGGCAGTAAGTCAAAAGTAACTCGATTCCGTACCTGTGTTTATATAAAAAGTTTCTCGTCATTTGCACAAGTAGAATTTTCCCTTGAAATCATATTCGTTTCTTTCTGAGGCATTATATATATATATATATATATATATATATATATATATATATTACAACGTTATTTTTATACACTTACTTTTTACACATACGCTCTTACTCGTATGCGCGCACTTACCCACGTCTTGGAGGTGATACTCTTCTTCAGCAGTATTTACCTTGATGTTCCCCGGCTGGGTGGCAGGCTTTGGTCGTTGATTGAGGGTGGATAAGCGCGTGAATAACGTTATAAGTTTTAATTTACAAGTAAAGAGTACAAAGGATTGAGTACTGGTTGTGAAATTAGTACAACTGTTTCAAGAAAAGCATATTCATTTGATTTATTCAAAAATCGCAAATTGTCATGTTATTTAAATTGTTCAATGTGGGTTTCTTGTTATATGAACCCTTATATTCAACCCGAATATAATATATTCATAATGTGTTTAACTCTGATTTCTTATACTTCTAAGACATAATATATACACACATCCATTATATATGACCTGAAATAGTACACAGACATGTACATATAACACATATAAATATAATAGGAAACGTAATTAATACATGTAACATTTAAATATTGATCTAGTCTTTACAAGTGTGGTTTCCGATGTATACCACGTAAATGAAACTTTTAATTAATTCAAATATAATTAAAATATTAATAAAGAATTTTTTTTTTCGTTAATTGATTCTAATTTTAATGTCTCAATTAATTAACTATTACGTAAATCTCATATTTAAAAATTACTCATTTAATTAATTACCAAATATAATAAACTATGGTTCTTTCTTGACCATTCAATTATGAGATTACTTATTATGATATTCTCTATTCTCATTTATATTTCTAACAATTATTTATTCATTGTTCCAATTAAAAAAATATATTAATGTTCTGTAAACTTGGATATGGAAACTAAAGCTTTTGGTGATAGACTTCAGGGTCATTTATAATATTAAATAAATGTTCGAGTTCAGCTGCATTTTTCCTGCACCCATTTAAATTGTTGTTACCGTCATCCGGACTCTAGAGTTTGATGATCCTCTTCGGTATCAGCTCCTCTTGCCTCGACGTCGTTGAATTCCTCGCTCCGTCTCCTGGATGCTGAGTTCTGACGTGGACCTCTAGTCTTGATGATGAACGGCTGGATGTAGACGCATGTGTTGTCCCTGCGTCCTCTCGTAGATGTCTAGTTCCTCTCCTCTTCTTTCTTGTCCCTCGTAGCTGTCTAGAAGTTCTACGTAGTTAAGACTCTTGTAGCTTCATTAATACAATCTTTTATTTAAATCACTCGTTCTTTAATAACTGCACCGACGTAATGCCGGTTCCGTCGCACTTCAGTATATTGACTACTGTTCAAAACATTACTACAACTTCGTAAAGTTTACGGTGTCGAGATGCGTGGATTCCTCTTACTAAATGAACTTGATCTGAGAAAAAGTGTGTCGCTCGCTGGGGTTTTATACTGCTGCCCGTTGCATTTCCTGTTGGAAACTGTTTCTGACAACTTCGGACTGACCGGAGCGTCGGTTTCATCATCACTTTCAACCTACGCGTCTTTTTATGAAGCGCACACATTTTTATAAATATTATTACACCAATGGTTAGGTATAATATTTTACCTTGTCTATGCAAATTATGGATGTTACGCTGTGCAAATTATGGCAGCTATGCAAAATTTCACACGGTGTCTGAACCGTTCCCACGATTAATGACCACTTAACGCCAAATTGAAGCGCCAGGCGTCAGCTATGTAATCACATATGTCGGTGATTCGTGTGACTTTTGGTTCACGTACAATCCTTAAAAAACTGTGTGAATTCTTCCACCCTCGTTTGCATAATTTAACCTGTCTGTTATTTACACATGTACACATACACACACACGCAGACTGCTACACAGGCGACCGCATGTCGTTCTGACGTCAGCGCTGCCGGTCTCTGCGTGTTAATTGCTCCCCTTCGTTACATTTAAAAACCAACAAAGTCATATGCTTCCATATACATGCTTACGTACAATATTTGATTTATTTAAATTTAAATACTGCTTATATTTATTACATTCTTTCTTATATCTAACGTATATTTATTATACTATTTTTATTCTGTACATCTTACATATTTCATACGTCTATACATATGTTATCATACCTCAGTCAGGGGTTGATACGTATACTTATGCTAAACGTATCGTTGCAATATATATTGCAATATATATATATATATTACTATAATACTTATAACTATTTTACCTCAAGATATATATATTTTTTTTTTCTTGAAAAGATTCTTTTCAAGAAAAAATATATCTTGAGGTAAAATAGTTATAAGTATTATAGTATTATATACATCAAGAAACGGACTGTAGCAGAAAGTAATTGAAATATATATATATATATATATATATATATATATATACCATAGCCTGCAAACTGGAACAAATGTTATACATGACATGACGATGGTTAGGAATATAGGCGGTGACTATGTTAGAATGAGAGAGAGAGAGAGAGAGAGAGAGGAGAGAGAGAGAGAGAGAGAGAGAGAGAGAGGAGAGAGAGAGAGAGAGAGAGAGAGAGAGAGAGAGAGAGAGAGAGAGAGAGAGAGAGAGTGTGAGAGAGAGATGAGTAGGCAGAGAAATGGAGGGTTACCATCAACGCGGGCAATAACACAGACGCATCAACATCAACGTGAAGTTTTCTCTAGCGTAGAAGGCTCCCTGACAGACTGTGCGTAGGCGACACTCCCTTGCCCTGGTCTCGAGAGTTTAAGTACCTCGGGGTTCACCTAGATCGTCGTCATACCTGGTGGACACACTCCGGGCAAGTATCCCGCAAGATCGCACGTCGTCTATATCATCTCCGTCCCCTGCTTTGACGGGAAGCTGATCTTCCCCACCTACAGTATGTGGTGCCGACGGTTACCTACGCGATCCCATACGGGGCTACTTGGCCAAACGAAAGCTTCTGTCTCTCCTGGACCGGGCATGCAAAGCCCACTAGCTGACTTCTAATAAAAATCATCAGAGAATCCCTCTGCGTGTTCGTTTTCTGGACGCCACTATGCGCGGACACTGTCCCAGAATCACCTCATTAGCGCCCTCGGTCACTAACAGTCTGTGCAAGTGAATCTTGGTCCTTACCTCGGCGAACACTACTCACCCTCAATTAAGTACTTAATTGACGACCCACAGCCGGTAGCAGGCCACACCCTCAATATCCAGTATCATCTGTGGTTCCTATTTGAAGCTCGGGACGCAGCACACGAGCTGGCGACGGGCATGCCCTTCGTCTCTCATAGCCCCGCAGACAGACAGACAGACAGACAGACAGACAGAGAGGACTGAACAGACGATAGCGACGAGCATCCTTACTGTCTGCAATAAACACGTACAGTTTATGATCACTGAATTAGATGACTGTCTCTGACATAGAAATTTCATATCAGATAACAGAGAAGACTTTCTCTGCACTTTCTCTCCGCGGAATGTGCGTGGATGTGGGCACCCGCGTGCGAGCGTGCATGCTCACCCGCCATTTAAATAGCTTCACACTCTGGTAGCTACGTACAATACACAGTTTTAATCAGTGTCAACAGTGGCGGATTATCCATAATGCTAGGGTATGCTGAAGTACCGGGCACCATTCCTCCGCTGTCAGAGAGGGCATAATTTAGCCCTAAATAACAAAAAAAAAATTTTGAAAATAATAAATATGTGAAAACAAAACAAGTGTCCTCAATCCAATCGTATTATCGCCTGCTTTTGACGATTCCAATAGCTGACTGGGAGTCTGAAGACAATTTTTATTATTAAAACGCATTAAAGATAATATGAACTCTGCCAACGGTGTTATTTAACACTGCCGATCCGAAGCCCGGGGCCTCATCACCCAAGTGATGAGGAAGGAGGAGGGGGAGGAGTAACACTTCGTAAAAAAAACCTGGGTCCATCTGGCTCCGGATGGTAGCACCCTGTAAGGGCCCCTAGCCAGGGTTACGGTGAAGACCTCAATGGTGGATGCGGCAGAGTTGGGAACCTACGGTATAGCGCAAAAAGCGGAAGAGGCGACCCATTCTCTCTGGAGTAAATAGTGAGAATTGCAGCATTGCGATGAAGAGCGATTTTCAAAGGGTAAGGGAGTAAAGCCTGACAGAAAATCAGGGTAGACCAGGCTCTAAGCTGTAGTGAAAGCAGCTGGTCTAGGGCACGGAAACCCTGAATAAAAATGACCCGGCCTCCAGGTTGGGGGTAGGGCGAACGGCCAACAACCCCTCTCCGTAAAACCAATATGTTCAGGAACACGCCATAGAAGAAGAAGAAAAATAATATATTGAGTTCAACTATGGGAGATAAGAGATTATGTTCGTTACCAAGGTTGAATATTGAAAGCGAGATTCTTGAATCAATCGACATAGAAGAATTCATACATTCTGTAAAAGAATTCATTTTCTTTAGCATCCTTCAATTTTTTTTTTTAAATGTATGAAATGATGGGTAGAGACAGATTGTCAGCGATGGCACTAACGGAGGCTCTAGAAACCAGATGACCGTAGAAGAAATTTGTTGCACAAAGGCATAAATAATATTACAGTGGGTCAGACACTGACAGAGGAGACCAGTACATGACAGGCGAAATGGAGATTGGAAACAGTTAATGGCAATGGACCATTTCATTTTTGTTTTCCCTTTACTTTTATGTGTTCCTTTTTTTGAGTCGCATACCTCAAGCATAATAGATCCTACGATGGGCTAGTGAGGAAATACTTTACATCACAACTTCTACACCGTGAACCTAAAGGTAGAGTGTAGTATAGAACATTAGTAAAACCTGGTACTGACGCACGGAAGTTAAACATGGCGATACATGGCGACCTGTTTCAACTAGCATCTTCTGAAAGGAAAATACGTAGGAAAATTTATGGACTCATTAGGAATGTAGAGAGTGGAGAATAAGGTACAACACAGAGCTCTATGAGTTATATAGATCGTCTGATATTGTGACATCAATTTGGATAGCTAGGCTGAGACGGGCAGGACCAGTAGCGTGGCGTCCATGTAACCGCTGTTGCCGGCGGCAACAGTCCTGAAAACGAATGAATTAATTACATCGCTGAATAAATAGTTTAGTTATTGAATAATTTGAAATCCGAACAATATTAATATGGAAACTTGAAGAAAAGCATAGCATTGCTTTCGAACTAATGTGTACTTGCACCGTATTGTGTTACCGGTTCAGACATTAGCAATGTTTTACTGCGTGCGGTCATTGACCTCGTAGTAGTTGTGACTGTACAAACGGGAGGGGGGGACACATTCGTCCACCCAATATGTTGCCGCTGTATAAACCAAAACGCTTAGTTAGCAGCTATATTCGTTTCGGAAACAACGTGCAGCAGTTACTACCTACCTATTTGAGTTTTTTCGTTTAGTTATGTGTTTCTTTGTTCGTCTTTATTGTTATTAATTCGATTATTTGTGTTCTGATTTATTCTGTGTAAGTATAATAGAGTCAGATCTCGTTGGACCGGGACCGTCTTCTACCGCTATCGAAAGATAGAAAATAGTCTAAACATATATATTTTAGCTCTAAAAGAACATTTTGACTCTAAAAAGATTATTTAGAACTATGAAAAATTTGAATTAATTTTTAGGCTAAGTTTTAGGCCTATCACAACCGGCAACAGCTGTTATGTACCCACGCCACGCCACTGGGCAGGACATGTACAGAAAATGAATGATGAGGATGTTCTTAAGAGGATTATGAAACGCACACCAGAAGGAATGAGAGGACGTGGAAAACCTAGACTACGATGGATTGGTGTAATCCTAGAAGATGCGAAAGTACTTGTAGCGAAAAATTGCTGAACAGTGGCTAAGGACAGGGAAAACTGGAGGAAAATCCTGAGGGAAGCTGAGATCCACGGTGGGCTGTAAAGCTACTGACGACGAAGATAGCTCAAGCATAGGCACACTTTTCAAAATTTATTTAATTATTTCACGGCGTGTGGTTGAAATTAATTTCATTAAAACGTACTTATCGTGAACTTACTTTTAATTAATTAAAACCTTATCGCTACTGCATCACAGTTAAATGAATTAATGTTGTTTGTTCTTAGGTAAAAAAGACTAAAGTCAATATTGTCGTACAATATTACTTTCGTAAAACTCGAGATGAACAGAAACTTGGAAATTGAAAAAAAAAGTATATTTTAATATTCAGCAGCACTTTACACTATAGTAAAGTTCTTATTCAAGAAAATAAGGATGATTTACAAAGAGCTATGGTGCAATTACAAGAAGTGGCAAGAGAGTACTCACTGATAATTTCAGTAAGAAAGACCAAAACCATGGCCTTTAAAGGCAAATATCCAGTGAGGACTATGACAGTTATAAACAACGGCGCGTTAGATCAAGTGAGCCGTTTCAAATATCTCGGCTGGGATATCACACAGTGCAAGGATTAAATTTAATAAGACAATTGCAATACTCACATTGACATATGCGAGTGAGGCGTAGGTCATGACAAAAAAGGATAGCGGCAAGATTCAGAGTGCTGAAATGCAGTTTCTTCGAAATACTTTAAATTATACATTGAAAGATAGAATAAGGAATGAGGATATCAGAGCAGAACTCGAAGTAAAGGACATGAATGAAATTATTTCAATTTAAAGAAGACAATGTAAGGATCATCTGCAAAGGATGACAGAGGATCGATTGCCGAAAGTGGCACTGAACTATAAAGCCATTGGTAGAAGAGACATGGGTCGTCCGAGGATGAGATGGGTGCCGGAACAGGTTTATATAACCTAATCCTTGAAGAGAAGAAGAAGAAGGAGAATACTTTACATTATATGCAGTGGACGTGATATGAACGTAAATGAGTTAATAAAATAAATGATTTTTTTTAATGTAATAATTTTTTTAAATATAAATTTAAAGATAGAGATTATGATCTTTATCATACTGTTGTAAAAGCCATACTGTTGTTGTTCCGTGGTCAAAATTACCTGCTCATCAGCAGTTTTATTAGTAACAGTGCTCCACGCTTCTTTAATTTGCTACTGCCATTCTGTCAGTCTTGGGGACACACAAGGCGAATTTATGAATTCTGAAAACATAGTTGGTTTCATTGTTGTTAAAACTCCTTCCCTTGGCTGTTTGGCCGTGGTCCAATGTTTTCTGCAAAACCAGACGTTTCGGCAGCGCCGTCGACTGCCATTTTCAGTGAAAATCTAGTACGCTATCGTGAGGTGGTATACGTTAGTAACCACAGTACTGTGGTTAAGGCTGGAGAAGTCCCGTGAACATGCCTTCAAACGTGAGGTGGCCGTTTCCAAGAATCACCTGGTCGTGGACGGTACTTGCCAAGGCCGTCTATGAGGGGGTTTGTCTGGGTCCTTGCCGCTCGGACGTAAAATCTACGTGCAAGAAGCCGCACGGTGTCATCCAAGGAGCGGACGCCGAGTCAACTTTTCAAAACACGAGAACAAAACAAATAGAGGGCTTTGGCCGCTAGCCGAAGGTGATGATCGGCAACAGGTACGCGTTGACGATTAACTTTACCTAGATTACGGGCATAGCGTTGTTGACAAGTATAGGAAACAGAGACGCCAGAAGAGCGGACGCTCGATATCTCATCGTCTGGGCGTGGGCACATCAGGTGACCCGACGATCTAGGTGGACACCGAGGTACTTGAATTCCCTTCCGGCGCTTGGAGAATAGCACCGCGGGGCTCTTGGTCTCGTTGACGGCAACTTTCCAGTTATCCATGAGGATCGTGTACGCATCGAGTGCGCGCTGGAGTCGTATGATAGCTCTGTCAGCGTTCCGATAGGAGGTATAGACAGGGTCGTCGGCAAACATGGCGACCTGGACTCCAGGCTCTCTGGGTACGTCGCTGTCCAATACTGATAACAGGAGAGGGCCTAAGACGCTACCTTGAGGTACGCCGGCTGTAATACGTCTCTCTGAAGAGACGTGGTCATCTAGTCTCACGCAGAAGGTCTTCTTCGTCAGAAAGCTAGCAATCAAGCGAAGGTAGCAGTCTGGGAGCTGGATTTCCCAGACCTTGAACAAGAGCCCGTCGTGCCAGACACTATCAAAGGCCTTTTCCACATCTAGTAAACAGGCGACAGTCTGCTCTTTCTAACAGCCGGCGTCGTGATGTATTCCACCAGTCTCATCAGCTGATGAGTGATGGAATGCCCTACACGGAAGCCGAACTGTTCGGGGACCAGTACGTCGAAGTTTCCTAGATGGTCTAGGACTCGCCGTTGTACGAGGCGTTCCAGGACCTTTGACGAGGCTGACAGGAGACTAATGGGCCGGAGGTTGTCGGCACGGAAAGCATACTTTTCCTGCTTCGGGATCACTATGACCGTCGCCTTTCACCATTTCTTGGGAAAGTAGGCCAATCTAAGACCCGCGTTGAACAGTCAAATTCCTGACTCCGGCAGTCGAATTAGAGCGGTGTTCAAAACACCGTCGGGGCCAGGAGCTGTTCTCGGTACAATTTCAGCGAGCCGACCTGCGACTTATTCTCTCATAATGGGTTCGGGCTCCGCAGTGATCGGAAGAGACAGAAAGTCTTCCACCTCGTTCTCGACTTCTTCATCGAAGTCCCAGTCCATGCGAGGGTTGGGAGTGAACTATCGCTCGAAATACGCATCCAAGCACTCGGCCTTCTTCTCCAGGCGACCCAGGACTTGGTCGAGCGGTCCAGCAATAGTAGGGATGCGAGGACGCCGCCTCTTCCCAGTCAAAGCCGAAGGTATCCGATAAAGGCGGTGACTCTCGTCCGATCCGTCTCCCGCCTGGGCCACGGCAACTTCCCAACAGCGCCTCCGGTAGGTCTGACGCCTTCGGTTGCCCGCCGTGCGCTGCCTTGTCGGCCGGATCACGAATCCGCTGGCAGCGTCTCCGGATGCGATTTCTCTCGCGAGCGAGAGCACTCGTCTCCTCATGGATCCGCTGATGGAGGGCCGTGAGACCAGACTTCGCCTTGGAAGACATGTCAACCGCAGAGTCGATTGCCTCGTCGAATGTGGCAACAGTCTTGTCGACTTAACGGTCGGTTTCAAATGGTCCTGCCTCTGGCAATCGACGGCTGAGCACCGGAAGAGCCCTACTCATAGAAGACCTACACAAGTGGCGGCTTCCACCAAGATCATGAATCTTTCGGCAATATCGGCAGTCTCCAAGCGGGACCGGATTGACCTGAAGGTCTGGGCGACTTTACGGAGGTCGTACTGCGCATGGAAGTCGTGGACGAATTTAGCGTCGTCGGAGACGGAACCAGAGGCAGGTTGCCCGGAGACTGTCTGCGCGTAAGAGCGCTGAGGCTTGACAAACGAGGGCTTGGTGGAAGCCTTAGGAACTGGGGCCGCAGATAGCATAGCGCCTTTAGCGGAGGCGCTAGGAGGCGGGACTGTGCGCTGGCGTCGCCCTTGTTATCACCACGGCTGTCTGGACAGGGTGCAGATGCTCGGGTTTGAGCCCCACGGGATTTCTGCTGCTTCTTGTTACCTTGCCTGCGACTTGTCGGAAACGCGGTGGTGGCAAGGGTGGCGAGGCTGGTTCTGGAGCAGGGGCAAGGTCTTCTGCGGAAGTGGAGGGCTGTTGCTCCTCAGGCTCCACAACAGAGGTGGTAGTGGCTGGCTTGTCTTTAGAAGACACGGAAGTTCACCGTTTCTTTGCCTTGGGGAGGGGGGCTGGGGCTTGAGACGGAGGCTGAGGCGGGGATGCCTATGTCACAGATGGTTGCTTCGGTCGAAGGTCTTTGGAACAAGGGATGTTGGAAGACCGAGAGCAAGATTGAGAGATATATTGTGAAGAATGGGGATGAAGAAATGGCAATGAAGAAACAATTAGAGACAACGAAAGGAAGCTATTAAAACAACCAAAAGAAGACAGCAGATTTATAGATGGGTAGATACAAGACTGAGAGAGAGGGAGAGAGAGAGAGAGAGAGACAGACAGACAGACAGACTGAGAATAGACTGTCTCGTAGGTTTGGATATATTAATTGTCTAAAAAGGATCAAATATATATTTATCAGAGGCGACTAGTCAATAACAAGAAAATTGAGGTTGTGCCGCGCGAACATATAATAACCAACCTTTACAGCTAACAATAGGTAGTGAACTAAGGGCGAATTCAACCCCTCACCCTTAATGTAAAGTTTTAATGAACACAAAACGACTTCTACGATTGGCTGCTAAGTTTTAATAAGCAACATGTTACTTATGAAAATAATAATAATAATAATAATAACAATAATTGTGCCGAGATTGGATAGGGAGAGTGTAGAATTTCAAGAGAGCAATCAACTCTTACTACTGCTACAATAATAGAGATGAAATTATAATAAAGTTGTTCTTCTGTCTACAAAAGTTAGTTTTCTCTCTTCGCCAACTTTTAGGCGAACAAAAAAAATTTCCAAATGTTCGCTATGTCTCGCTGTTACATTGCTTTCCGAAAACAATGTCTACAGCTGTGGGTCGGGGGGCTGAGCGTAGTCAGTATTGACACTTCGTTAGCGCAAACCGTCGCGTGTTTGATTCCCTCCCAACACAGCCAGACGGTGTTAACGTCTCCATCTGCAGGCGATTAAAGAAATCAAACCAACCCAGAACAACGTTTATATGAGTTTACATGTAACATGTGACAGTGCTACGTGCTAATGAATCTTGGGTAATGAAATATTTCTACGGAGAATTATGTGATTATTTTTTAAGATTTTCCAGATCACATACACGAGACAGATATTTCAATGTGCTGTTGTTTGTTGGCGATTTGCTGTACTTCAAAATACAGAATTTGACTTGCAAAAATCTGTTTCTAAGCTTCATCAGATTTCCAAAGAGTACAATATACAGGGTGTCCAGGAGGAGAGGGAAATAATTTGAGAAATGGTTCTATAGTGTAAAAGAAGAAAAAATGTTCATATAAACATATGTCCCGGAAACGCTTTGTAAGCGAGTTACGGCTAGCGAAAGATTTCGCCCGGGTTTCGGTTCCCCCGGGTAAATGAAGACTTTCTGAAATTCTGGGAAGGTAAATTAAGGGGTGAATTCTGTTGTTTCCTATGGTTTTTGACCTGAAAAATCGAATAAAACAGGTCGCAGAACTGTATCTCCCATAACTTTCATGATATCCGACGTAAAACAAAAAAATCTTTGCCTAAAAACAAAAATTTGTTTTTAACCAAAATTGGAATTTTTTGTTGATTTTTATTGACTTTATTTACACCATTTTTCTCAGAATTAAATTCTTTACAAGTTTTGTTTTTAACTTTTATGCATTTATTAATCATTTAACAAAGTTATTTTACTTCTAACCTAAAAAAACTAAAAATCAACAAAAAATTCCAATTTTGGTTAAAAACAATACAATACGTTTTTAGGCAAAGATTTTTCTATTTTACATCGGATATCATGAAAGTTATGGGAGATACAGTTCTGCGACCTATTTTATTCGATTTTCAGGTCAAAAACCATAAGAAACAACAGAATTCGCCCCTTAATTTACCTTCCCAGAATTTCAGAAAGTCTTCATTTACCGAAACCCGGGCGAAATATTTCGCTAGCCATAACTCGCTTACAAAGCGTTTCCGGACATATGTTTATATGAACTTTTTTTCTTCTTTTACACTATAGAACCATTTCTGAAACTATTTCCCTCTCCTCCCGGGACACCCTGTATAAAAATTAATTCCCGGGCTGTTGGACCGTGGTCCATTGTTTCTAACTAAAACAGACGTTTCGACAATACCATCGACTGCCATCATCAGTGTAAAATTCGAGCTACACTAACGTAGGGTGGTACACGTTAGAGGCCACAGTACTGCTCAAATTTTACACTGATGGTGGCAGTCGATGGTACTGTCGAAACGTCTGATTTAGTTAGAAACAATCGACCACGGCCAAACGGCCCGGGAATTAATTTTAATAGCATCGACTCCGCCCGTGTCAGCCTACGAAGTATATTATAACAATATAAAAATCTCCACTGTGTATGAAACTAACGTAATGGCATTTCGAGGCAAGAAGCCAGTAAGAACAAAAATAATGTTTTAGCTGTCGAATTCTAGAACAAGAGAGTCACTATAATTATTTGGGAAATTATATTCGCTATGAATTATGATATTAGGAATTATGATATTGGTGTTAAGTTAGGTAATTTCCAGACGATCTGTGGAACAATCAACCGTACTTTTAGAAACAAGGTTTGTCGAAATACAAAACTAAAGTTCTAAAAGGTTATGGCAGTCCCTTTACTGTCCTATGGGTGTGAAGTATGGGTAACAACCACGGAACAAGACAGTATGGAATATACAAGGTTTAAGGAAAAAAGTAGGGGAAGTTATTAACGAATTCGAAAACAGAAACCTCGATATAGTTGCATTCTATGAAACAAAAAAAAAAGGGGGGGAATGGTATGGAAACATGGTCCCTACATACATTTCTACAGTGGTGTACCTAAGGATCAGAGAGCAAAGAGAGGACTATCTGTGGTTATAAAAAACAAACTGAAGAGATATATAACTAACTGGGATACTACAAGAAGATACCATACAATTATTTTTGAAAGATATTCTTCTTTCATTATATAGACTTTGTGTAGTTCATCATCATCATCATCATTTTCAAGGATTCAATCAAGGATCATTTGTTTCGGTCTCAAATAGGCAAATATTACAGCTGGTCACTCCATCGCTTCCTCGGACGTCCCACACCTCTCCGTCCCCTCGGCTTATAGTTCCATAGTTGTTTGAGGATGCAGCCAGCAATCATCCATTCGGCAAAGATGTTCCCACCAATTCAACCGATACTGGACGATTCTGTCGAGTATACTCATAATATTCAGTTCCTGCCGTATATCTGTGTTTCTTCTATAACCATGAAGAGTATAGCCTGCCACGTGCCTGAGAAATCTCATTTCAGCCGCTTGGATACGACTGGCCTGGCCTTTCGTTAAAGTCCAATTCTCAGACCCATAAAGAAGTGTGGGAAGGGCCATCACCTTGTAGAATTTTAGGCGTGTTCCTTTATTTGCTGACTTCAGGGTTCGCCTAATGGTCCTACACATAAGGTTGAACTTATGCAACTTATTCACAACGTCATTGCTTGCATTATAAGACGCACTGTAGGCCAAGTATTCAGAATTGCTGACTTGTTCCAGGACAGTACCATCTATAACAATTTTTGCCCGTACGGGATCAGTTCCACGAAAATCCATCGCCTTGGTCTTAAGTGTGGATATTTGCAATCCAGAGTGTTTGCAGATTCGATTTAACAGATGTATACCCATCTGCAATCTGTTTTCCAAGTCCGACAGAATAGCCTGATCGTTCGCAAAACAACAAAGTCTCAATTGTAGAGTGACTAATCATAAAATGTTCTGGAAGACACATCTGCCAGTTTTGTGTGACATCGTCAATATATAAATTAAAAAGAGGAGGTGATAATGGACATCCTTGTCGTACTCTACAATTGATCAGGTCAACTCTATGTGCTTCTGTTAAGATTGTATTCTCGCTTTGTGTAGTTCTTATAAAAAATATAAGTATTGAAGTATGTACTAAAAAATATTCTGTATTTATACGATTCTTTTTCTTCTGTAGATTCTGCGTCGTCTTCGCTTATTTCGTAACCAATGGAGGTACAAGTGTAGGACTACCCTCATGCTGCACCCGTATTGCCATTGTTCTGTTTAATTATATAAAACGAAAGCTGGCGAGCCAGTCTTCGCGTGTGTGCGTGTGTGTGTGTGTCTGCATTATGCACAACACGACACACGATGACACGAGACAGACAATTTGACAGCTGCAACGTTTTCCGCTCTCTGTGCGCGCGCTCGCCCGTCTGTCTACTTGCAACAACAGCAACTACAGTAATTATACCGCAACCACACTACTCGATGTACGTAGCCTATATCGAACAAGTTGTGTACCGATTCTGGGAATCCAGTGTCACGACCTTAAATTACCTGTATGCAAATAAATAATGCAGTCCTCACTTCGCTGACCAGAGTGCTACACGGTTGCACTTAATCGATCAATGGCCAGTATCGACCTCTCTCTCTCTCTCTCTCTCTCTCTCTCTCTCTCTCTCTCTCTCTCTCTCTCTCTCTCTCTCTCTCTCTCTCTACGCCTACTAGTAGTAGTACTAGCAATTAACACACCACTGGGGTCATAGCACATGCCGAGTTGTCTTCTTTCGAAGACTATATTTGCAACAGGATATCTGTGTTTCATTATGAGGTGTGCTGAGGTTGACAAAACGGCCGTTTTTATGTCAAGAAAACAGGTATGGTTAAAATTCATAGTACGAGGATTTTTCAGTAGAAACACGTTTAGAAGCTGTAAAGCATTTTTATTCAACAATTTTAAAAGAAGTCTCCATTAACATTAAGGCATGAGTCCCACTGTTGCACTAATCTGTAGATTCCCTGCTGGTAAAATTCTTGCGGCTGTTTGCGGAACCATTCGCTGACAGCAAACTCTACCTCAGCGTCTGATTTGAACCGCCGTCCTTTTAGTGGTTTCTTTAATGGGACAAAAACATGATAATCGCACGGGAACAAGTCGGGACTGTAAGGCGGATGTTGTAAGACTTCCCACTTCATACGACCAAGCAGATCATGAATAGTCTGGGCTGTATGGGGTCGAGCATTATCATGCAGAAGAATGACACCATTTGTGAGCTTCCCGGGACGTTCATTCTTGATACTGACCCGTTAGCATTTTAAGCTGTCTGCATATCGCTTAGCGTTAATGTTGACACCAGGTTCTTTAAAATCTAAGAGCAGCACACCTGATAATAAAAAAATATGGTCACCATTACTTTTCCTGCCGAAGGTTGGGACCGACATTTTTTCGCCTTCGGAGATGTCCATGCTTCCACTGCATATTCTAACGTTTGGATTCTGGTTCGTAGTGATAACACCAAGACTTATCACCGGCAACAATTTGGTGTAGAAGGGTGATTTTGATAGAGGATCAAATGCTGTAATGATAAGGCCGAACGCAAATTTTTCTGCACATCAGTAAGCAGTCGTGGAATCCACTGAGCAGCAACTTTGTGATAGCCAAGACTATGAATGATAGAATGAACAGTTCCCACGCTGATGCTCAACATTTGAGAAAGTTCTCTAACTTTGATGCGCCTATTTGCGCGTAAAGTAGTTTTCAGCTGTCTCACATTTTCATCTGATGCTGCGACACGTGCAGGTCCGAGACGGGCCAAATCTTTAGTGGACTCTCTTCCTTGTCGAAATGTATTGCAACCACTGCCGTATGAGAATAACTATAGTCACCATATACAGCTTTTATTATCGTATAAATTTCCATTGGCTGACGCCCCTCAGCGGCCAAACACTGACTAACGGCACGCAGATTATCTTTGGACGGATTTTCTATCGTAGATGCCATTTTTCAACCCAGTCACAACGCTTAGAAAAGAACAAACTGCAAATATTTTTAACAGACGCGCCATTAGTACTTAAACAGACAATATAAACAAATGAAACCCATGGCGATGAAGTCAAGGCTGCGCAGATCAAACGTGTTTCTTCTATTGAACAATCCTCGTATTTAATTAATAAAGTTGTGTTAATGGTTATAATCACAAAGAGAATTAACACTGTTGCACACCACTGTAGAAAAATTATTCCGATTAGCGCTTTCAAGCTTCACAGCTCATCATCAGATCACTTTCATTTTCTACTTTTTGTACGATGCTTTCGCATTCAATAATAGTTTTTTCTTGATTTTATATTCTGGTGGCGGCGCGTAATTTAATAATTTTGCTAACGTTCCTTTTTCTTCTATATTAAAAGTTACATGTGTAAGGTTTACTACTCGTTTTTCATAGTTATCTTTAGAAAGTTGTTCCTTTTTTAATTCGTTCTTTCCCATTAACTTATTCAACATATCTGCCAATTTCTTATTTTTCTTTTCCAATTTATTTTCTACGTACCTCAAACAAAAATTACGTAATATCTCCTCTAATTCTAAATATGAGTATATTTTTAACAACTCTATATATCTATCATGTAATTCTCTATAATATTTATTAATTAAGTGACCTTATTTCCAATTTCGGAATAATTTTTGTATAGTGGTGTCCAACAGTGTTAATTCTCTTTGTTTGAAATTCATAGGCCAGCGAGGAACAATAACAAATAAGACAAGACAGATATGTGATTACGCTGATGATGCTGTGATAATATATTTTTTTTTTAAAGGTTAGATACCTGATAATCCTTCATGCAACTTACTTGGTCGCTATGCACGACGCGTTTCGGGATCAAGGTCCCATCTTCAGGTGCTCACTCGGGTCGAGCTCGTCAATTCATAAAAACACACACATAAAACATAAAAACACTGAATTTAAACACTCATACTGCGCGAGAGGGGACGATGCGCATCGTCGAGAAAGTAAACATGCACTCATTGTTTTTTTATGTTTTATGTGTGTGCTTTTATGAATTGACGAGCTCGACCCGAGTGAGCACCTGAACATGGGACCTTGATCTCGAAACGCGTCGTGCATGTACATAGCGACCAAGTAAGTTGCATGAAGGATTATCAGGTATCTAACCTTTTTAAAATTAACCATTGCAACTTGGTGACCATACACACAATGAATTGTGATAATAGCCAGATGAAGACAACGGCTAGTTGACATAATACAAAGAGCTGAATCAAGAATCCGCTGGAATGCGACTCAACGTAAATAACAGCAAAACTAAATACATACTGATATCTGCATCAGAAAGGAGAAGAAATCTACATAATTTATGCATAAAAGATAATTTATTTGATGCAGTTAAGAAGTTCAGATACCTGGGTAACATGCAGTAGAGTGGCGACCATGTAACCGCTGTTGCCGGCTGCAACAGTACTAGAAATAAGAGGAAACAATATTAATTATATCACAGAATAACTACTTTAGTTATTGAATAATTTGAAATCCGAACAATATTAGTAGAAGAAACTTGAAGAAAAGCGTAGCATTGCTTTCGAACTGCTGGGAACTTGCGCCGTCTTGTGTTGCCGGCTCAGACATCGGCAGTGTTTTACTGCGTATGGTCATTAACCTCGTACTAGTTGTCACTGTACAAACTGTGGAGGGGGGAGCACATTCGTCCACCCTATGCGTTGTCGTTGTATAAACCAGCAAAACGTTCAGTAGCTGTGTTCGTTTTCGGAACTGACGTGCAGCTGTTACTACCTACCTATTTGTGATTTGTTCGTTTAGACATGTGTTTCTCTGTTTGTCTTTATTATTTTTAATTCGATTATTTGTGTTCTGATTTATTCTGTGTAAGTATAATGAGAGTCAAAATGCTCTAAAAAAAAAAACACTTGATACAAGAAAAAATTCGAATTAATTTCTATGTTAAGTTTTAGGTCTATCACAACCGGCAACAGGTGTTATGTACCCACGCTACGCCACTGGATGATAGACAATGAAGAGTCCATAAACACGACAATAAATGACAGAATACAAATAGGAAATAGGGCATATTAAGCCAACTGCAGACTATTCAGATGCACTCTCATTAGTCGCAACACAAAAATAAAAATATTTAAGACACTTTTCAGACTTATCTCCATGGCGAGACATGGTCACTGATAAAACAGAAACAAGAAAGACTAAGAAGGTATAAAAGAAAGATCGTAAAACGTGTTTATTGCCCGGTTAAAGAATATGATTAATGGAGAATAAGAAATAACCAGGAGATAGACGAACTATTCAAGCATGAGGGCACTATAAAATTTATAAAGCTTCAACGAATACAATGGCTAGGTTGCCTAGAGCGGGTGGATGATCAGAGTATGCCAAAGAAACCCCTGATGGCGCTTGTCTATAAAAGCAAAAAGAGGGGCCCCGGCCTAGGATAAGATGGGTGGATGATGTGCTGGAAGATCTCAGAAGAATGGATTGTGAGGGGGTTACACTGAGATAGAAATGGACAGGAGACTTTGAAGAAGATTGGTGTTGTAAGCCAGCACTCACGTTGGGCTGTAGTGCTGAAGAAGAAGAAGAAGAAGAAGAAGAAGAAGAAGAAGGAGAAGAAGGAGGAGGAGGAAAGGAGAAGGAGAAGGAGAAGGAGAAGAAGAAGAAGAAGAAGAAGAAGAAGAGGAGGAGGAGGAGGAGGAGGAGGAGGAGGAGGAGGAGAAGAAGAAGAAGAAGAAGAAGAAGAAGAAGAAGAAGAAGAAGAAGAAGAAGAAGAAGAAGAAGAAGAAGAAGAAGAAGAAGAAGAAGAAGAAGAAGAAGAAGAAGAAGAAGAAGAAGAAGAAGAAGAAGAGGTATGGTTAAAATCAGGCCGGCGTTTCATAACAAAGCGAGAAATTATTACAAGCCTCGGGTAGTGAAACACAACATCTTGCCTTTAACTAACTAGTTGAAGCTAACTAGTGGGCTTTTTTCGTGTTATTTGAGACTTGTCGAGAGGACAAGTCTTGGGCTGCTCTGGGGCTACTCCCCTTCAGCCGAATTGAAGGATGTGATGAGACGCACGCCAGTGCAAGCCAGAAGCGAAGAAGATGGAGAGGCACATTGGAGTCAGAGTAGTGCGTGTGTGGATGTAGTGTGTAACCATACAGGTAACGGAAGTGGCTGATGGAAGTGCTACAAAGTTTATAGATGAGGGCGGCCAAGACGGGGACGGAGTAACGCAGGTCGCCAAAGCTGGAAGGAAGCGACAGAGTGGCGTCAAGGTAGGCGGGGGACATAAAGACGGGGACTAAATTCTAGGTAAGTAGTTAAGGAAAATTTAAACTGTTATGTGATCAGGAAGGATGGCAGGTTGAGTTTGTTTGAAGATGGGAATTAAGTGTGTCTATTTCTATGACGCTGGCGGCGAGGAGTTCTGGGAGGAGGTCCATAGGCTATAGTGAGGAGGCGGTTTATGAGGAAGGAAGATCTGCGGGTGTTGCGAGTAGTTCTGTTGATGCAGGTGGCTGTGGACTGTAGGGAAGTGCGCTGTTTTGCAGTTTGTATTTCCAGTTGATCTTGTACAGGAAGGAGTCAAGGACTGACAGCCTTTTGCCATCACAGAAGATATACGTACTCAACGTTTCGGCCACCGTAAGATTCGGCTGATAATTTTCAAAAATTATTACTAAATTTATATTTTTGGTAAAATTTCCTTTAAAATGATACCCCACATAAACGTCTGTCATCTTTTTAAATTTAGGACGCCCTCAGGCCCGGATTTCCCACTAGGCACACTAGGCACGTGCCTAGGGGCGGCAGGTGAAAAATTATATGTTAAAATTTCATTTTTCGGTTTTTTAATTACAGTATTTGTATTGGGCACTTGCATTATGGCCAAATTGAAGAACATGGTTTTGAAATAACCTTTAATTTATATCATTGAATAACACGGTACTGACACTGGGCCTATCAATAGCGATGGTCGGAGCGGAGCACGGTCGTATATACAGGTCTGGACACTTCGTTGAAATTCTGATCAAAGCAAGACGAAAGCCAATGTAAAATCAAGCCATTTGTGTAATTTGGGATCTTATTCAATCACTCTTAAATTATTTGTTCTATTTATCCAATTTACATTACTTTCATTGATTTTACTATGTTTGATGGTAAAACCAACGTAATAGGTCTATAAATAAACCTATAAAAAGAAAGTAGGCCAACGTATATTACTTGTTATAAAACTAATCTATGTGTTACTAATCTGAAATGACTATTTTCATCAACTTTTTCAGCAGTCAAGGAGAATTGAATATATAGAAGTTACTTTTTGGGGGGGGCGCTAACAATAGTGCCTAGGGGCGGCAGGACACCTAAATCCGGGCCTGGACGCCCTTATATTTTGCCTTCCGCCCTTCCCCTATTTTTCTTAGGGGATCAATCTGAAAAACAACACGGTTGAGTAGGTTAAAAGTATGGACTCGCGAGCCAAGTTTTACAAAAATCAGTTAAAGCGTTCAAACGTTATCTTGAGACATACCCAAAAAGACATAGGCAGACAGAGAAATGACGAACGGTCGGGTTAACACTAGGAATTTGCTTCGCTCGTTCACCTAAGTATTACTGACGACAAATGGTTACGATTAATAACACTACTGTTAATCTGATTGAGCGGAAACAACAGATTACACGAGTTGGCTTACGATTCGTGAACCAAGGGGAGAAGATTTATCGGTACACATTGGCTGGGCTGGGAACAAGGAAACTGGAGGAGGCTACTAGGCCTATACGGCTTGAATGGAAAGGAGTAGAAGAAGAGAAGAAAGAAAAGGAGAAGTAGAAACAGAAGAAGAAGAGAAAAAGGAAAAGAAACAAGAACAAGAAGAAGAAGAAGAAGACATTTGGTTTTGGGTAATTACTAATTGGCTTACGACTCGTGAACCAAGGTGGAGAAGACTTGTCGGTAGACGTTGGATGGGCGGATAACAAGGAAACTGGAGGAGGGCAGTAGGCCTATACGGCGTGAATGGCAATAAGCAGAAGAAGAGGAGAAGAAAAAGGAGAAGTAGAAGCAGAAGGAGGGGAAGTCGGTGGGTGGAGGAGGAGGAAGAGTGAAGAAGCAGAAGAAGAAGAAGAAGAAAATGGATAAGAAAAAAGAAGAAGAGAAAAAGCAGAAGAAAAGAGAAGAAGAAGAAGAAGAAGAAGAAGAAGAAGAAGAAGAAGAAGAAGAAGAAGAAGAAGAAGAAGAAGAAGAAGATTACTAATTTTTTGGTAACCAAATATTTTATGAATTTCACATAATTCTTAATATTTTACAATCGGATGTAAACGCAACTGTCATACATATTTCATCGTTGTACTTGACAAAGACAAGCTTGTTGTGTCTGTGTTGTTACGTGGGACTTTTCAAAGACAGATTTTTTTTTTTAATATCAATGCATACACACACACACATTTACAAACTAATCGGTATATGTAAATTGAATGAATAAATAACCGCATGTATATATAGATAGGACAGATTATAATTGCAGACGGCATGTCAGGGAATAGTTTTTTTTTATTAAATGACATGAATTAATGGAGCATTATATGTAGGTGTGTGTATATATAGAACACAATAAAGTAAAATAGTAATAGTGTTATAACATATGTCTTGAGATCTGCGTGTAGGCGACCCAGACACATATGCGGGGTAGAAATGTTATTGTTTTGAACGAATGGTATTTTCAGTAATCTGTACCTAAGGCCTTTATTACACTAAGCAACTGATTGCGAAAAAAGTTGTGGGGCATTGGTTTAAATATAACGTATTACACTTATTGCAATTGGTTGACGGTCCGCAATCGATTGTAAGACAGTTAAGCCTTGAAACTGCTCGTGCAACTTTTAGTTGTAGCCTAATACACTATGCAACCGATTGCATGCAATTCGCCTGCCCGCGTATTCTGTAGACAACAAAGAAATCTCATGATTTACGACCGAGAAAACATATACAATTTTTTACAAAAACCGCCGATATCTGAAAACCAAAAAGGAGGATTTTACTGAAACAAAAACCAAAATAAAATTTGTAATTTTTTCTAAATTTCACTCGCCGATACCATATAGCTATCTCTTACAGAACGAAAGTTTATCACATGCCAAAAATTTCACTACATGAATATTAATAAAACATTTAAAGACTCAAAGTCAGATACAGGCTAGTGAAATGAGATTTTTACGATCATTACTAGAAGTACCACGGAGGGACCGCCTAAGTAATGGTGACATGAGGAACATCCTTGGGATATACAACTTAAACGAAAGGATAAAGCAACATAGACAGGGTTGGATAGACCACTTGAAAGAATGCACAAGAACAGAATACCAAAACTAATTTTGGTTTATAATCCGAAAGGACGACAAAATATTGGAAGACCAAAGAAGAGATGGTCGCATCAAGGAGTGCGCAACGGATCGTAAGGTCCACAGTCTGAAGGAGAAGAAGAAGAAGAAGAAGAAGAAGAAGAAGAAGAAGAAGAAGAAGAAGAAGAAGAAGAAGAAGAAGAATACTGTGGTTAATTGGCAAAGACTGTGTCAATTACCGAATCGTTTTCACACTGAGGATGGCCTCCAGAGGAGAGCCTGAATCGTCTGTTCGTAGCAGCAGGAGTGGACCACGGCCGAATTGCCAGGAGCTAAGTCAATTATATTCTGACAGAGCTATTTCCAGTGTCACAAAGGAAACGAGTGACCCACAGCATGGTGCAATGGTCCAAGTCACACCATTGGAATTTTTGGGGAGGATTTTTCAAGGAGATTTTTGTAATTTTTCTTGGGGAAGGAGAAATTTCTGTTGTACTCAAACAGCTTCTTTTACTTTTAAATTCAACCACACGTATATTAAATTCTTCTCCGGTATTTACCCCCTCCACTCTAAAATATAACATTAGTTTTTTATTCCAATAATCGCTTAAAAGGCTTTAGTTTAAAAAAAAAAGTTTTGGATATAAAACCCCAAGATCCACCGTTAACTGGGGATCATTCCATACCCCTGTTTTTGATCCCCCCTAACCAGGGAACCAAATTTTGGGGGAATTTTTGAATACTTGGGTGGGAGGAGAATTGCACCATGGCCTTTGGGGGTGGGATGGGCACCTCTTCAAGTCACAAGAAGAATGTCTGCTTTTACAGTTACAGCGGTCGCAACAACATACCACTGACGACATGGTCTTGTTGTTAGTGTTTGTGAACTGACTGCCCAACGTAATCAGGTGCGTACCGATAAATCAGCCCCCCCCCCTATCAAACACAGACGAATGTTTTATCATCATCACAGGGATTCGCCGGCAAAGCCTACATGATTAATTACGCCCAAAACATTGACAAACTGTTCACAGGTTAAAGTTTACAGCGGCGGATTTTGTTCAGTTGCGCGAGTTTTATACCGACACGTTCGCTCCCTCCCGTTTGTTATTAATGAGTTCGATACCGTCTTCTGTTAATTTGATAACAACAACTCTTAGAGAAGAAGGCTAATACTACCAAAAAGTTAATTGAACATTAACGGTGATTAATATAAAGGCAACAGTACAGATTATACAGGGTTTGTTACAGCAAATTTTTAATCGTAAAATTTTCAGCGCTAAAGTTTCGACACGGCTGTAATGAATCGTTAATTATGAAAAACGAGCAAAACTTAACAATATTATTATGTTAACTAAGATTAATATTAAAGTTAACTACGGAAAAATATTTGAATTAGGCCTAAGTTCTCAGTAAGCTAACAAAATTATGTGGAATTATGTGGACGCATCTGTGGAACGATTCATTGGTACCTGAAAAGTATAAAACACGGAAGGATACCCGCGAATAGAACGGTGGCTGTCCCCACATTCCTGTATGCTAGTGACACGTGGACTCTTGGTAAAAGGGACGTGCAGAGGATTCAGGCAGCCAAAGTGGAATTTCTAAGAGGGACGCAAGGTTGTTCTCTCTTGGATCGGAGAAGGAACAAGGATATTAGACGCGATTTAAACATTGTATGGTTGCACCAGAAGATTGAAGACCCCGTGGTGTGAACAACTTGAATCGCATGCCTGATATCCGTCTACCTGTGGCTGCCTTGGGTTATCACCCTACTGGGAAGACTGATATCGGTAGACCGAGGAGGAGATGGGTTCCGGAACAAGTCTAAGGCCTTGTCCTTGGAGTGGTGGTGGTGGTGGTGATGATGATGATGATGATGATGATGATGATGATGATGATGATGATGATGATGATGATGATGATGAAATAAGTTCTCAGTTTTGTAATTTGCCAAAGCCGCCGCTGATAATAATGACTCGTCAATATCCACAGTGCACAGCAGTCTATACTAGCGGTTCGTGTGCCGTGAAGTCCGTCTGAGTGTGCTATAAAATTTTGGAAAAAATAATAAAAATATAAAATAAAATAAAATAAATGGAGAAACTATAGATAAAATAATCTGAGAATTTGGTGTTAAATCTAAATTGGCAAATCTAATCCGTGAAACCCTTACGGACACAGTCTCAAAAATAAAATTCGTGGGAGAAATATCTCAGTCATTCAAAATAAATACAGGTGTAAGACAGGATGATGGTTTATCCCCAATTATTTTTAACTGTGTCCTGGAGAAAGTAGTGAGAATTTCGAATGAAAAATTAAGGGCATGCAAAATATCACCAATTATGTTGGGAAGAAAGAACAAACGTATTGAAATAAACTGTTTGTCATTCGCAGATGACTTTGCTATACTTTCTGAACATCTGACATCTGCAGTAACACAAGTTAATTTTTTAGAGGACATAGCCAGTAGAACAGGCTTAAGAATTTCTGCAGAAAAAACAAATTTCTCACAAACATTGAAAACGCGCCAAAATTCCTGGTAACAGATATTGGACGAATAGAGAGTGTTCGAAAATTTAAGTATCTAGGAGAGATAATTCAAGAGAATGGCTTGGAAAAATCTGCTATAGAAGAAAGGATTCATAAAATGGAAAGGGCATATGGTATAACTAAAGATATTGCAACAATACATATATTTGGATATATTTCCACGGCGGTATGCTTGAAAAAATTAGCATACAAAATATATGATGAACAGTTTTTAACAATATTATGCAGGCTAAGAATTGTCAGAAAGCACGCACGTGCCCCGCGAGTGAATACAGCGCTTGTGTGTTTGTGTGTGTGAACGCAAGCTACAATCAGGTTTAAACCGGATAAAAATAAGCTAATTAATACGTTTTAAACCTGTGAACAAAGATTTACCCCAATTATAAAAACACCATTTCATTAAGGAATTTTTAACGAATATAGTGATGTAAAAGTATTGCAGAAATTTGCAATAATAAAAACGCTAGGTAATTTAGTGTTAATTACTTGTGTAATTAAATAGTAATTAATAAGTGTGTTATATGTGAGTGACCAGAAAAAAATGACGCAAACGATGATATCGCTCGTGCTACGTGTATGTTTACGAAATCGCGAAAATGAACCAAAAAGCGATTTGTAATTAAAAGGACGCTTTGCACGAAGTGACAATATCTAACAGGTCGAAAACAGTCCTGGACTTGTCAGATCGCCCTCCAGTATAAATACCACCGGCAATTTTGGGGCGGTCTCAGACAGACTCAAGATATCTTCACACGACGTCACGCTGCTGGTCTGCCGACCAAACATCTTTACCACACACACCAAGACTTATGGAGGAACTCTGGACCATCACAAACAACAAACCGTAGAGACAGAGAACACAGCATCAGCATAATCATCATCATCAAATTCTCAGGATTCAGGACACACGCGCGCGCGCGCGCGCGCGCGGGCAACGGTAACGTCGGCAGTACGCAGGTGATGAATAAACAATTATATTTTTTGTTTATGAAAAGAACTCTTAAAAAGAAACTTACATATGAACAGTAAAGACTTAAAGTTTTAAATATAATCATTGTACAGAAATTTAAATAGTAGTTAAAAATAATTTAATTTAACAAGGAAATTTAAAAATACTGTACTAATCTTCTGTTATATGTTAAAATTTGGGCATGTCAGTAGAAATAAATTATAGGTTGGAAGTAAATGTTATATTTTGTTATTTTGTTTATAGAAAATTAGTTTTATTCTTGAGATATAATATTATTTTTGTTTGTAAATGAGTTGCTATTATTATTTAAAATTGGAGTCAAAGTCAAACACACTGAAATAAAAAGTGCTTAGATTATTTGTTTAACATGTCTGTTTAGCTAGTAAGATTATATGGTTGTTTATTTTTATATGTCATGAACAGCATAGAAGGTTATATTGTATTATTTTTGTAAACTTATAAAAGAGAATATTTTTTTATTTTTTTTATAATTCGAAATTTTAATATTTGCATATTTACGATTAATATTAATAAATCATAGAATGAATGTTTTGAAACGGTTTTAATTAATTATTTCATGTCATCAACATCTCACTCCTCTTTGAAAATTATTTTATTATTGTGCAACTTCATATACTTGACGCAACGAGAATAAAAAAATCCTGCGACCTGGCCGGTGTAATACACTTCATAGTTGCGTTGAGTACATGGTAATGTATTTGTGTAATTTTTTAAAATACTTGTAACGTTGCAATATTTACAATAAAAAGTGCATATCTAAAAATGCGAAAATAAGGCATTACAGTACAGCAGTGAAGCCAGAATGCCTATATGCAAGTGTATGTCTAGCATTGAATTATAATTTAGACAAACCAGAAACATTTGAAAGACGAATTATTAGGAAAATATTAGGCCCACGAAAAACTTCAGAAGGTTGGAAATTAAGAAGTATTGATGAAATATATCAAAGTACAGAAAATATGACAGAAAAAATGAGAAAAAGAAGACTATTATTTTTTGGACATTTATATAGAATGGACGACAATAGGTTGACAAAGCAAATCTTCAGATATCTGTGGGGGAAGAAGTCAACATCAAGTTGGATTAAAGAAGTCCAAAAGGATTTAGAAAAAAATAATATACACGCAGAAGCAATTTAAAGAGAACTTTTTCTGGCAAAAGTGTTAAAAACTGAGGGAGTCCAGGGTGGGAGAGAGAAAAACGCAGATTCAAAGTGGACTGAAGACAGGAAGGAGAGACACAGTGAGAAGATGAAAGAATATTGGAAAAAAGAAAAGAACTGTGAGTAAAGAATTGAAATTTGCATGTGGTCCTTAGATGGCCGACACGAAAAAAAAATAAATAAAATGTCTAACTTGGCAAAAAAAAAAAAGGAATCAAACAGTTGCTTCCCTTTTCTACATCATATACTCGTATTTGTGAGTCAGCCACGTTCCTTAGCAATCTCATTTCGGCCGCTTGAATACGACTTGAATACGAAGTGAGATTCGTTAAAGTCCTGTACACTGTACTGTCTATCTGTATGGCAGACGCTGATTGCATTTCGCATAATTGATAATTTCGTATTTTATAATTAGTTGTAAACGCAACGGTTATACATATTTTATCGTTGTACTTGAGAAAGACAAGCTTGTGTCAACCCCTAGACCAATAGTAGTACAGGGAACTTTAACTTTCGTATCGTATTTAATTTACGCGTGCATAATACTGATGGAAAGACGACAGGCCGGGGAGAAAAGTACAGTAGAGATATAAGATAACAATAGTACCAGGGTTATAAATATGAAAGAAATAAGATGAACTGGTCGTACAGATGGAGGGGAGGGGGGTAGAGTTGCGTCAGCAACATGAAAACAAGGGCGGGATTAAATCAGTGGAGAAAAGAAAAATGAACCGGGGGAAAGACAGACGACGATCTTCATTGAGACTGGGGGTGTGTGTGTGTGTGTGTGTGTGTGTGTGTGTGTGTGTGTGTGTTGCGGATTATATATATATATATATATATATATTGCGACAAAACAAATGTTAGGCATAATAATAATGGAACAACATAGTCAGTTATCTGGAGCAAGGTTGTATATTTTAAGACAAAATTTGTATATGTTTTGTAGTTCACAGAATATTTATTTTATTGCAAAATTGTCTCTGAAATCAGATTGATCTGATTTTAAAAGAAACGTCAATTTGTTACATGGATGTTGTTTTCGTGGGTTGATTCGTCTTACTGCCAGTCCTGTGAATCGCCGCAATCTGCTTCTCTCTCGTCTCCTCCTTTTCTGCACACTCCCGCCTCGCTGGAGCTCCCCTTGTACGCGCGCACGCCGTCACACCGGTAATCAGTCTAATCTCATCTCAGGGCACAAATTGGGTTGTAATTTAATCTTACTTATTTTTGGTGCTCTAAGCATGCACCTTCCCGCGTCTTGAGGTGTCCTCGCGATCACATAGGAGTATCCCGGATGGATAAACCTTCCCTATGCGGAAATCTTGACTCACGCGATACTAGCACTGTTTAACAATATTGAATAGCTTATTTTGGTTAATAATGAGTTCGTATCCCGGCAAGGTATCAGCAACGGGTAACTCGTCACAGATTTGACCCTGATCACTCGTTCAAAGCACGTTTCTGTACGGATAACTCGCGCAGAGAGCACGTCTGAAAAATTCGAGCTGCAGGATAGAACTGCCTTGATATTCGTCGGCGGAGACCCAATCTTAGTGGAAAATTGGGGCCGCTGATTGGTCGAAACAGCTTATCACGCGATTGATGGCTACCACTGATAGATGATTACTTGAAACGATGTGCAGATTTTTGCAGCAGCAAGTATAGATTTTATCTAAGACTTTTCTGCCTTCTAAAAGATAAGGACTTTATAGGAACGGCTTTTTACTAACGAAATCCCTATTTACATATTACGTAGCAGGCCTCTGACACCCAGAGAATACAGCGCTATTTAAAATGCGTGCGCTGTCCAAATCTCAGTCGGTACGTTAATTTATACTTGAGTCGGTACGTTAATTTATACTTGAGCTATTCATAAAAATACGACTGACATGCGCACTCGCGCACTCGCACCTTTAACTCGCACCTGACATGATCACAAATATAGTTATGGGCGTTTTAATACATAACAGTCTCTTGCCCAATTCTTATATTAATACTAACATCTAATTTACATATTCGGACAAAAATCAAATATTAACATGTCTATAACGTCATAACCTGTTATAACAGCATGTAGTCCTGGCTACATTACCCTTACTGCAATGTTCTATTGCAATATATATATATATATATATATATGTATATATATATTACGTTTAACATTTACCACAAAGGCACAAAACAAAACATATACCACACAAAGGCACCATATTGAACATATGGGAAAATTTACAAATATACAAACATAAAACAGAAAACAAACTAATACCTGAACAAATACAAATCAATACAAAACATGACACAATATTCAAAGCACTCAACATTGAAAATACACAAAAAACTAACACATACACCACAATCACACACAATAAAACCAACTTGAAATACCAGAAGCCAACAGGAAGCCACAATAATAATAGTCAGCCAACAACACATATGTACTTCACCAGACAAAAAAACCGGAAGGCTGAGGATGGGTACAAGATAGTACCCGAAACATGTTCCAAATAGAAAAATAACATCTTGAGGTAAATTTATGTATAAATGTTAAACGTATTATATACATCAAGAAACGGACTGTAGCAGTAAGTGATTGAAATATATATATATATATATATATATATATGTATACCTCTTTATAATAATATAAAGAGGTATACACCTCTTATTATAATAATAAACATTTTCTTGACAGGTTCAAGCCTGAAATAAACGTCTAATTACCTTTCTGTTCCTTACTACTATCTGGTTCAACTGATAATTCATTACATTATATTGGTTTTTTAAACAATAATAACACTCTTATTATACTACTATTAAACTGTACTTTACACAATATACTCTATTCCCTCATTCCTTCACTAGAAAACAGTGTCTATCTTTCTTGTTTACCTTTCATTCCAATGACTTAATTTCTATCTTATCTTATAATTCTTATTAACTATTGCTTAACTTAATCACAGTATAATGAGTTTATCTTACTTGCTAGCACAAAGTTTATCACAGGTCTTTCAGTTATTCTAATACAGTCTACTAACTAAAATATCCTTTTATGTTCACCCACTACACTTTTTCCTTCATAGAAGGTTTTTTTTTATTTATTCACTTTCACTTATTATATGTAACATGCTATAACTGCATGTCACCACTTTTGTATTAATACACTCCTTCTTCCACTCACTTGGTATTATTCACTAGGTTGTTTGTTTATGTTAACATCATCATGGGGTTACTGGTTATAAGTATTTATTTTATTTTCCCTTCACTAATGATCACTTTTGGTTATTAACTATGGCCTTTATTTGCCTCAGGGTATGATTTACTGGTTTTGATTATTTTTATCACTATTCATTTGGGTGTATTTATTATTAACTCCCTATCTTATATTTATGAGTACATTCCTTCATTAATAAAATATACATAACATTACTATCTTTCTTATTTGTCATTATTACCTTAGGTAGATCTCATCTATGTTCTAACTACATTAGTGCATTTGTTAACATACATTTTATGGTCATTATTAGGGAATTACAATGTTCGTCATCAATTTCTTGATTACATTTAGTTCCTGGTTCCTTCTTCCTTGTTCCATTGTTCCTTCTTGTATTTATCCAATCTATTGAGTCAAGTCATCGTCAGTTTATTAGTCATTTGTCATTTTGTCATTAGGTTATTAATCTCTGAGTTTATAAGTTCTTGACCTTTATTCTTGTCTTCAGCTTCTTTGTTTTATAATTAATTATCAATGTGTCTTCACTACCTTATGTCATGTTACTATATATATATATATATATATATATATATATATATATATATATATATATATATGCTGGCGGCTGCCTGCCTCCACCAGCTCAGGTGAAGTTTGTACCAAAGCTAATACAAACTTGACACATAATTACATTTAGCAAAGGTTAAATCGTACTATTGTGTCACGAATCGAGTCGACATGTTCTGTATATAGCGTGCACCTATATACAACAGAGATATCTTCTTGAAGAGTACAAACAATTGTTTTTCAAGAGTCATCTCTAATATAACATTCCTATTTATTTGTACTGGTAGCCTAAACTCCCCCAAAAAAAAACACAATAATATTACAGACTCTTTATACGTTCTCGAATTTTCTAGCATAGTTTTACACCAGCTCAAGGAACGAAACGCCGGCACTCTGAGATAATGGGTTCCGAGATAATGGAACCCAAACTGATGATGGAACTCAAAACTGATGAATGTAACATGGTAAGCACAGGCCCTTAAGATGTCAGTGACTATAATACCAGATTCGTGATAGGTTTTTTGTTTTGGAATTTCCCGGCGCAGTCTTACACCAAACCAGGCGTTCCAGAACAAAAGCAATTTACTTACAAATACTCACCGAAGTATGGAGGTAAGGAAAAGGTTTGCGAAAACATTTTTAGGTAGTGTCTTGACTTATGGGTGTGAGGCGAGGATCCTCGGCAAAATATGGAAATAATCAAAATAGAAAACAATCCGCAAAAAAGAAAATTAATAGAAGAACTAGAAATACTTAAAGTTAAAAAAGAAGATAAAAATAAATTAATGAATATAAAAGTGGATTTTACAAATGAAGAAATATTTTATTATATATTAAACAATAAACAAAAATAAATTAAAATAATAAGAACTAAATAATAATAACACACTAAAAAATGACGAAATGTAAAAGGTTGCAAAAAAATTATAATTCAAGAATGAAGAAATTAACGGGAGATTCTTAAAACAATTTGACGGACGTTAGAAAAATGCCTAACGGGAAAAGGTAGACAAAGTTCCCGTGAAGAGCGGTAGCAGCTAGAACCAATAGGAGGGGCGATGACATAAGGGGAGGGGCCTAAAGTATAAAAGCCTACAACGTACAGTTGATAGACGTTGTTTAAGACCTGAAGATGTCAGTAATGACGAAAAGCTTAGTCGAACAATAAAAAAATTATAGCAGTTAGCAAATTCATAAAACAAATAAAAAAAAATAAAAATAAAATAAAAAATAGAAAGGAGGAAGCTGGAAGCAATGGAAATGGGGGTCTGGAGGTGAACGACGGGGACGAGTTGGGTGGACAAGAAAAGTAATGAACAAGTCCTCGCAGAAGTGAACGAACATAGGTAACTGTTAAAAATGACTGGATGAAGAAGGACAAAATTGATCGGCCACGTGTTACGACACAATCAATCAAGTAACATTTCTGAAGGAAAGGTGTTGGGGGGGGGGGGCAAACCAAGAGGACGACCAAGAGCAACGTTCATCAAAGACATGGCAAAGGAGATGAACTTCCTACAGTACTATGATTTAAAGAGGACAATGAGGCTGTCATCAACTCTGCTGCGTTTTCAAGGCCTCCCGCATCTAAACGCAACCTGCTACGTTCTTAGTTCGTTATTTACAATAGCAATTGTTTATTTACTTGTTACTATGGTAATTAATTTTGGTCCCCATGTAGTTGTTGGCTTCTTTATAAAAAAAATATCGGTATGGAGAACCATACATGACTTCCATATTCTAAGATTTATATTTAAAATCATTTTCGAAACGAAATATTACCATAGAAACTACTTCTTTCTACTTACTGCTTCAGGCCTTAACCACAGTACTGTGGTCACTAACGTATACCACCTCACGTTATCGCACTCGATTTTCACTGATGATGGAAGTCGATGGCGTTGCCGAAACGTCTGGTTTTGTAGAAAACATTGGACTACGGCCAAATATCCCGGGAAGGAATTTTAACAAAAACTACTTCTTTGTTGCCGATAACGTTGTACACATATATATAAAAAATATGATTAAAAATTAATGGCTTGTATAAGTCAATGATTGCTCTCCATTAAGTAGTGCTCAAGTTTCCAAAGTTTTAATATTATGATGTCCGTAATTAAAACATCAGAGCAGGTTTAGTGTGTATGAGGGTACACCGTGGACAAAAATTTTCAACATTTCCTATTGAGCGTTGCTTAGAGTAAAGCTGCGAATCTACAGTGTACGTTTCACAGAACAAACACGCGGAAAAGAAGGAGCGCTCCGAAGTCACTCATGGACCCTCAACATCTTGCAGAGGGTTCATTCCCTAAAGACGAAAAGTCTGTCTATGAATCGTTCCTCTGTAAACACGTGCAGTTACACTGCCCAGCGATCCACAGGAAGCAAATCGCTATCCACGCTGGACACTTTTTCGGCTTGCACGCGTTATGTTGGTATGGGTTTCGGCACTTTCTATTTAAAAAGCGTGGAAATGTAAGAAAATAAACATGAATGAGGCCAGAAATAACGCGAATTTTGTGTGTGTGTGTGTGTGTGTGTGTGTGTGTGTGTGTGTGTGTGTGTGTGTGTGTGTGTGTGTGTGTGTGTTCCCTGCCTTTTTATTGCGGTAGTCATAATAATAAAATGGAAACGTAAACATTACATAACTGAGATATGCTTGCCTGCCACCCACGATATATTTTCTCTCATACATGATTTACATTAAACTGAAAAAATTATAATTTTATTGCCTGGCAACAAAATTATTTTATTTTTAACAATTACCATTGTTTGAAAAAGTTTAAATGAATTTTCAAATACTTTACTGTTGTTAAAACTTAAAAGGTTGCAGGTAAACTACCCCTTCCTCTTAACCGATCTTCACCAAAATCAAAAGGCCTTGAGTTCTCTACAATTCAGAGACGTATGCAAAAAATTATTTGATTCTGTTTGAATATGCGGCACTTATCGTTCGTCATAGAAAAAATTACCCTTGTTAAAACATAAAATGTTGCAGGTAAACTACCCCTTTCCCTTAATCGATCTTCACCAAAAACAACAGGTCTTGAGACCTCCATAATTTAGGGCTGTATGCGAAACATTATTTGATTCTGTTTGAATTTGCGGCTGTTATCGTTTGCCAAAAAAAAAAATTACCCTTGATAAAAAAAACGTTGCAGGTAAACTACCCCTTTTCCTCAACCGATCTTCACAAAAAACAATAGGTCGTGACTACTCTACAAATCAGGGCTGTATGCAAAAAATTATTTGATTCTGTTTGAATTTGCGGCTGTTATCGTTTGCCATAGAAAAAATCTATAGACACACAGACAGACAGACAGACAGACACACACACAGACACTTTTCGAAAAACGACTTTTTTTCATGTTTTGAGTGTAGTACAATCAGAATCTGCAATAATCTCGAACACGATTTTTTTTTGCCATCACCATACTTCCATTTCCTTAAGGAATATGGAAGTAAAAATATGTAATGTTAAAAATTGTCTTAATAAAAATTTATTTACTACTGATAACCAATATTTTCTTTAATCTAAACACGGACGTTTCTGTGCAGTTGCGTTTTAACCTTTATATACACATTTAACCTTTATACCCAGAGTTGTAGGGACGGGCGTCCGAGACGTCCCAACGCTGCCGTCCGATTATAAACCGCCTCTGTGACTACACTTCCGTCCGTGCACGTGTGACCAGTGTGCGTTTTTCCAAACTCCACGCGAGTGCACGGCCGGAACAAAACGCTCGTGTAACCGTACCCTTAAAGAGGAAAATGATGGTGAGAGAGACGTGGCTAACTCGAAAAGACATGGCCTTTAGATAATGATGATGATGATGATGATAATGGTGAGTCTTACACCAGCTGAAGGAACGAAACGTCGGCATTCTGAAAACTTCAAAAAGCATTGTATCCAAAAATCTACTGCAACACAACAGTAAGAAGCCCGTGTGTGTGCGCGTGTACGCACTCGCGTGAGACGTCATAGTACATCGATTGGAAGACGATATCGTGGTTTCCATTGTACTGTGAATTTCATCTTACGGATTGAGTGGCCCAATAATGACCAAGGTTAGTAGTAAGGGGTGGGTGTGCGAGTGCAGTTCGTTCAGTTCAGTTTGTAAACAGTGCGGGCGAGCGTTGACGGAAGGTGATGTGGGTCAGTGAACGTAAGGTTGACGGGGTAACGACCTTGCAACGCGCCCGCGCGGATCTAATTTGGTTGGAGCGCGCGGCAGCTGTTTGGGTAGTACCGTTATTGTGTGTGTGTGTGTGTGTGGAGGCGGGGGTGCATCATGCACCACACTCTCCTCCTGCTGCTGCACCTGCACCGACCCAACCCCCGCCCCTGACTGCCCGCACCCTTCCACTCTCTCTCTCTCACTCTCTCTCTCTCTCTCTCTCTCTCTCTCTCTCTCTCTCTCTCTCTCGCCAATACATACGACACACACACGCAGCCGGTAATTAATATGACTCATATGAGCGCACACGATTAAGTCATTATA